>CM038681.1:498646491-499846491 GCA_021605205.1 Aegilops longissima | reverse complement strand
AGGACGGGCAGAGCCTGCAAAGAAGAAAAGCGCCAAGAAAGGGTACCCGACGGAAACCTTCTCGGATGTGGCGGCGGAGATCACCTCGTCGCTGGTGCGCCTGCTCCGCCGACCGTAAGAGGTAATACAGCTCGTGATCTCCTTCGTCGAGCAGGGGGGTCAAGAGGGCCCGCTCCTTCCAGCGCCCATGAGCCGCTGCGCCGGCCGATTTCACCCTTTGCCCTTGTCGGCTTTGAGCCATGGCGGAGGTGGTGGAGGAACCGACGGCGTTGGTGGCGCCGGTGGCAATGGGGAGGGGCGGAACGCCGCTCTCTTTGGACTTGAGAAGAAGCGGGAGCGGCGGTGGTTTTGATGTGACAAGAATGGCAAGTGGGCGCCCTGCCCTGCTTCCTGCTTATAAGGAGGGAGAGGGGGGCGCCGCTTTCCCATTAAAGAAAGCCCCACGATCTCTCCCACGACGCCACGTCCGGGCGTGCTGCCTGTGGGGGCGTGGTGGGTCCGAGGTGAATAATCGCGCGATCTAGGCCGCGTGCCCGTCTGCAGAATTATTTTGGGCCCGGCCCAACAGAGCTCGGCGCCGTGTGGTGGCCCAGCCCGGGGCTCTGCCGGTGTACTAGAGTAGGGTTACCCTAGTATCCCAAACTCGCACGGACAGTTGCAGCACCCATGACAGGGCTGGCCTGGGTGACCGCTAAGGTCCTCAGCGGCTCCTTTGGAGCCATTCAAGAACAAAGTACTCAAGGCCCCTGCAAGAGGAGCTTGCCGGAAGGCCACTCAAGGCACGAAGAAACAAGGCCCCGGCAAGAGGAGCTTGCCGGGAAGGCTTGGTGAGCGACAAGCTCCCGAGCGCGACAAGGATTCAGCCGCGGCAAGATACTTGCCGCGGCAGGCAACCTCTCTTCATCTCCGCTCCAGCTCATCCGCCAACGTGTCGCCGCGGGGCTATTCCGGGCACGCGTGTCAAGGAGCTGTGCAGCCAGCGGGGAGCAGCGATAAACGGCGCTGACAAGCCACCATCGTGGCAAACGGAGGCGCACTTGACGGTCCCTATTGCCCTGTCCAGGCGACAGGGACGGGCATTTATTACTCTTGTCCCTTGCCGTCAGAGTTCGGTATAGGTCATTGTACACTGTACAAAGCGGTGTACCTACTACTGTTTTTACTATTTTACCCTTGTCTACTTGCCACCTGTGGTGACCCCTTGTGCCTATAAAAGGAGGCCCAAGTGCAACGTAGAAAGGGTTGGGGGCTCCGGTTCGGTTCATTCGACTCATTCGAGACCACATTCACTCAGGCTAGGTTTTGTAGCTCCCCATTGCTCCCTAGCAAGAACACAATACAATCAACCAAGCAGCAGTAGGAGTATTATCTCTCCGGAGAGCTCCGAAGCTGGGTAAATCTGCTCGTGTGCATCGCCTCGATCCGCTCTTTGTGCAATCTCCGCCCCCCATCGAACCACAAGGGACTCGGTCCGCCAGGTCCCATAGGTGTTCGTGGGTCACGATCAGCTTCCCCGACAGGTGGTTGTTTTGAGGAAGATATAATGAGGTTTATGTGTGACAAAGCGTATCGTATCACGAGGTTTGGATGCACCGGCGAAGTTTGCACCAACTCTCGAGGTGAGAAAGGGCAATGCACGGTACCGAAGAGGCTAGCAATGATGGAAGGGTGAGAGTGCGTATAATCCATGGACTCACATTAGTCATAAAGAACTCATATACTTATTGCAAAAGTTTATTAGCCCTCGAAGCAAAGTACTACTACGCATGCCCCTAGGGGGATAGATTGGTATGAAAAGACCATCGCTCGTCCCCGACCGCCACTCATAAGGAAGACAATCAATAAATACATCATGCTCCAACTTCGTTACATAACGGTTCACCATAAGTGCATGCTACGGGAATCACAAACCTCAACACAAGTATTTCTACAATCCACAACTACCCACTACCATGACTCTAATATCACCACCTTTATATCGCAAAACTATTGCAAGGAATCAACCATATCATATTCAGTGATCTACAAGTTTTATGTAGGATTTTATGACTAACCATGTGAATGACCAGTTCATGTCATCTCTCTAAATAGATATAAGTGAAGAAAGAGAGTTTAATTCTTTGTACAGAAGATATGCCCACGCTCTAAAAATTATAAGTGAAGCAAAAGAGCATTCTACAAAGGATATAAGCGAAGCACATGAAGCATTCTATAAAGCCATGCTCAAAAGATTTAAGTGAAGTGCAATGAGAATTCTATAAATCAACCCAAGGACCATCTCATACCAGCATGGTGCATGAAATAAAAATGAAAACTAAATGCAAAAGACGCTCCAAGATTGCACATATCGCAAGAACGAAACGGATCCGAAAACATACCGATACTTGTTGAAGAAAGAGGGGATGCCTTCCGGGGTATCCCCAAGCTTAGACGCTTGAGGATCCTTGAATATTTACTTGGGGTTCCTTGGGCATCCCCAAGCTTGAGCTCTTGCCTCTCTTCCTTCTTCTCACATCGAGACCTTCTCGATCATCGAACACTTCATCCACTCAAAACTTCAACAGAAAACTCGCAAATCACTACTCTAAGTACTGTTGCAAACCAATTCATATTTTTTTGCATTTTTTATACTGTAGTATATATTTTTAATGGCTTAATCCACTGATATGAATCGATAGTTTCATCAAAACAAGCAAACTATGCATCAAAAACAAAATCTGTCTAAAACAGAACAGTCTGTAATAATCTGAACATTCACCATACTTCTGATACTTGAAAACTTCTGCCAAAATTAGGAAAAATAAAAACTTTGTATGGAAATACATTGAAAAAAGAATCAGAACCATTTGACGTTCCAGTAAAAAATGAAAAATCGCGCACTACAGCCAAAGTTTCTGTCCTGCACCGTACAAACCAACAAGCATTGTAAACATCCTAAAGGCAAACCTTGGCACATTATTTTTATTTCTAAACTTTATAAAAGCACACAACAGAAATAAATGACTCTCTTAAACTTCCGGGTTGTCTCCCTGGCAGCGCTTTCTTTAAAGCCATTAAGCTAGGCATATAGTGCTCAAGTAGTGGATCTACCCGGATCCCAAGGTATATCAAAGCCAATTTTAATTAGCAATGATTTGGCACTTAATAGTGAGCACAAAGAAACATATATCAAGAAATGACGAAGTCTAACTCTCTTCCTATGCATCTCCATGTCATAAAAGAACAATTCATGCACACAAAGTAAAGGCCAATGCATAGTATAAACAGTTTCTTGCAATTTTATCGTGTTGGAAACATGGAGAGGCGGAGATGTAGTTCCTCTCTCATAATAATTGCAAGTAGGAGCAGCAAGCACATGCATATTATATTCATCAAAATCATCATGCGCAACGGTAAAAGGCAACCCATCAATATAATCCTTAATAAGCACAAACTTCTCCGATATAGTGTAGTCGGGAGAATTCATTAAGATAATAGGACTATCATGCGTGGGTGCAATAGCAACAATTTCATGTTTAACATAAGGAACTATAGCAAGTTCATCTCCATAAGCATAATTCATATTGGCATCTTGGCCACAAGCATAGCAAGCATCATCAAAAAGGGATATTTCAAAAGAATCAAAGGGATCATAACAGCCATCATAGCAATCATCCTTCGGTAAGCACGAAGGGGAATTAAACAATGTATGAGTTGAAGAGTTACTCTCATTAGAAGGTGGGCACAGGTGATCAATCCATTCTTCCTCCTTTTGTTCTTCACTCTCCTCCTCATCTTATTCATCCAATGAGCTCACAGTTTCATCAACTTCTTCTTCCATAGACTCCTGCAAAATATTAGTCTCTTCTTGATCAGCAGGATGGTCCTCAATATATGGTTCAACATAGGCATTAGAAGCATAATTATCATAGCAATATTTAAGTATGGCAAAATTTTCAGATTTGTAAAGAGTAGCATCATACGTTTCAATCAAAGAAGCAATTTTATAAGCAGCCTTAAAAGCAACAAATTCTTCAATTTGTTGAACATCATAGTAACTATAAACCCTAGAGGAATACATAATGGACACTTTCCGGAATGTTTCAGACTCCGAAAAGGAGTAGGTATGTGGTACGGTAAGTAAACCGACTCCAAAACAATTTTTAAGGCAATATTTCTCCGTTTTGGAATATTTAGAAAAATAGAAAAATAAGTAGCAGCCGGAAGGACACGAGGACCCCACGAGGGTGGAGGGCGCCCTACCCCCGGGCGCCCCCTACCTCGTGGGCACTTCGTGCCTTCCGACTCGCTTTTTGCACGATCGTAATTTGGTCGGTAAAATTCATTATATATTCTCCGAAGGTTTTGACTCCGTATCACGCAAATATCATCTGCTTTTGTCTCGAGCTGTTGCTGCTGCAGATTAGAGCAAGATGTCTTCTCAAGAGTCAGTCGGGGAGAGTCGGGTATCTAACCCGGCACCGGAATCAAGGGCAAACAGCGAAGCTGACCCCTTTGGGCCAGCAACGGAGGAGGAGATGGAGGCTGACTTGATGAGAGTAGATGCCATGGAGGATCAAGAAGTCACTTCTCGCTTCCGAGCTGGGTTCGCAATGGGGGAACTACAGAGCTCAGCTATTCCAAACTCGGTTATCCCTTCCAATGTTAGATTTCTTTCTTATGAAAATATGAAGAGGAGTGTCACTTGTTCTCCCACAGCTATGCAACACCCTTGGGTGCAAGGAGCCTTAGCGATTCTGAGAAAGCTTCAAGGAAATAATGGACCTCAAGCAGCAAGTCAACAAGTTTGAGGAGGAGAATCGCATCCTAAAGGGCATCATCGCCAAGAATGTTTCAGCAACCCCGAAGAAGGAGACATAATCATATGGGTATGGGCACTCCCCTTGGCAACTGCCAAGCTTGGGGGAGGTGCCCCGGTATCGTATCACAACCACATCTCCAATCTTTACAGTTTTTCTTAGTTTGATCCTATTAGTAATATCTTGATCTAGTAGAATAAAGTTTATGGCATGATCTAGTTTTGAGTTTTTGCTTTATGATCTCTCTATGTAATCGAGTCCGTGAGCTATATAATAAAGATTAGTGTTGAGTAAAGGGCTTGATTATTTTGCCATGATATTGAGTGAATAAAAGAATAAAGAAAAAGAATAAAAAGAAATAAAAGGTTCATATTGATCTTATTGAAAGTAATGACTTCACATAGAAAGAGTATGATGATTAAAAGTTGTTGGGAGTTGGCAAACATAGCTTTGGTCATCGTTGCAATTAATAGGAAGTAATAAGGAAAGAGAGGTTTCACATATAGATATACTATTATTGACATCTTTTATGATTGTGAGCACTCATTAAAATATGACATGCTAAAGAGTTGATGTTGGACAAGGAAGACAACGTAATGAGTTATGTTTTATTATATCTGAGATAAAGTATATTGTCATGGATCTCCCAACATGTTGAGCTTGCCTTTCCCCTCATGTTAGCTAAATTCTCAGCACCAAGTAGAGATACTACTTGTGCTTCCAAAAACCCTTAAACCAGTTTTGCCATGAGAGTCCACCATATCTACCTATGGATTGAGTAAGATCCTTCAAGTAAGTTGTCATCGGTGCAAAGCAATAAAAATTGCTCTAAATATGTATGATTGATTGGTGTGGGAGAAATAAGCTTTATACGATCTTGTGATGTGGAAGCAATAAAAGCGACGGACTGCATAATAAAGATTCATATCACAAGGGGCAATATAAAGTGACGTTCTTTTGCATTAAGATTTTGTGCATCCAACCATAAAAGCGCATGGCAACCTCTGCTTCCCTCTGCGAAGGGCCTATCTGTTACTGTCATCTTCTACCTTATGCAAGAGTCATGGTGATCTTCACCTTTCCTTTTTAATTTTATCCTTTGGCTAGCATAGTGTGTTGGAAAGATCTTGATTGATATATCTAATTAGATGTAGGGGGCATGAGTTATTATTGTTGACATTACCCTTGAGGTAAAAGGTTGGGAGGCGAAACTATAAGCCCCTATCTTTCTCTGTGTCCGGTTAAAACTCCGTAACCACAAGTATCGCATGAGTGTTAGCAATTATGTAGGACTAAATGATAGTTGAGTATGTGGACTTGTTGTTAAGCTCTGACATAGAATCTTTCTGATGTTATGATAAATTACAATTGCTTACATGACTGAGATTATAGTTAGTTGGTTCTCAATAAAGTTTATGATTCGTACTCTGCATTGTGAATAGATTATTACTTGAACATAAGAAATCATATGACAATACCTATATATGTTGCTGTTATGAGAATAATCATGATGCCTTCATGTCCGTATTTTATTTTTATCAACGCCTCTACCTCTAAACATGGGGACATATTTATCGTTATCGGCTTTCGCTTGAGGACAAGCGAGGTCTAAGCTTGGGGGAGTTGATACGTCCATTTTGCATCATGCTTTTATATCGATATTTATTGCATTATGGGCTGTTATTACACGTTGTGTCACAATACTTATGCCTATTCTCTCTTATTTTACAAGGTTTACATAAGGAGGGAGAATGCCGGCAGCTGGAATTCTGGGCTGGAAAAGGAGCAAATATTAGAGACCTATTCTCCACAACTCCAAAAGTCCTGAAACTCCACGGAATATCTTATAATAAATAATAATAAATCCTCGCCAAAGATGAAGGCCAGGGGGCCCACACCCTGTCCACGAGGGTGGGGGCGCCCCCCCCCCCCTCCTAGGGCACGCCCCCTACCTCATGGGCCCCCCGGTGGCCCTCCGATGCCCATCTTCTGCTATATGACGTCTTTCGTCGAGAAAAAAAATCAGAGGAAACCTTTCGGGACGATACTCCGCCGCCACGAGGCGGAACCAATCTAGGGCTCTGGCAGAGCTGTTCTACTGGGGACACTTCCCTCCGGGAGGGGGAAATCATCACCAACGTCATCACCAACGCTCCTCTCATCGGGAGAGGGCAATCTCCATCAACATCTTCACCAGCACCATCTCCTCTCAAAACCCTAGTTCATCTCTTGTATCCAATTCTTGTCTCCAAGTCCGGGATTGGTACTAGTAGGTTGCTAGTAGTGTTGATTACTCCTTGTAGTTGATGCTAGTTGGTTTATTTGGTGGAAGATCATATGTTCAGATCATTTATGCATATTAATACCCTCTGATTATGAACATGAATATGCTTTGTGAGTAGTTACGTTTGTTCCCGAGGACATGGGAGAAGTCTTGCTATTAGTAGTCATGTGAATTTGGTATTCGCTCGATATTTTGATGAGATGTATGTTGTCTAGCCTCTAGTGGTGTTATGTGAACGTTGACTACATAACACTTCACCATTATTTGGGCCTAGAGGAAGGCATTGGGAAGTAATAAGTAGATGATGGGTTGCTAGAGTGACGAAGCTTAAACCCTAGTTTATGCGTTGTTTCGTAAGGGCTGATTTCGATCCATATGTTTCATGCTATGGTTAGGTTTACCTTAATACTTTTGTTGTAGTTGCGGATGCTTGCAATAGAGGTTAATCATAAGTGGGATGCTTGTTCAAGTAAGAACAGCACCCAAGCACCGTCCACCCACATATCAAATTATCAAAGTACCGAATGCTAATCATATGAACGTGATGAAAACTAGCTTGACGATATTCCCATGTGTCCTCGGGGCGCTTTTCCTATTATAAGAGTTTGTCCAGGCTTTTCCTTTGCTACAAAAGGATTGGGCCACCTTGCTGCACTTTATTTACTTTTATTACTTGTTGCTTGTTACAAATTATCCTATCACAAAACTATCTGTTACCACTTATTTCAAGACTTGCAGAGAATACCTTGCTGAAAACCGCTTATCATTTCCTTCGCTTTTGTTGGGTTCGACACTTTACTTATCGAAAGGACTACGATAGATCCCCTATACTTGTGGGTCATCAAAGGTCTTGATAACCCACAAGTATAGGGGATCAATTGTAGCCTCTTTCGATAAGTAAGAGTGTCGAACCCAACGAGTAGCTAAAGGTTGAACAAATATTCCCTCAAGTTCTATCGACCACCGATACAACTCTATGCACGCTTAACGTTCGCTTTACCTAGAACAAGTATGAAACTAGAAGTACTTTGTAGGTGTTTTTGGATAGGCTTGCAAGAAAATAAAGAGAGCGCAAATAAAAGCTAGGGGCTGTTTAAATAAAGACGCAACTAAATTAGTTTTAGTAAAGAGCTTTTTGTTACGAGAAAGTTATTTGTCCCTAGGCAATCGATAACTAGACTGGTAATCACTATTGCAATTTTATTTGAGGGAGAGGCATAAGCTAACATACTTTCTCTACTTGGATCATATGCACTTATGATTGGAACTCTTAGCAAGCATCCGCAACTACTAAAGATCATTAAGGTAAAACCCAACCATAACATCAAAGTATCAAGTCCCTTTATCCCATACGCAAACAACCTACTTACTCGGTCTCAGGCTTCACTCCACGCCACCCACCATAAGCAAATCATGAACATATTGCAAACCCTACAGCGGGAATCCCTCACGCTTGCACGACACGGAGATCACCATAGGATAGCACCAATAATAAAACATGCAACTCAAACCAATCTTGATCATCAAATAGCCCATAGGACAAAATGGATCTACTCAAACATCATAGGATAGCCATACATCATTGGGAAATAATATATAGCGTTGAGCACCATGTTTAAGTAGAGATTAAAGTGGGTAAGAGAGGGGTTACACCGCTACATAGAGGGGGGAAGAGTTGGTGATGATGGCGGTGAAGTTGTTGGTGAAGATTGTGGTGATGATGATGGCCCTCGGTGGCACTCCGGTGCCACCGGAAGCGAAGGGGAGAGAGCCCCCCTCCTTCTTCTTCTTCCTTGACCTCCTCCCTAGATGGGAGAAGGGTTTCCCCTCTGGTCCTTGGCCTCCATGGCGTGGGAGGGGCGAGAGCCCCTCTGAGATTGGATCTGTCTCTCTGTTTCTGCCTTCTCTTCTGCTGCCCTTTCACCGTTTCTTTTATATCCGGAAATCCGTAACTCTGATTGGGCTGAAACCTTCGCCGTGATTTTTTACCAAACATATCCTCAACTTGTAGATCCAAGGAGTATGCTAAGCCTTCCCTTTATCCTTCAGGGCTGGACGAAGAAGGCGGAGCGGATCCAATGTCCGGCTCCACTGCCCGAGGACCCAGCTATTCCTCTTCTGACGAAGATGCTGGTTCCGACACCATACCAGGAGACCAAGAAGAAAGCAAGGAGGCCCGAAGTGGCCTTCGCCCTAAAGGTACTTCAGACATAGCATTCGAAGATACCGAAGTTCTCTCCTCCCATGAGGGAGATGAAGACGAGTAGGAAGAGGAGGAGAGCAATTCTCCCCTAAAGGGGGGAAAGAAGAAAAGGGGGGCTTCTGCAGACCTGGAGGCGGAGGCGTCCAAGAAGGGGAAGCTCTCCCTTTCGGACGATTCAGAGTCGGATACCGAAGCCGTCCCTGAGTGGCACCCTAGGCCGAAGCCCCTGGCCGAATCATAAGTATTCAAAGATATTGTATATATCTGGGTTTTTATAAATTGTAGGATGACATATCATCTATGTGTTTCAGTCCGGCCCGTGATCTCCCCCAACAATCATCGTCTTCGGGGAATTCTCTGGCGCCGGAGATGATGGAGAGTGAAACGCCCCTGCGAGCCTCTCTGCCTCATGCCACGGACAACACCGAGTTGTTATCCCAGAGGACCTCTCCGGGCCAGGGAGAGGTGCTGAAGGCCGCGGAAACATTACCGGAGGGTAATGCCTCGGCCGCCGAAAACATGGGGCGCGTAACCCCCATGGAGGTTGATGGCAGGGGCCTTGATCAGTTCGGCCCCCAGCCGAATACTGCTCCGGAGACCCACACGGCTCCGGGCCCGAGCGAGCAGCCCCCTTTGAAAGAGGGGGGAGTGCCGACTCCACCGGCGACCTCCATCAATCCGGAGACGCTGGACACCTTGATGGAAGCACTTCGCCATGCTTCCGTCGTGGATGAACACCATGCCTTGATGGGTACGATGGTTAAAAAGGTTCAGTCCGCCAAAAGCGGTCTGAACGAAGCGTTCACTAGCCTGCTAACAGGCTTTGAGGTATGTGATGTAGTATCTTTAGTCGCTTTTCATATAAAAAAGATGCATGTATATAGATAGTAGCCCCTGAGACTCTGTTCGTCTCTTTGGAAGAAGGGGGCAGACAGAGGATCAAATATTCGCAGGAGATAACATACTTATCTATCTTGATGAGCAGGCTTCCCTGTTAGCTGCTTCGGTCAAGGACGCTGAAGTTTTCGAATTCCAGCCGAAACTAAAGCTGGCTGATGATGAGATTGACCGTACTAACAAGCGGTTTGATGAGGCCCAAGGTATGCTTTTAAAAGTCCCCTGACGAATCGAAATTGCAATGCAAAATCAGAGTTTGGGCTCATGTGTTGTTATGTTTATGATTGCAGGCAGCGCGGCCGAGGTCGAAACTCTCAAGAGTACCCTTGCCGAAGCCAAGAAGGAGGTGGAGGCAAGCAAAGCGGCCGCTAACAAAGCGGCTGCAGATTTAGAGGCCGAGCAGGTTACTCATCGCAAGTATGAGGAGCGGGTGACCGAAGTGGAACAGGCACTTAAGACGCCACCAACAAGTGTGAGGCTCTAGAGGAGAGTAATAAAGCGCAAGCGGCCGAACTCAACAAAGCTCTTCAAGAGGCAAAGGATGCGCGGGGCGAGTCCCGAGCGGCTCGCGAGGAGATCAAGCAGGCCGGACAAATAGCGGATGTAAGCCTTTTCTTTTACAGAGTATATTTGGCGGTCGAAGATATACTTTGCTAAATCGACTGTGGAGTGCTCCAGGCTCCTTTGCAGATCTCCCAAGGAGTGCAGCCGACGCCACACAGTATTTCCAGGCCCAGGAAGGGAACGCGGCGGAGAAGTTCTTCTGGTCACAGTACTTGGCGCCGGAGCGACCAGCGCTACTGAACAATCAAATGATGCAGCTGGTGGAGCTGCATAGGATGTCCGGTTTGGCCATGAAGGACATCATAGTCCAGCTATGGCCAGCCGGACCCATTCCAAGCAGCTAGTTCGGCATGGTCAAGCGACTCGGCGACGCCTTGCCCCGAAAAGAGGCAGTGAAGTGCTTGGCATGCATTGAGGGTGCGCGAATGACCTTTGCCCGTGTCAAGATGCACTGGGCGAAGATGAAGGCCGCCGACGTAGCGGTTGAGGGTCCGCCCAGAGGCAAGGTCCACCGCAAGCCGGAGCGCTACTTCAACGATGTCCTTGAGGGTGCCCGTTTGATAGAGGGCCAATGCTCAAAGGATATTATGTTTGAGCAACTGTATCCGAGCTACCCAGACATTGTATTATAAACTGAGGCTTTCGTAATATATTTGCGCTTGTTATGTTAAATTGCTTTTCCTCCTGTGCGGCCGTTTTTATCTTTGAGAGTTTGCCAGTCATCGGCTTTAGCCCCCACGTACATACTACGGGGGTGTTCGGGGTAGCACACAGCCACACTTAACCCAACGCCTTGGTCCATAAAGGAGGTGTCGGTGCCGAGAACCAGGCAATCAGACTATGCGTCTTTATCACTCTCACTTAGCCATAGGAGCTTGACAAGGGGACTGTAAGATAGCCCCTGGTGCGCATGCAGCTATCTGAACTAGGATGCCTTAAGCGCATGACTGGGAAGAGCCAGTCCTTCGTGTAATACGGAAGAAATCACTAGAGATTTAATAGGTCGCCGAATTGTTGACCGGCTCTCGCAGCATCACGACATTCAGTTTTCGGCTTTCTCTACTGAGGTGCTTGACCGGGCCAGCCAGAAACACAATCGCAGTAGTTCTCTCTTTACTACCTTAGCCGAAAACGAACGTGAGGTAGCAGGCACAGGAGCCGGGCAACCCAACTATTGACCAAAGACATGATTCGAAGCCGATGCATATAATGTAGTATTCGGGACGCTGAAGTGTACTCTGAGAGTGTTCAGACTTTCTATGATTGAAGATACATATGTTGAATAGAGCCCCTGGCGAGTTAAGTCGTACCAAGGTGTATATGCCAATTCAGACGTAATGTGGAAAGACAGATTTTAAAAAATAAGCCGATGCCAATTTTGGGGCGAAAGATTCTTGATGGATCAATGCCCATTTTACGGACGGTGTCCTGATAAAGCAGATTGAGACTGCTACCGCCGTCCATAAGGACTCGTGTGAGGTGGAATCCGTCAATAATTGGATCGAGGACCAATGCAGCCGAACCTCCATGATGGATACTGGTCGGATGGTCTCTGCGATCAAAGGTGACCGGACAGGATGACCACGGGTTAAATTTTGGGGCGAGTGGCTCGATGGCGTAGGCGTCCCTTAACGCGCGCTTGCGCTCTCGCTTAGGGATATGAGTAACGTTGATCATGTTCACCATTTTGACCTCGGGGAGAAATTTCTTCTGTCCCCCTGTGTTCGGTGGGCGAGGCTCTTCATCATCGTCCTCGCTAGGCGGCCCTTTCCCCTTGTGTTCGGTGTTGAGCTTGTCGGCCTGTTTAAAGACCCAACAGTTTCTGTTGGTATGATTGGCAGGCTTATCGGGGGTGCCATGAATCTGGCAAGGCAGATCGAGTATTCTGTCCAAACTAGATGAACCATCTTTGTTTCCTTTGAATGGCTTCTTCCGTTGACCGGATTTAGAGCCACTGAATCCGGCGTTGACCGATGTGTCTTTGGTACCTTCATTATTGCTTCGACTCTTGTGCTTGTTGCATCGTGGCTTGCCATTGCCATCCCTGGCTTTGGAGGTGCCGGGGTCGCTGGTGCTATAGCTTCTACGAGCTAGCAGCTATCTTCTCCCGCGCAAAAGCGGGTCATAAGTGCGGTAAGGGCTGCCATGGACTTCGGCTTTTCTTGGCCGAGGTGTCGGGCGAACCACTCGTCTCGGACGCTGTGTTTAAAGGCCGCGAGGGCTTCGGCGTCCGGACAATCCACAATTTGGTTCTTTTTAAGTAAGAACCTGGTCCAGAGTTTCCGGGCTGATTCTCCGGGTTGCTGGACTACGTGACTAAGGTCATCGGCGTTTGGAGGCCGAACATAGTGCCTTGGAAGTTGTCTCTAAAGGCATCCTCCAAGTCTTCCTAGCTGCCAATAGAATTTTCTGGGAGGCTGTTTAACCAGTGCCGTGTTGGTCCCTTTAATTTGAGCAGGAGGTATTTGATGGCACGGAGATCATCACCGTGGGCCATGTGGATATGGAGAAGAAAATCTTCGATCCATACTGCAGGATCCGTCGTACCATCATGTGATTCAATGTTTACGGGTTTAAACCCTTCTGGGAACTGGTGCTCCATCACCTCATCGGTGAAAAAAGGGGTGTGCGGTGCCACTGTATCGGGCGATGTCGCAACGTAGTTTGGATGAAGTCTGTATGCGGTTTTCAGCCCGGGTGGGGTTGTGCCTGTCACACCAGCCCTGATGGCCTTCCTCCTGCGTTGGAGCACATCCCCTTGATCCATAGATTGATCTTGTCTGACCGGCTCTATTGTCCAGGTCCTTGGGTAGGTTGTAGGTATAGCCCGGGGCTATTGCCTCCTTGCCTCGACGGCGGGGTGGCGCGGGCTGGTGTTCGGTGTGCGTAGCCGGTCTGTCCTGTTCACGTGGTGGGAGGCCAGGTTTGCCAGTAGTTTTATTCTTTGGTGGTATTGGCTCAAGGGCCTCGTCGTCGAATTGTGGTAGTAGCTTGCGCTTCGGATAACTCTTAGTTGGGCGTTCGAGGCCGTATTCCTCGGCTGCCAGGACATTAGTCCATCTGTCATTGAGTAAATTTGTTCAGCTTTAAGCTGCTGCTGCTTCTTTTTTAGGCTTCTTGTAGTGGCGATTACCCGGCGTTTAAAGCGCTCTTATTCAAGGGGTTCCTCTGGCACGATGAAGTCTTCGTTGCCGAGGCTCACATCCTATTCGAAGATCGGTAGGTAGTTACTATCCTCCGAGTCCTTGTTCCCGACAGGTTCGTCGGGGTTAACTTGCCCATCCTCCCAATCGTCATGTTCGGATGTTGGCTCAACGGGGGCTTCGGAGTCTTCGCCATTCTCCGGAGTGTTATTGTCTCCGGTGCCGGTATTGCTGTCTTTGTCACGACACAATTTTGAGCGGCACTGCTGACGTCGACGCTTCAAAGGTGCTTCAGCAGGCTTGTCCTCAACCGGATCCTCCTTGCCGTCGTCGCCATCCTCTTTGGGTGTGTCCACTATGTACACGTCGTATGTCGAGGTGGTCGTCCATCGTCCGGTAAACGGAGGGTCTTGGCCTTGTTCATATTTGGCATCGTCGTCCATACCGTTGTAACATCCCAAATTTCCCATTTGGAATGTTTTACAATTATAGCTAAGCATCTATGCATTACTGTTTGAATTGAGTGACATTTGAAGTACTTATGAGGTTTTTGAGTTTGTTGGAATTTGAATTCAAATTGGCAGTTGAAAATTATTTCAAAGCAATGCCTGACAAATACTTGAGAAAAAGTATGAGAGAAGTAAACATGACACTCCAAAAATGTCAGATGAAAAACCTTGCCAAAAAGTTTGAATTCAAATTTGATTTTATTTGGGATTTTAGAAAATGTTTTTTAGTTTGAGTTTTCCCTGGAAAATGTTTAAATTGTAGGGAATATTCCCGATCATTTTGATATATATCGTCCTATATAAAATATATATATTTTTATTCTCTCTCTCCCTAATTCAAAAAAAGGAAAAACCCAGCGCCAGCCAGAATAACCCGCCCGGCCAGTAGCCGAGGCAGCCACCACCAAGGGCAGGCTCAGCCAAGCCAACCGACCGAGCTGGCCTGCCCGAGCCGCCCGCAAACCCCTTCCCTCGGTCGCCCGACCCGACCCCCTCCTCTTTCTCTCGCTGACGCGCGGACCCCACCCCCTTCTTCTTCCTCTCCACGCCAACCATGACGCCGCCATGCGAGAATCCCGAAGATCCCGGGATCCTTCCCCGATCCGCCCCCTCCTCCAAGTCGACGCCCCCTATAAATACCGCACCCCCCTCGACCCGTTCCCCCACTTTCCCCTCGCCTAACCCTCCACCTCGCCGCAATCCCTCGCCGGGCCAGCCCGGCGCCGCCATTGCCCTTGCCCGGCCGCCTCCCGACCCCGAGCTCCAACAACTCCACCCCCGACCTCCCCTCGCTCCGTCGCACCCGCCGGACGCCTCCGCTGTCTTCCCCGACCACCGGAGCCACCGCGCCGTCGTCACCCGAGCCGCCGTCGACCGTCGCCGTCGTCGCCACCGCGGTAAGCCGCCGGAAACCCCCACCACCGTCTGATCTAATATCTAGGGCCTAGATTAGATCTAGTGAAGGGGTAGGTTTTATTTTAAATAGATCCGGTTTAGTTATGGTTTATTTTGGTTTAGTTAGTGGTTTAGTTAGACCGGCGCGATCGGTTTATTCCCTCGGGTGCGTTTTAGTTATTTGTCGCCCGAGCGTTAGATAGGCCCGTTAGCGCCAGTTTTCTTTTTAGTTATTTTTTCGTTTCTGTTTTAATGTAATAGTTTCAGTTTTTGTAAAATCCATATCTTTTAGGTTACTTAATATTTTTAGTTGATTCTTTTTGTTAGTTTGCAAATTTGTTGTAGTTTCTGTAGAAAATATGTTTAGTCATGTTTAAATTATTAGAAATTGTTTTATTTTAGTTTTAGACAGATTAGTATTTCTGCTATAAAATGAGTTAGGATTATTTTATTTTAGTGATTCTTTTGTCACTACTTTGTTTTGACCTTGCCTAACCGTAGGAATTTATTTGGGTATTTTAGATTTAATAAAAAAATAGTTTTAATCAAAATCATATGTTTCTTGTTTATTTAACTAGCTACTGTTTTCCTATTGTTTTATTTAGCAAATAATTTTATTTTTCCTATGTTATAGTTTATTTTAGATTAGTTTCTGTAGCTTTATAACATGAACTTCTATTTATAGAAAATAAAAAGTTTATTTTATTTTCTTGTTATTTGTTGGCTTGGATTTCTTCGAGTTTTCTTTGGTTTTTGGTTCGATTGTTTTGTGTGTTTCCTTTTAGCATGCTGTTATGTTAAGTGATTGTATGTTCTTATGCTTATATGATTGTTGTTTGCCTCGGTAGAATTTTCGGAGTGCGAAGCTTGCTATCACGAGTCCCTAGCTTTCGAAGACCGTCAGCAAGGCAAGTCATTTGACCATGTTTTCTTTTACAATACCTATGATTTTATTGCATTAGAACTTTACCTCCCCACCATGCATGCAGTAGGAGAATTTTAAGTTATGTTCTTGAGTAGTATCATGAGGTAGGATAAAACCAATCCCCCTTGTTACCATGGCCCGGGACGAAGTAGTTTTTTTTTGCCATGCTCGTAGACGGGGTTGGTTGAGTGATTCATAAGGGAGATGTGAGGGTCAAGATGATGACAATCCCATGACTTCAAGCTCAAGATGGACTTCAAAATTCACTACTGGGTGGAGGACGGTTGACGGGCACCCTGGAGAAAACCAGCGGTTGGCCGGGATGCATGGAGAAGCGCCATGACATCTTGCGGAAAGTTTCACCCAGCCACGAAGAGATGGATGGATACCCCATTGACCGGAAGCTTACATGTGCAGCCGCAAGCCATTATGGGCTCTGGCTTGGTCAACCCTAGGTGTGACTCTGGCCGGACGGTGCTACGAGATGTAGAAGAACGGTAGGATTGGATGGGTACGGCGGTGGCGGAGGAACTCTTCTGAAGACCTGTTTGCGTTCGTCCGTCTTCAAACACCGTGAAGTGCGAACACTTAAAGGAGGAACGATTCTTGCGGGTAAAGTCATAAACCTCTGCAGAGTGAAGATCTAATCGGTTAGCCGTGTCCCGATTACGGACAATTTGAGCCTCTGGAACTTGGAGTATTTGGATATCTCAACACCGAACTTAATAAATTAATTGAGGGGTTATTTAATAATTGGGAATGAGACATTGGTTGGCGGAACCATCTCAATAACTACCAACATTTTGTAGTATTTGCAAACAAGTCCTTGTTGTAGGGAAAAAGCGGCTTTTCAAGAAAACAATGAAACTTAGAGCCCCACAGCCAAATTGCATATAGTGTTAGTAATTTTATTGTTGTTCTCTCTTTGACTTGCCGGCATATTCAAAATGCTGACCTACACGGCTGCAACGTCTTATGTTGCAAAGGAGTTTTCTGATCAGGAGTGAGGCTACGATCCATGCTTGGCGATTGCCCTATGGAGTCGGATGGACTCGCTATTTGTCTACGCTTCCGCAACTTTACTTAGTTTATTTCTCATGAGTTGGCCCTCGGCCGAATTTATTCTATTGTAATAAAGACTCGATATGAGAACCGTGTAATAAATTCAGGTGTGATTGAACTTTGAATCTTTGCATCAATGTACTGTGTGTTCCAGCATGATCTTGGGATGGTACAGCTACACAGAGACTTGACCGTTTTCGGATCGGGTCGCTACAACCGTCGATGTCTTCGGAGGCGTAATCTGGCATGTCGGTTAGATCTTCGACAGTGGCTATGAAGTGGGTGGTGGGTGGGACGTAAAATTCCCCGCTCTTAGCCCCTAGTCCAGGCTAGGCATAATTCGCAAGTGATTCTTCCGCAATGGCGAGTGATCGCATTAAGTCCAGGGCCTCGTTCAGGAGCGACGTTTGGACAAAAAGTAAGGGTCCGCAGGGCTGACCGGGGCGAGAGCCTCCTGGCCACGCCCGCTCGACGCGAACCTCGAGAGTTCAGATTTAGAGTCAGAGGGAGAGTCCGGCACTTTAGCGACAAGGGGAGCTCGGTTCGTCTTTGGGCTCGCCGATGACGCCGTCCCCTCCAGATCTCCGGTAGCAAGTTCCACAATTGCTCGGAGTCCGACAGGCTCTGAACTCCCGTCTTCGGACCTGGTTGTCTGCTCTGTATCTAATGCCAGAGCAACGGTCGGGGCCGCAAATCCTTCAAAGATCAAATCTCCTCGGATATCGACGACATAATTTAGGTTCCCAAAACTGATCTGATGACCATGGGCGTAGCTGTCGATCTGCTCAAGGTGGCCGATCGAGTTGGCACGTAGTGCGAAGCCGCCGAATACGAAGATTTGGCCCGGGGGGAAAGTTTCCCCCGAAACAGCATCATTGTAGATGATCGAATAAGCCATCGAACCTTCTATCAACAGCACAGAGGAACTCTCAATGAAAGCACCAATGTCGGTGTGAAAACCGGCCGATCTCGGGTAGGGGGTCCCGAACTGTGCATCTAAGGATCGAAGGTAATACCCTACTTCCTGCTTGATTGACTTTGATAAGATCATAATGGCTGAAACCTAGATGTATAGCATGTATGATTGTGATTTTCTCTACGGACTAAACCCTCCGGTTTATATAGACACCGGAGGGGCCTAGGGTTGTACAGAGTCGGTTTACAGAGAAATGAATCTTCATATCCGAACGCCAAGCTTGCCTTCCACGCCAAGGAAACTCCCATATGAACACGGGGGAAAGCCTTTTATATTGTATCTTCACGGCCCACCAGTCCGGCCCACGTCACATAACCCGGACGCCCGGGGACCCCCTAATCCAGGACTCCCTCAGGAGGGGGGGGGGGCTACTGCGAGACTCGTCGCCGGTATGGTTTACCTACGTACTGCTCACCTCGTTGGCTGTAGGCTGTTAAGCCACGTTAGCCCCATCCAACGACCGTCGTTGACTGCCGTTAAACCTACCACCAGGGACACCGTCGGTAGGCTGTGTATTCTACCGACATGCACCCCAGTGGTAGGAAAAGGGTCAGATCCTTTTTTTTTGAATCAGGTTCAATTTTGCTTAACTTTTTTTAAAAAAAATGCGGGAAACATCTGATCTATTCATCTTCAATCATGACAGTACAACAAACACCAGAAATAATAAAAATTACATCCAGATTTATAAACCACCTAGTAACGACTACAAGAACTGAAGCGAGCCGAAGTCACGCCGCCGTCATCGCCCCTCCCTCGCCGGAACCGGGAAAACTTGTCGTAGTAGACAGTCGGGAATCTTATTCCATCTTAAGGGAGCCGCCGCCGTCAAACACATCTAAAAATGGAGCCCTACCAGCGGCAAGGTCCGGGAACCACCGCGCCTCCAAGGCCCTAAGGCCATTGGAGACGATGCGGATTGGTAGCGCCGCCGGTGGAAGGCGGAGGAACCCTAATTTTTGGGAGGAGGAGCGGCTACAGATGTTACCACATGGCCTTTTTCAATTGGGTGAAAACACTGAATTTGGCCGCTATAGGAGGCTCGCTCGGTTAAAGATGGAAGGGGACTGGGGAGACATGGGCGTACTTGTTGGGAAACGCAGTAATTTAAAAAAAATTCCTAAGATCACGCAAGATCTATCTATGTGATGCATAGCAACGAGCCGAAGAGTGTGTCCACATACCCTCATAGACCGAAAGAGGAAGCGTTATATCAACGCGGTTGATGTAGTCGTACGTCTTCACGATCCGACTGATCCTAGCACCGAACGTACGGCACCTCCGTGTTCAGCACACGTTCAGCTCGATGACGTCCCTCGTACTCTTGATCCAGTTGAGGCCAAGGGAGAGGCCCATCAGCACGACGGCGTGGCGACGGTGATGATGAAGTTACCAGTGCAGGGCTTCGCCTAAGCACTACAACGATATGACCGAGGTGTGTAACTATGGAGGGGGGCACCGCACACAGCTAAGAGATTGTCTGTTATGCTATTGGGGTGCCCCCTAGCCACGTATATAAAGGAGGGGAGGGGGAGAGGAGATCGGGCAGGTTTGGGCCCGCCGGGGGGAGTCCTACTTGGACTCCTAGTCCAAGTAGGATTCGCCCCCCCCCCCCTTTCCTTTCTTCCACCGGAGGGAAAGGTAACGGAGAGAGAGGGGGAAGGAAAGAGGGGGGCCGGCCCCCTCCCCTAGTCCAATTCGGTTTGGGCAAGGGGAGGGGCGCCCCTCTCATGTGGCCCTTTCTCCTCTCCTCCATTAAGGCCCACTAGGCCCAATACTTCTCCCGGGGGGTTCCGGTAACCTCCCGATACTCCGAAAAAATGCTCGAATCACTCGGAACCATTCTGATGTCCAAATGCAACCTTCCAATATATGAATCGTTACCTCTCAACCATTTCGAGACTCCTCGTCATGTCCGTGATCTCATCCAGGACTCCGAACAAACTTCGGTACATCAAATCACATAACTCATAATACAAATCGTAATCGAACGTTAAGCGTGCGGACCCTACGGGTTCAAGAACTATGTAGACATGACTGAGACTCACTTCCGGTCAATAACCAATAGCGGAAACTGGATGCTCATATTGGTTCCTACATATTCTACGAAGATCTTTATCGGTCAAACCGCATAACAACGTACGTTATTCCCTTTGTCATCGGTATGTTACTTGCCCGAGATTCGATTGTCGATATCTCAATACCTAGTTCAATCTCGTTACTGGCAAGTCTCTTTACTCGTTCTGTAATGCATCATCCCGCAACTAACTCATTAGTCACATTGCTTGCAAGTCTTATAGTGATGTGTATTACCAAGAGGGCCCAGAGATACCTCTCCGAAACACGGAGTGACAAATCCTAATCTCGATCTATGCCAACCCAACAAACACCATCGGACACACCTGTAGAGCATATTTATAATCACTCAGTTACGTGTTGACGTTTGATAGCACACTAAGTGTTCCTCCAGTATTCGGGAGTTGCATAATCTCATAGTCATAGGAACATATATGAGTCATGAAGAAAGCAATAGCAACAAACTAAACGATCATCGTGCTAAGCTAACGGATGGGTCAAGTCAATCACATCATTCTCTAATGATGTGATCCCATTAATCAAATGACAACACATGTTTATGGCTAGGAAACTTAACCATCTTTGATTAACGAGCTAGTCAAAGTAGAGGCATACTAGTGACACTATGTTTGTCTATGTATTCACACATGTATCAAGTTTCCGGTTGCTACAATTCTAGCATGAATAATAAACATTTACCATGAAATAAGAAAATAAATGATAACTTTATTATTGCCTCTAGGTCATATTTCCTTCAGTCTCCCACTTGCACTAGATTCAATAATCTAGATCACATCACCATGTGATTAACACTAATAGTTCACATCACCATGTGATTAACACCCATAGTTCACATCGCCATGTGACCAACACCCAAAGGGTTTACTAGAGACAATAATCTTGTTCACATCGCTATGTGATTAACACCCCAAGAGTACTTAGGTGTGATCATGTTTTGCTTGTGAGAGAAGTATAGTTAACGGGTCTGTCACATTCAGAGCCGTATGTATTTTGCAAATTTTCTATGTCTACAATGCTCTGCATGGAGCTACTCTAGCTAATTGCTCCCACTTTCAATATGTATCCAGATTGTGACTTAGAGTCATCCGGATCGGTGTAAAAGCTTGCATCGACGTAACTCTTTATTACGAACTCTTTATCACCTCCATAACCGAGAAATATTTCCTTAGTCCTCTAAGGATAATTTTGATCGTTGTCCAGTGATCTACTCCTAGATCAAAATTGTACTCCCTTACCAAACTCAGGGCAGGGTATACAATAGGTCTGGTACACAACATGGCATACTCCATAGAACCTATGGCTGAGGCATATGGAATGACTTTCATTCTCTCTCTATCTTTTGTTGTGGTCAGGCTTTGAGTCTTACTCAACTTCACACCTTGCAACACAGGCAAGAACTCTTTCTTTGACTGTTCCATTTTGAACTACTTCAAAATCTTGTCAAGGTATGTACTCATTGAAAAAAAAATATCAAGCGTCTTGATCTATCTCTATAGATCTTGATCCTCAATATGTAAGCAGCTTCACCGAGGTCTTTCTTTGGAAAAACTCCTTTCAAACACTCTTTTATGCTTTCCAGAAAATTCTACATTATTTCCGATCAACAATATGTCATTCACATATACTTTCAGAAAGGCTGTAGTGCTCCCACTCACTTTCTTGTAAATACAGGCTTCACCGCAAGTCTGTATAAAACTATATGCTTTGATCAACTCATCAAAGCGTATATTCCAACTCCGACATGCTTGCACCAGTCCATAGATGGATCACTGGAGCTTTCCACACTTTGTTAGTACCTTTAGGATCAACAAAACCTTCTGGTTGCATCGTATACAACTCTTCTTTTAAGAAAACCATTAAGGAATGTAGTTTTGACATCCATTTGCCAGATTTCATAAAATGCGGTAATTGCTAACATGATTCGGACAGACTTAAGCACCGATACGAGTGAGAAAATCTCATCGTATTCAACACCTTGAACTTGTTGAAAACATTTTTTCGACAATTCGAGCTTTGTCGATAGTAACACTACTATCAGCGTCTATCTTCCTCTTGAAGATCCATTTATTCTCTATGCCTTGCCGATCAACGGGCAAGTCAACCAAAGTCCATTCATGGCCTCAAGCCATTTTGTGGAATCTTGGCTCATCATCGCTTCCTCATAGTTCATAGGCTCGTCATGGTCAAGTAACATGACCTCCAGAACAGGATAACCGTACCACTCTGGTGCGGTACCTTACTCTGGTTGACCTACGAGGTTCGGTAGTAACTTGATCTAAAGTTTCATGATCATCATCATTAGCTTCCTCACTGATTGGTGTAGGAATCACTGGAACTGATTTCTGTGATGAACTACTTTCCAATAAGGGAGCAGGTACAATTACCTCATCAAGTTCTACTTTCCTCCCACTCACTTCTTTCGAGGGAAACTCCTTCTCTAGAAAGGATCCATTCTTAGCAACAAAGATCTTGCCTACAGATTTGTGATAGAAGGTGTACCCAACATTTTCTTTTGGGTATCCTATGAAGACACACTTCTCCGATTTGGGTTCGAGCTTATCAGGTTGAAACTTTTTCACATAAGCATTGCAACCCCAAACTTTAAGAAACGACAACTTAGGTTTCTTGCCAAACCATAGTTCATACGGTGTCGTCTCAACGGATTTAGACGGTGCCCTTAATGTGAATGTAGCTGTCTCCAATGCATAACCCCAAAATGATAGTGGTAAATCGGTAAGAGACATCATAGATTGCACTATATCCAATAAAGTACGGTTATGACGTTCGGACACACCATTATGCTGTGGTGTTCCAGGTGGCATGAGTTTGTGAAACTATTCCACATTGTTTTACTTGAAGGCCAAACTCGTAACTCAAATATTCGCCTCTGCGATCAGATCATAGAAACTTTAATTTCTTGTTACGATGATTATCCACTTCACTCTGAAATTCTTTGAACTTTTCAAATGTTTCAGACTTGTGTTTCATCAAGTAGATATACCCATATCTGCGCAAATCATCTGTGGAGGTCATAAAATGATGATACCCGCCGCGAGCCTCAACACTCATTGGACCAGATAAATCAGTATGTATTATTTCCAAAAAGTCAGTTGCTCGCTCCATTGTTCCGGAGAACGGAGTCTTAGTCATCTTGCCCATGAGGCATGGTTCGAAAGCATCAAGTGATTCATAATCAAGTGATTCCAAAAGCCCATCAGCATGGATTTTTTTTTCATGCGCTTTACACCAATATGACCTAAACGGCAGTGCCACAAATAAGTTGCACTATCATTATTAACTTTGCATCTTTTGGCGTCAATATTATGAATATGTGTATCACTACGATCGAGATTCAATAAACCATTTATATTGAGTGTATGACCATAGAAGGTTTTATTCATGTAAATAGAACAACAATTATTCTTTGACTTGAATAATTGTACTACAATAAACATGATCCAATCATATTCATGCTCAACGCAAACACCAAATAACATTTATTTTAGGTTCAATACTAATCCCGAAGGTAAAGGGAGTGTGCGATGGTGATCTTATCAACCTTGGAATCACTTCCAACACACATCATCACCTCGCCCTTAACTAGTCTCTGTTTATTTTGTAACTCCCGTTTCGAGTTACTACTCTTAGCAACTGAACCAGTATCAAATACCGAGGTGTTGCTATAAACACTAGAAAAGTACACATCAATAACATGTATATCCAATATACCTTTATTCACTTTGCCAACCTTCTTATCCGCCAAGTATCTAGGGCAGTTCCACTTCCAGTGACCATTTCCTTTGAAGTAGAAGCACTCAGTTTCAGGCTTGGGTCTAGCTTTGGGCTTCTTCATGGGAGTGGCAACTTGCTTGCCATTCTTCTTGAAGTTCCCTTTCTTTCCCTTGCCCTTTTACTTGAAACTAGTGGTCTTGTCAACCATCAACACTTGATGATTTTTCTTGATTTCTACCTTCGCCGATTTCAGCATCGCGGAGAGCTTGGGAATTGTTTCCGTTATCCCTTGCATATTATAGTTCATCACAAAGTTCTAGAAACTCGGTGATAGTGACTAGAGAATTCTATCAATCATTGTCTTATCTGGAAGATTAACTCCCACTCGATTCAAGTGATTGTAGTACCCAGACAATCTGAGCACATGCTCACTGGTTGAGCTATTCTCCTCCATCTTGTAGGCAATGTACTATCAGAGGTCTCATACCTCTCGACACGGGCATGAGTATGAAATACCAATTTCAACTCTTAGAACATCTTATATGCTCCGCGGCGTTCAAAACATTTTTGAAGTCCCGGTTCTAAGCCATAAAGCATGGTGTACTAAACTATCAAGTAGTCATCATATCGATCTTGCCAAACGTTCATAACGTTTGCATCTGCTCCTACAATAGTTCTGTCACCTAGCGGTTCATCAAGGACACAATTCTTCTGTGCAACAATGAGGATAATCCTCAGATCACGGACCAAGTCCGCATCATTGCTACTATCATTTTTTAACTTATTTTTCTCTAGGAACATATCAAAAATAAACGGGGAGCTACATCGCGAGCTATTGATCTACAACATAGTTATGGAAATACTATCAGGCTAAGTTCATGATAAATTAAAGTTCAATTATTCATATTACATAAGAACTCCCATTTTGATAGACATCCCTCGAGTCATCTAAATGATCACGTGATCCAAATCAACTAAACCATGTCCGATCATCACGTGAGATGGAGTAGTTTTCAATGGTGAACATCACTATGTTGATCATATCTACTATATGATTCATGTTTGACCTTTCGGTCTCCTGTGTTCCCAGACCATATCTGCATATGCTAGGCTCGTCAAGTTTAACCCAAGTATTCTGCGTGTGCAAAACTGGCTTGAACCCGTTGTTTGTGAACGTAGAGCTTATCACACCCGATCATCATGTGGTGTCTCAGCACGAAGAACTGCCGCAACGGTGCATACTCAGGGAGAAAACTTATACCTTGAAATTTTAGTAAGGGATCATCTTATAAAGCTACCGCCGAACTAAGCAAAATAAGATACATAAAAGATAAACATCACATGCAATCAAAATATGTGACATGATATGACCATCATCATCTTGTGCCTTTGATCTCCATATCCAAAGTACCGTCATGATCTCCATCGTCACCGGCATGACACCATGATCTCCATCATCTTGATCTCTATCAACGTGTCGTCACATGGTTGTCTCGCCAACTATTGCTTTTGCAACTATTGCTATCACATAGCGATAAAGTAAAGCAATTATATGGCGCTTGCATCTTATGCAATAAAGAGACAACCATAAGGCTATTGCCAGTTGCTGATAATTTTAACAAAACATGATCATCTCATACAACAATTTATATACCATCATGTCTTGACCATATCACATCACAACATGCCCTGCAAAAACAAGTTAGACGTCCTCTACTTTGTTGTTGCAAGTTTTACATGGCTGCTACGGGCTGAGCAAGAACCGTTCTTACCTACGCATCAAAACCACAACGATTTTTCGTCAAGTGTGCTATTTTAACCTTCAACAAGGACCGGGCTTAGCCACACTCAATTCAACTAAAGTTGGAGAAACAGACACCCACTAGCCACCTGTGTGCAAAGCACGGCGGTAGAACCAGTCTCATGAATGCGGTCAAGTAATGTCGGTCTGGGCCGCTTCATCCAACAATACCGCCGAATCAAAGTATGACATGCTGGTAAGCAGTATGACTATTATCGCCCACAACTCTTTGCGTTCTACTCATGTATATAACATCTACGCATAGACCTGGCTCTGATACCACTGTTGGGGAACGTAGTATTTCAAAAAAATTCCTACGTTCACGCAAGATCTATCTATGTGATGCATAGCAACGAGCGGGAGAGTGTGTCCACGTACCCTCGTAGACCGAAAGCGTACACGTTATATCAACGCGGTTGATGTAGTCGTACGTCTTCACGATCCGACCGATCCTAGCACCGAACGTACGGCACCTCCGTGTTCAGCACACGTTCAGCTCGATGACGTCCCTCGTACTCTTGATCCAGTTGAGGCCGAGGGAGAGTTTCGTCAGCACGACGGCGTGGCGACGGTGATGATGAAGTTACCGGGGTAGGGTTTCGCCTAAGCACTACGACGATAAGACCGAGGTGTGTAACTGTGGAGGGGGGGCACCGCACACGGCTAAGAGATTGTCTGTTGTGCTATTGGGGTGCCCCCTGGCCACGTATATAAAGGAGGGAGGGAGAGAGGAGGTCGGCCAGGTTTGGGCGCACCAGGGGGGAGTCCTACTTGGACTCCTAGTCCAAGTAGGATTCGCCCCCCCCCCCTTTCCTTTCTTCCACCGGAGGGAAAGGTAAGGGAGAGAGAGGGGGAAGGAAAGAGGGGGGCCGGCGCCCTCCCCTAGTTCAATTCGGTTTGGGCAAGGGGAGGGGCGCCCCTCTCATGTGGCCCTTTCTCCTCTCCTACAATAAGGCCCACTAGGCCCAATACTTCTCCCGGGGGGTTCCGGTAACCTCCTGGTACTCCGAAAAAATGCCCGAACCACTTGGAACCATTCCGATCTTTACCTCTCGACCATTTCGATACTCCTCGTCATGTCCATGATCTCATCCGGGACTCCGAACAAACTTCGGTACATCAAATCACATAACTCATAATACAAATCGTCATTGAATGTTAAGCGTGCGGACCCTACGGGTTCGAGAACTATGTAGACATGACCGAGACTTGATACGTCCATTTTGCATCATGCTTTTACGATATTTATTGCATTATGGGCAGTTATTTTACGTTAGGTCACAATATTTATGGCTATTCTCTCTTATTTTACAAGGTTTACCATGAAGAGGGGGAATGCCGGCAGCTGGAATTCTGGCTGGAAAAGGAGCAAATATTGGAGACCTATTCTGTGCAACTCCAAAAGTCCTGAAACTCCACGGAATGTCTTAAAATAAATAAAGAAAAATCGTCGCCAAAGATGAAAGGCCA
The DNA here is from genome assembly GCA_021605205.1 of Aegilops longissima. Taxonomy (NCBI): domain Eukaryota; kingdom Viridiplantae; phylum Streptophyta; class Magnoliopsida; order Poales; family Poaceae; genus Aegilops; species Aegilops longissima. Next base: position 499,819,135 of record CM038681.1, on the reverse strand, counting down.
GGGGGCCCACACCCTGCTCACGAGGGTGGGGGGTGCGCCCCCTCCCCCTGGGCGCGCCCCCTACCTCGTGGGCCCCCTGGTGGCTCTCCGACGCCCATCTTCACCTATATGAAGTCTTTCGATGAGAAAAAAATCATAAGCAACCTTTCGGGACGAGACTCCGCCGCCACGAGGCGGAACCTTGGCGGAACCAATCTAGGGCTCCGTGAGCTGTTCTAACGGGACACTTCCCTCAGGGGGAAATCATCGTCATCATCGCCAACGCCTCCTCTCATCGGGAGAGGGCAATCTCCATCAACATCTTCACCAGCACCATCTCATCTCCAAACCCTAGTTCATCTCTTGTATCCAATTCTTGTCTCCAAGTCCGGGATTTGTGCTAGTAGGTTGCTAGTAGTGTTGATTACTCCTTGTAATTGATGCTAGTTGGTTTATTTGGTGGAAGATTATATGTTCAGATCCTTTATGCATATTATTACCCCTCTGATTATGAACATGAATATGCTTTGTGAGTAGTTACGTTTGTTCCTGAGGACATGGGAGAAGTCTTGCTATTAGTAGTCATGTGAATCTGGTATTCGTTCGATATTTTGATAAGATGTATGTTTTCTAACCTCTAGTGGTGTTATGTGAACGTCGACTACATAACACTTCACCATTATTTGGGCCTAGAGGAAGGCATTTGGAAGTAATAAGTAGATGAGGGTTGCTAGAGTGACAGAAGCTTAAACCCTAGTTTATGCGTTGCTTCGTAAGGGGCTGATTTGGATCCATATGTTTCATGCTATGGTTAGGTTTACCTTAATACTTTTGTTGTAGTTGTGGATGCTTGCAATAGAGGTTAATCATAAGTGGGATGCTTGTTCAAGTGAGAACAGCACCCAAGCACCGGTCCACCCACATATCAAATTATCAAAGTACCGAACGCGAATCATATGAGCGTGATGAAAACTAGCTTGACGATAATCCCATGTGTCCTCAGGAGCGGTTTTCCTATTATAAGAGTTTGTTCCGGCTTGTCCTTTGCTACAAAAAGGATTGGGCCACCTTGTTGCACTTTATTTACTCTTGTTACTTGTTGCTTGTTACAATTTATCTTATCACAAAACTATCTGTTACCACTTATTTCAGTACTTGCAGAGAATACCTTGCTGAAAACCGCTTATCATTTCCTTCTGCTCCTCGTTGGGTTCGACACTCTTACTTATTGAAAGGACTACGATAGATCCCCTATACTTGTGGGTCATCAAGACTCTTTTCTGGCGCCGTTGCCGGGGAGTGAAGCGCCTTTGGTAGGTGGAATTTGGTAAGGAAAAATTTATTTAGTGTGCTGAAATTTTCTGTCACTTGTTACTATGGAAAGTAATTGTTTGAGGGGCTTGTTCGGGGTATCTTCACCCCGTCCAGTAGAGCAAAGAGTTGCTCCTCAACCTACTCAACCTACTGAACCTATTGAAAATGAAACTCCTTTTGAATTTCCTTCGGGTATGATGGAAAAACTGCTAGCAAACACTTTTGCAGGAGATGGAACAAAGCATCCTGACGAGCATCTACGCTATGTGGATGATATTTGTGGACTATTTAAGCTTGCAGGTATACCCGATGATGTTGTTAAGAAGAAGGCTTTCCCTTTATCTTTGGAGGGAGACGCATTGACATGGTATAGGCTATGTGATGATACGAGATCATGGAACTATAAAAGAGTGAAATTGGAATTTCATCAAAAATATTACCCTATGCATCTTGTTCATCGTGATCGCAATTATATATATAATTTTGGCCTCATGAAGGAGAAAGCATCGCTCAAGCTTGGGGAGGCTTAAATCAATGTTATATTCATGCCCCAATCATGACCTCTCAGGAGAAACAATTCTTCAGAATTTTTATGCTCGGCTTTCTGATACAATCGCACCATGCTCGATACTTCTTGTCCTGGCTCTTTTATGATGAAGACTATTGAATTCAGATGGAATTTATTGGATAGAATTAAACGCAACTCTGAAGATTGGGACCTCGACGAAGGTAAGGAGTCAGGTATGACACCTAAGTTTGATTGTGCTAAATCTTTTATGGATACCGATATTTTCCGTAAGTTTAGCACTAAATATGGACTTGACTCTGCGATAGTAGCTTCTTTCTGTGAATCTTTTGCTACTTATGTTGATCTCCCTAAGGAGAAGTGGTTTAAATATCATCCTCACATAGAAGTAAAAGTAGCTGCACCTATTAAAGTTGAAGAAAAGACTACCACTTATAATGATCCTATTGTTCCCACCTCTTATGTTGAGAAACCACCTTTCCCTGTTAGAGTAAAGGGTCATGCTAAAGCTTCAACTATTGTTCGTAAAAGCAATATTAGAACTTATACACCTCCTGAGCAAGTCAAAGTAGAACCTAATATTGCTATTGTTAAAGATCTCTTGTCTGATAATATTGAAGGGCATGTCATTCAATTCTCTGGTGAAACTGCTAGAATTGCTAAACCCTGTGATAGAGATAAACATAGACCTGTGGTAGGCGTGCCCGTTATTTCTGTTAAAATAGGAGATCATTGTTATCATGTCTTATGTGATATGGGTGCTAGTGCTAGTGAGATACCTATTACCTTGTATGAAGAAATTAAGCATGAAATTGCACCCGCTGAGATAGAAGATATTGATGTTACAATTAAACTTGCCAATAGAGATACTATTTCACCAGTGGGAATTGTTAGAGATGTTGAAGTCTTGTGTGGGAAAACTAAATATCCCGCTGATTTTCTTGTTCTTGGTTCTCCACAAGATAGTTTTTGTCCCATTATATCTGGTAGACCCTTCTTGAATACTGTTAATGCTAAGATAGACTGCGAAAAGAATGTTGTTACTGTTGGCTTGGATGATATGGTTCATGAGTTTAATTTCTCTAAATTTAGTAAACAACATCGTGAAGAAGAATTGCCTAGTAAGGATGAAATTATTGGTCTTGCTTCTATTGCCGTACCTCCTAGTGATCCTTTGGAACACTATTTGCTAGACCATGAAAATGATATGTTTATGAATGAAAGAAGGGAAATAGATGAAGTATTCTTTAAACAAGAACCTATTTTGAAACACAATTTGCCCATTTAAATCCTAGGGGATCCTCCTCCACCCAAGGGTGATCCCGTGTTTCAGCTTAAACCGTTGCCTGGTAATCTTAAATATGCTTATCTTGATGAAAAGAAAATATATCCTGTTATTATTAGTGCTAACCTTTCGAGCATGAAGAAGAAAGATTATTGAAAACTCAAGAAGCACCGTGCGCTATTGGATATACTCTTGATGATCTTAAGGGCATTAGTCCCACTCTATGTCAACATAAAATAAATTTGAAGCGGATGCCAAACCAGTTCGTGATCCTCAACGACGTTTGAATCCTAAAATGAAAGAAGTGGTAAGAAAAGAAATACTCAAGCTCACGGAGGCGGTATAATTTATCCTGTTGTTGATAGTCGATGGGTAAGTCCTGTTCATTGTGTCCCTAAGAAGGGAGGTATTACTGTTGTCCCTAATGATAAAGATGAATTAATTCCGCAAAGAATTATCACAGGTTATAGGATGGTAATTGATTTCCGCAAATTAAATAAGCTACTAAGAAAGATCATTATCCCTTACCTTTTATTGATCAAATGCTAGAAAGATTATGCAAACATACACATTATTGCTTTCTAGATGGTTATTCGGTTTCTCTCAAATACCGTGTTGGCTAAAGATCAATCAAAGACTACTTTTACATGCCCTTTTGGTACTTTTGCTTATAGGCGTATGCCTTTTGGTTTATGTAATGCACCTGCTACCTTTCAAAGATGCATGATGGCTATATTCTCGACTTTTGTGAAAAGATTTGTGAGGTTTTCATGGACGACTTTTCCGTCTATGGTTCCTCTTTTGATGATTGCTTGAGCAATCTTGATCGAGTTTTGCAGAGATGTGAAGAAACTAATCTTGTCTTGAATTGGGAAAAGTGCCACTTTATGGTTAATGAAGGTATTGTCTTGGGGCACAAAGTTTCGAAAGAGGTATTGAAGTTGATAAAGCCAAGGTTGATGCTATTGAAAAGATGCTATGTCCCAAGGACATCAAAGGTATAAGAAGTTTCCTTGGTCACGCCGGATTTTATAGGAGGTTCATTAAGGACTTCTCAAAATTTCTCGACCTCGACTAATTTATTACAAAAGATGTACCATTTGTCTTTGATGATGATGTGTAGAAGCATTTGAAATACTTAAGAAAGCATTAGTCTCTTTTTGTTGTTCAGCCACCGATTGGAATTTACCCTTTGAAATTATGTGTGATGCTAGTGATTATGTTGTAGGTGCTGTTCTAGGGCAAAGAGTTGATAAGAAGTTAAATGTTATCCATTATGCTAGTAAGACTCTAGACAATGCTCAAAGAAATTATGCTACTACCGAAAAGGAACTTTTAGCAGTTGTATTTGCTTGTGATAAATTCAGACCCTATATTGTTGATTCTAAAGTAACTATTCACACCGATCATGCTGCTATTAAATATCTTATGGAAAATAAAGATGCTGAACCTAGACTTATTAGATGGGTTCTCTTGCTGCAAGAATTTGATTTGCATATTGTTGATAGAAAAGGAGCTGAGAACCCGTTGCAGACAACTTATCTAGGTTAGAGAATGTTCTTGATGACCCACTACCTATTGGTGATAGCTTTCCTGATGAACAATTAAATGTCATAAGCACTTCTCGTAGCACTCCATGGTATGCTGATTATGCCAATTATATTGTTGCTAAATTTATACCACCTAGCTTCACATACCAACAAAAGAAAAAGTTCTTTTATGATTTGCGACATTACTTTTGGGATGACCCACATCTTTATAAAGAAGGATTAGATGGTGTTATTAGACGTTGTGTGCCTGAGCATGAACAGGAACAGATCCTACGCAAGTGTCGCTCCGAAGCTTATGGAGGACACCACGCTGGAGATAGAACTACACATAAGGTATTGCAATCTGGTTTTTATTGGGCTACTCTCTTCAAGGATGCCCGTAAGTTTGTTTTGTCTTGTGATGAATGTCAAAGAATTGGTAATATTAGTAGACGTCAAGAAATGGCTATGAATTATTCACTTGTTATTGAACCATTTGATGTTTGAGGCTTTGATTATATGGGACCTTTTCCTGCTTCTAATGGATACACTCATATTTTAGTTGTTGTTGATTACTTTACTAAGTGGGTAGAAGCTATTCCAACTAGTAGTGCTGATCATAACACTTCTATTAAAATGCTTAAGGAAGTTATTTTTCCAAGGTTTGGAGTCCCTAGATATTTAATGACTGATGGTGGTTCACATTTTATTCATGGTGCTTTCCGTAAAATGCTTGCTAAATATGACGTTAATCATAGAATTGCATCTCCTTATCACCCGCAGTCTAGTGGTCAAGTAGAATTGAGTAATAGAGAGCTCAAATTAATTTTGCAAAAGACTGTTAATAGGTCTAGAAAGAATTGGTCCAAGAAACTTGATGATGCATTATGGGCATATAGAACTGCATATAAGAATCCTATGGGTATGTCTCCGTATAAAATGGTTTATGGAAAAGCATGTCACTTACCTCTCAAATTAGAACATAAGGCATATTGGGCTATTAAAGAGCTCAACTATGATTTCTAACTTGCCGGTGAGAAGAGGTTATTTGATATTAGCTCACTTGATGAATGGAGAACCCAAGCCTATGAAAATGCCAAGTTGTTTAAAGAAAAAGTTAAAAGATGGCATGACAAAAGGATACAAAAGCGTGAGTTTAATGTAGGTGATTATGTATTGCTATACAACTCTCATTTAAGATTTTTTGCAGGAAAACTTCTCTCTAAATGGGAAGGTCCCTACGTTATCGAGGAGGTCTACCGTTCCGGTGCCATAAAATCAACAACTTCAAAGGCACAAATCCGAAGGTGGTAAACGGTCAAAGAATCAAACATTATATTTCAGGTAATCCCATATATGTTGAAACCAATATTATTGAAACCGTAACCCCGGAGGAATACATAAGGGACACTTTCCAGAACGTTCCAGACTCCGAAAAGGAATAGGTATGTGGTACGGTAAGTAAACCGACTCCAAAACAATTTTTAAGGCAATATCTCTCCGTTTTGGAATATTTAGAAAAATAGAAAAATAAGTAGCAGTCCGGGGAGGACACGAGGCCTCCACGAGGGTGGAGGGCGCGCCCCCTACCTCGTGAGCACCTCGTGCGCCCTCTGGACTCCGTTTTCTTGCACGATACGTATTTTGGTCTGTAAAAATTCATTATATATTCTCCCGAAGGTTTTTACGACTGTATCACGCAAATATCCTCTGTTTTCGTTTCGAGCTGTTTCCGTTGCAGATTTGAGGATTCCGGAAACTCGATCATCCTTCTATGAGGGTGAGCCTATGCCATGGAAGGTGGACGACAAGCTTGCATCATCAACAACACCTCCACCGCCAACAACAAAGAAGGAGACATAATCACATGGGTATGGGCACTCCCCTTGGCAACTGTCAAGCTTGGGGGAGGTGCCCCGGTATCGTATCACCATCACAACTCCTATCTTTACCGTTTTTCTTAGTTCGATCCTATTAGTAGTATCTTTATATAGTAGAGTAAAGTCATGGCATGATCTAGTTTTGAAGTTTTGCTTTATGATCCCTCTATGCAATCGAGTCCATGAGCTATATATAATAAAGATTAGTGTTGAGTCAAGGGATTGATTGCTTTGCCATGATCTTGAGTGATTAGAAGAAAAAGAATAAAAAGAATCAAAGAATTCATATTGATCTTAGTGAAAGTAATGACTTCACATAGAAAGAGTATGATGATTAAAAGTTGTTGGGAGTTGACAAATATAGCTTTGGTCATCGTTGCAATTAATAGGAAGTAATAAGGAAAGGTAGGTTTCACATATAGATATATTATCATTGACATCTTTTATGATTGGGAGCACTCATCGAAATATGACATGCTAAAGAGTTGATGTTGGACAAGGAAGACAACGTAATGAGTTATGTTTTTTTATACTGAGATAAAGTATGTTGTCATGGATCCTCTAACATGTTGAGCTTGCCTTTCCCCCTCATGCTAGCCAAATTCTCAGCACCAAGTAGAGATACTACTTGTGCTTCCAAATACCCTTAAACCAGTTTAGCCATGAGAGTCCACCATATCTACCTATGGATTAAGTAAAATCCTTCAAGTAAGTTGTCATCGGTGCAAGCAATAAAAATTGCTCTTTAAATATGCATGACTTATTAGTGCAGAGAAATAAGCTTTGTACGAACTTGTTGTGGACGCAATAAAAGCGACGGACTACATAATAAAGGTTCACATACAAGGGGCAATATAAAGTGACGTTCTTTTGCATTAAGATTTTGTGCATCCAACCATAAAAGCCCATGGCAACCTCTGCTTCCCTCTGCGAAGGGCCTATCTTTTATTATTATCCTCTACCTTATGCAAGAGTCACGGTGATCTTCACCTTTCCTTTTTCATTTTATCCTTTGGCAAGCCCAGCATGTTGGAAAGAACATGATATATATATATATATATATATATATATATATATATATATATATATATATATATATATATATATATCTAATTGGATGTAGGGGATCATGAATTATTATTGTTGACATTACCCTCGAGGTAAAAGGTTGTGGGGCAAAACTATAAGCCCCTATCTTTCTCTGTGTCCGATTAAAACTCCGTAACCACAAGTATTGCGTGAGTGTTAGCAATTATGAAGGACTAAGTGATAGTTGAGTATGTGGACTTGCTTTTAAGCTCTGACATAGACTCTTTCTGATGTTATGATAAATTGCAATTGTTTCAATGACTAAGGGTATAATTTGTTGGGGCTCAATAAGGTTTCTGATTCATACTTTGGCTTTGAGAAGATCATCACTTGAACATAAGTAATCATATGACAAAATTTATATATGTTGCTGTTATGAGAATAATCATGATGCCTTCATGTCCGTATTTTATTTTATCGACGCCTCTACCTCTAAACATGAGGACATATTTATTGTTATCGGCTTTTCGCTTGAGGACAAGCGAGGTCTAAGCTTGGGGGAGTTGGTACGTCCATTTTGCATCATGCTTTTATATCGATATTTATTGCATTATGGGCTGTTATTTTACGTTTTGTCACAATATTTATGGCTATTCTCTTATTTTACAAGGTTTACCATGAAGAGGGGAATGCCGCAACTGGAATTCGGGCCGAAAAGGAGCAAATATTGAGACCTATTCATGCAACTCCAAAAGTCCTGAAACTCCACGGAATGTCTTAAAATAAATAAAGAAAAATCGTCGCCAAAGATGAAGGCCAGGGGGGCCACACCCTGCTCATGAGGGTGGGGGGTGCGCCCCCTCCCCCTAGGCGCGCCCCCCTACCTCGTGGGCCCCCTGGTGGCTCTCCGACGCCCATCTTCTCATATATGAAGTCTTTCGATGAGAAAAAAATCATAAGCAACCTTTCGGGACGATACTCCGCCGCCACGAGACGGAACCTTGGCGGAACCAATCTAGGGCTCCGGTGGAGCTGTTCTGCCGGGGACACTTCCCTCCGGGAGGGGGAAATCATCGTCATCATCATCACCAACGCTCCTCTCATCGGGAGAGGGCAATCTCCATCAACATCTTCACCAGCACCATCTCATCTCCAAACCCTAGTTCATCTCTTGTATCCAATTCTTGTCTCCAAGTCCGGGATTGGTGCTAGTAGGTTGCTAGTAGTGTCGATTACTCCTTGTAGTTGATGCTAGTTGGTTTATTTGGTGGAAGATTATATGTTCAGATCCTTTATGCATATTATTACCCCTCTGATTATGAACATGAATATGCTTTGTGAGTAGTTACGTTTGTTCCTGAGGACACGGGAGAAGTCTTGCTATTAGTAGTCATGTGAATTTGGTATTCGTTCGATATTTTGATAAGATGTATGTTGTCTAACCTCTAGTGGTGTTATGTGAACGTCGACTACATAACACTTTACCATTATTTGGGCCTAGAGGAAGGCATTGGGAAGTAATAAGTAGATGATGGGTTGCTAGAGTGACAGAAGCTTAAACCCTAGTTTATGCGTTGCTTCGTAAGGGGCTGATTTGGATCCATATGTTTCATGCTATGGTTAGGTTTACCTTAATACTTTTGTTGTAGTTGTGGATGCTTGCAATAGAGGTTAATCACAAGTGGGATGCTTGTTCAAGTAAGAACAGCACCCAAGCACCGGCCCACCCACATATCAAATTATCAAAGTACCGAACGTGAATCATATTAGCGTGATGAAAACTAGCTTGACGATAATCCCATGTGTCCTTGGGAGCGTTTTTCCTATTATAAGAGTTTGTTACGGCTTGTCCTTTGCTACAAAAAGGATTGGGCCACCTTGCTGCACTTTATTTACTCTTGTTACTTGTTGCTCGTTACAATTTATCTTATCACAAAACTATCTGTTACCACTTATTTCAAGATTTGCAGAATACCTTGCTGAAAACCGCTTATCATTTCCTTCTGCTCCTCGTTGGGTTCGACACTCTTACTTATCGAAAGGACTACGATAGATCCCCTATACTTGTGGGTCATCAAGACTCACTTTCGGTCAATAACAAATAGCGGAACCTGGATGCTCATATTGGTTCCTACATATTCTACGAAGATCTTTATCGGTCAAACCGCATAACAACATACGTTGTTCCCTTTGTCATCGGTATGTTACTTGCCCGAGATTCGATCGTCGGTATCTCAATACCTAGTTCAATCTCGTTACTGGCAAGTCTCTTTACTCGTTCCGTAATGCATCATCCTGCAACTAACTCATTAGTCACATTGCTTGCAAGGCTTATAGTGATGTGTATTACCGAGAGGGCCCAAAGATACCTCTTCGAAACACGGAGTGACAAATCCTAATCTCGATCTATGCCAACCCAACAAACACCATCGGAGACACCTGTAGAGCATCTTTATAATCACTCAGTTACTTTGTGACGTTTTATAGCACACTAAGTGTTCCTCCGGTATTCGGGAGTTGCATAATCTCATAGTCATAGGAACATGTATGAGTCATGAAGAAAGCAATAGCAACAAACTAAACGATCATCGTGCTAAGCTAACGGATGGTTCAAGTCAATCACATCATTCTCTAATGATGTGATCCCGTTAATCAAATGACAACACATGTCTATGGCTAGAAACTTAACCATCTTTGATTAACGAGCTAGTCAAAGTAGAGGCATACTAGTGACACTATGTTTGTCTATGTATTCACACATGTATCAAGTTTTCGGTTAATACAATTCTAGCATGAATAATAGACATTTATCATGAAATAAGGAAATAAATAATAACTTTATTATTGCCTCTAGGGCATATTTCCTTCAGTACTTGGGGTCAATGGGGCAAGCAAATACGCCACGGCGCGTGCAGTTATTGCGGTGCTGGATCGGTAGGTCACTCGCTGCAGGGCGAGAATTGGAGTGGGGCGCAATTAAGGAAGCTAGCTAGCGAACGCCATGCACAGAGAGGGAAACGGCAGCAATGGCGGATTTGATCTGGGTTTTGGTTTGGGTTCGGAGGAGAGGCGCCGGTAGGAAGAGTAGGAAGAATTGTCAAGCGATATGGGACTAGGGAAAAGAGCATGCGGAGTAAGTGAAAGCGTGGGACAAGAGAAGATGTCGCAAAGATGGGGAGAAGAGGGTGGTTGACTGGGACGCGTACAATCGACATCTGAGTTGGTATGATGACGACGTAAAGTATCGTGTGCGCCGTAGGACACACTTAATGGTAGCGGATGTCGGATAACTACAGGCGGATGACCCCGATGAAGAAGCCTACAATGCCAACGTCAGAGAGTCCTTCGGTGAATTTAGGGAGAATGCACCCCTAATAAATAGAGTGGTGAGTTGTGTTCAATTGTTCGGTGCCGACATTTCGAGAAGAATCTAGTTTAGTCATTGTCACTAACTTATTTGTGATGCTGACATTTGCAGGCTTCCAAGGTGAACAGAAGCATTTTTGATGCCTCGAATGCGCTACTTCACGACCCTGAGACCGTGGAATCTGACAACAAGCTTAGGGAAGTGTCGAAGGTAAGTTTGAGCCTAGCCATATGCTCGAGTAACCACAACCTTGGTCCATATCATGTTTTTGTCACTTACTTTGAGCCCAACCATAATCTAGTATAGTATTTGTCACTACCAGATCCATAACCATAAACTTGATCCATATCATGTTTTCGTTTAATTGTTGTTGCAGAAGTTCATGACTGCTGTCGCAAGCTAGTGAGCATGCTTGCGTGCGCTCTCTCGGCTGATGTGCATGTTCCTGGACCGTTGACATGTACCATCGCTTCATCGAGCCATGCCGGTGGAGCTTCCTCTAGCCATGCCGTCTCATCGTCTCGCCATGTTGAGGATGATGAGGAAGATGAGGAAAAAGACGATGAGGAGCAAGCCGAGGGAGAAGAGGAAGAGGGGGCGAGGAGGAGCATGACGAGGATGACGGACCTCCACCCACTCAGCCAACCCAGGACAAAAGGGAGAAACAACCAAAAAAGCAATGAAATAGTCCATCCCCGTTTCAGCGTCCTCCTTGTCACGCAACAGCAGCGCAAGAAACTCCCTCGAAGAGACACAAGGAGTGCATCGCCAAGAGGGGGAGGAAGAATTAGTGATAAAACTATTTGCTTTGTGTTAAGATGTGAACAAGAACTTGTTGGCCATGTTGAACTACTCATTATCGTCGATTTGCTAAACTATTTGTTATGTTGGGCATGTAAACCTATTTGCTAGGGAGCTTGGAAAGACCGGCCGCTCCGCTCCTAGGGTTCCCCCCGCTCCGCCGCCGCCGACCCCCCCCCACCCCCGCGCCACGGTCGCGCACACGCCAGCGCCCGCCTCCCTCCTCCCTCCCGGTCCGCCCCAGTCGCCTCCCCGGCGAAGCGATCGGGCCGATCTCCCGCCCTCGGCGCCTCCCCTCATGTTCCCCTCCTCCCGCCCGCCCGCTGCTGCCACCGGCCTGCCCGCGTGGTGTTGGGCGGCGGCGGCCATCCTTCCGTGCGGTGCCATGGCTCGGGTGGTGGCGTCCCGCGGCGGTGCTCCTCGGTCAACGGTGATTCCGGCGTGGCGGCTGCTCTGGCGGCGCAGCTCGGGTGGCCTAGAGGCGGCGGCGCGGGCGCGCGGTGGATGGTGGCGGCGCCCTCCGGCCAGATCTGGGCCTTTGGGCCCCATCTGGTCTCTGCAGGCGGGCTTGACTTCGGTCTCGCTGCGGCGGCTCCGTGGGGCGGTGGTGGTGCGGCTTCGTGCGGGTGGTGGAGACGGCAACGTCGTCTCGCAGCTTCGGTGACGGTGCTTCACGAGCCTTTTGGGCTCGGCCGCCTCGAGGGCTGGTACGCTCCTTGCCCCGTCCGGTCGGTGATCGCCGATGGCGGTGGAGGTTGTCTCCTCCGCGTGGCTGCTCTCGCTGCCGTTCCTCGTTCCCGCTGCTCCTCTCGTCCTCGTCGGTCTCGCTTGATGACCACGGTGGTAGCGGATGATGACGGCAAGTCCGTGAGTGGCGCACGTTCGGGTGGCTTGTCCGGTGGTGCGCGTCGGACCGTTCGGGGTTGTGGGTGTTTGGCGGATGGGAGAAATCCGGTCGGCTTGCGGCACCGACGCAGATGGCGCCTGTGGGCGCCATCGTTCCTTCTGAAGGCGTCGGTCTTCCTTCCCCACGCCCTCCGAGTACGGGAAACCCTAGGACTGTCCGGCAGTGTCGTCGTCGTCGTCGTCGTGTTCCTTCCTGAAGGTGCTGCTTGGTATGCGGAGGTCCAAGGTGCCTCGAGCGAGGTGGTACATCTCCGGTGGGCGCAACGGTTTTGGGTTATCATCATTTTCGTCGATCCGACACTGTGGACATTATTTTCTCTCTTCTTTCTCTTTTGTCTCTTTTGGGCTTACTTGTGCTGTTTGCCCCAGCATTGGACTCTTTGTTGTATCGGGCGGTTGCTATATCGATATAGCGGGGCGAAAGCCTTTTTCGTAAACCTATTTGCTATGTTTGATATGTTGAAATATCCTTTATTTTGATGTGTGATGTATATATTGATGTGTGAGATCCTAATTTTGATTTGCAAACTATATTATACCGTGTAATGAATTTTTTGAACTGAATGATCAAGTTTTGCAAAAATGTAAAATGAGACAGGACCGTACCGCCATAGTCCCTAGCGGTAGGGTTGCACACCATACCGCAAAACAATATGATGTTCTGGATACAATAGCGACGCCCACTACCGCTGATCTCAATGGCGGTAGGTAGCACTGCCTACCGCCAGGCTTGTTGGGGTAGGGTTGCACTGTCTAACGCATAATTTCTTCCCTTCGTAACAACAATACCGGTTTTTGGAGAGGTTTTTCTTTTTTTGGGAGAGGGCGTGGATTGCTTCCACCCTACTACCAGACTCGTCGGCGGTATGGTTTAACTTGGCGGTAGGCCGTTAAGCCACGTTAGCCCATCCAACGACCGTCATCGACTGCCGTTAAACCTACCGCCGTCGGTAGGCTGTGTATCCTACCGACATCCACCCCAGCAGTAGAAAAAAGGGTCAGATCCTTTTTTTTTTTGAATCAGGTTCAATTTTGCTTAACTTTTTCAATTGGATCAAAACACTGAATTTGGCCGCTACAGGAGGCTCGCTCGGTTAAGATGGGCGGGGATTGGGGAGACATGGGCGTACTTGGGGTCAATGGGGCAAGCAAATACGCCACGGCGCGTGCAGTTATTGCGGTGCTGGATCGGTAGGTCACTCGCTGCAGGGCGAGAATTGGAGCGGGGCGCAATTAAGGAAGCTAGCCAGTGCACGCCATGCACACAGAGACAGAACACGGCAGCAATGGCGGATTTGATCAGGGTTTGGGTTTGGGTTTTGGATGCTGCTGGTGTGGGCAGCAATGGCAATGGCAATGGCAGTGCCATCATCCCATGGTGCTGCAGCCTTCCCGTGGGAGTGTGGTGCCGAAACATGGCTCTGTCGGTGGGCAGCGCAGGGCATGGGCATGGGCTTCTTCCTCCCCTCCAAACCACTCTCCAAAAACCACCGGCTCACCGCTCCGTGGAGTGCACAGTGCAGTGGCGTAGTACCACCACAGCCACGAGAGTAGACTCCTTCAAACAAGACCCACTCCCAGCAGCGGCCACTGTCTCTCTCCCGTCACCTCGCCAACCCCTTTGCCCTGGCCCTCTTTCTCCCCCCTCCCTGGCGCTGCTCGTCCCCGTTTCTTTCTTTTGAGAAGCTTGGATAGATAAGATGGCCTAGTGAGAGAGAGAGATAGATAGGATAGCTAGCTCTCTCCCAAGGAGACATTCCCCGCTTTATGGATGCCATGTGGTTACTGCCACCGTCCTTAATGACCATCACTAACCAGCCATGCCATACCACCGTGTAGTCTAGGTGTATCCCTCCTCCGTTAAGCTCAGCTCTTTCCCCCTTGAGGCCAACACCCCCCTCCCAGCTCCACCACAAACCTAGCTACGACTATAAGGTTCCCACTTAGAACAAGTCACAGCACAGCACGCCCCAACAACCCCACCGTCCAAGAACACGCCACAGGAAAGAGAAGAATCTCAGGTCCGTCCTAATCGCACCGAGCGAGCTAGCTCCGGCGAGGCCGGAGACACCCATGGAGTACAAGAGGTCATCGCATGTGGAGGAGGACGAGGAGCTGGAGGAGGAGGAGGAAGAGGAGGAGGACGATGAGGAGGAGGAGGAAGAGGACGAGGAGGGGGCGATGAGGGACCGTCGCCACCAGCACCAGCACCCGCACCATCATCGCCACCACTACACCACGGCGCCGGCCACGGCCGCGCCCCCGCTGCACCTGCACATGCAGGGGCAGGCTCCCCAGGTTCTTGGCTCGCCTGCCGCGGCTGCCTCCTCGCCCTCCTCCTTGATGGAGGCCGCCGCTTTCTCTAGGCCTCTCTTGCCTCCCAACTCCTCCCTCGTCTCCTCGCCGCCGCCTCCGCCGCAGGCGCCGCCCGGCTTCCTCCTGCCTCAGCACCAGCATCCCCACCGGAGAAGGGTGGACCGGGAGAGGGAGAAGGAGAGGACGCTGGAGGCGCCTGGGGAGGCCCACCGCCAGCAGCAGCAGCCGCAGCCGCAGCACCAGCGCCATCAGGAGCCGCAGCCGCAGCACCAGCAGCGCCATCAGGAGCCGGCGAGAAATGGCGTGCTCGGTGGTGGCGCCATGCCTCCCCCGCCGCCTACGCTTGCCATCGTGACCGGCGGCGGCACAAGGGCGCCGGGCGAGCACGGTGGCGCCTCGGGGCCGGAGCCGCTGCCGTGGAGGTACAGGGAGTGCCTGCGGAACCACGCCGCGCGGATGGGCGCGCACGTGCTCGACGGCTGCGGCGAGTTCATGCCGTCCCCGGGCGACGGGCCCGCCGCGCTGGCCTGCGCCGCGTGCGGCTGCCACCGCAGCTTCCACCGCCGCGAGCCGGTGGTGGTGGTCCCCTCGCCCTCGCCCTCGCCCGCCTCGGCCGTGGTGTCCCCCTCCGCGACCCCGGCCGGCGCCAACTCCCGGCTCATGCCGCTCCTCCTCGCCCCGCCGCACATGCAGCAGAAGCGCCCGCACGTCCCGGCGTCCCCGATGTCCGCGCCCGCCGCGCTGGCCGAATCGTCGAGCGAGGAGCTGCGCGCCCCGCCGCCGCCGCCCCCTCCGTCCCACTCGCAGGCGCAGGTGGCCGTGGGCGGGTCGGCCTCCGCGCCCCCGGCGCCGAGCAAGAAGCGGTTCCGGACCAAGTTCACGCCGGAGCAGAAGGAGCGCATGCTGGAGTTCGCGCACCGCGTGGGCTGGCGCGTGCAGAAGCCCGACGGCGGCGTGGTGGACGCCTTCTGCGCGCAGGTCGGCGTGCCCCGCCGCGTCCTCAAGGTGTGGATGCACAACAACAAGCACCTCGCCAAGACCCCGGCCACGTCCCCGCAGCCGCTGCCGCCGCTCCACCACGACCCTAGCCCTCCTCCCCACCACCAGCACCACCCAGCGCCGCCCCACCACCAGCAGCAGCAGCACGGTGCATGAGCCAGCGAGCAGCAGCAGCACGACGCTAGAGGATGCATTAGCCATTAGCATTTTTATCATTTCTCCCGTGTAATTCCCGTAACCTCATCGTTGTCAGGTGTTAACCCGTGCGTCGGCAGTCACTTAGGAGGGAGTAGACCATTAATGTGGGAAGAGGTAGCCTGAACCCTGAGACGGCATGCATGCATTCATTCCTTCTTCCTCTCGCTCATTGCTCATTGCTCTCATGGATAAATAACAATGGTTAGGTTAGCACGGTGAGAGCCAACTGCTTCTTGCTTAGATCCTACTTCCACATTGAAGATTTTAGGGCCTCTTTCTCTCTCTGCTAGTGCTGTAGCGCATGCGTGCCCGTGCTTGCTTGTATGGATGTATGCAGCTGCAGGCTTGCAGTGGCATTTCTTGATGCAATTGCAACGGCACTGCCATTGCCAATGCACCCGCCTGTCTTGGCTTGGGCACTCGTTGCTTTTTGACTTTGCTTTTCGGGCTTGTTGGATTCCCTTTGGCAGAGGGGCATTGTGTTGTGGTGTGTGCTGCATGCATTGGGGTGAGGGAGGGGCCCTTTGCTTGCTTGCTTGGAATGTACTTAGGCGTGGGGGTTTGTCATTTGGTGTGCAAAGTACAATTAAGGAGGGGGTCATTACAGGATTGTTCCTAAGCTCCTGCCCGAGCTTTCTGCCTTGATTGGGTGGGGGCCGCCGTTAACCCCCTTTCCTAAGTTGTCTCGGCAGCCTTTCCGGGGGGCAATTTTGTTTGAGCTGCTGCTGCTGTTGCTGCTTCCATGGATGATGGGCTTCTGCCAAACCCCTTGTGTTTTTTCTCCTCTTCTCTCCCTGATTTCCGGTGGTGGTGACGGTGGTGGTGGTGTCAAGTTGTTGGACTTTGGCCAGAAGGCAGCGAGCAGCAGGCGCATGTGAGAGCGGACTGTGTGTGTCAGAAGCTGATCAAAGGGAAGCGAGACCGGACCGGCCTGCGTTTTGAGTGTGTGTGTGCGCGTTGGGTGGATGGCAGCGCAAAGTGAATGATGATATGTACATTGTCGGCAAAATTGAAGGCTTGCATCAGAAGCCCATCCAGCCCTGCAATCTGGTGCGATTTTGGCAATGACATTTCATCCCGTGGTTTGTTCTTTGCTTTGTTTTGTGGGTGCGGTCGCCAGCGTGATGATGATACATGGGTTGTACTTCTGCCTCCCCCATAGTCCTGATGAAAGGGCAGTTTCTTGTGTTTGTCAAGACATTTCAGAAGAGGAAAAAAGCGTATTTTGGAAGGGAAAATGATTGGTCACGAGTTGAATTCCTGCACGAACACTTGTGATGCGGTTCTAGAACCTACAGAAAATTAATATGGTGGTATGGCGTCGTAGGGAGAGGTTAAGCAGGTCGTGCCTTGCGCCATGACAGTGACTGATGGAACTTCAATACCACCACGAGATCTACAGGCGCGCTGTACTTTGCTATAGTTGAGCTTTGATGGTGGGTTACAGATGAGATTTACGGAAGACTAGTTCCAGTGTGCTGTTGCTAGAGGAGAAGAACAATGGGGGTATGTACACACCATTGATGCTGATGAGACCGGAAACGGAAACTACGTCATTTATTATGTGCACATCATTGATGCTGATGCTGGGGGACCGTTCTCCGGTGGCACTGCTGTCTTCTGTACCCCTCCCCGTAGCTTTCATTTCCTTCTCAGTTCCATACGGTCGTTTCAAACACAATCACATGTTTGATAACACACAGGTTTCCCAACTGTAAATCATGAACGGCATTGAGTCTCTGAATTTCTGATGAAAGAAACTAATGAACTGGGACTCCTTTGAAATAAGATAACCCCAGAGAAGAGAACGGAATCCACACAGAAACAGTATCGGAGCTCAACTGCTCAATTTGAACAATTAGCACCGGAATATTATCCCCTCATCTTCAATAGTGTGTGTAAAACAAGCGTACAGATTATTACCAAGGCCGACTGAACAGGTAAGAAACGTAGATGAGGCTATATCTCGACCCTGTTAGAAGGACAACTCTATCTCCGTTCGCCACAGGCAAGCACACATCGAACAAAATTGACAGAACCAAACCCGTGACACGCAAGATTTTCTGTCTCTACTGTAATTCGAAACCATGGCTGCTATCAGAAGTAGGTGGGAGGCGATCATGTCTCAGTGCCATGCCTCAATCAATCAGGAATAATGCCACCTACAGATAAATCTACAACACCGCTCAAGCTGCAGCCTCCGAAGCAAGCTTCATGCGCTGCTGATGCTCGGCGATCTTGTACTCAACCACCTCGCTGAACAGCTGCGGATTCAATATGCAGTCAGGAGTCCCGTAGACAGCAGCCTGCACACTGGCCATCAGCTTCGCAATCTCTCTGCCGGAGAAGCCATCAATCTTGCGCGCGGCGTCCCTGAGGAGATCATCACTTATGTCCCGTACATGTATCTTCTTCGGCTGCTTCTTCAGCAGTGTGCTCCAAGGAGAACTCTTGTCATCGTCCTTGAGCATGTAGTTGTTCAAATATAACTTGAGCAGCTGAAACCGCTCCTCTTCCCCAGGTAGGGGAAACTCGATAACTTCATCAATTCGGTCAGTAATAGCAGCATCAAGATCACCCGGTCGGTTGGTTGCAAGGACAAGAACAATGTCCCTTGATTGGTCACCAGTTCGAAATAATAGTGCATTGAGAGCACTCCGCTGAGCTTCACTCATATGGGTACTGTTACGCCTAGTGAATTAGAAGGAAAAACAAACAAATAGATTAACGAAATTGATGTGTATATATTACCAACCCCCCCCACACACACACACCCCCAATATAAAGTTTGGTTAGACCTAGTAGCTAAAAAAACGTGATAAACAGAGTTTGGAATCACTTTTGGGCAACATAATTATACACCTCAATAAAAGGTTTAGATTTGATGAATTTACTAATTGTTATTCGTATTATAGATAATTACAAGTAGTCAGAAAGTGATTGAGTTGTAAACTTACTCGCACAAGAATGCATCAGCCTCATCAATGAAAAGAAGCAGGCCTTTTTGGGACTTCTTAGCCCAGTCGAAGATTTCATGGATCTTCGTAACAGCCTCTGATCCTAATGGTGCAACATCTCCTCCTGTCATCATTGCATAATCAAGGCCCTGTGAAGGGTACAACAGTGTGAGCATAAATATCTTCAATGTGAAATGGAATTCTACAAATCTCCCTACAAAACAGAAGTATCCCAAGTTATAACAGCTCCTAGCGTTAGAAAAGGGAACTTCGTCAATTTCACTCTCTTTTGAACTTAAACATTCAATACGAAAATGAAAGCATGAGCAGTATGGTTGCTGCATACTCAGTCCAGGTTTACAAGGCTCATTTGGTTTTTCTCGAGTCAACTTGTTCAAATTTACCGAAAAAAGTATCAACAGCCACAAGTTCATATAAATACATATGGAAATATACTATCTAGTGATACTGTAGATGTTGATGTTTTTCTTGTTCAAATTTAAAAAGATTTGACTTAAAACAAAGCAAATGAGCCTTGTAAGCCCAGACACAGGTTCAATCTGAAAACATATCTTCACAATATCTCTAATCTTACAAAAAACTGAGTTGGTAATGATGGTGTGCCTGCCATCCTGCAATATAGACCGTCCGATCTATATCTGACGGATAGAAAGCAAACTATGGCAATTTTGCAAAAAGATACCCGCACCCCTCCACATTTGCAGATAAGGCCTTCCCTTGTTCATCTTTGTCTCCCACAAGATAAACAACTCACTCGTATAAATGCATCTTGATGTTCCGTGCAACGCATGGGCCTCTTGCTAGTAAATAAATAAAACTGACATATAACTGAAGTTGAATGGCCATGATTTCTTTGGTAACACCTTTTAGAAATTTAAATTTACAATCAAGTTACACTCAGTCAGGTTTTGAATATACTCAACAGTCCTACCAAAAAAGAGCATTGGCAACAAACAACCCCCTATTGATAGTGTGAGAAATTAAATGTATCAACTTACAGATTTGCGAGCCATTTCCCTGGCTACTAAAGTCTTGCCAGTTCCAGGATGTCCATAGAACAACATATTGCGGAATGGTGCATCATGAGATTTCGTATTTGCAGTTGCTCGCGCAAGATGTTCAATCCTCCGTTTGAGTGAAGGGTGAAGAATAACATTCTCAAAGCCAGCACCTCCCGACAGAGATGCGGAACTAGGTTTAAGAGCCTTAAGACCTGGCAATGGGAACTTTCGCATTGATGATTCACGAATCAGTGAAGGCTGACCTAGAACTCTATTGATGTAACCCCATGTAACCCTGGCTCCTTCCCTGAATGAAAATCAAATAGAACCATCACATGTCCATGTCATTGTTTGTGACAACGGAAATTGTATGATCGCCAGACAAACCTAGTAGTATAAACTCCAGCAGCTAGTGCAGTGACTCCTCCAATACCCATTACAAGCTTACTCCTATCAGTCAATAATGTTCTTAACCCACCTGCACTTCCACATGAGAAAATGGTATCAAAATTAGAGCAAAACTGGAATAAATAATGATTTCTTTATTTAAAAAATCGAAATCCCAATCCATATCTGAAATCTAAAGCACACATAAGAAAGGTCTCCGCTGAAAACAGACCATCCAGCTGTTTTGATGTGAAATTAGGAAGGAAGACATGGTAAATGTAGAAACAGGACGCTAAGTGATGTGTAATCTCCTTCATTTAAGTAGGAAGAAAATTTCAACATAAGGACACTGATCAGATAATTGAAAATTGCAAGATTGACCAAAGTAGTTATGTGACTTCCAATAATTATAAACGACAATATAAAGCAGAATAGCAAGAGTATATAAACCTTCTATATGTTGAAAGGTGGTATTTATTGCAGCAAGCCACTTTTCTCTTTCGCCATTCATGAGTTCCACAAGCATTCTTCTTTCGTAATCTTCTGTCAGCTTTGCTTCATGAGCTTTAGCTTTAGCATTAGAAATAGCATTCTCTTTGTTTGTCTCGCGATCATTTTTAGCCCTTTCTTTCAGAGTCTGTAGCTCTTGCTCTAAAATCTTCTGTTCTGTGGCACGCCTAGCTTGTTCTCTTTTTAAGGCACCAATCTCTTGCATTCTTACAAGTTCAGCGTCCTGTAGTCTTTCAGCTTCACGCTCTTCCTGTCAAAAAAAGTGCTTGATTAAATCATGTGTTGATGTTCTCCTTATAAACCCAATGCACCACAGGAAATAGCGCCAACTTAACATAGATATAAACATTAACAAAGTTAGTTAGAGGGTGGAAGATTCAATACCTGCTTCCTTTTCTTAGCCAACTCATCCTCGTAGCGTAACCTTTGTGCCTCAATTTGTGATTGCTGTTTCAAATTTTCTCTATATTCTTCACCCATTTTCCGCTTCGCCTCCTGTCAGATAAGGGTCGACACAAAAGTATGAGTGTATTGGCAGCAGCCATGTACAACGGCTCAATGCATCATCATAGTTAGACGCACAGATGAAATTTTATCCCACATAACACATTTGTTCCAGTTTTAGTTGCCATGAAGTTCCAAATCCGTGAGTCTTTGCTATTCACGAAGATCGAGGATGTGATTTGCTATGAAATATGACGTATGCCACTTGAATGGTCAGATCCTAGATTTTTTATTCCATACTAGGATGTTAGCAGCTCTGCTTCCTTAAGCAGGTCCTGTTGTTGTTGCAGGAAGCTTTCTAAGCAAATTAATGGTTACCGAATCGGATGCTCTTTATTTCAGAGAAGTCGCGAACTCAAACACTAGAGGAAGAGAATGCTCAAAAGGCGGATTAGGTAAAATAAATTCGAGTAGTCTAGCATTGGAATCGCGTGACATCGAGCAATTTTCGCATCAAAAGGGGAAAAGCAGCGAACAACTCACGATTTCCTTGACTTTCCAGTAGATATCGTGGCGGACCTTCTCCGCAGCCATCTCCGCGAGGCGCGTCTCCTCCTGGCTCTGCATCAGCCCAAACAGCTGCGGCCAAGCCCAACAACAGCAGGGGGCGTCAGAACGGGCAATAATCCGGGTAATAAGGGCAAAGAGCGCGAGCAGCTTACCAGCTTGGCGTACCGGGAGCCATTGATCTGCCGCAGCGCGCGGGCCCCGCGCTCCAGCTCCTCGGGGTCGAACCCGCTGGAGCCGGAAGAGGCGGCCGCGGGGGCGGGGGCATCTGGAGGGGGAGGAGGAGGAGGAGAGGCGGGCTGGCGGCGGAAGGAGAAGATGCTATCCGCGTACGCGACCTCCCCGAGCGACGCCAATACCGCCGCCCCGGCGGCCACGGAGGCCGCCGCTTTCGCCGGCCGGAGTAGGCGGCGCATGGTGGGCAGGGGGCGCGAGGGTTTTCTCGGGGGTTTTGGCTAAGCGGCGACTGGAGAGAAATAGGAGAGGAGGAGGACGGGAGAGAGCTCCCGTCGTCCGTCGATGGGGGAGTTTTCCGGTAACCTTCTTTCTTGCTTTCCAAGCGAGACTGCTGGATGGGCCTGTATTGGGCCTCGCCAGGTAGCATTCGGTTATATTCGCTTTATTTGTGACGGCCCATGTATCATCTCGAGGAAAGATAGCGTATGAATGTCTTCATTATATGAAAACTAGAAGAGTCAATCCCTAAAAAAAAAGACGTCGATAACTGCCACACGTGTGACAGGAAGGGAGATGCACCACACGTCTCTAATGCAATATAGATTGCCACGTCATTGCATGCATGCATGCGAAAATCTTTTTGAATTTTCAGTTTTTAAAATGTTTTATCTCTTAAATGAAAAATCCGATTGAAGATCCGTTTTCACCATTAAATCCCTCGCGACGAGATCTTCGGAACTAGATCTCATATCAATATATTTCGACGAATTTTTTTTGGGGTTAAAAGTTGCCATGTCTATTGCACATGAATTGCCATGGTGTTTATACTAAAGTTGTCATGATATGTTTCAGTTATTTTCCTTTACATTTAAAAGTAATTTTTGACATATTATAAAACGAGGAATTAAGAAACTAGACTTGCCATGCACCATAAACTAAAATTGCCATGATACATGCACTTAAAATTGCCATGGTTCATACAAAAAAATATTTTCATGGTCAAAGTACTGGAATTGCCATCATAAAAAAACTAAAATTGCCATGATTTACAAACTAAATTCGCCACATGGCAACTTTAGTTTAAGCACTATGGCAACTACAGTATAAACATCATGGCAACTTCTGGTCAAAAAAAAAAATTCGTCGAAACATATCAACATGGGGTCTAGTTTTGAAGATCTCGTCAAGACGGATTTAATGGTGAAAATGGATTTTTAATTCGTTTTTTTAATTATGAGATAAAACATTTTTAAGCCGAAAACCAAAAAGATTTCTGCTGATGTCATCTATTCATACGTGGCAAAATGAGTGGTGATGGAGGCATGTGGGCGATGTGCAAACGCCCACACGTGTGGGCGTTAGTTTTTCCGGAAAAAAAAACTAAAAGAGTCAAGAGTAATCGGTTTTGTACACTTAAACTGGATATGATGAAAGCCTATGATCGGCTTGAGTGGCCTTATCTAAAGGCAATTATGCTCAAACTTGGTATTAGCCCACGTTTCACGTAGACTGTCATGAGGTGCGTGTCATCAGTTTCATTTTTGGTTTTATTTAATGGTGGTATGTTGGATGATTTCAGGCCTTCCCGAGGTGTGCGGCAGGGAGACCCTATATCCCCGTACTTATTTTTGCTGGCAGCGGAAGGTCTATCGTGTCTCTTAAACACATAGGGTGTGCGAGGTTTGAAAGTCGCGGGCACTGCTCTAGAAGTTAACCATCTTCTTTTTGCCGATGATAGCCTCCTGTTTTTGAAGCCTCAAACAACGGTGCAACCTGTGTTCGTGAACTTCTGAAAAAATATTGCAATGCTTCAGGGCAAAGTATTAACGTGGACAAGTCCTCAATTTATTTCAGCAAAGGTGTGACGCCCTCGATTCAATCGTACACTAATCATGCACGCAAATGTGTACGATCAAGATCAAGGACTCACGGGAAGATATCACAACACAACTCTACAAATAAAATAAGTCATACAAGCATCATAATACAAGCCAGGGGCCTCGAGGGCTCGAATACAAGTGCTCGATCATAGGCGAGTCGTGGAAGCAACAATATCTGAGTACGACATAAGTTAAACAAGGTGCCATAAGATGGCTAGCACAAACCGGGATCTGAGATCGAAGAGGAGCAGGCCTCCCGCACGGGATCCTCCTAGGTCACTCACAGTGGTCGCCGCCGGGCTGCTGCGTAGAAGTAGGCACCTCCGAGTAGTAGTAAATAAGTGGCGGTGGCGTCGCTCTGGGCTCCATCGTCGATTGCAACAATCGAATAGAGATAGGGAAAAGGGGAACAAGGCAACCGTGAGTACTCATCCAAAGTACTGCAAGCAAGGAGCTACACTACATATGCATGGTTATATGTGTAAAGGCCATATCGATGACCGAATCTGCGAGAATGCCGAATAAGAGGGATAGCTAGTCTTAACGAAGACTACGC
This sequence comes from Aegilops longissima, assembly GCA_021605205.1. Taxonomy (NCBI): domain Eukaryota; kingdom Viridiplantae; phylum Streptophyta; class Magnoliopsida; order Poales; family Poaceae; genus Aegilops; species Aegilops longissima. Next base: position 499,794,506 of record CM038681.1, on the reverse strand, counting down.
TCGGACACTGTCTTGCAACAAATGAAGAGGACAACGGAAGTCCTCCAAGTAACATCATATAGCAATAATCCTACCCGGCAATCCTCTGCTCATAACCCTGAGCGAGAGCGACCACCGGTTGTATCTGGCACTTGGAAGGGTGTGTTTTATCAAGTATCCGGTTCTAGTTGTCATAAGCTCAAGGTACAACTCCAAGTCGTCCTGTTATCAAGATCACGGCTATCCGAATAGATTAACTTCCTGCGGTGCACCATCTTATCCAAAGACGCTTGATCCCATTTGGCGGACACACTTTCCGGGGTCATGCCCGCCAGCGTAAGATCAACACGTCGCAGCCCCACCTAGGCACAACAGAGAGGCCAACACGCCGGTCTAATCCTAAGCGCAGTGCAGGGCCCATCGCCTCGAAAGCACACTGCGTTGCTCTGTGACGCGAAGCAGACCTAGCCCATCGAGCGTTCCAGTCCAATTCGGCGCGCGCTCCGTCGCCGACGTCTGAAGTGCCGGCGATATCACGACGCCGGATACCCATAACTACTCCCGCGTAGATGGTTAGTGCGTATAAGCTCGTGAGCGACCCGGATCAAATACCAAGACCTCGTTAAGCGTGTTAAGTAACCGCGAACGCCCGAACAGGCCAGGCCCACCTCTCTCCTAGGCGGTCTCAACCTGCCTGCCGCTCCGCCACAAAGTAACGATGGGGCCGTCGGGAACCCAGCCCACCTCTCTGGGATGGAGCCACCCGTCCTTTCACCCCCATCTCCTAACAGGTACCACATGTAATGTATAGTGTAAGGTATATAGTATATACCGTGATCAACTCCCGAGTGATCACGGCCCGATAGTATAGCACGGCGAGACGGACAAGTATGAAGGGCCACAGATGAATGCACTAGCAGCCTATACTAAGCATATAGGTTTGCGATAAGGTAACAACGAAGTTACAAGGTCGGGCTATGCGGCGGTGTAGGAGTATCGAAAACAAGAACATGCTATGCTACTCTAATGCAAGCGGTGTAGATAAGAGTAAGCGATATCCGGTGATCAAGGGGGGGCTTGCACGGTTGCTCTGGCAAGAGAGAGGGTCGGTGGCGTAGTCGATCACCGGACATCGACATCGGTCTCGGGGTCTACCGGAGAGAAGAGGGGAAGAAACAATAAATACATAGCGAGCAAGTGCATAACGAGTAACAACAGCGAGTTAGTCGTGTTCTAACGCAGCACTAGGCGACATTGGCGAAGGCGGAAACATCCGGAAAGTTTTCCGGTTAGGACGTCTGTCGATGATGAACCGGAGAGGAAAGTTTACAGAGTTCGATAGGTTAGGGGTGTGTGGCGGACGAGCGGATTGCGTATCCGGATTCGCCTCGTCGTTACGAGCAACTTTCATGTTGAAATTATTTTAATCCGGATTACGGATTAAAAGATATGATTTTAAAAGATTATATTAATTTACGAATTTAATTAACTATTTAATTAATTTCGAAATGGCATTTATGACATCAAGATGAGGTCATCTTGGCGTCATCGATCAACAGGTTGATGAGTCAACCTGACATGTGGGTCGGTGGACCCACCTGTCATCCTCTAATTAAGTTAATTAGGATTAGGTTAAATTAACTATAGTTTAATTAAACTTAATTAGTTAATTGAATTAATTAACCCAATTAATTAACTTAAGGAATTACTTAATTAATTAATTATTAACTTATTTATTTATTTATTTATTTATTATTTATTTTTATTTTATTTATTATTATTATTTTTTAAAGTCGGGGTGGGGGCCTAGTCGATGACCCGGGGGTTAGTGGGTTTAGGCGTTGATTCTGCGATCGTCTTGAGGCGCGTGGGCGACGGAGTGGCGCCTGTGCTGAGTGCCGGGCTGCCCGAGCGGGGGGGCGAGGCTGTCGGCGACGAGGAGCCACCGGGCGGCGCGGCGAGGTCGGGTCCCGAGGATCGACGAGGTCGAGGCGGCGAGGCGGTCTTGTCGCTTGAGCTCGGGGGCGGCCGAACTAGGCCATGGGCGTGTGTCCGCGAGCTCAGCGTGAGCACCTGCGCGGTGAGTCTTGGGGGCGGAGCGTCCTCGGCATGGAGTAGAAGGGGAGAGGAGAGGCGGAGGCGAGCACGGCGGCTCACATCGGGCGTGGGGTCGGGCATGGGGCTCGTGGAGGTGGACGAGGAAGGGCGGCGCCGGTCGCCGGCGACGAGGTCGGCGTGGCGCGATGGAACGGCGGCCTCGGCCGGGCGAGATGAGGCCGAGGCACGCGTGGCGACAGTGGCGTCCACGGGGACCTCAGGCAGCGGCTCGCTGGCGAGGTGGCCGTCGGGAGGCAGGCCGCGGCGGTGGCGTTCCGAGCGGCGATGACGAGCGGTGGGGGAAGCGCGAGGGGATCGGAACCCCGATCCAGGACGACGAGAGGGAGGGGGAGAGCGAGGAGGCGATGGGGAGGAGCGCCGGAGCGGGAGGGTGGCGGAGAGCTCCGGCGGCGTCCGGGGAGGCGGCGTCGTCGGGGACCTCCTCCTCTATCCCGATCCAATCGGGGAGAGAGGGAGGTGAGATATTTTCGGGGTATGGGGGTGTCGGTGGTGGACTGGGTGGAGTGAGGGTTTAGTGGTGGTAGTGGGCGGCTGGTTGGTCTGGTGGCGGTGGGCCGAGGCCCAGTGGGGGAGGGGGCTTCTCTCTTACCCTTTTACATTTTCTGCTTTGTATTAGTTCCTTTTCCTTTTACTTATTTACTTTTAGTTTTCTTTTTTTAGTTTTATAAAAATCATCGCTAACACCCAACTTGGTGCTTTTAAATAAACTACTGCCACATAAATCCTCATCCACATTAAAATAATTTAATATTTTATAAAATACAAAAGGCATTTAATTACTTTCTTTTGCTGCTGTTTTAGTTTCCTTTGAGCATTTAAACATTTATAAAAATGTGGTTTCATCACCATAATTACCTATGTATTATTTGGTTCACTCCGAACATTTAAAGTTTAATATTTGAAAACTTTTAATGTTTGACCTCGTTTGAATTTGAATTTTGAATCTGATTTGAACTAACGCGAGATTTTCAACAGTAACCGAGGTGACGTGGCATCATTAGTGCGGATTACTGTAGCTTAATTACCCGGGCGTCACAAAAGGCGTGGCTGAGAACTTGAGAGCGGAAATCAAGAATTTTCTGGAGTTGCAAAATGAGTCTCTCTCAGAGAAATATCTAGGCCTGCCAACTTATGTTGGTAAAGCCAAGGAGGGTTGTTTTCGATACCTTAAAGATAGGGTTTGGAAACATGTCCAAGGCTGGATGGAGAAGTGTTTGTCAGCAGGGGGTAAGGAGGTACTCATTAAATCAGTTGCACAAGCTATACCTACTGTTGGGGAACGTAGCAGAAATTCAAAAATTTCCTACGTGTCACCAAGATCTATCTATGGAGAAACCAGCAACGAGGGGAAGGAGAGTGCATCTACATACCCTTGTAGATCGCTAAGCGGAAGTGTTCAAGAGAACGGGGTTGAAGGAGTCGTAACTGTCGTGATCCAAATCACCGGAGATCCTAGTGCGAACGGACGGCACCTCCGCGTTCAACACACGTACAGCCCGGTGGCGTCTCCCACGCCTTGATCCAGCAAGGAGAGAGGAGAGGTTGAGGAAGACTCCATCCAGCAGCAGCACAACGGCGTGGTGGTGATGGAGGCGTGGCAATCCAGCAGGGCTTCGCCAAGCACCGCAAGAGAGGAGAAGGGAGAGAGGTAGGGCTGCGCCAAGAGGAGAGGTTCTCATGTGTGTTGGGCAGCCCAAAACCTCAAGTATATATAGGGAAAGGGGCTGCGCCCTTTAGGGTTTCCCACCCCAAGGGGTGCGGCCAGCCCTAGATGGGACTTGGGGCGGCCAAGAGGGAGGAGTGCCTCCCAAGTCAAGTGGAGGCCCTCCCTTTAGGGTTTCCCCCTCCCATGCGCATGGGCCTTGGGGGCTGGTGCCCCTGGCCCATTAAGGCTAGGGCGCCCCACAGCCCATGCTACTATATTGGACGTGGTGGAACAATTTCCGGACCTCCGGACCCCTCCGAATCCTCCGGAACCTTCCGGAAGCTTCCGGTACAATACCGAAAAACCCGAACTTTTCCTAACCCGAACAACAACTTTCCATATATAAATATTTACCTCCGGACCATTCCGAACTCCTCGTGACGTCCGGGATCTCATCCGGACTCGAACAACATTCGGTAACCACATACAAACTTCCTTTATAACCCTAAGCGTCATCGAACCTTAAGTGTAGACCCTACGGGTTCGGAGACATGTAGACATGACCGAGACGTTCTCCGGTCAATAACCAACAGCGGATCTGGATACCCATGTTGGCTCCCACATGTTCCACGATGATCTCATCGGATGAACCACGATGTCGAGGATTCAATCAATCCGTATTCAATTCCCTTTGTCTAACGGTATTTTACTTGCCCGAGATTCGATCGTCGGTATACCGATACCTTGTTCAATCTCGTTACGGCAAGTCTCTTTACTCGTTCCGTAACACATCATCCGTGATCAACCCCTTGGTCACATTGTGCACATTATGATGATGTCTTACCGAGTGGGCCCAGAGATACCTCTCCGTCAACCGGAGTGACAAATCTCGATCTCGATTCGTACCAACCCAATGACACTTTCGGAGATACCAGTAGTGCACCTTTATAGCCACCCGATTCGTTGTGACGTTTGGTACACCCAAAGCATTCCTACGGTATCCGGAGTTGCACAATCTCATGGTCTAAGGAAATGATACTTGACATTAGAAAAGCTTTAGCATACTGAACTACGATCTTTGTGCTAGGCTTAGTATTGGGTCTTGTCCATCACATCATTCTTCTAATGATGTGATCCCGTTATCAACGACATCCAATGTCCATGGTCGAAACTGTAACCATCTGTTGATCAACGAGCTAGTCAACTAGAGGCTTACTAGGGACTTGGTGTTGTCTATGTATCCACACATGTATCTGAGTTTCCTATCAATACAATTATAGCATGGATAATAAACGATTATCATGAACAAGGAAATATAATAATAACTAATTTATTATTGCCTCTAGGGCATATTTCCAACACTCTCCCACTTGCACTAGAGTCAATAATCTAGTTCACATCGTCATGTGATTAACACGATAGGTCACATCGCCATGTGACCAACATCCAAAGAGTTTACTAGTGTCGTAAACTAGTTCACATCATCATGTGATTGAGACTCAATGAGTTACGGGGTTTGATCATGTTTTGCTTGTGAGAGAGGTTCTAGTCAACGGTCGAACCTTTCAGATCCGTGTGTGCTTTGCAATTCTCTATGTCATATTTTAAACGCTGCTTCCACGCTCCACTTGGAGCTATTCCAAATGGTTGCTCCACTATACGTATCCGGTTTGCTACTCAGAGTCACTCGGATAGGTGTTAAAGCTTGCATCGACGTAACCCTTTACGCCAACTCTTTATCACCTCCATAATCGAGAAACATGTCCTTATTTACTCCAAGGACAATTTTGACCATTGTCCAATGATCCATTCTGGATCATTCTTGTACCCTATGACTGACTCATGGCAAGGCACACTTCGGTGCGGTACACACGATAGCATACTATAGAGCCTATGTCTGAAGCATAGGGGCGACCTTCGTCCTTTCTCTCTTTTACTGCCGTGGTCGAGCTTTTAACTCTTAACTTCATACCTTACAACTCGGCAAGAACTCCTTCTTTGGTGATCCATCTTGAACACTTTCAAGATTATGTCAAGGTATGTGCTCATTTGAAAGTACCATTAAGCGGTTTTGATCTATCCTATAGATCTTGATGCTCAATGTTCAAGTAGCTTAATACATGTTTTCACTTGAAAAACACTTTTCAAATAACCCTATATGCTTTCTAGAAATTCTACATCATTTCTGATCAACAATATGTCAACAACATATACTCATCAAAAATTCTATAGTGCTCCCACTCACTTCTTTGGAAACACAAGTTTCTCATAAACTTTGTATAAACCCAAAATCTTTGATCATCTCATCAAAGCGTACATTCCAACTCCGAGATGTTACTCCAGTCCTTAGAAAGGATCGCTGGAGCCAGCATACCTTTTAGCATCCTCAGGATCGACAAAACTTTCTGAATGTATCACATACAACCTTTCCTTACGAAAACTGGTAAGGAAACTCATTTTGACATCCGTCTGCCAGATTTCATAAATGCAGCTTATGCTAACATGATTCTGACAGACTTAAGCATCACTACTGATGAGAAAATCTCATCGTAGTCAACTCCTTGAACTTGTGAAAACTCTTTGCCACAAGTCGAGCTTCATAGACGGTGATATTACCGTCCACGTCCGTCTTCTTCTTAAAGATCCATTCATCTCAATGGCTTGCCGATCAACGGACAAGTCCACCAAAGTCCATGCTTTGTTCTGATACATGGATCCTATCTCGGATTTCATGGCTTCTAACCATTTGTCAGAATTTGGGCCCACCATTGCTTCTCCATAGCTCGTAGGTTCATTGTTGTCTAGCAACATGACCTTCAAGACAGGATTGCGTACCACTCAAGTAGTACGCCTCCTTGTCACCCTCGAGGTACATTAGTGACTTGATCCGAAACTTCATGATCACTATCATAAGCTTCTACTTCAATTGGTGTAGGTGCCACGGAACAACTTCCCGTGCCCTGCTACACACTAGTTTAAGTGAAGGTTCAATAACCTCATCAAGTCTCCACCATCCTCCCACTCAACTTTTCGAGACAAACTTTTCCTCGAGAAGGATCCGATTCAAGAAACAATCCCTATTGCTTTCGGATCTGAATTAGGAGGTATACCCAACTGTTTTGGGTGTCCTATGAAGATGTATTTTATCCGCTTTGGGTTCGAGCTTATCAACCTGAAACTTTTTCACATAAGCGTCGCAGCCCCAAACCTTTAAGAAATGACAACTTAGGTTTCTCTAAACCATAGTTCATACGGTGTCATCTCAACGGAATCACGTGGTGCCCTATTAAAGTGAGTGCGGTTGTCTCTAATGCCTAACCCATGAGCGATAGTGGTAATTCGATAAGAGACATCATGGTACGCACCATATCCAATAAGGTGCAACTATGATGTTCGGACACACCATCACACTATGGTGTTCCAGTGCGGTATTAGTTGTGAAACAATTTCCACAATGTCTCAATTGTGTACCAAACTCGCAAACTCAGACATTCATCTCTATGATCACATCACAAACATTTTATCCTCTTGTCACGAAGATCTTCAACTTCACTCTGAAATTACTTGAACCTTTCAATAATTCAGACTTGTGTTTCATCAAGTAAATATACTCAACATCTACTCAAATCATCTCGTGAAGTAAGAACATAACAATATTCATTTGCATGCCTCAAGACTCATTGGACTGCACACATCAAAATGTGTTACTTCCAACAAGTTGCTATCTTGTTCCATCTTCTCAAACCGAGGCTTTTCACCATCTTGCCCATGTGGTATGATTTGCATATCTCAAGTGATTCAAAATCAAGTGAGTCCAAACGATCCATCTGCATGGAGTTTCTTCATGCGTATACACCAATGGACATGCTTCGCATGTTTCAAACTTTTCAAAAACGAGTGAGTCCAAAGATCCATCAACATGGAGCTTCTTCATGCGTTTTACACCAATATGACTTACATGGCGATGCCACAAGTAAGTGGTACTATCATTACTATCTTATACTTTTGGCATGAAAATGTGTATCACTACGATCGAGATTCAATAAACCATTTATTTAGGTGCAAGACCATCAAGGTATTATTCAAATAAATAGAGTAACCATTATTCTCCTTAAATGAATAATCGTATTGCGATAGACATAATCCAATCATGTCTATGCTCAACGCAAACACCAAATGATAATTATTCTGGTTTAATACTAATCTTGATGGTAGAGGGAGCGTGCGATGTTTGATCACATCAAAATTGGAAACACTTCCAACACATATCGTCGACTCTCCTTTAGCTAGTCTCCGTTTATTCCGTAGCCTTTTATTTCGAGTTACTAACACTTAGCAACCGAACCGGTATCTAATACCCGGGTGCTACTAGGAGTACTAGTAAAATACACATAACAATGTATATCAATATACTTCTACCGACCTTGCCGCCTTCTTATCTACCAAGTATCTAGGGTAATTCTGCTCCAGTGGTTGTTCCCCTTATTGCAGAAGCACTTAGTCTCGGGTTTGGGTTCAACCTTGGGTTTCTTCACTAGAGCAGCAACTGTTTTGCCGTTTCATGAAGTATCCCTTCTTGCCCTTGCCCTTCTTGAAACTAGTGGTTTCACCAACCATCAACAATTGATGCTCCTTCTTGATTTCTACTTTCGCGATGTCAAACAACGCGAATACCTCAAGGATCATCATCTCTATCCTTGATATGTTATAGTTCATCACGAAGCTCTAGTAGCTTGGTGGCAATGACTTTGGAGAAACATCACTATCTCATCTGGAAGATCAACTCCCACTCGATTCAAGTGATTGTTGTACTCAGACAATCTGAGCACCAACTCAACGATTGAGCTTTTCTCCCTTAGTTTGTAGGCTAAGAAAATCGTCGGAGGTCTCATACCTCTTGACGTGGGCACGAGTCTGAAATCCTAATTTCAGCCCTCGAAACATCTCATATGTTCCGCAACATTTCAAAACGTCTTTCGTGCCTCAACTCTAAACCGTTTAACCGAACTATCACGTAGTTATCAAAAGCGTGTATGTCCGATGTTCGCAACATCCACAAACGACGTTTGGGGTTCAGCACACTGAGCGGTGCATTAAGGACATAAGCTTTCTCGTCCGCATAATCGCTACTTTCAACTTTCAACTATATTTTCTCTAGGAACATATCTAAACAGTGGAACTAAAGCGCAAGCTTACGACATAATTTTCAAAAGGTCTTTTGACTATGTTCAAGATAATTAAGTTCATCTTATGAGCTCCCACTCAGATAGACATCCCTCTGGTCATCTAAGTGATTACATGATCCGAGTCAACTAGGCCGTGTCCGATCATCACGTGAGACGGACTAGTCATCATCGGTGAACATCTTCATGTTGATCGTATCTACTATACGACTCATGCTCGACCTTTCGGTCTCTGTGTTCGAGGCCATGCACGTACATGCTAGGCTCGTCAAGTTAACCCCAAGTGTTTCGCGTGTGTAAATCTGTCTTACACCCGTTGTATGTGAACGTAAGAATCCATCACACCCGATCATCACGTGGTGCTTAGAAGCGACGAACTTTAGCAACGGTGCACAGTTAGGGGAGAACACTTCTTGAAATTGTTGTAAGGGATCATCTTATTTACTACCGTCGTTCTAAGTAAATAAGATGCATAAACATGATAAACATCACATGCAATCAAATAGTGACATGATATGGCCAACATCATTTTGCTCCTTTTTTATCTCCATCTTCGGGGCTCCATGATCATCATCGTCACCGGCATGACACCATGATCTCCATCATCATGATCTCCATCATCGTGTCTCCATGAAGTTGTCTCGCCAACTTATTACTTCTACTACTATGGCTACCGGTTAGCAATAAAGTAAAGTAATTACATGGCATTTGTTCAATGACACGTAGGTCATACAATAAATAAAGACAACTCCTATGGCTCCTGCCGGTTGTCATACTCATCGACATGCAAGTCGTGATTCCTATTACAAGAACATGATCAATCTCATACATCACATATCATTCATCACATTCTTCTTGGCCATATCACATCACATAGCATACCCTGCAAAAACAAGTTAGACGTCCTCTAATTGTTGTTTGCATGTTTTACGTGGCTGCTATGGGTTTCTAGCAAGAACGTTTCTTACCTCATAAAACCACAACGTGATATGCCAATTGCTATTTACCCTTCATAAGGACCCTTTTCATCGAATCCGTTCCGACTAAAGTGGGAGAGATCGCACCGCTAGCCACCTTATGCACCAAGTGCATGTCGATCGGTGGAACCTGTCTCACGTAAGTGTACGTGTAAGGTCGGTCCGGGCCGCTTCATCCCACAATACCGTCGAAACAAGATTGGACTAGTAACGGTAAGCATATTGAACAAAATCAACGCCCACAACTACTTTGTGTTCTACTCGTGCAAAGAATCTACGCAATAGACCTAGCTCATGATGCCATTTGTTGGGGAACGTGGCGAAATTCAAAATTTTCCTCGTGTCACCAAGATCTATCTATGGAGAAACCAGCAACGAGGGAAGGAGAGTGCATCTACATACCCTTGTAGATCGCTAAGCGGAAGCGTTCGAGAGAACGGGGTTGAAGGAGTCGTACTCGTCGTGATCCAAATCACCGGAGATCCTAGTGCCGAACGGACGGCACCTCCACGTTCAACACACGTACAGCCCGGTGACGTCTCCCACGCCTTGATCCAGCAAGGAGAGAGGGAGAGGTTGAGGAAGACTCCATCCAGCAGCAGCACAACGGCGTGGTGGTGATGGAGGAGCGTGGCAATCCAGCAGGGCTTCGCCAAGCACCGCAAGAGAGGAGAAGGGAGAGAGGTAGGGCTGCGCCAAGAGGGAGAGGTTCTCATGTGTGTTGGGCAGCCCAAAACCTCAAGTATATATAGGGGGAAAGGGGGGCTGCGCCCCCTTTAGGGTTTCCCACCCCAAGGGGTGCGGCCAGCCCTAGATGGGACTTGGGGGGCGGCCAAGAGGGGGAGGAGTGCCTCCCAAGTCAAGTGGAGGCCCTCCCCTTTAGGGTTTCCCCCCTCCCATGCGCATGGGCCTTGGGGGGCTGGTGCCCCTGGCCCATTAAGGCTAGGGCGCCCCCCTACAGCCCATGCTACTATATTGGACGTGGTGGAACAATTTCCGGACCTCCGGACCCCTCCGGAATCCTCCGGAACCTTCTGGAAGCTTCCCGGTACAATACCGAAAAACCCAAACTTTTTCCGGAACCCGAAGAACAACTTTCCATATATAAATCTTTACCTCCGGACCATTCCGGAACTCCTCGTGACGTCCGGGATCTCATCCGTGACTCCGAACAACATTCGGTAACCACATACAAACTTCCTTTATAACCCTAGCGTCATTGAACCTTAAGTGTGTAGACCCTACGGGTTCGGGAGACATGTAGACATGACCGAGACGTTCTCCGATCAATAACCAACAGCGGGATCTGGATACCCATGTTGGCTCCCACATGTTCCACGATGATCTCATCGGATGAACCACGATGTCGAGGATTCAATCAATCCGTATTCAATTCCCTTTGTCTAACGGTATTTTACTTGCCGAGATTCGATCGTCGGTATACCGATACCTTGTTCAATCTCGTTACGGCAAGTCTCTTTACTCGTTCCGTAACACATCATCCGTGATCAACCCCTTGGTCACATTGTGCACATTATGATGATGTCTTACCGAGTGGGCCCAGATACCTCTCCGTCAACGGAGTGACAAATCCAGTCTCGATTCGTGCCAACCCAATGACACTTTCGGAGATACCTGTAGTGCACCTTTATAGCCACCCGATTCACGTTGTGACGTTTGGTACACCAAAGCATTCCTCGGTATCCGGAGTTGCACAATCTCATGGTCTAAGGAAATGATACTTGACATTAGAAAAGCTTTAGCATACGAACTACGATCTTTGTGCTAGGCTTAGTATTGGGTCTTGTCCATCACATCATTCTTCTAATGATGTGATCCGTTATCAACGACATCCAATGTCCATGGTCGGAAACCGTAACCATCTGTTGATCAACGAGCTAGTCAACTAGAGGCTTACTAGGGACTTGGTGTTGTCTATGTATCCACACATGTATCTGAGTTTCCTATCAATACAATTATAGCATGGATAATAAACGATTATCATGAACAAGGAAATATAATAATAACTAATTTATTATTGCCTCTAGGGCATATTTCCAACACCTACTTACTCAATGGCTTGCTTTAAGTTGCCTCGAGGCCTCTGTGAGCATATTAATGGTCTTCTACGCAAATTTTGGTGGGGTAGCAGAAGGGGTGAACGAAAGATGGCGTGGGTATCATGGAAGACAATGTCCAAACCAAAGTTCATGGGAGGGATGGGATTTCGAGATATTGAACTATTTAATTTAGCACTACTGGCTCGGCAAGCATGGCAGATTATGTGTGAACCGGAGACACTGAGTGCAAGGGTGCTCAAGGAAAGATACTTCCCTACATGTGGCTTACTAGATGCAACACTTTCTGCCAACCCGTCGCAAGTATGGAGGTCCATCATGGAGGGCAGGGACGTTTTATCTCTTGGACTTATCAAGAGAATTGGCTCAGGATTGGACACTAGTATTTGGCATGAAAATTGGATTCCCAGGGACTACAAGTTGAGGCCCATATGTGTGTGTACACAACATCCTCCAGAGCTAGTTTCTGAACTGATTGACGATGTTACAAAGACATGGAATAAACAAGTACTGGAGGAGCATCTCATTGCGCCTGATGTTGAAGCTATAATGAATATACCACTCAGTTCAAGGATTCAGAATGATTTTTGGGCATGGCACTACGACAAGAGGGGCGTTTTCTTGGTCCGCTCAGCTTATAGAATGATCACCGCGATTAAATATCTGAGGGAGGATTGGCTAGAGAATCGGACTGCACAATCAAATCAGGGTGCGAACAAGACATCTTGGTCACAGCTCTGGAAAGTTAAAGTCCCGTCGAAAGTTAGGGTATTTGCATGGAGATTGGCACATACATCCTTACCAACAGAAAGTACAAGGCATGAACGCAACATGGTAACTTCTTCGGCTTGCTCCATTTGTGATGCTTGGGACGACACATGGAGACATTCTTTATTTGAGTATCGGATGGCTCGCTCTGTTTGGGCCTTGGGTGATGAAGAAATCCTTGAACATGTGTTATCAAACAGAATCGAAGATGCTCGCTTGTGGATGTTTTGGATCTGCGACACAATGAACGAGCAGGATCTTGCCCGCGTCTTGGTTACCATGTGGGCAATTTGGTGGGCTCGTAGGCGCGCCATTCACGATGATGAATTTCAAAGCCTGCTATCCACCATGTGCTTCATAAACCGGTATTTAGATGATCTATAAATTGTTGGAAATATGCCCTAGAGGCAATAATAAAATGGTTATTATTATATTTCTTTGTTCATGATAATAGTCTATTATTCATGCTATAATTGTGTTATCCGGAAATCGTAATACACGTGTGAATACATAGACCACAACGTGTCCCTAGTGAGCCTCTAGTTGACTAGCTCGTTGATCAACAGATAGTCATGGTTTCCTGACTATGGACATTGGATGTCATTGATAACAGGATCACATCATTGGGAGAATGATGTGATGGACAGGACCCAATCCTAAGCATAGCTCAAAGATCGTGTAGTTCGTTTAGCTAGAGCTTTTCCAAATGTCAAGTATCATTTCCTTAGACCATGAGATTGTGCAACTCCGGATACCGTAGGAGTGCTTTGGGTGCCAAACGTCACAACGTAATCGGGTGACTATAAAGGTGCACTACGGGTATCTCCGAAAGTCTCTGTTGGGTTGGCACGAATCGAGATCGGGATTTGTCACTCCGTGTGACGGAGAGGTATCTCTGGGCCCACTCGGTAATGGATCATCGTAATGAGCTCAATGTGACCAAGTGTCTGGTCACGGATCATGCATTACTGACGAGTAAAGTGACTTGCGAGAACGAGATTAAGCGAGGTATTGGGATACCGACGATCGAATCTCGGGCATGTAACGCATCAATCGACAAAGGGAATTGTATACGGGTTACTTGAATCCTCGACATCGTGGTTCATCCGATGAGATCATCGAGGAGCATGTAGAGCCAACATGGGTATCCAGATCCGTTGTTGGTTATTGACGGAGAGGCGTCTTGGTCATGTTCGCATGTCTCCCGAACCTGTAGGGTCTACACACTTAAGGTTCGGTGGCGCTTAGGGTTGTATAGATATGAGTATGCAGTAACCCGAAAGTTGTTGAGTCCGGATGAGATCCTGGGCGTCACGAGGAGTTCGGAATGATCCGGAGGTAAAGAATTATATATAGGAAGTCAGGTTTGACCATCGGGAAAGTTTGGGGTCACGGTATTGTCTGGGACCACCGGAAGGGTCCCGAGGTCCACCGGTGGGGCCACCTATCCGGAGGGCCCCACGGGCTGAAGTGGGAGGAACCAGCCTGGTGGGCTGGTGCGCTCTTCGCCCCTTACGCGCCTAGGGTTGGGAAACCCTAGGGGTGGCGCCTCACTGGCTTGGGGGCAAGCCACCCCAGGCGCCCGCCCCCTAGGAGATTGCATCTCCTAGGGCCGCCACCCCCGCCCCCCTAGGAGGCCTATATAAAGAGAGGGGAGGGAGGGCAGCCGCACCCATGCTCTTGGCGCCTCCCTCTCCCCATGCACCACCTCTCCCTCTCGCTGAAGCTTGGCGAAGCCCTGCCGAGATTGCTGCTGCATCCACCACCACGCCGTCGTGCTGCAGGATCTCCATCAACCTCCTTCCCCCTTGCTGGATCAAGAAGAAGGAGACGTCTTCCCCAACCGTACGTGTGTTGAACACGGAGGTGCTGTCCGTTCAGCACTAGGATCATCGGTGATTTGGATCACGACGAGTACGACTCCCTCAACCCCGTTCTCTTGAACGCTTCCGCTCGCGATCTACAAGGGTATGTAGATGCGCTCCTCTCTCTCGTTGCTAGATGAACTCATAGATTGATCTTGGTGAAGCGTAGAATTTTTTTTATTTTCTGCAACGTTCCCCTACAGTGGCATCATGAGCTAGGTCTATGCGTAGTTCTCTTTGCACGAGTAGAACACAAACTTGTTGTGGGCGTAGATGTTGTCAACTTTCTTGCCACTACTAGTATTATTTTGCTTCAGCGGTATTTGTGGAATGAAGCGGCCCGGACCGACCTTACACGTACGCTTACGTGAGACAAGTTCCACCGACTGACATGCACTAGTTGCATAAGGTGGCTAGTGGGTGTCTGTCTCTCCCACTTTAGTTGGAGCGGATTCGATGAAAAGGGTCCTTATGAAGGGTAAATAGAAGTTGAAAAATCACGTTGTGGCTTTTACGTAGGTAAGAAAGCGTTCTTTCTAGAACCCTATTGCAGCCACGTAAAAGATGCGACAACAATTAGAGGACGTCTAACTTGTTTTTGCAGCAATTGCTTTGTGATGTGATATGGCCAAAAGTTGTGATGAATGATATATATGTGATGTATGAGATCATGTTCTTGTAATAGGAATCACGACTTGCATGTCGATGAGTATGACAACCGACAGGAGCCATAGGAGTTGTCTTATTTATTTGTATGACCTACGTGTCAATGATTTAACGCCATGTAATTACTTTACTTTATTGCTAAACCGTTAGCCATAGTAGTAGAAGGAATAGTTGGCGAGCAACTTTATGGAGACACGATGATGGAGATCATGATGATGGAGATCATGGTGTCATGCCGGTGACGAAGATGATCATGGAGCCCCGAAGATGGAGATCAAAGGAGCTATATGATATTGGCCATATCATGTCACTACTATTTGATTGCATGTGATGTTTATCATGTTTTGCATCTTGTTTACTTAGAATGACGGTAGTAAATAAGATGATCCTCATAATAATTTCAAGAAAGTGTTCCCCTAACTGCATACCGTTCTGAAAGTTCGTTGTTTGAAGCACCACGTGATGATCGGTGTGATAGATTCTAACGTTCACATACAACGGTGTAAGACAGATTTACACATGCATAAACACTTAGGTTAACTTGACGAGCCTAGCATGTACAGACATGGCCTCGGAACACAAGAGACCGAAAGGTCGAACATGAGTCGTATGGAAGATACGATCAACATGGAGATGTTCACCGATGATGACTAGTCCGTCTCACATGATGATCGGACACGGCCTAGTCGACTCGGATCATGTATCACTTAGATGACTAGAGGGATGTCTAATCTGAGCGGGAGTTCATTAAATAATTTGATTAGATGAACTTAATTATCATGAACTTAGTCTAAAAACCTTTGCAAATATGTCTTGTAGATCAAATGGCCAACGCTCATGTCCACCTGTAGGATCTTGAGAAGAGGTGTCTAGAGGGGGGGGGGGGGGTGATTAGACACTAAGTACCAAAGTTGCAGTTTTTAACTTCTTTTAGGTTTAAGTGGAGTTTAGGCACAAGTTTAACATTCTCAATACATAACAAGCAAGCATGCAAAGAGTATATAGGCAGCGGAAAATAAAGCATGCAACTTGCAATAATGTAAAGGGAAGGGTTTGGAGAATTCAAACGCAATTGGAGACACAGATGTTTTTGTCGTCGTTCCGATAGGTGGTGCTATCGTACATCCACGTTGATGGAGACTTCAACCCACGTAGGGTAACAGTTCTTGTGAGTCCACGGAGGGCTCCACCCACGAAGGGTCCACGAAGAAGCAACCTTGTCTATCCCACCATGGCCGTCGCCCACGAAGGACTTGCCTCACTAGCGGTAGATCTTCACGAAGTAGGCGATCTCCTTGCCCTTACAAACTCCTTGGTTCAACTCCACAATCTTGTCGAGGCTCCCAAGTGACACCTAGCCAATCTAGGAGACACAACTCTCCAAGAAGTAACAAATGGTGTGTTGATGATGAACTCCTTGCTCTTGTGCTTCAAATGATAGTCTCCCCAACACTCAACTCTCTCTCATAGGATTTGGATCTGGTGGAAAGAAGATTTGAGTGGAAAGCAACTTGGGAAGGCTAGAGATCAAGATTCATATGGTTGGAATGGAATATCTTTGCCTCAA
Organism: Aegilops longissima; assembly: GCA_021605205.1. NCBI lineage: Eukaryota > Viridiplantae > Streptophyta > Magnoliopsida > Poales > Poaceae > Aegilops > Aegilops longissima. The sequence continues at coordinate 499,777,660 of CM038681.1, read as the reverse complement.
CACATGAGTAGGTAGTTCTCTCTCGTAAATAGGATCTTTGGAAGTGTAGGCTTGTTCGATGGCTCTCTCCACGAATGAAGAGGAGGTGGAGGGGTATATATAGCCTCCACACAAAATCTAACCATTACACACAATTTACCAAACTCGGTGGGACCGAATCATATAACTCGGTCGGACTGATTTAGTAAACCTAGTGACCGTTAGGGTTTTCGGTGGGACCGGAATGCAACTCGGTAGGACCGATATGGTTAGGGTTAGGGCATAACGTAATCTCGGTGAGACCGATTACACAAACTCGGTGAGACCGATTTTGGTAATTAGCTAACCAGAGAGTTGGTCAGGAAAACTCGGTGAGACCGATTACACAAACTCGGTGAGACCGATTTTGGTAATTAGCTAACCAGAGAGTTTGCATTGTAATCTCGGTAGTACCGATTACACAAACTCGGCAAGACCGAATTTGGTGATGGACATACACAGAGAGATTACAATCCCATCTCGGTGAGACCGAGATCCCTATCGGTGAAACCGATTTGCCTAGGGTTTGTGGCAGTGGCTATGACATCTGAACTCGGTGGCGCCGGATAGAAAGAATCGATGGGGCCGAGTTTGACTTTAGGTTTAGGTCATATGTGTGGAAGTGGGAAAGTAGTTGAGGGTTTTGGAGCATATCACTAAGCACATTAAGCAAGAGGTTCATTAAGCAACACCTCATCCCTCCTTGATAGTATTGGCTTTTCCTATAGACTCAATGTGATCTTGGATCACTAAAATGTAAAATGAAGAGTCTTGAGCTTGAAGCTTGAGCCAATCCTTTGTCCTTAGAATCTTGAAGGAGTTCCCACATCCTTTAGTCCATGCCACTCCATTGTTGAACTTATCTGAAACATACTAGATAAAAGTGTTAGTCCAACAAGAGATATGTTGATATTAATTACCAAAACCACCTAGGGAGCACTTGTGCTTTCAATCTCCCCCTTTTTGGTAATTGATGGCAACATACATCAAAGCTTTAGATAAGGATATAAAGAATAGTAAGTAAAGCTTCGGAAAGACATGTAACAAGCATAGGCTCCCCCTATATGTATGCAATCATGTGAATATGGAATATAGAAACATGTGAAAGCATAACCATGATAGAGTAGGCAATGTGTTACATGTATCTTGGCCATATGCATCAGAGCAAAGAATATTAAAGAAAATACCTTCATGCTCATGAGTCCTTCTTGCAAACAGTATGTACATCAGCAAGAATTTCTCATACACATGAGTGTGATGCATATACTTACCTTGTAGTCTTGAGTTGGCTTAGGGTGAAATGAACCTGCACAAACAAGGTTAGATAACACAGATACATCTACTAGCCAGAGCAAACCAAAGAAACCACAAGAATACCAAGACTGGGATGACATGTAGAGAGTGAGTACTAAGTACCACATTGGATTAGACATGTCCCCAAGAGTAAAGATATGCAATGAATTTAAATGATTCCTTTCCCTTAGATGTCTTGCTCCCCTGAATCTAGCATGGGATCTTTGGGAGAAGATAGGGAACAGAAAAAGCAGAGCTGAAAGATATAAATGAACAGAGCTTAATGCAAATAAGCACACATGAACATGTCTTTCCCCCAAAAAGACATGTGGCATCTCTCCTCTTGAACACCAAGCATCTAGGATCCTTGAGAAATACTCTCTATTTGAGTATTCTCTCCCCCTGGAGATCTCTTTCTCCGATGTGATCTCTCTAAGTGATAAGCTTTGATGTGATCTCTCTCTCTCCCCCTTTGACATCAATTTCCAAGAAGGGTCTTCTGCAATTTGTTGTGAATGGGTTTGGTCCTTGAGTCACAACACAAAGCACTGGATAAAACTGTGATGCTTGTAGAGGACAAGATTCATTGAGTGGAGCTGGATCAGAAGAAACACAGAATAAGTGGCAAACTGTTTTTCCTGTTGTGAAGTCGGTGGCACCGAGTGGTATGCTTTGGTTGTACCGAAAGGATTCGGTTGGACCGAAAACAACAAATCGGTGAAACCGAGTCCATCACAGAGAAAACTCTTGTCACCTCAGCTCACTAGACTAGAAAGATCTCACAAGGATTTGCAAGGAATTTACTGAATGATGTGCAATGAATTGGATTCAGAAAATGCAGAGCAAACAGAAAGAAAAGAATGAAATCTAGATGAAGTTTTATTTTGAAAGGGGAAACAGATATGCATGAGACAAATGCAGAAACTCAGAAAATAACACGAGAGAACTTCATCTAGAGATGGTCGGTGACAAAGTCACCTATGTTAGTGTATATTGACTTAGGAGTCAAGTGAGATCACTTGATCATAGGTCATACTCATCGTTTAAGCTCAAAATGGGGTTACCATTTTTCGTTTAAGCATTCTGATGTATTCACATCTTTTCGAGTTGCTTTAGCTCATGTCTCAGAGTAAAGCTTCTCTAAGATCGAATAACATACCTTGGTTGGTGGTGTTGACCATGTAGATGAACTTGTGTGGGTTGCTCAAGGTTGATGTAGCTCATCAAGAGTTGGGAGCACCACTTGGAATTTGAGTCCATCTACCTACACGGGTTAGTTTTTGCAAGGAAGAGCACTTGTATATCCAAAAATGATAATCATGAAGCTCAATCATAGAGTTTGTCAAAGGATATGTTTGAATGATTCCGTGCTTCCTTGTATTCAGCCACCATAGTGTAGAGACTTGGTGATGTAGAGATTGCTCAAGATGTGAGTAGATTACAATCTCATGGAATTCGATTCCACCAAGTTCCTACATGGGTTAGATAACATGCAAGATGCAAATATATCCAAGATATAATATTTTCAACATAAGAGAGATATCATGGATTAGTCATAAGCTCATGTCTTGCATGTATCCAATGGAGTTTCTACTCCAAGTTTGAAGCATCTATGATGTTCAATTCTCCTCTCAACCTGCAAAACACTTTCTCATCAAGAGGTTTAGTAAATATATCCGCTAATTGCTTTTCCGTGCGAACATGCTTAAGATTAATGTCACCCTTAGCAACATGATCTCGAATGAAGTGATGACGAACTTCAATATGCTTAGTTCGAGAATGTTGTACGGGATTATGACCAATTTTGATAGCACTTTCATTGTCACAAAGCAATGGAACATGTTTCACATATATCCCATAATCTTTAAGAGTTTAGGTCATCCAAAGTAATTGAGCACAACATGAACCAGCGGCAATGTACTCCGCTTCAGCGGTAGATAAGGATACCGAGTTTTGTTTCTTGGAGGACCAAGACACAAGAGATCTACCAAGAAATTGACAAGTACCCGAAGTGGACTTTCTATCAACCTTGTCTCCGGCATAGTCCGAGTCGGAGTAGCCAACAAGATCGAAAGAGGCTCTCTTAGGATACCAAATGCCAAAATTTGGCGTATGAATTAAGTATCTCACTATCCTTTTCACGGCCTTAAGATGACATTCTTTAGGAGCAGCTTGATATCTTGCACACATGCACACACTTAGCATAATATCGGGATGTGAAGCACATAGGTATAACAATGATCCAATCATAGAGCGATAAACCTTTTGATCAACCGGTTTACCATCTTTGGTCAAATCAAGATGTCCACTAGTAGGCATGGGTGTAGACATACCTTTGCACTCTTGCATATTGAACTTCTTGAATAAGTCCTTAGTGTACTTCGTTTGAGAGACAAAAGTACCTTCCTTAGTTTTCTTGATTTGCAACCCAAGAAAGAATTTGAGTTCACTCATCATTGACATCTCAAACTTCTCTGACATTAGCTTCCCAAACTTTTCACTAAAATGAGGGTTAGTTGATCCAAATATGATATCATCAACATAGATTTGGCACACAAATAGTTCTCCATTAACCCTTTTAGTAAAAAGTGTGGAATCAATTTTCCCAATTTCAAAGCCTTTTTCAAGAAGGAACTTGGTCAAGCATTTATACCAAGCTCTAGGAGCTTGTTTTAGACCATAAAGGGCTTTGTGAAGTTTGTAAACATGGTTTGGTTTCTTAGGATTAACAAAGCCGGGAGGTTGTTTAACATAAACTTCCTCCTCTATTTCACCATTTAGAAAAGCACTTTTAATGTCCATTTGGTACAAGGTGATATTATGGTGATTAGCATAGGCAAGTAAGATGCGAATGGACTCAAGTCGAGCAACGGGAGCATAAGTCTCACCATAGTCCATACCTTCGACTTGTGTGTAGCCTTGGGCGACGAGACATGCTTTGTTGCGAACTACTTGTCCATCTTCATCTTGCTTGTTGCAAAACACCCATTTGGTACCGATGATGTTGTGGTTGTTGTCGGGCTTCTCAACCAATGTCCAAACTTGCTTTCTCTCAAAGTTGTGTAGCTCTTCATGCATAGCATTTATCCAATCCGGATCTTCCAATGCTTCTTCGGCCTTCATAGGTTCAATGCTAGAGATGAAAGAATAGTTTTCACAAAAGTTAGCTAAATGAGTTTTAGAGCGAGTGATTCTCCCGGTTTGAGTATCATTGTAGATTTGCTCGACGGGATGGTCTTTAGCAATTCTTGCTCGAACTCGTGAAAGCTTTTGCTTGGGTCTCGGTTGAACATCTTCTTCATCTTATTCTTCTTCTGTTGGAAATATGCCCTAGAGGCAATAATAAAAGGATTATTATTATATTTCCTTGTTCATGATAATTGTCTTTTATTCATGCTATAATTGTGTTATCCGGAAATCGTAATACATGTGTGAATACTTAGACCACAATATGTCCCTAGTGAGCCTCTAGTTGACTAGCCCGTTGATCAACACATAGTCATGGTTTCCTGACTATGGACATTGGATGTCATTGATAACGAGATCACATCATTAGGAGAATGATGTGATGGACAAGACCCAATCCTAAGCATAGCACAAGATCGTGTAGTTCGTTTGCTAGAGCTTTTCCAATGTCAAGTATTTTTTCCTTAGACCATGAGATCGTGTATCTCCCGGATACCGTAGGAGTGCTTTGGGTGTCCCAAACGTCACAATGTAACTGGGTGACTATAAAGGTATACTACGGGTATCTCCGAAAGTATCTGTTGGGTTGACACGGATCGAGACTGGGATTTGTCACTCCGTATGACGGAGAGGTATCTCTGGGCCCACTCGGTAATGCATCATCATAATGAGCTCAAAGTTACCAAGTGTGCAGTCACGGGATCATGCATTACTGATGCAGTAAAGTGACTTGCGGTAACGAGATTGAGCGAGGTATTGGGATACCGACGATCGAATCTCGGGCAAGTAACATACCGATTGACAAAGGGAATTGTATACGGGTTGCTTGAATCCTCGACATCGTGGTTCATCCGATGAGATCATCGAGGAGCATGTAGGAGCCAACATGGGTATCCAGATTCGCTATTGGTTATTGACCGGAGAGCCGTCTCGGTCATGTCACGTGTCTCCGAACCCGTATGGTCTACACACTTAAGGTTTGGTGGCGCTAGGGTTGTAGAGATATTAGTATGCAGCAAACCGAAAGTTGTTGAGTCCGGATGAGATCCGGACGTCACGAGGAGTTCGGAATGGTCCGGAGGTAAAGAATTATATATGGGAAGTCGAGTTTGGCCGTCGGGAAAGTTTGGGGTTACCGGATTGTCTGGGACCACGGAAGGGTCCCGAGGTCCACCGGTGGGGCCACCTATCCGGAGGGCCCCATGGGCTGAAGTGGGAGGAACCAACCCCTGGTGGGCTGGTGCTCCCCTTGGGCCCGCCCCGCGCTAGGGTTGGGAACCCTAGGGGGGGGGCGCCCACTGCCTTGGGGCAAGGCACCCCTTGGCCGCCGCCCCTAGGAGATCCCATCTCCTAGGGCCGCCCGGGGACCCTATATAGAGGGGAGGGAGGGCAGCCGCACCCTTGCACTTGGCGCCTCCCTTCCCCTTGCTACACCTCTCCCTCCCATGACGCTTGGCGAAGCTCTGCCGGGATCCTCGCCGCATCCACCACCACGCTGTCGTCTGCTGGATCTTCATCAACCTCTCCTTCCCCTTGCTGGATCAAGAAGGAGGAGACGTCCACGCTGACCGTCACGTGTGTTGAGCGCGGAGGTGTCATCCGTTCGGCGCTAGGATCTCCGGTGATTTGGATCACGGCGAGTCGACTCCCTCAACCCCGTTCCTTGAGCGCTTCGCTCGATCTACAAGGGTATGTAGATGCACTCCTCTCTCTCGTTGCTAGATGAACTCATAGATTGATCTTGGTGAAACCGTAGGAAATTTTTTATTTTCTGCAACGTTCCCCAATAGTGGCATCATGAGCTAGGTCTATGCGTAGTTCTCTTTGCGTGAGTAGAACACAAATCTGTTGTGGGCGTAGATGTTGTCAACTTTCTAGCCACTACTAGTCTTATTTTGCTTCAGCGGTATTGTGGGATGAAGCGGCCCGGACCGACCTTACACGCGCTTCGTGAGGCAGTTTCCACCGGTGACATGCACTAGTTGCATAAGGTGGCTAGCGGTGTCTGTCTCTCCCACTTTAGTTGGAGCGGATTCAATGAAAAGGGTCCTTATGAAGGGTAAATAGAAGTTGACAAATCACGTTATGGCTTTTTCGTAGGTAAGAAAGCGTTCTTGCTAGAACCCTATTGCAGCCACGTAAAAGATGCAACAACAATTAGAGGACGTCTAACTTGTTTTTGCAGCAATTGCTTTGTGATGTGATATGGCCAAAAGTTGTGATGAATGATGAATGATATATTGTGATGTATGAGATCATGTTCTTGTAATAGGAATCACGACTTGCATGTCGATGAGTATGACAACCGGCAGGAGCCATAGGAGTTGTCTTAATTATTGTATGACCTGCGTGTCAATGATTTAACGCCATGTAATTACTTTACTTTATTGCTAAACCGTTAGCTATGGTAGTAGAAGTAATAGTTGGCGAGCAACTTCATGGAGACACGATGATGGAGATCATGATGATGGAGATCATGGTGTCATGCCGGTGATGAAGATGATCATGGAGCCCCGAAGATGGAGATCAAAGGAGCTATATGATATTGGCCATATCATGTCACTACTATTTGATTGCATGTGATGTTTATCATGTTTTTGCATCTTGTTTACTTAGAACGACGGTAGTAAATAAGATGATCCCTCATTACAATTTCAAGAAAGTGTTCCCCCTAACTGTGCACCGTTGCGACAGTTCGTTGTTTCGAAGCACCACGTGATGATCGGGTGTGATAGATTATAACGTTCACATACAACGGGTGTAAGACAGATTTAGACATGCAAAACACTTAGGTTAACTTGACGAGCCTAGCATGTACAGACATGGCCTCGGAACACAGAGACCGAAAGGTCGAACATGAGTCGTATGGAAGATACGATCAACATGGAGATGTTCACCGATGATGACTAGTCCGTCTCACGTGATGATCGGACACGGCCTAGTCGACTCGGATCATGTAACACTTAGATGACTAGAGGGATGTCTAATCTGAGTGGGAGTTCATTACATAATTTGATTAGATGAACTTAATTATCATGAACTTAGTCTAAAATCTTTGCAAAAATGTCTTGTAGATCAAATGGCCAACGCTCATGTCAACATGAACTTCAGCGCTGCTCCTAGAAAACCAAGCTAAAAGATGATGGCAGCAACTATACGGACTGGGTCCGGAACCTAAGGATCATCCTCATAGCTGCCAAGAAAGCATATGTCCTAGAAGGACCGCTAGGTGAAGCACCCATCCCGAGAACCAAGGCGTTATGAGCGCTTGGCAGTCACGTCTTGATGATTACTCCCTCGTTCGGTCGCGGCATGCTTTACACTTAGAACCGGGCTCCAAAGCGCTTTTGAGCAACACGAGCATATGAGATGTTCGAGGAGCTGAAAATGGTTTTCCAAGCTCACGCCGGGTCGAGAGATATGAAGTCTCCGAGAAGTTCTATAGTTGTAAGATGGAGCAAAATAGTTACGTCGGTGAGCACATACTCAAAATGTCAGGTTGCACAACCGCCTGTCCCAACTGGATATTAACCTCCGGACGAGGCGGTCATTGACAGAATCCTTGATCGCTCCCACCGAGCTACAAGAGCTTTGTGATGAACTACAATATGCGGGGATGGTGAAAACTATTCTGAAGTATTTTCAATCTTTGAAGTCAGCAGAGGTAGAAATCAAAAGGAACATCAAGTGTTGATGGTAAATAAAACCACCAAGTTCAAGAAAGGCAAGGGTAAGAAGAACTTCAAGAAGGACGGCAAGGATGTTGCCGCGCCCGATAAGCCGATTCCGGGAAGAAGTCAAAGAATGGACCCAAGCACGAGACCGGTGCTTTAATTGCAAAGGAAGGGTCCTTTGAAGCGGAACTGCCCCAAATACTTAGCGGACAAGAAGGCGGCGACACTAAAGGTATATGTGATATACATGTAATTGATGTGTACCTTACCGATTACTCGTAGTAGCTCCCAGGTATTTGATACCGTGCCGTTGCTCATATTTGTAACTCAAAGCGGGAGCTGCGGAATAAGCGGAGATCTGGCGAAGGGCGAGGTGACGATCTTGGCGTCGGGAATGGTTCCAAGGTCGATGTGATCGCCGTCGACACGCTACCTTTACATTTACCTACGGGATTAGTTTTAAACCTCAATAATTGTTATTTAGTGCCAAGTTTGAGCATGAACATTGTATCCGGATCTCGTTTAATACGAGATGGCTACTCATTTAAATCCGAGAATAATGGTTGTTCTATTTATATGAGAGATATGTTTTATGGTCATGCCCGATGGTCAATGGTTTATTCTTAATGAATCTCAAGCGTGATGTTACACATATTCATAGTGTGAATACCAAAAGATGTAAAGTTGATAACGATAGTCCCACATACTTGTGGCACTTTGCCGCCTTGGTCACATTGGTGTCAAGCGCATGAAGAAGCTCCATCTTGATGGACTTTTATAGTCTCTCGATTATGAATCATTTGACACATGCGAACCATGCCTCATGGGCAAAATGACCAAGACTCCATTCTCCTAACAATGGGCGAGCAACCAACTTATTGGAAATCATACATCTTGATGTGTGCGGTCTAATGGCGTTGAGGCTCATGGAGGATATCGTTATGTTCTCACTCTCACCGATGACTTGAGTAGATATGGGTATGTCTACTTGATGAAACACAAATCCGAGACCTTTGAAAAGTTCAAGGAATTTCAGAATGAGGTAGAGAATCAACGTGACCGAAAGATAAAGTTCCTACGATCAGATCGTGGAGGAGAATATTTAAGTCACGAATTTGGTACGCACTTAAGGAAATGTGGAATCGTTTCACAACTCACGCCGCCTGGAACACCTCAGCGTAATGGTGTGTCCGAACATTGTAATCACACTCTATTGGATATGGTGCGATCTATGATGTCTCTTACCGACTTACCGTTATCATTTTGGGGATACGCACTAGAGACAACTACATTCACTTTAAATAGGGCTCCGTCTAAATCCGTTGAGACGACACCATATGAATTATGGTTTGGGAAGAAACCTAAGCTGTCGTTTCTAAAAGTTTGGGGATGCGATGCTTATGTCAAGAAACTTCAACCTGAAAAGCTCGAACCCAAGTCGGAAAAATGCGTCTTCATAGGATACCCTAAGGAAACCATTGGGTATACCTTCTACCTTAGATCGAAGGCAAGATCTTTGTTGCCAAGAACGGATCCTTTCTGGAAAAGAGTTTCTCTCGAAAGGAGTAAGTGGGAGGAAAGTAGAACTTCGATGAAGTACTACCTCTTGAACCGGAAAGTAGTGCAGCTCGGAAAATGTTCTGTGGTGCCTACACCGATCGGAGAGGAAATTAATGATGATGATCAAGGTACTTGGATCAAGTTGCTACTAAACTTCGTGGTCTACAAGGACACGTTCCACGCCAGTGGTATGGCAACCCTGTCACGGAAATCATGTTGTTAGACAACGGTGAACCTTGAACTATGAAGAAGCGATGGCGGACCCAGATTCCAACAAATGGCTTGAAGCCATGCAATCCGAGATAGAATCCATGTATGAAAACAAAGTATGGACTTTGACAGACTTGCCCGATGATCGGCGAGCGATAGAAAACAAATGGATCTTTAAGAAGAAGACGGACGCGGATGGTAATGTTACCATCTATAAAGCTTGACTTGTCGCTAAGGGTTATCGACAAGTTCAAGGGGTTGACTACGATGAGACTTTCTCTCCCGTAGCGAAGCAGAAGTCCGTCCGAAACATGTTAGCAATTGCCGCATACTATGATTATGAGATATGGCAGATGGACGTCAAAACGGCATTCCTTAACGGCTATCTTAAGGAAGGACTGTATATGATGCAGCCGGAAGGTTTTGTCGACCCTAAGAATGCTAACAAGGTATGCAAGCTCCAGCGATCCATTTATGGACTGGTGCAAGCATCTCGGAGTTGGAACATTCGCTTTGATGAGATGATCAAAGCGTTTGGGTTTATGCAGACTTATGGAGAAGCCTGCGTTTACAAGAAAGTGAGTGGGAGCGCTGTAGCATTTCTCATATTGTATGTAGATGACATACTCTTGATGGGAAATGATATAGAACTCTTGGACTGCATTAAGGCCTACTTGAATAAGTGTTTTTCAATGAAGGACCTTGGAGAAGCTGCTTACATATTAGGCATCAAGATCTATAGGGATAGATCGAGACGCCTCATAAGTCTTTCACAAAGCACATACCTTGATAAGATATTGAAGAAGTTCAATATGGATCAGTCCAAGAAAGGGTTCTTGCCTGTATTGCAAGGTGTGAGATCGAGCTCGGCTCAATGCCCGACCACGGCAGAAGATAAAGAGGAGATGAGTGTCATCCCCTATGCCTCAGCCATAGGATCTATTATGTATGCCATGCTGTGTACCAGACCTAATGTAAACCTTGTCGTATGTTTGGTAGGAAGGTACCAAAGTAATCCCGGCAAGGAACAATGGACAGCGGTCAAGAATATCCTGAAGTACCTGAAAAGGACAAAGGACATGTTTCTCGTTTATGGAGGTGACGAAGAGCTCGTCGTAAGGGTTACGTCGATGCTAGCTTCGACACGATCTGATGACTCTAAGTCACAAACCGGATCGTGTATATGTTGAATCATGGAGCGATGGCTGGTGCGGTTGCAAGCAGAGCGTCGTGGCGGGATCTACATGTGAAGCGGAGTACATGGCAGCCTCGGAGGCAGCGCATGAAGCAATATGGATGAAGGAGTTCATCACCGACCTAGGAGTCATACCCAATGCATCGGGGCCGATCACTCTCTTCTGTGACAACATTGGAGCTATTGCCCTTGCCAAGGAGCCCAGGTTTCACAAGAAGACCAGGCACATCAAGCATCGTTTCAACTCCATCCGTGAAAATTTTCAAGATGGAGAAATAGATATTTGCAAAGTACATACGGATTTGAATGTCGCAGATCCGTTGACTAAACCTCTTCCGCGAGCAAAACATGATCAACACCAGAACTCTATGGGTGTTCGATTCATCACAATGTAACTAGATTATTGACTCTAGTGCAAGTGGGAGACTGTTGGAAATATGCCCTAGAGGCAATATTAAAAGGATTATTATTATATTTCCTTGGTCATGATAATTGTCTTTTATTCATGCTATAATTGTGTTATCCGGAAATCGTAATACATGTGTGAATACTTAGACCACAATATGTCCCTAGTGAGCCTCTAGTTGACTAGCCCGTTGATCAACAGATAGTCATGGTTTGCTAACTATGGACATTGGATGTCATTGATAACGACATCACATCATTAGGAGAATGATGTGATGGACAAGACCCAATCCTAAGCATAACACAAGATCGTGTAGTTCGTTTGCTAGAGCTTTTCCAATGTCAAGTATTTTTTCCTTAGACCATGAGATCGTGTAACTCCCGGATACCGTAGGAGTGCTTTGGGTGTACCAAACGTCACGACGTAACTGGGTGACTATAAAGGTATACTAAGGGTATCTCTGAAAGTATCTGTTGGGTTGACACGGGTCGAGACTGGGATTTGTCACTCTGTATGACGGAGAGGTATCTCTGGGCCCACTCGGTAATGCATCATCATAATGAGCTCAAAGTGACCAAGTGTCTGGTCACGGGATCATGCATTACGGTACAAGTAAAGTGACTTGCCGGTAACGAGATTGAACGAGGTATTGGGATACCGACATCGAATCTCGGGCAAGTAACATACCGATTGACAAAGGGAATTGTATACATGGTTGCTTGAATCCTCGACATCGTGGTTCATCCGATGAGATCATCGAGGAGCATGTGGGAGCCAACATGGGTATCCAGATCCCGCTGTTGGTTATTGACCGAGAGCCGTCTCGGTCATGTCTCGTGTCTCCCGAACCCGTAGGGTCTACACAAAGGTTCGATGATGCTAGGGTTGTAGAGATATTAGTATGCAGCAAACAAAAAGTTGTTCAGAGTTCCGGATGAGATCCCGGACGTCACGAGGAGTTCCGGAATGGTCCGGAGGTAAAGAATTATATATGGGAAGTCGAGTTTCGGCCGTCGGGAAAGTTTTGGGGGTTACCGGTATTGTACCGGGACCACCGGAAGGGTCCCGGGGGTCCACCGGGTGGGGCCACCTATCTCGGAGGGCCCCATGGGCTGAAGTGGGAGGGGAACAAGCCCCTGGTGGGCTGGTGCGCCCCCCTTGGGCCCCTGAGGGAGTCCTGGACTAGGGGGTGTCCGGATAACCGAACTATCATCTTCGGCCGGACTCCTAGACTATGAAGATACAAGATTGAAGACTTCGTCCCGTGTCCGCATGGGACTTTCCTTGGCGTGGAAGGCAAGCTTGGCGATACGGATATGTAGATCTCCTACCATTGTAACCGACTCTGTGTAACCCTAACCCTATTTGGTGTCTATATAAACCGAAGGGTTTTAGTCCGTAGGACAGAACAACAATCATACCATAGGCTAGCTTCTAGGGTTTAGCCTCTCTGATCTCGTGGTAGATCTACTCTTGTACTACCCATATCATAATTATTAATCAAGCAGGAGTAGGGTATTACCTCCATCGAGGAGGGCCCGAACCTGGGTAAAAAACACCGTGTCCTTGTCTCTTGTTACCATCCGCCTAGACGCATAGCTCGGGACCACCTACCGAGATCCGCGGTTTTGACACCGACATTGGTGCTTTCATTGAGAGTTCCTCCGTATCGTCACCGATAGGCCCGATGGCTCCTTCGATCATCAACAACGGCGCAGTCGGTGAGACTTTTCTCCCGGACAGATCTTGGTCGGCGGCTTTGCCGCGCGGGCCAATTAAGCAGCCATCTGGAGCAGATCGAAGCTACGCCCCAGCCATCGAGTCAGATTTGGAAGCTTGAACTATCGGCCGATGTCCGTAGAGACTTGATCTTCGACGGATTCGAGCCACAGCTGAGCACGCCGCCTTTGTCTCGATGGAGTGCGATCTAGCTCTGCCGCCGAGCGGTGCCACGAGGCCGCACGATGCCGCTCCGACCCTTAATCGAGCGGTTCCCCAATCGAGGACGAGTGGTTGGACACCGCCTCGGGGCTACAATCTCAGCGGCGATTGAGCCGAACTCCATCCCTGTCGCTTGCGAAGACCGTGACTCCAAGGTGTCGGACTCCTCTCCGGACTCGAACCCTCCGCCCTAATCGAATCCGATTGGGTGCGGTCATGGAGTTCACCGCCCGCGGACATCTTTCAAACTCGCCCTTTGGCGACATCCTGAATTCACTAAAGTCTCTCTCTTATCCGGAGAGCCTGGCGGACTACGGTCAGGAAGGTTGGGATGCGGACGATGAAGAAATTCAACGCCCACCCACCACCCACTTTGTAGCCACTGTCGACGATTTAACCGACAAGCTCGACTTCGACTCCGAAGACATCGACGGTATGGACGACGATGATGGAGACAACCAAGAACCAGCACCTACAGGGCACTAGAAGGCCACCTCTTCATACGACATATACATGGTGGACATCCCAAAAGATGGGAACGGCAATGGAACAGCGGAGGATGACCCCTCCAAGAAACAGCCCAAGCGCCGACGTCAGCGGCGCCGCTCTAAATCTCGCCACAGCAAAAACAATGATTCCGGCACAGGAGAAAATAACACCGGGACGGTGCGAAGATGACCCCCTCGGCGGGACTCGGCCACGGGAGGAGGAGAAGCAAGTCCGCACGACGGTCTGTGAGAAAAGAGAGGTAGAGGGCGATAATTATCGCCTCCCTCCGAAGATGAGGCAAGCCTCGGCGACGGCAATTTGTTGTGCTGAGGATCCCACCGAATAGGAGCATTTCAAGCGCGGGCTTATGGCCACGGCAAGCAGCCTCAAGAAAAAGCAGCAACAGCTTAGAGCTGACCAAGACACGCTAGGCAGCGGATGGATGAAGTCCTTGCAGCCAAGAGTATGAACTCGGATGCCTCCAAAAGCTACCCCAAACGCAGGCCATTGCCTCGATTAGAGGAGGAAGCACCCAAGTCACCAAAGACACGACATGGCGGACCGCCCACCCGTGGCGCGACGAAAAAGCCTCTCGGCCCTCCGCTCAAGCCACGCCCCAACGCCGCTCAAAAAGTACCAAGGCATGGGAAAACGCGCCGGACTTGCGAGATATATTGGAGGATAAGGCAAAGCATACAAGATCGATCTACGGATCGCGTGGGCGCCCCACAACACGGGATGATTACCGTCACGCGGATACAACAAACCGGCGGGCGAACACAATAGACAAAGCTCATATGAGCTACGTCGTGATATATTATCTGAGGCGCCGGACACCCACTATGCTTCATAGATGAAGTAATGGATCATCAAATCCCGAGGGCTTCAAACCCGTAAACATCGAATCATACGATGGTACCACGATCCCATGATGCGGATCGAGGACTATCTCCTCCATATCCACATGGCCCGCGGTGATGATCTACATGCCATCAAATACCTCCCACTCAAGCTTAAAGGACCAGCTCGGCATTGGCTCAATAGCTTGGCAGCAGAGTCAATCAGTTGTTTGGAGGACCTGGAAGCCGCATTCCTTGATAACTTCCAGGGCACATATGTGCGACCACGAGGCGCCGATGACCTTAGCCATATAATTCAGCAGCCCGAAGAATCGGCCGGACAATTACGGGCGCGGTTCCTAACAAAGAAAAAATCAGATCGTCATTGTCCGGATGCGAGGCACTAGCAGCCTTCAAACACAACATCCGCGACAGTGGCTAGCACGCACCTAGGCCAGAAAAGCCAAATCCATGGCAGCCCTTACCACACTCATGACCCGCTTTGCGTGGGAGAGGACAGCTAGCTAGCTCGAAGCAACAACTTGGCCAAACACCACGGTAGTCCGGATACCAAGGACAGCAATGGCAGGTCGCGTCGCAACAAGCATAAGCGCCGCGTGCGGTGATATTGCTGAAGATCGGCGATAAATGCGGATTCGAGCTCTAAACCGGTTAGCGGAAGAAGCCATTCAAAAAAATACCGGGGCCCGTCCAACTTGGACCGAATACTCGATCGCTTGTGCGGATACATGGCACCCCGAAAAATCAGCCAACCACACCAACAGGGTTGTTGGGTGTTCAAACAAGCAGCAAGCTAATTGCGAAAACAACAAGGGCTGCATAGCGATGACGAGGAAGAGCCCGGCTGCCGAACAATAGAGGACAGAAGGGCTTTCCCACACAAGTGCGGACGGTGAACATGATATCGCAACCCACATACCCAAAAGGGAGCGGAAGCGTCGCTAAGGGGCGATATCTGTGATGGAGCCATCGCCCAAGTTCAACCCATGGTCTGCCTGCCCGATCACCTTGATCGAAGGACCACCCCACTAGCATCCGTCCGGCGGTTTCGCGCATTGGTTCTTGACCCAATTATTGTGGGATTTCACCTCACCGAGTCCCGATGGATGGCGGTAGCATCTGAACCTGCTTTATCGGATACGATGTGCAAAATGGGCATAGACCCTCAAGGATTAAACCCACAAAGACGACCTTTAAAGGCGTCATACCAGTGTAGAGGCCAATTATGCAGGCTCGCCACACTCGAAGTGGTCTTTGGATCCCGGATAACCACGGCGAAGAGTTAATCTTGACATAGTCCCATTCCGCAGCGGCTATCACGCACTGCTCGGACGAACAGCATTCGCAAAATTCAATGCGGTGCCGCACTACGCATACCTCAAGTTAAAGATGTCAGGCCCTCGAGGCGTAATCACGGTCAATGGAAACACTGAACGCTCTCTCCGAACAGAGGAGCATACGGCCGCCCTTGCGGCAGAAGTGCAGAACAGCCTCTTAAGGCAATTCTCCAGTCCGACCAAATAAACAATCGGACACTGTCAAGCGCGCGCGAAGTAACCTACAACAAGACCGCCTGGCATGATCCGAGCACGCGCAGCAATCCGGCCCCAACCCCAGCCCTCGCGAAGTTGTGAAGCCAGTACTAGGCGTACATAACTCGCTCTAGAGATACCATGGGCATAAGGGAGGGCACGACCACCACTGCGCCTGAACGCGGCTCAACCGCACTGGGGCTCCGATTGTGTCATTCTTCTCCTTTTTCTTTTTATTACTTTCGGGACTCTGTTCTCCGGGCATACATCCGGCGTTCTCGCCGAACTCACGATGCAACAGCCGGGAAGCGAAAAACTGCGTCAGTGTCCGGTGGTCTCTACTTGAGCATTATACCTGTTTTACATACCATCCCGCAGCTTACCCCTGGAGGGGGACATGTTAAATAGTCCCATCCCTTGCTTATCGCACTATTTGTATCGTTCTGCTTTCATTGCAGTCCCTTTTTGAATAAACAATACATAGCCTTTGCCTATTATTGCACTCCTTTCTTTATTTATATATATGTTCATTTCATGACATGTCGCACCCGTACACTTTGGTACCGCCAATACACCAGGGGCTTAAGTTCCCCAGAATATGGTGTTAGAAGTCCGAACACTTTCACAAGTGCGGCACCCCGAACTTATAGCATTATATGCATCGGCTCCGAATCATGTCTTGGGTCAATAGTTGGGTTTGCCCGGCTCCCATGTTTTGGTACCTTATGTTCCGTTATATCGGCTAATGTAGCGCTGGGAGAACCACTGCGATTGTGCCCCGGTTGAGCTGGGTTGAGCACCTCAGTGGAGAAAGCTAAAACTGACCGTCATGATAGGGCGAGAGCGATCGCTGTTCGAGACGTTCTTTGGGTCCCTAAAGACTTATGCCGCTTAGAGCGAGGAGTCGGCATTGTCCGACCAAAGGCGTGGATAGCGCCCGAACTCGGTCTTCGAATACTAGGGGCTTCACGAAATTTAAAATTGTAGAATTCTATGGCTAAGTGAGAGTGTTCAAGCATTATAAGTCCGGTTGCCTTGTTCGTTGCGTTGGCGCCTCCTCGATGGACCCAAGAATGGGAACAAGAGCGCTCAAGTTTATCCCGAACACCCCAAAGACTGTGGCATGGGGGCTGAAGCCAACGACTTGCCATCTCTCAATTTTGATAAACGGCCGCCTGAAGGTAATATTTTAAATTAACAAGCGTTGCTTAGCGCATATGAACAAGTTTTCAGTATACAGGATAACAAATGCGAGTCTATTCAAAAATTACATCTTTGGAGCACTCATCCGCTATAAAGCGAGCACCCTTGAGACGCCCTCATAATACATTTGGGCGTGCGATGCTCCTTGCCCTTGGGTGGCCGTCCGTCACAAGCTTCTCCCCATCCAGCTTGCCCCAATGCACTTTAGCACGCAAGGCCCGCGGGCACCTTCAATGCAGACGGGCGCTTGATGACTTCAATCCATGGACAAAGTCCACCAGCCGCCGCACCAGCCCAAAGTAGCTCCTGCATGGCTTCCAATGGCCACAGCCGAACTATAAGGCCCTTCATGGCCTGTTCGGCGACCTTGTGAGCTCGACCAGCTGCTTCAGCTGGTCACTTAGGGGCATCGGATGTCCGCCTCGACATCTTGAGACCAGAATACCTTCTCCGTCGAGCTCCCCTCCCGGGCGCGGTAGAATCACGGCAACATCGGGCCTTTTCTGGGGCAAATCTGCGAATGCTCCTGGAGAGCTCCGAATCCGGGTAAGTAATAGGTAATTGACTTTTACATTCTTGCTTTGCATAAAGAATGCCTTACCCGCCGCTATCTTCTTTAATGATTCAATTTCTTGGAGGGCTTTTTGGGCTTCGGCCTTAGCAGCTTTGGCACTCTCAAGAGCCGAGGCGAGCTCAGACTCTCGAGTCTTTGAGTCACGCTCCAAACTCTCGTGTTTTTCCACGAGCACAGGAGCTCTTGCCGCACCTCCGCCACCCGCTCCTCCTGCTTTTCTCGCTCAGTGCGCTCATGCTTTGCTTCGACGCGACACCGCTTCCTTGAGGTCGCCACCTCGTTCGTGGCCCCTACAATACCCACGTTATTCTTGTCATTTTTGCAACGAATCCTTTCTATAAGGTATTTCTTTAATAAGGTATTACTTACCTTCCTTGTCCTCGAGCTGCTTCTTGGTTTGGCGAGCTCGTTCTCGGACCGCTCGAGGCTCTCCTTCAATGCATTGACCTCCATGATCGGTCTTGGCGGTCAGCAGGCAGCTGCATTCCCATATTGACATAATTATGTTAGACTCCTGCGTATATCTTTTAGATCCTCATCCGACTTTTCTTTCCGAACACCGAACTAAGCATCGGGGCTCTGTCTATCGGTAATATTTTACATATTCTAAACTTACCTCAAAGCCTGTTAGAAGGCTGGTACAGGCTTCAGTCAGCCCGCTCTTGGCGGACTGAACTTTCTGGACCACCGCACTCATGATAGTGCGATGCTCCTCGTCAATGGAGGCGCCATTAAGCGCCTCCAACAAGCTATCCGGTGCCTCCGGTTGGACGGAGGTCACCAGTGTCGCAGTCTTGCCCTTCTTACAAAGGGGCCGCCTGCCGGCCTTCGGAACCATTGCTGGTTCCGGCACGGAGTCCGGCACAGTGCCGGACTTAGAGCCCTCTAGGGTTTTGCCCCCTGTGCGCCCGGCGTCCGGGAGGTCGCCTTGCGGCGCCTCCAGGACCACCTCCTCCTGGTCGGGCCCCTTTTGGGACTCCACCGCAGTGTCATCTGCGTCATGAGGAGAGGAGGCGGTCGGAAGTGAAGTGCTATTCACATCCGACGTATTCAGGGAGCCGCTCGACGAAGTGGCAAGATCGTCCCTGGGCGGGCTGTTGGGGAACGTAGTAATTTCAAAAAAATTCCTATGCACATGCAAGATCATGGTGATGTATAGCAATGAGAGGCGAGAGTGTTGTCCACGTACCCTCATAGACCGTAAGCGGAAGCATTATGACAACGCGGTTGATGTAGTCGTACGTCTTCACGATCCGACCGATCCAAGTACCGTACGTACGACACCTCCGAGTTCAGCACACGTTCAGCTCGATGACGATCCCCGGACTCCGATCCAGCAAAGTGTCGGGGATGAGTTCCGTCGACCGACGACGGCGTGGTGGCGATGATGATGTTCTATCGGCGCGGGCTTCGCCTAAACTCCGCGACGATATGACCGAGGTGGAATATGGTGGACGGGGGCACCGCACACGGCTAAGGAACGATCACGAAGATCAACTTGTGTGTTATGGGGTGCCCCCTGCCCTCGTATATAAAGGAGCAAGGGAGGGGCGGCCGGCCTAGAAGGGGCACACCAGGAGGAGTCCTACTCCCACCGGAGTAGGATTCCCCCCTTCAAGTAGTAGGAGTAGGAGTCAAGGAAAGGGGAAGAGAAGAGAAGGAAGGAGGCGCAGCCTCCCCTAGTCCAATTCGGACTAGGCCTTGAGGGCGCCCAACCTCTCCTCTCTCTTTCCCTAAAGCCCAATAAGGCCCATATACTCCCGGCGAATTCCCGTAACTCTCCGGTACTCGAAAAATACCGAATCACTCGGAACCTTTCCGAACTCGAATATAGTCGTCAATATATCGATCTTTACGTCTCGACCATTTGAGACTCCTCGTCATGTCCCGATCTCATCCGGGACTCCGAGCTCCTTCGGTACATTAAAACTCATAAACTCATAATATAAGCATCATCGAAACCTTAAGCGTGCGGACCCTACGGGTTCGAGAACTATGTAGACATGACCGAGACATGTCTCCGTCAATAACCAATAGCAGAACCTGGATGCTCATATTGGCTCCTACATATTCTACGAAGATCTTTATCGGTCAAACCGCATAACAACATCGTTGTTCCCTTTGTCATCGGTATGTTACTTGCCCGAGATTCGATCGTCGGTATCTCAATACCTAGTTCAATCTCGTTACGGCAAGTCTCTTTACTCGTTACGTAATGCATCATTCTGTAACTAACTCATTAGCTACATTGCTTGCAAGGCTTATAGTGATGTGCATTACCGAGAGGGCCGAGAGATACCTCTCAGACAATCGGAGTGACAAATCCTAATCTCAAATCGCCAACCCAACATGTACCTTTGGAGACACCTGTAGTACTCCTTTATAATCACCCGATTCGTTGTGACGTTTGGTAGCACCAAAGTGTTCCTCCGTGCGGAGTTGCATAATCTCATAGTCATAGGAACATGTATAAGTCATGAAGAAAGCAATAACAACATACTAAGCGATCAAGTGCTAAGCTAACGGAATGGGTCGAGTCAATCACATCATTCTCCTAATGATGTGATCCCGTTAATCAAATGACAACTCATGTCTATGGCTAGGAAACTTAACCATCTTTGATTCACGAGCTAGTCAAGTAGAGGCATACTAGTGACACTATGTTTGTCTATGTATTCACACATGTATTATGTTTCCGGTTAATACAATTCTAGCATGAATAATAAACATTTATCATGAAATAAGGAAATAAATAATAACTTTATTATTGCCTCTAGGGCATATTTCCTTCAGTCTCCCACTTGCACTAGAGTCAATAATCTAGTTCACATCATCATGTGATTCAACACTAATATTCACATCTGTATGTGATTAACATCCATAGTTTACTAAGGTATGATCGTGTTTTTCTCGTGAGAGAAGCTTAGTCAACGGGTCTGTCACATTCAGAGCCGTATGTATTTTGCAAATATTCTATGTCTACAATGCTCGCATTGCAGCTACTCTAGCTAATTGCTCCCACTTTCAATATGTATCCAGATTGAGACTTAGAGTCATCTGGATCAGTGTAAAAAGCTTGCATCGATGTAACTCTTTACGACGAGCTCTTTTATCACCTCCATAATCGAGAAATATTTCATTACTCCTCACTAGGGATGTTATTGACCAATGTCCGATGATCTACTCTAGATCACTATTGTACTCCTTCCCAAATTGAGCAAGGTATACAATAGGTGCGGTACATAGCATAGGATACTTTATAGAACCTATGAATGAGGTATAGGGAATGACTTTCATTCTCTTTTCTATTTTCTGCCGTGGTCGGGCTTTGAGTCTTTACTCAATTTCACTCCTTTGCAACACAGACAAGAACTTTTCTTTGACTGTTCCATTTTGAACTACTTCAAAATCTTGACATGGTATGTACTTATTGAAAAAACTTATCAAGCGTCTTGATCTATCTCAATAGATCTTGATGCTCAATATGTAAGTAGTTTTACTGAGGTCTTTCTTTGAAAAACTCCTTTCAAATACTCCTTTATGCTTTGCAGAATAATTCAACATTATTTCCGATCAACAATATGTCATTCACATATACTTATCAGAAATGCTGTTGTAACATCCCAAATTTTCCTATTTGGAATGTTTTACAATTATAGATAAGCATCCTATGCATCCTGTTTGAATTTGAATACCATTTGAAGTTTCAGAGAGTTTTGAATTTGAAATTTGAAATTTCAAACTTTGGCATGTGGGAAACCATTCAAAAACCAAGCCTGATAAATACTTGATCAAAAGTATGAGAGGAGCTAACATGACACTCCAAAAATATCAGAGGAAACAAAGCCAAAAGAATTGGATTCAAATCTGAATTTTATTTGAATTTGAAAAAAATGGATTTTTATGAAGTTTGGATTTTGCCTTTGGAAAAATGTTCAAATGAAAGGGAATATTCCCCTGATCATTTTGGTATATATATACTATATATAAAATATTTATAGTTTAGGTTTTATTTTTGTTTTGGTTTTATTAAAAAAATAAAAGAAAAACTTTTCGGGCGCCAGCCAGGCCACCCAGGCCCAGCCAGCGCCGCCTCATTCCCCCACAAGCACCAGGCCCGACCTAACGGCCCACTAGGCCAGCAGGCCCACCAGCCGACCGCCACGCGCCCCCTCGCCCGATCCCCTAGGATCCGGTCGACCGATCAAACCCCCTCTCTCCCTCAGCGACCCGTGGCCCCACCTCTCTTCTTCCCCCTCACGCTTGAACCTCATGGGAGATCCATGGGATCCCAAGAATCCGGGATCCCGATCGCCCGATGCCCTTCCGCCCCTCGGTGAGGCCACGGCTATATAAACCAAGCCCCCCCCATTCCCCCCTTAGCCTCATGGAGCCCTCTCCTCTCTCTCCGGCACGCCTTGAGCCCGAGCTCACCTCCGCCAAAACCCTCGCCGTCGCCCGCTCTGGTGCACCCGACCCACCCCAACTCCACCGAACCATCCCAGAGCTCCCCGCACCTCCCGACGTCTCATGAAGCTCGCTGACCTTGAAAGCCCCGAGAGCACTCCTTGCCGCCGCCGACGTCGCCGAGTCCGTAAGCCCAGCATCCCCCTCCACTGTTAGATCCTAAACCTAGGGTTAGGATTAGAAGCCCAGAAGAATGCGTTTTAGTTAGAAAACCGGACGGCCGAGCGGTTTATTTTTATTAGTTAGGTTTATTTTAGTTAGGCGGTTCATTGGTTAAACCCTAGGCCCACTTAGTCTATCGGCGCCTAGTGCATAGTTTAGGCCCATTAGGCCTTTTCTTTTATTTAGATTTTCTGTTTTAGCGATTTGTTTCAAATTTCAAAAATGTATATCTTTTGTTCTGTTTAATATTTTTTAGTGATTCTTTTTTGTTGGATTGCAAATTTTATGTAGTTTCTGAAAAACATATATTTAGCCATGTTAAAATAATTAAAAATGCTTTAATATTGTTTTAGTCAGAATAGCAAATCTGCTATAGTTTTAGTTAGAAAATTATTTTTGCATGATTCTTTTTGCAATCACTTTATTTTGATATTGCCAAACCCTAGAAATTAACTTTGGTATTTTAGGATTAATAGATAATTAATTCTAGGCAGAATCCTATTAATTCTAATTAATTGATTAGTTCTGTTTTCCTAATTAATTAATTAGTAAATTAATTTATTTTTACTTGTGATTAGTTATTCTAGGTTAGTTTCTGTCACTCCATTAGATGAAATTTTATTTATAATTAATAAAAGTTTTAAATTAATTTTCTTAATAGAAATTGGATTAGGCCTAAAATGAGTTTTATAATAGCTTTTAATTAATTCTTTTTGCTCCTAATTACTTAGTGAATCCTTTTCTGTTAAGTTAACCTAAAACCATGATTAGGTTATATTAAGGAATTTTGTTATATAAAACTACTTTTTGCTATTGTTTGGAATAGGGAAAAACTTTGAATTTGATTTCTTTGAGTTTTCCTTTTGATTTGGTTTTGATTGTTTTGTTGTGTTATGTTATCTTTGCTATCTTGTGTGATCCTCTTGCTTTGTGCTTATTATGTTATTGTTTGTCTCGGTAGAGTTCCTGAGTCTGAAGCTTGCTACTCGACTCTTTAGCTTACGAGGATCATCGGCAAGGCAAGTTTTGATCATGTTATTTCTATACCTATGTTTTGTGCATTAGTAGTTGTCATCACCCCACCATTGCATGCAGTAGTGAAAATCTTGAAGTCATTAAACTTGAGTAGTATCATGTGGTAGGATGAACCAATCCCTTGTTACTATGGCCCGGGGCGTAGTAGTTATTTTGCTATGCTCGTGAGGCGGGATTTGTGGTGAGTGAAATCCATAAGCAAGATGTGAGAGTCAATGATGATGACAACCCATGGACTACAATGATCAAGATGGACTTGGAAAATCACTCTTGGGTGGAGGGCGGTTGGCGGGCACCTGGAGCACCCAGTGGTGGCGGGATGCATGGAGAAGCGCCATGACATCCTGCGGAAAGCTTCACCCAGCCACGAAGAGAAGGATGGATGCCCCATGACCGAAGCTTACGTGCGGCCGCAAGCCATTATGGGCTCTGGCTGGGTTGACCCTTGTAGTGAAGTTGGCTGGGCGGTACTCGAGAAGTAGACGAGCGGTAGGGTTGGATGGAGTGCGGCGGTGGCGGAAGAACTCTTTGGAAGACCTGTTTCATTAGTCCGTCTTCAAACACCATGAAGTCGAAGACTTTAAAGGAGGAATGATTCTTGCGGGAAAGTCATAAACCTCTGCAGAGTGTTATAACCTAATCGATTAGCCGTGTCCCGATTCACGGACATTTGAGCATCTGGACCTTGGAAGTATTCGGATATCTCAACACTTAACTCTAATGAATTAATTTGATTGGGTTTATGACTTAATAATAATTTGGGAGCGAGATATTGGTTGGCGGAACCATCTCAATAACTACCAACAATTTGTAGTAATTTGCAAATAAGTCCTTTGTAGTAGGATAAAATTGGCTTTACGCAAAATGATGAAACTTAGAGCTCCACACCAAATATGCATATAGAGTTAGTAACTTTATTATTGTTATTCTTCATAACTTGCCACTTATTCCAAGAGCTGACCTACATGGCTGCAACGTATTATGTTGCGAGATATATTCGATCGAGTGAGGCTACGCTCCGCGCTTGGCGATTGCCCTTTGAGTCGGATGGACTCGCTTACCTTCGACGCTTCGCAGCATTTTAGTTTATTTCTCATGAGTTGGCCTTGAGCGAATTTATTCCCTTGTAATAAAGACTCTATATGAGAATCGATTAATGATATTCAGGTGTGATTGAACTTTGATTACTTTATCGATGTCTTGTGAGTACCGGCATGATCTTGGGATGAATGCAGACGTAGATTTGACCGATTTTGGGTCAGGTCGCTACAGCTGTAGTGCTCCCACTCACTTTCTTGTAAATACGGGCTTCTCCAAAAGTCTGTATAAAACCATATGCTTTGATCACACTATCAAGCGTTTATTCAACTCGAGATGCTTGCACCAGTCCATAGATGGATCATTGAAGCTTGCACATTTTGTTAGCTCCTTTAGGATGACAAAACCTTCTGTTTGCATCATATACAACTCTTCTTTAATAAATCCATTAAAGAATGTAGTTTTGACATCCATTTGCCAGATTTCATAAAATGTGCCAATTGCTAACATGATTCGGACAGACTTAAGCATCACTACAGTTGAGAAAATCTCATTGTAGTCAACACCTTGAACTTGTCGAAAACCTTTTTATGACAAGTCGAGCTTTGTAGATAGTAACACTACTATCAGTGTCCGTCTTCCTCTTGAAGATCCATTTATTTAACATGGCTTGCTGATCATCGAGCAAGTCAATCAAAGTCCATACTTTGTTCTCATACATGGATCCTATCTCGATTTCATGGCCTCAAGCCATTTCGCGAATCTGGGCTCATCATCGCTTCCTCATAGTTCGTAGGTTCATCATGGTCTAGTAACATGACTTCCGAACATGATTACCGTACCACTCTGGTGCGGATCTTACTCTGGAAGACCTCGAGGTTTGGTAGCAACTTGATCTGAAGTTTCATGATCATCATCATTAACTTCCTCACTAATTGGTGTAGGAATCACTTTGGAACTGATTTACGTGATGAACTACTTTCCAATAAGGGAGAAGGTACAATTACCTCATCAAGTTCTACTTTCCTCCCACTCACTTCTTTAGAGAGAAACTTCTTCTCTAGGAAGGATCCATCTTAACAACGAATAACTTGCCTTCGGATCTGTGATAGAAGGTGTACCCAATAGTTACCTTTGGGTATTCTATGAAGACGCACTTCTCGATTTGGGTTCAAGCTTATCGGTGAAAACTTTTCACATAAGCATCACAACTCAAACTTTAAGAAACGACAGCTTAGGTTTCTTTGTTAAACCATAGTTCATACGGTGTCGTCTCAGCGGTTTAGATGGTGCCCTATTAAGCGTGAATGCAGCTGTCTCTAATGCATAACCCCAAAGCGACGGTGGTAAACCGATATGAGACATCATAGATCGCACCATATCCAATAAAGTGCGGTTACTACTTTCGGACACACCATTATGTTGTGGTGTTCCATATGGCGTGAGTTGCGAAACTATTTCACATTGTTTCAAATGAAGACCAAACTCGTAACTCAAATATTCATCTCCACGATCAGATCGTAGAAATTTTATTTTTCTTGTTACGATGATTTTCCACTTCACTCTGAAATACTTTGAACTTTTCAAATGTTTCAGACTTATGTTTCATCAAGTAGATATACCCATATCTGCTCAAATCATCTGTGAAGGTGAGAAAATAACGATACCCACCGCGAGCCTCAACATTCATTGGACCACAAACATCAGTATGTATGATTTCCAACAAATCAGTTGCTCGCTCCATAGTTCCGAGAACGGCGTTTTAGTCATCTTGCCCATGAGGCACGGTTCTTAAGTACCAAGTGATTCATAATCAAGTGATTCCAAAAGCCCATCGGTATGGAGCTTCTTCATGCGCTTTACACCAATATGACCTAAGCGGCGATTACCACAAATAAGTTGCACTTTCATTATTAACTTTACATCTTTTGGTTTCAATATTATGAATATGTGTATCACACGATCGAGATCCAACAGACCATTTTGATTGGGTGTATGACCATAGAAGGTTTTATTCTTGTAAACAGAACAATAATTATTCTCTAACTTACATGAATAACCGTATTGCAATAAACATGATCAAATCATATCCATGCTCAGCATAAGCGCCAAATAACATTTATTTAGGTTCAACACTAATCCCGAAAGTATAGGGAGTGTGCGATGATGATCATATCAATCTTGGAACTACTTCCAACACTCATCGTCACTTCCCCTTCAACTAGTCTCTGTTTATTCTGTAACTCCTGTTTCGAGTTACTAATCTTAGCAACCAAACAAGTATCAAATACTCAGGGGTTACTATAAACACTAGTAAGGCACACATCAATAACCTGTATATCAAATATACTCTTGTTCACTTTGTCATCCTTCTTATCCACCAAATATTCAGGGCATTTCCGCTTCAAGTAACCATTTCTTTTGTAGTGTAAGCACTCAGTTTCAGGCTTTGGTCCAGCTTTGGTCTTCTTCTCGGGAGTGACAACTTGTTTGCCATTCTACTTGAAGTTTCCCTTTCTTTCCCTTTGCCCTTTTCTTGAAACTAGTGGTCTTGTTAATCATCAACACTTGATGCTCTTTCTTGATTTCTACCTTCGTCGATTTCAACATCACGAAGAGCTCGGGAATTGTTTTCGTCATCCCTTGCATACTATAGTTCATCACGAAGTTCTAGTAACTTAGTGATGGTGACTAGAGAATTCTGTCAATCACTATTTTATCTGGAAGATTAACTCCCACTTGATTCAAGCGATTGTAGTACCGGACTATCGAGCACATGCTCACTAGTTGAGCGATTCTCCTCCATCTTTTAGCTATAGAACTTGTTGGAGACTTCATATCTCTCAACTCGGTATTTGCTTGAAATATTAACTTCAATTCTGGAACATCTCATATGGTCCATGGCGTTCAAAACGTCTTTGAAGTCCGATTCTAAGCCGTTAAGTATGGTGCACTAAACTATCAAGTAGTCATCATATTGAGCTAATAAGCGTTCATAACGTCGCATCTGCTGCTGCAATAGGTCCGTCACCTAGCGGTGCATTAAGGACATAATTCTTACGTGCAGCAATGAGGATAAACTCAGATCACGGATCCAATCCGCATCATTGCTACTAACATTTTTCAATACAATTTTCTCTAGGAACACATATAAAAACATAGGAAGCAAAAACATAGGGAAGCAACAACGCGAGCTATTGATCTACAACATAATTTGCAAAATACTACCAGGACTAAGTTCATGATAAATTAAAGTTCAATTAATCATATTACTTAAGAACTCCCACTTAGATAGACATCCCTCTAATCTTCTAAGTGATTACGTGATCCATATTAACTACACCATGTCCGATCGTCACGTGAGATGGAGTAGTTTCAGCGGTGAACATCAATATGTTGATCATATCTACTATATGATTCACGCTCGACCTTTCGGTCTCCGTGTTCCGAGGCCATATCTGTTATATGCTAGGCTAGTCAAGTTTAACCTGAGTATTCCGCGTGTGCAACTGTTTTGAACGTAGAGCCTATCACACCCGATCATGACGTGGTGTCTCAGCACGAAGAACTTTCGCAATGGTGCATACTCAGGGAGAACACTTCTTGATAATTTTAGTGAGAGATCATCTTAAAATGCTACCGTCAATCAAAGCAAGATAAGATGCATAAAGGATAAACATCACATGCAATCAATATAAGTGATATGATATGGCCATCATCATCTTGTGCTTGTGATCTCCATCTCCGAAGCACCGTCGTGATCACCATCGTCACCGGTGTGACACCTTGATCTCCATCGTAGCATCGTTGTCGTCTCGCCAATCTTATGCTTCTACGACTATCGCTACCGCTTAGTGATAAAGTAAAGCATTACAGGGCGTTTGCATTTCATACAATAAAGCGGCAACCATATGGCTCCTGCCAGTTGCCGATAATTTTGGTTACAAAACATGATCATCTCATACAATAAAATATAGCATCACGTCTTGACCATATCACATCACAACATGCCCTGCAAAAACAAGTTAGATGTCCTCTACTTTGTTGTTGCAAGTTTTACGTGGCTGCTACGGGCTTAGCAAGAACCGTTCTTACCTACGCATCAAAACCACAATGATAGTTTGTCAAGTTGGTGCTGTTTTAACCTTCGCAAGGACCGGGCGTAGCCACACTCGGTTCAGCTAAAGTGAGAGAGACAGACACCCGGCAGTCACCTTTAAGCACGAGTGCTCGCAACGGTGAAACCAGTCTCGCGTAAGCGTACGCGTAATGTCGGTCCGGGCCGCTTCATCTCACAATACAGCCGAACCAAAGTATGACATTTGCTGGTAAGCAATATGACTTGTATCGCCCACAACTCACTTGTGTTCTACTCGCGCATATGACATCTACGCATAAAACCAGGCTCGGATGCCACTGTTGGGGAACGTAGTAATTTCAAAAAAATTCCTACGCACACGCAAGATCATGGTGATGTATAGCAACGAGAGGGGAGAGTGTTGTCCACGTACCCTCGTAGACCGTAAGCGGAAGCGTTATGACAACGCGGTTGATGTAGTCATACGTCTTCACGATCCGACCGATCCAAGTACCGTACGTACGGCACCTCCGAGTTCAGCACATGTTCAGCTCGATGCAGACCCCCGGACTCTGATCCAGCAAAGTGTCGGGGATGAGTT
Organism: Aegilops longissima; assembly: GCA_021605205.1. Taxonomy (NCBI): domain Eukaryota; kingdom Viridiplantae; phylum Streptophyta; class Magnoliopsida; order Poales; family Poaceae; genus Aegilops; species Aegilops longissima. The sequence continues at coordinate 499,748,138 of CM038681.1, read as the reverse complement.
CCGTCAGCACGACGGTGTGGTGACGATGATGATGTTCTACCGGCGCAGGACTTCGCCTAAACTCCGCGACGATATGACCGAGGTGGAATATGGTGGAGGGGGGCACCGCACACGACTAAGGAACGATCACGAAGATCAACTTGTGTGTTATGGGGTGCCCCCTGCCCCCGTATATAAAGGAGCAAGGGAGGGGGCGGCCGGCCTAGAAGGCGCGCCAGGAGGAGTCCTACTCCCACCGGAGTAGGATTCCCCTTCAAGTAGTAGGAGTAGGAGTCAAGGAAAGGGGAAGAGAAGAGAAGGAAGGAGGCGAGCCCTCCCCTAGTCCATTCGGACTAGGCCTTGAGGCCCAACCTCTCTCTCTCTTTCCCTAAAGCCCAATAAGGCCCATATACTCCACGGCGAATTCCGTAACTCTCCGTACTCGAAAAATACCGAATCACTGGAACCTTTCCGAACTCGAATATAGTCGTCCAATACATCGATCTTTACGTCTCGACCATTTGAGACTCCTCATCATGTCCCCGATCTCATCCGGGACTCCGAAATCCTTCGTACATTAAAACTCATAAACTCATAATATAAGCATCATCGAAACCTTAAGCGTGCGGACCCTACGGGTTCGAGAACTATGTGACATGACCGAGACATGTCTCCGGTCAATAACCAATAGCGGAACCTGGATGCTCATATTGGCTCCTACATATTCTCTGAAGATCTTTATCGGTCAAACCGCATAACAACATCGTTGTTCCCTTTGTCATCGGTATGTTACTTGCCCGAGATTCGATCGTCGGTATCTCAATACCTAGTTCAATCTCGTTACAGCAAGTCTCTTTACTCGTTACGTAATGCATCATTCGTGACTAACTCATTAGCTACATTGCTTGCAAGGCTTATAGTGATGTGCATTACCGAGAGGGCCGAGATACCTCTCCGACAATCGGAGTGACAAATCCTAATCTCGAAATCGCCAACCCAACATGTACCTTTGGAGACACCTATAGTACTCCTTTATAATCACCCGATTACGTTGTGACGTTTGGTAGCACCAAAGTGTTCCTCCGTAAACAGGAGTTGCATAATCTCATAGTCATAGGAACATGTATAAGTCATGAAGAAAGCCATAGCAACATACTAAGCGATCAAGTGCTAAGCTAACGGAATGGGTCGAGTCAATCACATCATTCTCCTAATGATGTGATCCGTTAATCAAATGACAACTCATGTCTATGGCTAGGAAACTTAACCATCTTTGATTCACGAGCTAGTCAAGTAGAGGCATACTAGTGACACTATGTTTGTCTATGTATTCACACATGTATTATGTTTCCGGTTAATACAATTCTAGCATGAACAATAAACATTTATCATGAAATAAGGAAATAAATAATAACTTTATTATTGCCCCTAGGGCATATTTCCTTCACGGGCTACATGATTATATTCGGTGTTAGAAGACACTATGCGGCAAATGAAAATCCATGAGTTATTCTGGAATCCGGACACTTACGATCTCGCCAGGGGCTTGGCCCTTATTGGCCACTCCTCCTCGTTGCTGTCGGCGTTGGCGGAGAAGTCCGGAGGAAGGGTCCTTCCCTTCTTCGACCCTCCGGCCTCCCCAGTTAGGGCGGCCTTCCTTTTCTTCTCTCCCCTCGCTGGGGGAGAAGCTTCTTCTTCCTCCTCCTCTTCCTCAGAGGAGGATTCCGCCTCAGGGTGGTCAGGCGATGAGCCCGCGGCACCTGGCACGGGACCTTTGAGTCCCGTGGCCTCCTTCTTGGCCTTCTTCTCCGGCACCACGTGAGGTGCGGAACCAGCTTCCGCTCGATCGGGCGTCCATTGGTCTTCGGCAAAGGGGCCGGACAGTTAATCTGTCCGGATTTCTAGCCAGTCTGTCAAAGGTTAGGGAGTTTTAGATCCGCATAAAGTCAAACTATGAAAAAGAGTCCCATAAAGGGCAAAATAACTTACCTCATTGGCTGGGCGCTGCGAGCTGAATCCGCGATCTTGATGGCGGATGTAGAAGCCTCGGCGCCTTGAACAGCACCTTCCAGGCATCTTCGTACGTAGTGTCGAAGAGCCTTTTCAGAGTTGGGTGTTGTGTCGGATCGAATTCCCACAATTTGAAGGCCCGTTGTTGGCATGGGAGAATCCGGCGGATGAGCATCACCTGGATTATGTTGACAAGCCTGAGATTCTTGTCCACCAGGTTCCGGACGCATGTTTGGAGTCCGGATAGCTCATCCGAATCCCCCCACGTCTGGCCCGTCTCTTTCCATGACATGAGCCGTGTGGGAAGCCAGATCGGAATTCGGGGCCGCCGCCCATTGAGAGTCGCGCGGCTCGGTGATGTAGAACCACCCGATTGCCACCCCTTCTGGTCTCCACAAAGGAGCCCTCGAGCCATAGGACTTTGGCCATCTTGCCAACCATGGCGCCTCCGCACTCCGCTTGGCGGCCGCCCACTACCTTCGGCGGACATTGAAGATCTTCAGCCATAAGCCGAAGTGGGGCTGGATGCAGAGGAAGGCCTCGCACACGACGATAAACGCCGAGATGTTGAGGATGAAATTGGGGCGGATCATGGAAATCTAGGCGTAGTAGAACATGAGCCCCCGGACAAATGGGTGGAGTGGAAACCCTAGTCCGCGGAGGAAGTGGGGGAGGAACACCACCCTCTCATGGGGCCTAGGGGTGGGGATGAGCTGCCCCTTGTCGGGAAGCCGATGTGCGATGTCGTCGGATAAGTATCCGGCCTTCCGCAGCTTTTTTACTTGGCCCTCCGTGACGGAGGAGACCATCCACTCTTGTACTACCCATATCATCAATATTAATCAAGCAGGAGTAGGGTATTACCTCCATCGAGAGGGCCCGAACCTGGGTAAAAAACATCGTGTCCCTTGTCTCCTGTTACCATCCGCCTAGACGCACAGTTCGGGACCCCCTACCCGAGATCCGCCGGTTTTGACACCGACAGCCCCCCTGCGCCTAGGGTTGGGAACCCTAGGGGAGGGGGGCGCCTTCACTTGCCTTGGGGGGCAAGGCACCCCCTTGGCCGCCGCCCCCTAGGAGATCCCATCTCCTAGGGCAGCGCCCCTGGGACCCTATATAGAGGGGGAGGAGGGCAGCCGCACCCTTGCACTTGGCGCCTCCCTTCCCCCTTGCTACACCTCTCCCTCCCGCAGACGCTTGGCGAAGCCCTGCCGGGATCCCTGCTGCATCCACCACCACGTTGTCGTGCTGCTGGATCTTCATCAACCTCTCCTTCCCCCTTGCTGGATCAAGAAGGAGGAGACGTCACGCTGACCGTACGTGTGTTGAACGCGGAGTGCCGTCCGTTCGGCGCTAGGATCTTTGGTGATTTGGATCACGACGAGTAGGACTCCCTCAACCCCGTTCCCTTGAACGCTTCCGCTCGATCTACAAGGGTATGTAGATGCACTCCTCTCTCTCGTTGCTAGATGAACTCATAGATTGATCTTGGTGAAACCGTAGGAAATTTTTTATTTTCTGCAACGTTCCCCAACATCTTCTTCTTCTTGATCATCTTCATTGTTGGCGTTGGCGTTTTCTTGTCGTGGTGGAGAAGGAGGTTGTTGACGTTCGTGATGTTCTTCCTCATTTTCTTCATCTTGGTGTGTTCCACTTGTGGATGCTTCCGTATCAACTCTTGGTTCACCTTGTCGTGAAGTAGAAGCTTCCACTTGAACAGACGAGGTACTCTCCTTCACCTCCGTTGGACGGACCTTGCCAATAGACAAGTCTTGGATTGCTTCCGAAGGGTCTTTGTCTCCTACATCAATTGGCAATTGCTCTACTTGCGAGCCATTAGATTCATCAAAGTTCACATCTACCGTCTCTTCAACCTTTCGGGTGAAATTGTTGTAGACACGGTATGTGTGAGAGTTTGAGCCATAACCTAGTAGGAAACCTTCATGAGACTTAGGAGCAAACTTTGAACGACGATGCTTATCAAGAATGTAGCACTTTGAGCCTAATACTCGAAAGTATCCAACTTGGGGTTTGTTACCAGTGAGGAGCTCATATGCCTTCTTGCCGAGTAGCTTGTGAAGATACAAGCGATTTGTTGCATGACAAGCTGTCTCAACCGCTTCTGCCCAAAAGTGCTTCGGCGTCTTGTACTCATCAAGCATCATTCTCGTCATTTCGATGAGTGTCCGGTTCTTCCTCTCAACAACTCCATTTTGTTGAGGTGTGTACGTAGCTGAGAACTCGTGTGAAATCCCTTCTTTGTCAAGAAAGGTGTCCACATTTGCGTTCTTGAACTCCGTTCCGTTGTCGCTGCGAACCTTCTTGATCTTCACTTCAAATTGATTTTGGGCCTTCCTAGCGAAGTTTTTGAAGATCTTTTGGACCTGCGATTTATCATCGAGAAAGAACACCCACGTAAATGTTGAAAAATCATCAACTATAACTAGACCAAAAGAATTTTCACCGAGGCTTTTGTAAGCGTTGGGACCAACGAGATCCATATGAAGTAGCTCGAGTGGCCTCCTTGTGGTCATGATGTTCTTCATGGGATGCCTTCCTCCAACTTGTTTACCTGCTTGACAAGCACTGCACAGTCTATCCTTATAAAATATGACATCGTTAACTCCAAGGATATGATTTCCTTTAATAAGCTTGTCAAGATTTCTCATGCCAACGTGACCTAGTTGTCTATGCCATAACCAGCCTTTTGAGGATTTAGCAATTAAGCAAGTTTTAGGTTGTGCCTTTTTAGAGAAATCAACAATGTAAATATCACCTCTACGTATACCGGTAAAGACCATTTTATGGTTGTCTCGACGAAACACTTGACAATCTACTTCAGTAAATAGGACATTGAAACCGAAATCAGCAAGTCTAGATACTGACAGTAGGTTGTAGCCAAGTGATTCAACGAGCATGACATTTTGAATGGAGCTATCTTGTGAGATGGACACCTTACCAAGGCCAACCACCTTACCCTTTGAGTTGTCACCGAAAGTGACATACTTTCGAGGACTATCATTTTCAGCAAGCTCACGAAACATGTCTTTATCTCCGGTCATGTGATCGGTACACCTTTATCAAGAACCCATTCCTTTCCTCCTGACACATATCCCCGAAGGTTTGCCATAAGACCAAAATGTCTCATTGCATCATCAAGATCGAAGTCACTATCATCATCCTCATCATATTATCCATGTTCAACATCGTCATGTGGTGGATCAAGTCCTAGAGAGGGTAATTCGTTAGAGTGAGTTTGATAAAGATCTTGCTTATGAATTCTTATAGCTTTGGAAATAATATCACTAATAATTCCAACATCTCCTTTGGCACGCATAAGGTCTGTAAGTTCAAATAGACGATCACCAAACATAGGATCACTAGTATTCATCTTACTCAAGGCAATAGACTTATAGAGAATTTCATCTAGATTTTTCAAGGAATAATTTGGAAAGCGTTCCTCAAGAAATTTCCATATAGAGTAGGCACACTCAAAAGTAGGCAAGATTCTAATTAAGTTTCTAGGCAAGCCTCTAGTGATAAGATTAACAGTTCTAAGATTTCTAGTCATGTTAATAGATTCATCAAGGGTAGGATGCATAGGATAAACATGAGGTGCACAAGGACTAGCAATGTACTTGTTCAAATGATATTGATTGAAAATTACAAGCATCTCATTTTTCCACTCATGAAAATACTCTCCATCAAGAATAGGCACTCTATGACTAAGACTCCCCGAAGTAGACTCATCCATCTTCCTCCAATGGTGATTAAACCAAGGCAATGGAGACCAAAGCTCTGATACCACTTGTAGGATCTTGAGAAGAGGTGTCTAGAGGGGGGGGGGTGATTAGACACTAAGTACCAAAGTTGCAGTTTTTAACTTCTTTTAGGTTTAAGTGGAGTTTAGGCACAAGTTTAACATTCTCAATACATAACAAGCAAGCATGCAAAGAGTATATAGGCAGCGGAAAATAAAGCATGCAACTTGCAAGAATGTAAAGGGAAGGGTTTGGATAATTCAAACGCAATTGGAGACACGGATGTTTTTGTCGTGGTTCCGATAGGTGGTGCTATCGTACATCCACGTTGATGGAGACTTCAACTGTCACGCCCAATATGCGACCCTATCCAAAAGGAACTCGACGGTTCCACCAAGGATAGACCCGCATATTGAAACGCTTTTGCAAGGTGGATATCATTACATCAACATTACATAATAGTGGGATACATACCTAAGGCACAAATGCCACAAGAATACATCAACATCATATACAAGATCAACATCCGACTACGGATGAAACATAAACGAAACTCAAACGACATCCACCACCTGCTAGCCCAGCTGCCGACCGGAACCTATCCCCGATCGAAGAAGCGAAGAAGAACTCCAACATAAGCAAACATCGCTCTCGCGTCATGATCATCGCATAACCTGCACTGCAAATCGGTGGTGTAGTAATCTGTGAGCCACGAGGACTCAGCAATCCCATTACCATGGGTATCAAGACTAGCAAAGCTTAATGGGAAAGGAAGGGGTAAAATGGTGAGGATGCAGCAGCGGCTAAGCATATATGGTGGCTAACATACGCAAATGAGAGCGAGAAGAGAAACAAAGGAACGGTCGTCAACTAGTAATGATCAAGAAGTGATCCTGAACTCCTACTTACGTCAAACATAACCCGAAACCGTGTTCTCCTCTCGATCAACCCGAAAAGAGACACTCCGCAGTTCGCACACGGTTGGTGTATTTTAATTAAGATCAACTTCGTTTTCTACAACCGGACATTAACAAATTCCCATCGCCACATAACGCGGGCACGGCTTTCGAAAGTTCAAACCCTGCAGGGTGTCCCAACAGACCATGATAAGCTCTCGCGATCAACGAAGGATATTCCTTCTCCCGGAAGACCCGATCAGTCTCGGAATCCGGCTACAAGACATTTCGACAACAATAAAACAAGACCAGCAAAGCCGCCGGATGTGCCGACAAATCTGATAGGAGCTGCACATATCTCGGTCTCAAGGCACACCGGATGAGCAAGGCGTCGGGTTGGCATAAACCCTGATTGCCGGGGGCCGGACATCGCTTCGGTTTGGACCAGCACTCGGAGGAGAACGGCCCGGGGCTAAAATAAAGATGACCCTCGGGCTCCGAAACCCAAGGGAAAAAGGGCATAGGTGAGGCAAATGGTAAATCCAATGTTGGGCCTTCTTTGGAAAAGTCTTATTCAAAGCGAACTGTCAAGGGGTCCCATAAATCACCCGACCGCGTTAGGGACGCAAAATCCGGGAACATAATACCGATATGGCGGAAACTAGGGCGGCAAGAGTGGAACAAAACACCGGGCATAAGGCCGAGCCTTCCACCCTTTACCAAGTATATAGATGCATTAATTAAATAAGATATATTGTGATATCCCAACAAGTAAACATGTTCCAACAAGGAACAACATCTCCATGTTCGACAAGGAACAAACTTCATCTTCACCTGCAACTAACAACGCTATAAGAGGGCTGAGCAAAGCGGTAACATAGCCAAACAACGGTTTGCTAGGAAGGGTGACAAAGGTTAGAGGCGACATGGCAATTTGGGATGGCTTGATAAGCAGGTAATAGGTAGCGCCGCATAGCGATAGAACGAACAACTAGCATAGCAATGATAGTAGTGAGATCCAGGGTAGCGGTCATCTTGCCTGAAATCCCGCAAGGAAGAAGAACGATTCCATGAAGAAGATGAAGCCACGAAGACGAACCAAGCGTAGACGAACGAATCCTCACGATCGCAACGAAACAGGAACTAACAAGAAGAAGCACACAACATAGTAAACACACCACACATGAACAAGGCATGATGCACAAACAAACATGATGCATGACAAAGCTACATGAAACTACTCATGGCAAGAGATGATGCAAACAAGAGCAACACATCAAAGCAAGTTTAAATGAGGCCGGAAACAACATATAGCAATTCCGGTAAGTCCTCATATGCAAATTTCGAAATTGGTACAGATCTGAATAAACCTTATATTCAAGTTGTTAAACAGCAGGTTAAGATGCACCATGATGATCTACGAAATTCTAGTCAAGTTACATATAAAGTTCATTAGATTGAGCTCGGCCTAGAAGATATGAGCAAAACAAGTTAAACGTGGCATTGATGCAAAATGCATACAAACATCAAGCAAACACCTCAAAACAAGGATGCAACATGATAATATGAAACTACATGGAAAATCAAGCAAGTTTCATATAGAGCACACTCAAAAGCGAACAGGTTCAACACATACACCCTATACAAGTTTAAAGGACAAGCTGTCCGAAACAGCAACTAGGCATCTTGCAAGCATCAAAACAACAAGCTACAGGACCTCAACGAGAAAACAAAAGGCATGGGCATGATGTACAGGTAAAGCATAACAAAACATGAACACTGAGCTATCTCCATAAATCACTAGAACATGCTCAAAATGACATGGCAAGATTGCAAATAATAACATTTAGACTTTAGCGAAATAACATCAGGTTGCAATGTTTAGAGCTATCAAACAACATGTTAGAGGAACTTATCATGGCAAACAAAGGCATGGCATGAATCTACTCAAAGCATATAACAAAAGTCCCTTACTGACCATGAGCCAAAAAGGATCAGAAAATATGATGGCACCCATGTAAACATGGCAAGTTATATTACAGATTTAAACATGGCAGGAACAACAATAAGTAGGCATGTTGGTGAGCTTGAACCACTCACCACAGATCAATACATGGCATGGAAAGGCAACTCACAGTAAGAAGACATGGCATAGAAGCTATACATGGCAAGAACAACATCATAGGGTGCAAGGATCAACTACAACAACCTTGGCAAAATTGAATAACATGTAAACAACCTGCCAGGAAACATTTTATAGCAAAAGTAGAGCTCGATTGACTCAAGCTATGGCACTCCATAATTGCAAACAAGGGCAAGGATGGATAGAGCAAGACATGTATAACAAAACATCCTTACTGAAGTATCTCAAAATATGCATGGATCTCTCGGTAGCATCAAGTTAACATGGCATAAAAATATCAGCAGAACAGGGCTGAAATCAGCAACAACAAGACACCTAGTTTGCATGCTTGTGCTAGTCACCACAGAGGTCACAAAAATACATGGCATACACCCCTGGAAAGATGGCATGGCATATTACAAAACACATGTAGGACTCAAGTTCATAGGATGCACACATCAATCATGGCAAAATGACAAAAGTGCATGTTACATTAAGAAAGCGAAACTAACATCACATAGCACTCTTCCAACAGCATTTCGGGCATCAATATGAGCTCAAATGAAAATGATGCAATGAGATGAAATGATCTACTCATCGAGACGAACATTTTGACATATTACACGCACGAAATGGAGCTACGGATGCAGAGTTATGATGCGATGAAAGTGCAACCAAATATGCAACGATTTCGGGGACTTAGTGGATTTCGGGGTCAACCTCGTTTGACCGGATCCAAATCTGGATCGGGGCTGCGCCGGGCCCGATGTTCGTCGGAGCGGGCAGGCGGCGGGGCGGTTGCCGGGCGAGGGGCGGCGAGGCGGCGACGCCGCGGAGGGGGGCGGCGGCCGCGCCATGGATGATGGTTCGGGTGGTGGCGGAATGGCGGCAGGCGCGCGGCTGCGCGTGGCGCGCCTTGGCGTGGAGGCGGCGAGCAGGCGGCCGGAGGCCGAGCGGCCGGCGGCTTCGCCCGGAGGCGAGGCCGGCAGCGGCGGGCACGCCGCCAGCGGCGGGGCGACGAAGCGGCGCAGCGGCAGCAGCGTCCATGGCCGGCGGCGGCGGCGGAGCGGAGGCGGGCGGGCGGCCGTGGGCTCGCGGCCTCTGGCGGCGGAGCGCAGGCCCGTGGCGGCCTCCCACTGGCTGCTGGCGGCGGCGGCGGTGTCCGGGCGGCGGGCGTGTCCGGCGGCGCGGGATGGATTTTAGGGTTTCGGGGGATTTGCACTGCGATTTTTCGGGGGTCTAGTTTTATAGGTAGAGGGAGCTAGGAGAGTCCAAATGAGGTGCGGTTTTCGGCCACGCGATCGTGATCGAACGACCGAGAGCATGGATGGGAGTTTGCTGGGTTTTGGGCCACTTTGGAAGGGGTGTTGGGCTGCAACTCAAAGAGGGCTTTATGGTTACCCGGTTAACCGTTGGAGTACCAAACGACCTCCAAATGGCACGAAACTTGACAGGCGGTCTACCGGTGCTATACCAAGGCCGCTTGACAAACCTCGGTCCATTCCGAGAAAGTTTAATACCCGCACATGAAAAAAGGTAAAAGGGGACGCCGGGAGACATAGGAGTGCCGGATTGCAAAACGGACAACGGGGAAAATGCTCGGATGCATGAGACGAACACGTATGCAAAATGAAATGCACATGATGACATGATATGAAATGCAGATGACGACATGGCAAAGTGCAACACGCAAGCACATGACCTGGCAAAGACGACGAATAACTGGCGGACACCTGGCGCATCGAATCCGGGGCGTTACAACACTCCTCCACTAACAAGAGATCTCGTCCCGAGATCTTAGGACCGAGACGGAAGGGAAAAGGGATGAGGTGAAACAGAAACTCAAGAAAAGAAGCAAAGAATCGAGAGCACTCGAGAAGAAGGGAGGAGCGACGAGAATGACGAGAATCAAATACTCACGGAATCATGATAGACTCTGAAGGCACTCGTTCTAACCGGAGTGGTTAGAATGAGAAAAGAAACGAATAAGACTGAAAGGATTTAGGTAGCACTCCGGCTGAACATGGAGGAATAGAACTTGCACTAGAGAGGATGTAACGATACTTGATGAAGACATGACACAAAACCTCCGGAAAAATTGAAAGAGAATTGAATGAAAAGAATTTAGAATGACTGAATGGAGTTGTCGAGAAAATCAACAACGAAAAGAATAAGCTTGTTGTGGACTTATGGATAACCTCTCAAACTTATGAGGTGATAACCAACCACAAGCAGAAAAGATTAAATAGCTGAGGAGAACGAAGAAATGCAAAACTCCACTTCAAAATAATATGGAGAATTAATTGCACTTCGAGACGTGAGAAGAAAAGATACTTGAACTCCACCAACAAAATCTTGATGAACTCTTGAAGAATGAATTAAATCATGAAGAACCACCATGAAAAACTCCGGTAACAAAAGGATGGAATGAAGGATGAAAGAATAAGATGAGCCTTGCGATGAATTAGATGGAGGTTCCGATGAAATGGCTGAGGAAATTGAACTTCGGAAAAAAAAAGATGAAAACACTTGGAACTAGAATTTATTCATTAAGAACAAACTCCAAAGGAAGGGATTACTCACTTTGAGGAAATAAGAATAAGATTTATTGTATGCTTATCCTTCATCAAATTAAATTGATGACAAGCAATGGATTTTTATACTACTTATCCTTCTTGAAAAGGATTAAAGGGGGTATGGCACAAAACTTGAGAGAGTCTTCATGAACCACCGGTAGGATTGAAAAGAACGAATGAATTAAAATGATAAACAAGGAAAATAAACTTGAACGAACCACCGTAAGAATTCGGAAATGACTGGCGAAAGAGAATGAATCACCGGGAAGAATTAGCAAAACAGATATGCTAGAGGGGATTTAGATGCAAGAGAACAAAGAGATCATGAGCTGATTAAAGAACACTTGAACGAGGCACCGGGATAAATAGAGAACGATAACTGGAACGATGGCCTCCGGTGAAAAGAAATGGAAAAACAACTTCTGACATACTCCGGATGGGTAAGAAAGAATATCTGACAAGCGGGGTAATTTGCGAGGATAACATGAAGGTAGAACCACGAAACTTTGAGAGAATGAACAAGATTTAGAGGAAAAACTCTTCTTCGATCTTCAAATATCGACGGGAAACTCCACAAAATTACTGAGGTACTCGGAAGAATGAAAAGCGAAGAGGTTGAGCTAACAATGAAATGATTCAAATCGATCTTGAAAAGGCATCGATGATGGAATCCATTCTTACGTCACACTTGAAAAGACTTGGGAATAACTCCGGGGAAATTTGAAGAGTCAGGTAAGATCCTGGGAAAGACCTGTGGGTTAGGGCCCACTAAAGAAAACACCGTTGAAAAGGATTATTGAACAGATAGATGATGCACCGGAAGAATTGAAATATTTGAATGAGGTGACAACCTCGAATTAATTGGAACACAGACGAATCTCCTGAGAAGTCTTGAACACTCCGGAATAATAAACTGGCGAGAGGCGAACGAGCAAAGAGAACACTTCGAAGGAAAAGAATATGATTAACCCGAAAAACTTGAATTGAAACCACCGGAAAAAGAAAGGGATGAAGAATGACGAACAAGACGAGAATTCACCGGTTGAGATAATTGAGGAAGGCGAAGAGACTCATACGAATGAAATTGATGGTCGGAAGAAACTCGAACTCCGGGAATAATAGGGTGGGAGGGCGGAAAAACAAAGGCAACTTGGAAGGGGAAACGACGAATATCTTGAAGAGAAAACACCGGTAGACATCATTGAGGAGAGAGAGCAAAAACTCCGCACGAGTAGGATGGATATTTGATTACGGACTCCGGTTCCGAGAAGAAGAAGGGTGGGCGGGTGGGAAAGAAACAACTGAGGATTGAACTCGAAGACGAAGAGGCTCGAGACAACTTGACGAGAAATGCACCGGATGAAAAGAGATGAGAACCAATGATCGCAAAACCAACTGCGTGATCCTAAAGAAAATTTTGAAGGGGAAGAGAAGTAATTCAAAACACCTACGTCAAGATTTCTCACCAGAGCGACGAAGGGGCTGAGGAGTAAAAAGAATTCCTACTCTCCGATATAACTAGACTCAGAAATCAGTTTTCTTCTAGACTCAACAACGGTCAAACTACACGATCAATCAAGGGGGCTCCTAGGGTCGGTCGAGGCTCTGATACCAACTTATCATGCCCAATATGCGACCCTATCCAAAAGGAACTCGACGGTTCCACCAAGGATAGACCCGCATATTGAAACGCTTTTGCAAGGTGGATATCATTACATCAACATTACATAATAGTGGGATACATACCTAAGGCACAAATGCCACAAGAATACATCAACATCATATACAAGATCAACATCCGACTACGGATGAAACATAAACAGAAACTCAAACGACATCCACCCTGCTAGCCCAGGCTGCCGACCTGGAACCTATCCCCTGATCGAAGAAGCAGAAGAAGAACTCCAACGCAAGCAAACATCGCTCTCGCGTCATGATCATCGCATAACCTGCACCTGCAACTGGTGGTGTAGTAATCTGTGAGCCACGAGGACTCAGCAATCCCATTACCATGGGTATCAAGACTAGCAAAGCTTAATGGGAAAGGAAGGGGTAAAATGGTGAGGATGTAGCAGCGGCTAAGCATATATGGTGGCTAACATACGCAAATGAGAGCGAGAAGAGAAACAAAGGAACGGTCGTCAACTAGTAATGATCAAGAAGTGATCCTGAACTCCTACTTACGTCAAACATAACCCGAAACCGTGTTCTCCTCTCGATCAACCCGAAAAGAGACACTCACGATTCGCTACACGGTTGGTGTATTTTAATTAAGATCAACCGGGTTTTCTACAACGGACATTAACAAATTCCCATCTGCCACATAACCGCGGGCACGGCTTTGAAAGTTCAAACCCTGCGAGGGTGTCCCAACAAGCCCATGATAAGCTCTCGCGATCAACGAAGGATATTCCTTCTCCCGGAAGACCCGATCGTCTCGAATCCGGCTACAAGACATTCGACAGCAATAAAACAAGACCAGCAAAGCCGCCGGATGTGCCGACAAATCTGATAGGAGCTGCACATATCTCGGTCTCAAGGCACACCGGATGAGCAAGGCGTCGGGTTGGCATAAACCCTGATTGCCCGAGGCGCGGACATCGCTTCGGTTTGGACCAAGCACTCGGAGGAGAACTGGCCGGGGCTAAAATAAAGATGACCCTCGGGCTCCGAAACCCAAGGAAAAAGGGCATAGGTGAGGCAAATGGTAAATCCAATGTTGGGCCTTCTTTGGAAAAGTCTTATTCAAAGCGAACTGTCAAGGGGTCCCATAAATCACCCGACCGCGTTAGGGACGCAAAATCCGGGAACATAATACCGATATGACGGAAACTAGGCGGCAAGAGTGGAACAAAACACCAGGCATAAGGCCGAGCCTTCCACCCTTTACCAAGTATATAGATGCATTAATTAAATAAGATATATTGTGATATCCCAACAAGTAAACATGTTCCAACAAGGAACAACATCTCCATGTTCCGACAAGGAACAAACTTCATCTTCACCTGCAACTAACAACGCTATAAGAGGGGCTGAGCAAAGCGGTAACATAGCCAAACAACGGTTTGCTAGGAAGGGTGACAAAGGTTAGAGGCTGACATGGCAATTTGGGATGGCTTGATAAACAGGTAATAGGTAGTGCCGCATAGCGATAGAACGAACAACTAGCATAGCAATGATAGTAGTGAGATCCGGTAGCGGTCATCTTGCCTGAAATCCCGCAAGGAAGAAGAACGATTCCATGAAGAAGATGAAGCCACGAAGACAGACCAAGCGTGAGCGAGCGAATCCTCACGATCATAGCGAAGCAGAACTAACAAGAAGAAGCACACAACATAGTAAACACACCACACATGAACAAGGCATGATGCACAAACAAACATGATGCATGACAAAGCTACATGAAACTACTCATGGCAAGAGATGATGCAAACAAGAGCAACACATCAAAGCAAGTTTAAATGAGGCCGGAAACAACATATAGCAATTCCGGTAAGTCCTCATATGCAAATTTCGAAATTGGTACAGATCTGAATAAACCTTATATTCAAGTTGTTAAACAGCAGGTTAAGATGCACCATGATGATCTACACGAAATTCTAGTCAAGTTACATATAAAGTTCATTAGATTCGGAGCTACGGCCTAGAAGATATGAGCAAAACAAGTTAAACGTGGCATTGATGCAAAATGCATACAAACATCAAGCAAACACCTCAAAACAAGGATGCAACATGATAATATGAAACTACATGCAAAATCAAGCAAGTTTCATATAGAGCACACTCAAAAGCGAACAGCGGTTCAACACATACACCTATACAAGTTTAAAGGACAAGCTGTCCAAAACAGCAACTAGGCATCTTGCAAGCATCAAAACAACAAGCTACAGGACCTCAACGAGAAAACAAAAGGCATGGGCATGATGTACAGGTAAAGCATAACAAAACATGAACACTGAGCTATCTCCATAAATCACTAGAACATGCTCAAAATGACATGGCAAGATTGCAAATAATAACAGTTTCAGACTTTAGCAGAAATAACATCAGGTTGCAATGTTTAGAGCTATCAAACAACATGTTAGAGGAACTTATCATGGCAAACAAAGGCATGACATGAATCTACTCAAAGCATATAACAAAAGTCCCTTACTGACCATGAGCCAAAAAGGATCAGAAAATATGATGGCACCCATGTAAACATGGCAAGTTATATTACAGATTTAAACATGGCAGGAACAACAATAAGTAGGCATGTTGGTGAGCTTGAACCACTCACCACAGATCAATACATGGCATGGCAAGGCAACTCACAGTAAGAAGACATGGCATAGAAGCTATACATGGCAAGAACAACATCATAGGGTGCAAGGATCAACTACAACAACCTTGGCAAAATTGAATAACATGTAAACAACCTGCCAGGAAACATTTTATAGCAAAAGTAGAGCTCGATTGACTCAAGCTATGGCACTCCATAATTGCAAACAAGGGCAAGGATGGATAGAGCAAGACATGTATAACAAAACATCCTTACTGAAGTATCTCAAAATATGCATGGATCTCTCGGTAGCATCAAGTTAACATGGCATAAAAATATCAAGTGAACAGGGGCTGAAATCAGCAACAACAAGACACCTAGTTTGCATGCTTGTGCTAGTCACCACAGAGGTCACAAAAATACATGGCATACACCCCTGGAAAGATGGCATGACATATTACAAAACACATGTAGGACTCAAGTTCATAGGATGCACACATCAATCATGGCAAAAATGACAAAAGTGCATGTTCTGTTAAGAAACAGAAACTAACATCACATAGCACTCTTCCAACAGCATTTCGGGCATCAAGATGAGCTCAAATGAAAATGATGCAATGAGATGAAATGATCTACTCATCGAGACGAACATTTGACATATTACACGCATGAAAGCAGACTACGGATGCAGAGTTATGATGCGATGAAAGTGCAACCAAATATGCAACGATTTCGGGGACTTAGTGGATTTCGGGGTCAACCTCGTTTGACCGGATCCAAATCTGGATCGGGGCTGCGCCGGGCCCGATGTTCGTCGGAGAGGGCCGGGGCGGCCGGGGCGGTTGCCGGCGTAGGGGCGGCGAGGCGCTGGACGCCGGGCGGGAGGGGAGCGGCGGCGCGCCATGGATGATGGCTCGGGTGGTGGCCGGAATGGCGAATAAATGAGGCGAGAAGAGAAACAAAGGCACGGTCGTCAACTAGTAATGATCAAGAAGTGATCCTGAACTCCTACTTACGTCAAACATAACCCGAAACCGTGTTCTCCTCTCGATCAACCCGAAAAGAGACACTCACGGTTCGCACACGGTTGGTGTATTTTAATTAAGATCAACTTCGGGTTTTCTACAACGGACATTAACAAATTCCCATCTGCCACATAACCGCGGCACGGCTTTCGAAAGTTCAAACCCTGCAGGGTGTCCCAACAGCCCATGATAAGCTCTCGCGATCAACGAAGGATATTCCTTCTCCCGGGAAGACCCGATCAGTCTCGGAATCCGGCTACAAGACATTTCGACAGCAATAAAACAAGACCAGCAAAGCCGCCCGGATGTGCCGACAAATCCTGATAGGAGCTGCACATATCTCGGTCTCAAGGCACACCGGATGAGCAAGACGTCGGGTTGGCATAAACCCTGATTGCCTGTGGGGCGCGGACATCGCTCGGTTTGGACCAGCACTCGGAGGAGAACTGGCCCGGGGGGCTAAAATAAAGATGACCCTCGGGCTCCGGAAACCCCAGGGAAAAAGGGCATAGGTGAGGCAAATGGTAAATCCAATGTTGGGCCTTCTTTGAAAAGTCTTATTCAAAGCGAACTGTCAAGGGGTCCCATAAATCACCCGACCGCGTTAGGGACGCAAAAATCCGGGAACATAATACCGATATGACGGAAACTAGGGCGGCAAGAGTGGAACAAAACACCAGGCATAAGGCCGAGCCTTCCACCCTTTACCAAGTATATAGATGCATTAATTAAATAAGATATATTGTGATATCCCAACAAGTAAACATGTTCCAACAAGGAACAACATCTCCATGTTCCGACAAGGAACAAACTTCATCTTCACCTGCAACTAACAACGCTATAAGAGGGGCTGAGCAAAGCGGTAACATAGCCAAACAACGGTTTGCTAGGAAGGGTGACAAAGGTTAGAGGCTGACATGGCAATTTGGGATGGCTTGATAAACAGGTAATAGGTAGCGCCGCATAGCGATAGAACGGAGCAACTAGCATAGCAATGATAGTAGTGAGATCCAGGGTAGCGGTCATCTTGCCTGAAATCCCGCAAGGAAGAAGAACGATTCCATGAAGAAGATGAAGCCACGAAGACGAACCAAGCGTAGACGAACGAATCCTCACGATCGCAACGAAACAGGAACTAACAAGAAGAAGCACACAACATAGTAAACACACCACACATGAACAAGGCATGATGCACAAACAAACATGATGCATGACAAAGCTACATGAAACTACTCATGGCAAGAGATGATGCAAACAAGAGCAACACATCAAAGCAAGTTTAAATGAGGCCGGAAACAACATATAGCAATTCCGGTAAGTCCTCATATGCAAATTTCGAAATTGGTACAGATCTGAATAAACCTTATATTCAAGTTGTTAAACAGCAGGTTAAGATGCACCATGATGATCTACACGAAATTCTAGTCAAGTTACATATAAAGTTCATTAGATTCGGAGCTACGGCCTAGAAGATATGAGCAAAACAAGTTAAACGTGGCATTGATGCAAAATGCATACAAACATCAAGCAAACACCTCAAAACAAGGATGCAACATGATAATATGAAACTACATGGAAAATCAAGCAAGTTTCATATAGAGCACACTCAAAACGGAGCAACG
Organism: Aegilops longissima; assembly: GCA_021605205.1. Lineage (NCBI taxonomy): Eukaryota > Viridiplantae > Streptophyta > Magnoliopsida > Poales > Poaceae > Aegilops > Aegilops longissima. Next base: position 499,729,886 of record CM038681.1, on the reverse strand, counting down.
GTTCAACACATACACCCTATACAAGTTTAAAGGACAAGCTGTCCGAAACAGCAACTAGGCATCTTGCAAGCATCAAAACAACAAGCTACAGGACCTCAACGAGAAAACAAAAGGCATGGGCATGATGTACAGGTAAAGCATAACAAAACATGAACACTGAGCTATCTCCATAAATCACTAGAACATGCTCAAAATGACATGGCAAGATTGCAAATAATAACAGTTTCAGACTTTAGCAGAAATAACATCAGGTTGCAATGTTTAGAGCTATCAAACAACATGTTAGAGGAACTTATCATGGCAAACAAAGGCATGGCATGAATCTACTCAAAGCATATAACAAAAGTCCCTTACTGACCATGAGCCAAAAAGGATCAGAAAATATGATGGCACCCATCTAAACATGGCAAGTTATATTACAGATTTAAACATGGCAGGAACAACAATAAGTAGGCATGTTGGTGAGCTTGAACCACTCACCACAGATCAATACATGGCATGGCAAGGCAACTCACAGTAATAAGACATGGCATAGAAGCTATACATGGCAAGAACAACATCATAGGGTGCAAGGATCAACTACAACAACCTTGGCAAAATTGAATAACATGTAAACAACCTGCCAGGAAACATTTTATAGCAAAAGTAGAGCTCGATTGACTCAAGCTATGGCACTCCATAATTGCAAACAAGGACAAGGATGGATAGAGCAAGACATGTATAACAAAACATCCTTACTGAAGTATCTCAAAATATGCATGGATCTCTCGGTAGCATCAAGTTAACATGGCATAAAAATATCAGCAGAACAGGGCTGAAATCAGCAACAACAAGACACCTAGTTTGCATGCTTGTGCTAGTCACCACAGAGGTCACAAAAATACATGGCATACACCCCTGGAAAGATGGCATGACATATTACAAAACACATGTAGGACTCAAGTTCATAGGATGCACACATCAATCATGGCAAAAATGACAAAAGTGCATGTTACATTAAGAAATGAAACTAACATCACATAGCACTCTTCCAACAGCATTTCGGGCATCAAGATGAGCTCAAATGAAAATGATGCAATGAGATGAAATGATCTACTCATCAAGACGAACATTTTGACATATTACACGCACGAAACGGAGCTACGGATGCAGAGTTATGATCACGATGAAAGTGCAACCAAATATGCAACGATTTGGGGACTTAGTGGATTTGAGGGTCAACCTCGTTTGACCGATCAAATCTGGATCGGGGCTCGCCGGGCCCGATGTTCGTCGGAGAGGGCAGGCGGCGGCGATTGCCGGCGTAGGGCGGCGAGGGCGGACGCCCGGAGGGAGAAGCGGCGGCGGCCATGGATGATGGCTCGGGTGGTGGCCGGAATGGCGGCAGGGGCGGCGGCGCGCCTGATGGCCTTGCCGGCCGGTGGAGGCGGCGAAAGCAGGGCGGCCGGGCCGAGCCAGCGGCGAAGCTCGCCAGCCGAGGCGAGGAGGCCGCAGCGGCCGGCGGGCACGCCGCGACAAGGCGGGCGGGCGAGGCGCAGGCGTCCATGGCGGCGCGAGCAGGCTGAGGGAGGGACGACGGGCGGGCAGGGGGCGGCCGTGGGCTCGCGAGCCTCTGTGCGTGGGCGAGGCCAGAGCCACGGCGACCTCCCACTGCTGCGGGCGGCGGCGGCGAAGTGTCCGGGGGCGGCGGGCGTGTCCGTGGTAGCCGGGATGGATTTTAGGGTTTCGGGATTTGGACCGCGATTTTTTGGGGGGTCTAGTTTTATAGGTAGAGGGAGCTAGGAGAGTCCAAATGAGGTGCGGTTTTGCCACGCGATCGTGATCGAGCGACCGAGAGCATGGAGGGAGTTTGCTGGGTTTTGGGCCACTTTGGAAGGGTGTTGGGCTGCAACTCAAAGAGGGCTTTATGGTTACCGGTTAACCGTTGGAGTACCAAACGACCTCCAAATGGCACGAAACTTGACAGGCGGTCTACGGTGCTATACCAAGGCCGCTTGACAAACCTCGGTCCATTCGAGAAAGTTTAATACCCGCACATGAAAAAAGGTAAAAGGGGCGCGGGAGACATAGGAGTGCGGATTGCAAAACGGACAACGGGAAAATGCTCGGATGCATGAGACGAACACGTATGCAAAATGAAATGCACATGATGACATGATATGAAATGCAGATGATGACATGGCAAAGTGCAACACGCAAACACATGACATGGCAAAGACTGACGAATAAGCTGGCGGACACAGGCGCATCGAATCCGGGCGTTACAACACTCCTCCACTAACAAGAGATCTCGTCCGAGATCTTAGGACCGAGACGGAAGGAAAAGGGATGAGGTGAAACAGAAACTCAAGAGAAGAAGCAAAGAATCGAGAGCACTCGAGAAGAAGGGAGGAAGCGACGAGAATGGCGAGAATCAAATACTCACGGAATCATGATAGACTCTGAAGGCACTCGTTCTAACCGGAGTGGTTAGAATGAGAAAAAAACGAATAAGACTGAAAGGATTTAGGTAGCACTCGGCTGAACATGGAGGAATAGAACTTGAACTAGAGAGGATGTAGCGATACTTGATGAAGACATGACACAAAACCTCCGGAAAAATTGAAAGAGAATTGAATGAAAAGAATTTAGAATGATGAATGGGTTGTCGAGAAAATCAACAACGAAAAGAATAAGCTTGTTGTGGACTTATGGATAACCTCTCAAACTTATGAGGTGATAACCAACCACAAGCAGAAAAGATTAAATAGCTGAGGAGAACGAAGAAATGCAAAACTCCACTTCAAAATAATATGGAGAATTAATTGCACTTCGAGACGTGAGAAGAAAAGATACTTGAACTCCACCAACAAAATCTTGATGAACTCTTGAAGAATGAATTAAATCATGAAGAACCACCATGAAAAACTCCGGTAACAAAAGGATGGAATGAAGGATGAAAGAATAAGATGAGCCTTGCGATGAATTAGATGGAGGTTCCGATGAAATGGCTGAGGAAATTGAACTTCGGAAAAAAAAAGATGAAAACACTTGGAACGAGAATTTATTCATTAAGAACAAACTCCAAAGGAAGGGATTACTCACTTTGAGGAAATAAGAATAAGATTTATTGTATGCTTATCCTTCATCAAATTAAATTGATGACAAGCAATGGATTTTTATACTACTTATCCTTCTTGAAAAGGATTAAAGGGGGTATGGCACAAAACTTGAGAGAGTCTTCATGAACCACCGGTAGGATTGAAAAGAACGAATGAATTAAAATGATAAACAAGGAAAATAAACTTGAACGAACCACCGTAAGAATTTTGAAATGACTGACGAAAGAGAATGAATCACCGGGAAGAATTAGCAAAACAGATATGCTAGAGGGGATTTAGATGCAAGAGAACAAAGAGATCATGAGCTGATTAAAGAACACTTGAACGAGGCACCGGGATAAATAGAGAACGATAACTGGAACGATGGCCTCCGGTGAAAAGAAATGGAAAAACAACTTCTGACATACTCCGGATGGGTAAGAAAGAATATCTGACAAGCGGGGTAATTTGCGAGGATAACATGAAGGTAGAACCACGAAACTTTGAGAGAATGAACAAGATTTAGAGGAAAAACTCTTCTTCGATCTTCAAATATCGACGGGAAACTCCACAAAAATTACTGAGGTACTCCGGAAGAATGAAAAGCGAAGAGGTTGAGCTAACAATGAAATGATTCGAAATCGATCTTGAAAAGGCATCTGACTGATGGAATCCATTCTTACGTCACACTTGAAAAGACTTGGGAATAACTCCGGGGAAATTTGAAGAGTCAGGTAAGATCCTGGGAAAGACCTGTGGGTTAGGGCCCACTAAAGAAAACACCGTTGAAAAGGATTATTGAACAGATAGATGATGCACCGGAAGAATTGAAATATTTGAATGAGGTGACAACCTCGAATTAATTGGAACACACGAATCTCCTGAGAAGTCTTGAACACTCCGGAATAATAAACTGGCGAGAGGCGAACGAGCAAAGAGAACACTTCGAAGGAAAAGAATATGATTAACCCGAAAAACTTGAATTGAAACCACCGGAAAAAGAAAGGGATGAAGAATGACGAACAAGACGAGAATTCACCGGTTGAGATAATTGAGGGCAGACTGAAGAGACTCCGCACGAATGAAATTGATGGTCGGAAGAAACTCGAACTCCGGGAATAATAGGGTGGGAGGGCGGGAAAAACAAAGGCAACTTGGAAGGGAAGCAGCGAATATCTTGAAGAAAACACGGTAGACATCATTGAGGAGAGAGAGCAAAAACTCCGCACGAGTAGGATGGATACTCGATTACGGACTCCGGTTCCGAGAAGAAGAAGGGTGGGCGGGTGGGAAAGAAACAACTGAGGATTGAACTCGAAGACGAAGAGGCTCGAGACAACTTGACGAGAAATGCACCGGATGAAAAGAGATGAGAACCAACGATCGCAAAACCAACTGCGTGATCCTAAAGAAAATTTTGAAGGGGAAGAGAAGTAATTCAAAACACCTACGTCAAGATTTCTCACCAGAGCGACGAAGGGGCTGAGGAGTAAAAAGAATTCCTACTCTCGATATAACTAGACTCGAAAATCAGTTTTATTCTAGACTCAACAACGGCCAAACTACACGATCAATCAAGGGGGCTCCTAGGGTCGGTCGAGGCTCTGATACCAACTTATCACGCCCAATATGCGACCCTATCCAAAAGGAACTCGACGGTTCCACCAAGGATAGACCCGCATATTGAAACGCTTTTGCAAGGTGGATATCATTACATCAACATTACATAATAGTGGGATACATACCTAAGGCACAAATGCCACAAGAATACATCAACATCATATACAAGATCAACATCCGACTACGGATGAAACATAAACGAAACTCAAACGACATCCACCACCTAGCCCAGGCTGCCGACCGAACCTATCCCCGATCGAAGAAGCGGAAGAAGAACTCCAACATAAGCAAACATCGCTCTCGCGTCATGATCATCGCATAACCTGCACCTGCAACTGGTGGTGTAGTAATCTGTGAGCCACGAGGACTCAAAGAATCCCATTACCATGGGTATCAAGACTAGCAAAGCTTAATGGGAAAGGAAGGGTAAAATGGTGAGGATGCAGCAGCGGCTAAGCATATATGGTGGCTAACATACGCAAATGAGGCGAGAAGAGAAACAAAGGAACGGTCGTCAACTAGTAATGATCAAGAAGTGATCCTGAACTCCTACTTACGTCAAACATAACCCGAAACCGTGTTCTCCTCTCGATCAACCCGAAAAGAGACACTCACGATTCACGCACACGGTTGGTGTATTTTAATTAAGATCAACTTCGGTTTTCTACAACGGACATTAACAAATTCCCATCTGCCACATAACCACGGGCACGGCTTTGAAAGTTCAAACCCTGCAGGGTGTCCCAACAAGCCCATGATAAGCTCTCACGATCAACGAAGGATATTCCTTCTCCCGGGAAGACCCGATCGGTCTCGGAATCCGGCTACAAGACATTTCGACAGCAATAAAACAAGACCAGCAAAGCCGCCGGATGTGCCGACAAATCCTGATAGGAGCTGCACATATCTCGGTCTCAAGGCACACCAGATGAGCAAGGCGTCGGGTTGGCATAAACCCTGATTGCCCGTAGCGGACATCGCTTCGGTTTGGACCAGCACTTTCGGAGAACTGGCCCGGGGCTAAAATAAAGATGACCCTCGGGCTCCGAAACCCAGGGAAAAAGGGCATAGGTGAGGCAAATGGTAAATCCAATGTTGGGCCTTCTTTGGAAAAGTCTTATTCAAAGCGAACTGTCAAGGGGTCCCATAAATCACCCGACCGCGTTAGGGACGCAAAAATCCGGGAACATAATACCGATATGACGGAAACTAGGGCGGCAAGAGTGGAACAAAACACCAGGCATAAGGCCGAGCCTTCCACCCTTTACCAAGTATATAGATGCATTAATTAAATAAGATATATTGTGATATCCCAACAAGTAAACATGTTCCAACAAGGAACAACATCTCCATGTTCCGACAAGGAACAAACTTCATCTTCACCTGCAACTAACAACGCTATAAGAGGGGCTGAGCAAAGCGGTAACATAGCCAAACAACGGTTTGCTAGGAAGGGTGACAAAGGTTAGAGGCTGACATGGCAATTTGGGATGGCTTGATACACAGGTAATAGGTAGCGCCGCATAGCGATAGAACGAACAACTAGCATAGCAATGATAGTAGTGAGATCCAGGGTAGCGGTCATCTTGCCTGAAATCCCGCAAGGAAGAAGAACGATTCCATGAAGAAGATGAAGCCACGAAGGCGAACCAAGCGTGAGCGAGCGAATCCTCACGATCGCAACGAAAGCAGGAACTAACAAGAAGAAGCACACAACATAGTAAACACACCACACATGAACAAGGCATGATGCACAAACAAACATGATGCATGACAAAGCTACATGAGACTACTCATGGCAAGAGATGATGCAAACAAGAGCAACACATCAAAGCAAGTTTAAATGAGGCCGGAAACAACATATAGCAATTTCGGTAAGTCCTCATATGCAAATTTCGAAATTGGTACAGATCTGAATAAACCATATATTCAAGTTGTTAAACAGCAGGTTAATATGCACCATGATGATCTACACGAAATTCTAGTCAAGTTACATATAAAGTTCATTAGATTCGGAGCTACGGCCTAGAAGATATGAGCAAAACAAGTTAAACGTGGCATTGATGCAAAATGCATACAAACATCAAGCAAACACCTCAAAACAAGGATGCAACATGATAATATGAAACTACATGCAAAATCAAGCAAGTTTCATATAGAGCACACTCAAAACGGAGCAACGGTTCAACACATACACCCTATACAAGTTTAAAGGACAAGCTGTCCGAAACAGCAACTAGGCATCTTGCAAGCATCAAAACAACAAGCTACAGGACCTCAACGAGAAAACAAAAGGCATGGGCATGATGTACAGGTAAAGCATAACAAAACATGAACACTGAGCTATCTCCATAAATCACTAGAACATGCTCAAAATGACATGGCAAGATTGCAAATAATAACAGTTTGGACTTTAGCGAGAAATAACATCGAGGTTGCAATGTTTAGAGCTATCAAACAACATGTTAGAGGAACTTATCATGGCAAACAAAGGCATGGCATGAATCTACTCAAAGCATATAACAAAAGTCCCTTACTGACCATGAGCCAAAAGGATCGAGAAAATATGATGGCACCCATGTAAACATGGCAAGTTATATTACAGATTTAAACATGGCAGGAACAACAATAAGTAGGCATGTTGGTGAGCTTGAACCACTCACCACAGATCAATACATGGCATGGCAAGGCAACTCACAGTAAGAAGACATGGCATAGAAGCTATACATGGCAAGAACAACATCATAGGGTGCAAGGATCAACTACAACAACCTTGGCAAAATTGAATAACATGTAAACAACCTGCCAGGAAACATTTTATAGCAAAAGTAGAGCTCGATTGACTCAAGCTATGGCACTCCATAATTGCAAACAAGGGCAAGGATGGATAGAGCAAGACATGTATAACAAAACATCCTTACTGAAGTATCTCAAAATATGCATGGATCTCTCGGTAGCATCAAGTTAACATGGCATAAAAATATCAATGAGAACAGGGCTGAAATCAGCAACAACAAGACACCTAGTTTGCATGCTTGTGCTAGTCACCACAGAGGTCACAAAATACATGGCATACACCCCTGGAAAGATGGCATGACATATTACAAAACACATGTAGGACTCAAGTTCATAGGATGCACACATCAATCATGGCAAAAATGACAAAAGTGCATGTTACATTAAGAAAGCGAAACTAACATCACATAGCACTCTTCCAACAGCATTTCGGGCATCAAGATGAGCTCAAATGAAAATGATGCAATGAGATGAAATGATCTACTCATCGAGACGAACATTTTGACATATTACACGCACGAAACGGAGCTACGGATGCAGAGTTATGATGCGATGAAAGTGCAACCAAATATGCAACGATTTTGGGGACTTAGTGGATTTCGGGGTCAACCTCGTTTGACCGGATCCAAATCTGGATCGGGGCTGCGCCGGGCCCGATGTTCGTCGGAGAGGGCAGGCGGCAGGCGGTTGCCGGCGAGGGGCCGGCCGGCGAGGGGCGGCGAGGCGGGGCGCCGGGAGGAGGGCGCGGGCGGCCATGGATGATGGCTCGGGTGGTGGCAGGAATGGCGACGGGAGCGGCGGAGCGCCTTGATGGCGCTGCCGGCGGTGGAAAGCGGCGAGCAGGGCGGCCGAGGCCAGCCAGCCAGCGCCTTGCGCGGGAGAGCGCGGCCAGGCAGCACGCGGAGGGCACGCCGGCGACGCCAGCGGGCGGCCGGGCGCGGCGCGTCTGCTGGCCAGGCGGCAGCGGCGACGGGACGAAGCGGGCAGGGGCGGCCATGGGCTCATGCGGCCTCTTGTGTGTGCTGAGGCGAGGCCCGTGTGTGACCTCCCACTGCTGCGGGCGGCGGCGAAGTGTCCGGCGGGCGCGGGGACGGATTTTTAGGGTTTCGGGGGATTTGGACTGCGATTTTTCGGGGGGGTCTAGTTTTATAGGTAGAGGGAGCTAGGAGAGTCCAAATGAGGTGCGGTTTTGGGCCACGCGATCGTGATCGAACGACCGAGAGCGTGGAGGGGAGTTTGCTGGGTTTTGGGCCACTTTGGAAGGGGTGTTGGGCTGCAACTCAAAGAGGGCTTTATGGTTACCCGGTTAACCGTTGGAGTACCAAATGACCTCCGAATGGCACGAAACTTGACAGGTGGTCTACCGGTGCTATACCACGGCCGCTTGACAAACCTCGGTCCATTCAGAGAAAGTTTAATACCCGCACATGAAAAAAGGTAAAAGGGGACGCCGGGAGACATAGGAGTGCCGGATTGCAAAACGGACAACGGGGAAAATGCTCGGATGCATGAGACGAACACGTATGCAAAATGAAATGCACATGATGACATGATATGAAATGCAGATGACGAAATGGAAAAGTGCAACACGCAAGCACATGACATGGCAAAGACGACGAATAACTGGCGGACACAGGCGCGATCGAATCCGGGCGTTACATCAACCCACGTGGGGTAGCAGTTGCGCTTGAGTCCACGGAGGCTCCACCCACGAAGGGTCCACGAAGAAGCAACCTTGTCTATCCCACCATGGCCGTCGCCCACGAAGGACTTGCCTCACTAGCGGTAGATCTTCACGAAGTAGGCGATCTCCTTGCCCTTACAAACTCCTTGGTTCAACTCCACAATCTTGTCGGAGGCTCCCAAGTGACACCTAGCCAATCTAGGAGACACCACTCTCCAAGAAGTAACAAATGGTGTGTTGATGATGAACTCCTTTCTCTTGTGCTTCAAATGATAGTCTCCCCAACACTCAACTCTTTCTCATAGGATTTGGATCTGGTGGAAAGAAAATTTGAGTGGAAAGCAACTTGGGGAAGGCTAGAGATCAAGATTCATATGGTTGGAATGGAATATCTTAGCCTCAACACATGAGTAGGTAGTTCTCTCTCAAAAATAGGATGCTGGAAGTGTAGGCTTGTTTTGATGGCTCTCTCCACGAATGAAGAGGAGGTGGAGGGGTATATATAGCCTCCACACAAAATCTAACCGTTACACACAATTTACCAAACTCGGTGGGACCGAATCATATAACTCGGTCGGACCGATTTAGTAAACCTAGTGACCGTTAGGGTTTTCGGTGGGACCGGAATGCAACTCGGTAGGACCGATATGGTTAGCGTTAGGGCATAACGTAATCTTGGTGAGACCGATTACACAAACTCGGTGAGACCGATTTTGGTAATTAGCTAACCAGAGAGTTGGTCAGGCAAACTCGGTGAGACCGATTACACAAACTCGGTGAGACCGATTTTGGTAATTAGCTAACCAGAGAGTTTGCATTGTAATCTCAGTAGTACCGATTACACAAACTCGGTGAGACCGAATCTGGTGATGGACATACACAGAGAGATTACAATCCCATCTCGGTGAGACCGAGATCCCTATCGGTGAAACCGATTTGCCTAGGGTTTGTGGCAGTGGCTATGACATCTAAACTCGGTGGCGCCGGATAGAAAGAATCGGTGGGGCTGAGTTTGACTTTAGGTTTAGGTCATATGTGTGGAAGTGGGAAAGTAGTTGAGGGTTTTGGAGCATATCACTAAGCACATGAAGCAAGAGGTTCATTAAGCAACACCTCATCCCTCCTTGATAGTATTGGCTTTTCCTATAGACTCAATGTGATCTTGGATCACTAAAATGTAAAATGAAGAGTCTTGAGCTTGAAGCTTGAGCCAATCCTTTGTCCTTAGCAACTTGAAGGAGTTCCCACATCCTTTAGTCCATGCCACTCCATTGTTGAACTTATCTTAAACATACTAGATAAAAGTGTTAGTCCAACAAAAGATATGTTGACATTAATTAGCAAAACCACCTAGGGAGCACTTGTGCTTTCACCACCTCAACTTCAATGCGTTCCTAGAGAAAACCAAGCTGAAAGATGATGGCAGCAACTATACGAACTGGGTCCGGAACCTGAGGATCATCCTCATAGCTGCAAAGAAAGATTATGTCCTAGAAGCACCGCTAGGTGAAGCTCCCATCGAGAGAACCAAGGCGTTATGAGCGCTTGGCAGTCTCGTCTTGATGATTACTCCCTCGTTCGGTCGGCATGCTTTATTTAGAACCGGGGCTCCAAAAGCGTTTTGAGCAACACGGAGCATATGAGATGTTCAAGAGCTGAAAATGGTTTTCCAAGCTCATGCCCGGTCGAGAGATATGAAGTCTCCGACAATTTCTTGATTGTAAGATGGAGGAAAATAGTTACATCGGTGAGCACATACTCAAAATGTCAGGTTGCACAATCGCTTAACTCAGCCGGGAGTTAATCTCCCGGATGACGCCGATTATTGATGAGAATCCTTGATCGCTTCCACCGAGCTACAAGAGCTTTGTGATGAACTTCAATATGCAGGGGATGGAAAAGACCATTCCTGAGGTATATTCAATGCTGAAATCAGCGGAGGTAGAGATCAAGAAGGAACATCAAGTGTTGATGGTGAATGAAACCACTAAGTTCAACAAAGGCAAGGGTAAGAAGAACTTCAAGAAGGACGACAAGGGAGTTGCCGCGCCCGGTAAGACAGTTGCCGGGAAGAAGTCAAAGAATGGACCCAAGCCTGAGACTGAGTGCTTTTATTGCAAGGGAAGCGGACACTGGAAGTGGAACTGCCCCAAATACTTAGCGGACAAGAAGGCCGGCAACACTAAAGGTATATGTGATATACATGTAATTGATGTGTACCTTACCAGTACTCGTAGTAGCTCCTGGGTATTTGATACCGGTGTCATTGCTCATATTTGTAACTCAAAGCAGGATCTATGGAATAAGCGGAGACTGGTGAAGGACGAGGTGACGATGCGCGTCGGGAATGGTTCCAAGGTCGATGTGATCGCCGTCGGCACGCTGCCGCTACATTTACCAACGGGATTAGTTTTAAACCTCAATAATTGTTATTTAGTGCCAGCTTTGAGCATGAACATTGTATCTGGATCTCGTTTAATACGAGATGGCTACTCATTTAAATCCGAGAATAATGGTTGTTCTATTTTATATGAGAGATATGTTTTATGGTCATGCCCCGATGGTCAATGGTTTATTCTTAATGAATCTCGAACGTGATGTTACACATATTCATAGTGTGAATACCAAAAGATGTAAAGTTGATAACGATAGTCCCACATACTTGTGGCACTGCCGCCTTGGTCACATTGGTGTCAAGCGCATGAAGAAGCTCCATGCTGATGGACTTTTAGAGTCTCTCGATTATGAATCATTTGACACATGCGAACCATGCCTCATGGGCAAAATGACCAAGACTCCGTTCTCGGAACAATGGGCGAGCAACCAACTTATTGGAAATCATACATCTTGATGTGTGCGGTCCGATGGCGTTGAGGCTCATGGAGGATATCGTTATGTTCTCACTCTCCGACGACTTGAGTAGATATGGGTATGTCTACTTGATGAAACACAAGTCTGATACCTTTGAAAAGTTCAAGGAATTTCAGAATGAGGTAGAGAATCAATGTGACCGAAAGATAAAGTTCTTACGATCCGATCGTGGAGGAGAATACTTAAGTAACGATTTTGGTACACACTTAAGGAAATGTGGAATCATTTCACAACTCACGCCGCCTAGAACACCTTAGCGTAACGGTGTGTCCGAACGTCGTAATCGCACTTTATTGGATATGGTGCGGTCTATGATGTCTCTTACCGATTTACCGCTGTCATTTTGGGGATACGCTCTAGAGACAGCTACATTCACTTTAAATAGGGCACCGTCTAAATCCGTTGAGACGACACCGTATGAATTACGGTTTGGGAAGAAACCTAAGCTGTCGTTTCTAAAAGTTTGCGGATGCGATGCTTATGTCAAGAAACTTCAACCTTAGAAGCTCGAACCCAAGTCGTAAAAATGCTTCTTCATAGGATACCCTAAGGAAACCATTGGGTATACCTTCTACCTCAGATCCGAAGGCAAGATCTTTGTTGCCAAGAACGGGTCCTTTCTGGAGAAAGAGTTTCTCTCGAGATAAGTAGGTGCGAGGAAAGTGGAACTTGATGAAGTACTACCTCTTGAACCGGTGAGTAGCGCAGCTCAGGAAGATGTTCCTGTGGTGCCAGAACCAACTGAAGAGGAAGTTAATGATGATGATCAAGGTACTTGGATCAAGTTACTCTGAACCCGTAGAAGTCCACGAGGACACGTTCCACACCGTAGTGGTATGGCAACCCTGTCACCGGAAATCATGTTGTTAGACAACGGTGAACCTTCGAACTATGAAGAAGCGATGGAGGGCCCAGATTCCAACAAATGGCTTGAAGCCATGCAATCCTAGATAGGATCCATGTATGAAAACGAAGTATGGACTTTGACAGACTTGCCCGATGATCGGCGAGCGATAGAAAACAAATGGATCTTTAAGAAGAAGACGGACGCAGATGGTAATGTTACCATCTATAAAGCTCGACTTGTCGCTAAGGGTTATCGACAAGTTCAAGGGGTTGACTACGATGAGACATTCTCTCCCGTAGCGAAGCTAAAGTCCGTCTGAATCATGTTAGCAATTGCCGCATACTATGATTATGAGATATGGCAAATGGACGTCAAAAGCGGCATTCCTTAACGGCCATCTTAAGGAAGAAGCTGTATATGATGCAGCGGAAGGTTACATCGACCACGAGAATGCTAACAAGGTATGCAAGCTCCAGCGATCCATTTATGGGCTGGTGCAAGCATCTCGGAGTTGGAACATTCGCTTTGATGAGATGATCAAAGCGTTTGGGTTTATCTTGAGACTTATGGAGAAGCCTGCGTTTACAAGAAAGTGCGTGGGAGCTCTGTAGCATTTCTCATATTATATGTAGATGACATACTTTTGATGGGAAATGATATAAAACTTTTGGACAGCATTAAGGCCTACTTGAATAAGTGTTTTTCAATGAAGGACCTTGGAGAAGCTGCTGACATATTAGGCATCAAGATCTATAGGGATAGATCAAGACGCCTCATAGGTCTTTCACAAAGCACATACCTTGATAAGATATTGAAGAAGTTCAATATGGATCAGTCTAAGAAGGGGTTCTTGCCTATGTTGCAAGGTGTGAAATTGAGCTCAGCTCAATGCCCGACCACGGCAGAAGATAAAGAAGAGATGAGTGTCATCCCCTATGCCTCAGCCATAGGATCTATTATGTATGCCATGCTGTGTACCAGACCTGATGTAAACCTTGCCGTAAGTTTGGTAGGTAGGTACCAAAGTAATCCCGGCAAGGAACACTGGACAGTGGTCAAGAATATCCTGAAGTACCTGAAAAGGTCAAAGGACATGTTTCTCGTCTATGGAGGTGACGAAGAGCTCGTCGTAAAGGGTTACGTCGACGCTAGCTACGACACAGATCTGGATGACTCTAAGTCACAAACCGGATCGTGTATATTTTTAATGGTGGGGCGATGGTGGTGCGATTGCAAGCAAAGAGTCGTGGCGGGATCTACATGTGAAGCAGAGTACATGGCAGCCTCGGAGGCAGCGCATGAAGCAATCTGGGTGAAGGAGTTCATCGCTGACCTAGGAGTCATACCCAATGCGTCGGGGCCGATCGCACTCTTCTGTGACAACACTGGAGCTATTGCACTTGCCAAGGAGCCCAGGTTTCACAAGAAGACCAGGCACATCAAGCGTCGCTTCAACTCCATTCGTGAAAATGTTCAAGATGGAGACATAGATATTTGTAAAGTACATACAGACCTGAATGTAGCAGATCCGTTGACTAAACCTCTCCCTAGGGCAAAACATGATCAACACCAGAACTCTATGGGTGTTCGATTCATCACAATGTAACTAGATGATTGACTCTAGTGCAAGTGGGAGACTGTTGGAAATATGTCCTAGAGGCAATAATAAAATGGTTATTATTATATTTCTTTGTTCATGATAATAGTATATTATTCATGCTATAATTGTGTTATCCGGAAATCGTAATACACGTGTGAATACATAGACCATAATGTGTCCCTAGTGAGCCTCTAGTTGACTAGCTCATTGATCAACAGATAGTCATGGTTTCCTGACTATGGACATTGGATGTCATTGATAACGGGATCACATCATTGGGAGAATGATGTGATGGACAAGACCCAATCCTAAGCATAGCTCGAAGATCGTGTAGTTCGTTTAGCTAGAGCTTTTCCAAATGTCAAGTATCATTTCCTTAGACCATGAGATTGTGCAACTCCCGGATACCGTAGGAGTGCTTTGGGTGTGCCAAACCTCACAACGTAATCGGGTGACTATAAAGGTGCACTACGGTATCGCCGAAAGTGTCATTGGGTTGGCACGAATCGAGGCGATTTGTCACTCCGTGTATGACGGAGAGGTATCTCTGGGCCCACTCGGTAATGTATCATCATAATGAGCTCAATGTGACCAAGTGTCTGGTCACGGGATCATGCATTACAAAGATCTGAGTAAAGTGACTTGCGATAACGAGATTAAACGAGGTATTGGGATACCGACGATCGAATCTCGTGCATGTAACGTATCGGTGACAAAGGGAATTGTATACGGGTTACTTGAATCCTCGACATCGTGGTTCATCCGATGAGATCATCGAGGAGCATGTAGAACCAACATGGGTATCGAGATCCCGCTGTCGGTTATTGACCGGAGAGGCGTCTCGGTCATGTCGCATGTCTCCCGAACCCGTAGGGTCTACACACTTAAGGTTCGGTGACGCTAGGGTTGTATAGATATGAGTATGCAGTAACCCGAAAGTTGTTCGGAGTCCCGGATGAGATCCCGGATGTCACAAGGAGTTCCGGAATGATCCGGAGGTAAAGAATTATATATAGGAAGTCAGGTTTCGGCCATCGGAAAAGTTTCGGGGGTCACCGGTATTGTACCGGGACCACCGGAAGGGTCCCGGGGGTCCACCGGGTGGGGCCACCTATCCCGGAGGGCCCCATGGGCTGAAGTGGGACGGGAACCAGCCCCTGGTGGGCTGGTGCGCCCCCCCTTGGGACCTTCCCTGCGCCTAGGGTTGGGAAACCCTACGGGTGGGGGCGCCTCCACCTGGCTTGGGGGGCAAGCCACCCCCTGGCCGCCGCCCCCCTAGGAGGCCTATATAAAGAGCGGGAGGGAGGGCAGCCGCACCCATGCTCTTGGCACCTCCCTCTCCCCACGCACCACCTCTCGCTCTCGCTGAAGCTTGGCGAAGCCCTGCCGAGATTGCTGCTGCATCCACCACCATGCCGTCGTGCTGCTGGATCTCCATCAACCTCTCCTTCCCCCTTGCTGGATCAAGAAGGAGGAGACGTCTTCCCCAACCGTACATGTGTTGAACACGGAGGTGCTGTCCGTTCAGCACTAGGATCATCGGTGATTTGGATCACGACGAGTACGACTCCCTCAACCCCGTTCTCTTGAACGCTTCCGCTCGTGATCTACAAGGGTATGTAGATGCACTCCTCTCTCTCCTTGCTAGATGAACTCATAGATTGATCTTGGTGAAGCGTAGAAATTTTTTTATTTTCTGCAACGTTCCCCAACAGAAATAGCAGTTGTTCGTTCCTCTTGTCACTCTGTCACGGCAAGGCGGGTTCAGAAATCTCCTAAGTGGATCGCGCCTGAGGGAGAAGCAGCAAAGATCAATGTGGACGGAGGTCTTTCTCGCGACGACAATGTTGGAGCAGTGTCAGCAATCTGCAGAGACAAAGTTGGCTGCTTCCTGGGGGCCTTAGCTGTTGCTTTTGACGGATTACTTGACCCTCCATCTTTGGAGGCGCAAGCATGTAATGAGGCCCTAGCTCTTGCCAAGGATCTGAACCTGCGCAAAGTGGTAATTGCTTTGGATTGTGTTGAAGTGGTTACAAGCATGAACAAAGGTGCAGACTCAGTCTACGCGCCAATACTCAGTGAAATACATCATCGCATGAAGGATTCATGAGTCAAACTTTAAAGCCCATGATTTAGCTAAAGCTTCCTCAACTCTTGTAACTGGGCGCCGTTTGTGGCTTGGGGTAGTGCTTGAGATTATTTGTATACCAGACACTTTGATCATTGAATAATAAGCCTAGTTACCCTCAAAAAAAAAGAAAAAAAACGGAAACACATTTGTTTTTTCTTTGAGGGGAAAAGGAAACACATTTTTTCTTTGAGGGGAAAAGCTACTACCGTGCTATACACTACGAGAGATTGGGATGAGGATATAATCAGAGATAATTTCATCTCGGTGGATGCTGAAAGGATTTTGATGAAGGAAATATGCCCTAGAGGCAATAATAAAGTTATTATTTATTTCCTTATATCATGATAAATGTTTATTATTCATGCTAGAATTGTATTAACCGGAAACATAATACATGTGTGAATACATAGACAAACAGATAGTCACTAGTATGCCTCTACTAGACTAGCTCATTAATCGAAGATGGTTATGTTTCCTAACCATAGACATGTGTTGTCATTTGATTAATGAGATCACATCATTAGGAGAATGATGTGATTGACATGACCCATTCCGTTAGCTTAGCACTTGATCGTTTAGTATATTGCTATTGCTTTCTTCATGACCTATACATGTTCCTGTAACTATGAGATTATGCAACTCCGTTTACGGAGGAACACTTTGGTACTACCAAACGTCACAACGTAATCTGGGTGATTATAAAGGAGTACTACAGGTGTCTCCAAAGGTACTTGTTGGGTTGGCGTATTTCGAGATTAGGTTTTGTCACTCCGATTGTCGGAGAGGTATCTCTGGGCCTTCTCGGTGATACACATCACATAAGCCTTGCAAGCATTACAACTAATGAGTTAGTTGTAAGATGATGTATTACGGAACGAGTAAAGAGACTTATCAGTAACGAGATTGAACTAGGTATTAGATACCGACGATCGAATCTCGGGTAAGTAACATACCAATGACAAAAGGAACAACGTATATCGTTATGCGGTTTGACCGATAAAGATCTTCGTAGAATATGTAGGAACCAATATGGGCATCCAGGTTCCGCTATTGGTTATTGACCGAGAATGGTTCTAGGTCATGTCTACATAGTTCTCGAACCCGTAGGGTCCGCACGCTTAACGTTTGATGACAGTTCATTATGAGTTTATAAGTTTTGATGTACGAAGGTTGTTGAGTCCCGATGTGATCACGGACATGACGAGGAGTCTCGAAATGGTCGAGACATAAAGATTGATATATTGGAAGCCTACATTTGGACATCGGAAATGTTCCGAGTGAAATCGAAATTTGGGAGTATCGGAGGTTACGGAACCCCGGGAACTATATGGGCCATAGTGGGCCTTGGTGGAAAGGAGAAAGGGCCAGCCCTAGGTGGCAGCGCCCCCCTTCCCTAGTCCTACTAGGACTAGGAAAGGTGGGCCAGCCCCTCTCTCTCTTTCCCCTCCGGTGAATCCTATTCCAACTAGGATTGGAGGGATCCTACTCCTGGAGGAGTAGGACTCCTGGCCGCCTCCTCTTGGCCGGCCGGCCCCCCCCCTTGGCTCCTTTATATACGGGCGGGGGCACCCTAGAACACACAAGTTGATCTACGGATCGTTCCTTAGCCGTGTCGCGGTGCCCCCTCCACCATATTCCACTTCGGTCATATCGTCATGGAGCTTAGGCCAAGCCCTCACGCCGGAGAAGTCATATCGTCGCGGAGCTTAGGCGAAGCCCTGCGTCGGTGGAGCATCATCATCGTCCACGCCCGTCGTCTTGTGGAACTCATCCCGACACTTTGCTGGATCGGTCCGGGATCGTCATCGAGCTGAGCGTGTGCGTAACTCGGAGGTGCCGTCGTTCGGTGCTTGGATCGGTCGGATCGTGAAGGCGTCGACTACATCAACAGCGTTGTTATAACGCTTCGCTTTCGGTCTCACGAGTGCGTGGGCGGATACTCTCCCTCTCGTTGCTATGCCATCACCATGGTCTTGCGTGTGCGTAGGAAATTTTTGAAATTACTCGTTCCCCAACAATGGCATCCGAGCCTGGTTTTATCGTTGATGTCATATGCACGAGTAGAACACAAGTGAGTTGTGGGCGATATAAGTCATACTGCTTACCAGCATGTCATACTTTGGTTGGCGGTATTGTGAGATGAAGCGGCCGGACCGACATTACGTCAGCGCTTACGCGAGACTGGTTTCACCGCTGCGAGCACTAGTTGCTTAAAGGTGACCGGCGGGTGTCTGTCTCTCTCACTTTAGTTGAACCGAGTGTGGCTCGCCCGGTCCTTGCGAAGGTTAAAACAGCACCAACTTGACAAACTATCGTTGTGGTTTTGATGCGTAGGTAAGAACGGTTCTTGCTCAGCCCGTAGCAGCCACGTAAAACTTGCAACAACAAAGTAGAGGACGTCTAACTTGTTTTTGCAGGGCATGTTGTGATGTGATGTGGTCAAGGCGTGATGCTATATTTTATTGTATGAGATGATCATGTTTTGTAACGAGTTATCGGCAATGGCGGAGCCATATGGTTGTCGCTTTATTGTATGAAATGCAAAGCCATGTAATTGCTTTACTTTATCACTAAGCAGTGGCGATAGTCGTAGAAGCAATAGTTGGCGAGGCGACAACGATGCTACGATGGAGATCAAGGTGTCGCGCGGTGGCGATGGTGATCATGGCGGTGCTTGGCGATGGAATCACAAGCACAAGATGATGATGACCATATCATATCACTTATATTGATTGCATGTGATGTTTATCCTTTATGCATCTTATCTTGCTTTGATTGACGGTAGCATTATAAGATGATCTCTCACTAAAATTATCAAGAAGTGTTCTCCACAGTATGCACCGTTATGAAAGTTCTTCGTCTTTGAGACACCACGTGATGATCGGGTGTGATAGGCTCTACGTTCAAATACAACGGGTGCAAAACAGTTGCGCACGCGAATACTCAGGTTAAACTTGACGAGCCTAGCATATAACAGATATGGCCTCGGAACACGGAGACCGAAAGGTCGGCGTGAATCATATAGTAGATATGATCAACATAGTGATGTTCACCATTGAAACTACTCCATCTCACGTGATGATCGGACATGGTTTAGTTAATTTGGATCACGTAATCACTTAGATGACTAGAGAGATGTCTGCATCTAAGTGGGAGGTTTTAATATGATTAATTAAACTTAAATTTATCATGAACTTAGTACCGATAGTATTTTGCTTGTCTATGTTTCTTGTAGATAGATGGCTCGTCTTTGTTGTTCCGTTGAATTTTAATGCGTTCCTTGAAAGCAAAGTTGAAAGATGATGGTAGCAATTACACGGACTGGGTCCGTAACGAGGATTATCCTCATTGCTGCACGGAAGAATTACGTCTGGAAGCACCGCTGGTTGCGAGCCCTGCTGCAGAGCAACGCCGAAGTTGTGAGCGTCTGGCGAGCAAAGCTGATGACTACTCGATAGTTCGATGTGCCATGCTTTACGGCTTAGAACCGGGTCTTCAACGACGTTTTGAGCGTCATGGAGCATATGAGATGTTCCAGGAGTTGAAGTTAATATTTCAAGCAAATGCCCGGATTGAGAGATATGAAGTCTCCAATAAGTTCTATAGCTGCAAGATGGAGGAGAATAGTTACATCGGTGAACATATACTCAAAATGTCCGGGTATAATAATCACTTGATTCAACTGGGAGTTATTCTTCCGGATGATAGTGTCATTGACAAATTCTCCAATCACGCCACCAAGCTACAAGAGCTTCGTGATGAACTATAATATGCAAGGGATGACTAAAACAATTCTGAGCTCTTCGCAATGCTAAAAGCAGCGGAGGTAGAAATCAAGAAAGAGCATCAAGTGTTGATGGTCAACAAGACCACTAGTTTCAAGAAAAGGGCAAAGGAAAGAAGAAGGAAACTTCAAAAGAACAGCAAGAAAGTTGCTGATCAAGAGAAGAAACCCAAGTCTGGACCTAAGCACAAATCGAGTGTTTTACCGCAAGCGGTCGGACACCGAAGCGGAACTGCCCCAAGTATTTGGCGGATAAGAAGGATGGCAAGGTGATCAAAGGTATATGTGATATACATGTTATTGATGTGTACCTTACTAATACTCGCAGAGTACCGGTATTTGATAATGGTTACATTGCTAATATTTGCAACTCAAACAAGAACTACGGATTAAGCGAAGATTGGCTAAGGACGAGGTGACGATGCGCGTGGGAAATGGTTCCAAAGTCGATGTGATCGCGGTCGGCACGCTACCTCTACATCTACCATTGGGATTAGTTTTAGACCTAAATAATTGTTATTTGGTGCCAGCGTTAAGCATGAACATTATATCTGGATCTTGTTTGATGCGAGACGGTTATTCATTTAAGACAGAGAATAATGGTTGTTCTATTTATATGAATAATATCTTTTATGGTCATGCACCCTTGAAGAGTGGTCTATTTTATTGAATCTCGATAGTAGTACACATATTCATAGTGTTGAAACCAAAAGATGCAGAGTTGATAATGATAATGCAACTTATTTGTGGCACTTGCCGTTTGGGTCATATCGATGTAAAACGCATGAAGAAACTCCATCTTGATGGGCTTCGGAATCACTTGATTATGAATCACTTGGTACTTATGAACCGTGCCTCATGGGCAAGATGACTAAAACGCCGTTCTCCGGAACTATGGGCGAGCAACTGATTTGTTGGAAATCATACATACCGATGTTTGTGGTCCAATGAATGTTGAGGCACGCGCGGGTATCGTTATTTTCTCACCTTCACAGATGATTTGAGCAGATATGGGTATATCTACTTAATGAAACACAAATCTGAAACATTTGAAAAGTTCAAAGAATTTCAGAGTGAAGTGGAAAATCATCGTAACAAGAAAATAAAATTTCTACGATCGGATCGTGGAGGAGAATATTTGAGTTACGAGTTTGGTTTACATTTGAAACAATGTGGAATAGTTTAGCAACTCACGCCACCCGAACACCACGAGAAATGGTGTGTCCGAGCGTCGAATCGTACTTTACTTGATATGGTGCGATCTATGATGTCTCTTACTGATTTACCGCTATCGTTTTGGGGATATGCTTTAGAGGCGGCCGCATTCACGTTAAATAGGGCACCATCTAAGTCCGTTGAGGCGACACCGTGTGAACTGTGGTTTGGCAAGAAACCAAAGTTGTCGTTTCTTAAAGTTTGGGGTTGCGATGCTTATGTGAAGAAACTTCAACCAGATAAGCTCGAACCCAAATCGAAAATGTGTCTTCATAGGATACCCAAAGGAGACTGTTGGGTACACCTTCTATCACAGATCTGAAGGCAAAGTTTTCGTTGCTAAATTCGAATCCTTTCTAGAGAAGGAGTTTCTCTCGAAAGAAGTGAGTGGGAGGAAAGTAGAACTTGATGAGATAATCAGATCTGCTCCCTTATTGGAAGGTAGTTCATCACAAGAAACGGTTCTGTGACAACTACACCAATTAGTGAGGAAACTAATGATGATGATCATGAAGCTTGAGATCAAGTTACTACTGAACTTCGTGAGGTCAACCAGAGTAAAATCGCACCAGAGTGGTACGGTAATCCTATTCGGAAGTCATGTTACTTGACCATGGCGAACCTACAAACTATGAAGAAGCGATGGTGAGCCCAGATTCGCGAAATGGCTGGAAGCCATGAAATCTGAGATGGGATCCATGTATGAAAACAAAGTATGGACTTTGGTTGACTTGCCGATGATCGGCAAGCCATTGAGAATAAATGGATCTTTAAGAAGAAGACTGACGCCGATGGTAATGTAATCTGTCTACAAAGCTCGACTTGTTGCAAAAGGTTTTCGACAAGTTCAAGGGGTTGACTACGATGAGACTTTCTCACCCGTAGCGATGCTTAAGTCTGTCCGAATCATGTTAGCAATTTCCGTATTTTATGATTATGAAATTTGGCAAATGGATGTAAAAACTGCATTCTTGAATGGATTTCTAGAAGAAGAGTTGTATATGATGCAACCAGAAGGTTTTGTTGATCCAAAGGGTGCTAACAAAGTGTGCAAGCTCCAACGATCAATTTATGGTCCAGTGCAAGCCTCTCGGAGTTGGAATAAGCGCTTTGATAGTGTGATCAAAGCATATGGTTTTATCTGAGACTTTTGGAGAAGCTTGTATTTACAAGAAAGTGAGTGGGAGCTCAGTAGCATTTCGATATTGTATGTGGACGACATATTGTTGATTGGAAATGATATAGAATTTCTGATAGCATAAAAGGATACTTGAATAAAAGTTTTTCAATGAAAGACCTCGGTGAAGCTGCTTACATATTGGGCATCAAGATCTATAGAGATAGATCAAAACGCTTAATTGGACTTTCACAAAGCACATACCTTGATAAAGTTTTAAAGAAGTTCAAAATGGATCGGCAAAGAAAGGTTTTTACTGTATTACAAGGTGTAAGATTGAGTCGACTCAATGCCCGACCACAATGAGAAGATAGAGAGAAATGAAAGATGTTCCTATGCTTCAGCCATAGGCTCTATCATGTATGCAATGCTGTGTACCAGACTGACGTATGCTTAGCTGTAAGCTTGGCAGAAGGTACCAAAGTAATCCAGAGTGGATCATCGACAGCGGTCAAGAACATCTGAAATACGAAAAGGACTAAGGATATGTTTCTCGTATATGGAGGTGACAAAGAGCTAGTCGTAAATGGTTACGTCGATGCAAGCTTTGACACTGATCCGGACGATTCTAAATCGCAAACCGGATCGTATTTTTATTAAGCGGTGGAGCTGTCGGTTGGTGCAGTTCTAAACAAAGCGTCGTGGCGGGATCTACATGTGAAGCGGAGTACATAGCTGCTTCGGAAGCAGCAAATGAAGGAGTCTGGATGAAAGAGTTCATTTCCGATCTAGGTGTCATACCTAGTGCATCGGGACCAATGAAGATCTTCTGTGACAATACTGGTGCGATTGCCTTGGCAAAGGAATCCAGATTTCACAAGAGGACCAAGCATATCAAGAGACGCTTCAATTCCATTCGGGACCATGGAGACATAGAGATTTGCAAAATACATACGGATCTGAATGTTGCAGACCCGTTGACTAAGCCTCTTCCACGAGCAAAACATGATCAGCACCAAGACTCCATGGGTGTTAGAATCATTCTTGTGTAATCTAGATTATTGACTCTAGTGCAAGTGGGAGATGAAGGAAATATGCCCTAGAGGCAATAATAAAGTTATTATTTATTTCCTCATATCATGATAAATGTTTATTATTCATGCTAGAATTGTATTAACCGGAAACATAATACATGTGTGAATACATAGACAAGCAGATAGTCACTAGTATGCCTCTACTAGACTAGCTCATTAATCAAGATGGTTATGTTTCCTAACCATAGACATGTGTTGTCATTTGATTAATGAGATCACATCATTAGGAGAATGATGTGATTGACATGACCCATTCCGTTAGCTTAGCACTTGATCGTTTAGTATATTGCTATTGCTTTCTTCATGACCTATACATGTTCCTGTAACTATGAGATTATGCAACTCCCGTTTATCGGAGGAACACTTTGGTACTACCAAACGTCACAACGTGAATCGGGTGATTATAAAGGAGTACTACAGGTGTCTCCAAAGGTACTTGTTGGGTTGGCGTATTTGAGATTAGGTTTTGTCACTCCGATTGTCGGAGAGGTATCTCTAGGCCTTCTCGGTGATACACATCACATAAGCCTTGCAAGCATTACAACTAATGAGTTAGTTGTAAGATGATGTATTACGGAACGAGTAAAGAGACTTATCGATGCGAGATTGAACTAGGTATTAGATACCGACGATCGAATCTCGGGTAAGTAACATACCGATGACAAAAGGAACAACGTATATCGTTATGCGGTTTGACCGATAAAGATCTTCGTAGAATATGTAGGAACCAATATGGGCATCCAGGTTCCGCTATTGGTTATTGACCGAGAATGGTTCTAGGTCATGTCTACATAGTTCTCGAACCCGTAGGGTCCGCACGCTTAAACGTTTCGATGACAGTTCATTATGAGTTTATAAGTTTTGATGTACCGAAGGTTGTTCGGAGTCCCGGATGTGATCACGGACATGACGAGGAGTCTCGAAATGGTCGAGACATAAAGATTGATATATTGAAGCCTACATTTGGACATCGGAAATGTTCCGAGTGAAATCGAATTTACTGGAGTATCGGAGGTTACCGAACCCCCGGAACTATATGGGCCATAGTGGGCCTTGGTGGAAAGGAGAAAGGGCCAGCCCTAGGTGGCGCGCCCTCCCCTTCCCTAGTCCTACTAGGACTAGGAAAGGTGGGCCAGCCCCTCTCTCTTTCCCCCTCCGTGAATCCTATTCCAACTAGGATTGGAGGGGAATCCTACTCCCGAGGAGTAGGACTCCTGGCGTGCCTCCTCTTGGCCGGCCGCCCCTCCCCTTGGCTCCTTTATATACGGGCGGGGGCACCCTAGAACACACAAGTTGATCTACGGATCGTTCCTTAGCCGTGTCTGGTGCCCCCTCCACCATATTCCACTTGGTCATATCGTCATGAGCTTAGGCGAAGCCCTGCGCCGGAGAAGTCATATCGTCATGGAGCTTAGGCGAAGCCCTGCGTCGGTGGAGCATCATCATCGTCCCACGCCGTCGTCTTGACGGAACTCATCCCGACACTTTCTTTGGATCGGTCCGGGATCGTCATCGAGCTGAACGTGTGCGTAACTCGGAGGTGCCGTCGTTCGGTGCTTGGATCGGTCGGATCGTGAAGACGTCGACTACATCAACAGCGTTGTTATAACGCTTCGCTTTCGGTCTCACGAGTGCGTGGACGGATACTCTCCCCTCTCGTTGCTATGCCATCACCATGGTCTTGCGTGTGCGTAGGAAATTTTTTGAAATTACTACGTTCCCCAACATTTGAGAATACCCCTGAGTGCAAACATGGCTGATGATTTTGTTGCTTGGCATAACACGAAGACTTTATAAGGTTAGACCCGAAAAACAAAAGAATGAATGCATCACTTTGTTGGGCGCCTCAAAGGTTCAGATGATGGCCCTTCCACTAGCAATCATGTCTGGGAAATCCTTTGGAAACTAAACATTCCAAGTAAAATCAAATTATCTGGTTGTAAGGCTTTGTATGGGATCATACAATGCTTTTCGGTGCTAGCAAATTAACATATTCCTATCTCTGGATAGTGTCCTATTTGCCAGAGGGGTGCGGAGGATATCCGCCATCTAATGTTCACATGCACAAGAGCTAGAGAAGTTTGGAGAGTTTTTGGGGCTGAAGGAGGTGGTTGATCAGGCACTTGGAACTGATAGATCTGGCAGCATCGTTGTTGAAAACTTACTCAGGGACCAACGTTGACGGTCACCAACTATCTAACATCTCGGTGTACTATACATGTGTCTATCATTGTGGATGCATGATATATTTGGTGGCAAAGGAGAGAAGTTGTTAAGGAATTGGGATCTCTAGCCCGCCAAGAACTACATTGGCGATGCATGCAATCACAACTAACTCGGCTAGGGCGATTGATGATGACCAAACCAAGGTTGCTAAATGGATCAAATCGGAGCTAAATGTGTATAAAATGAATTTTGGTGCATGCTACATGGACGATGGAAAGGGAAGCTACAGTCGCTGTACTTCGTAACCATCGAGGGGAGGCAATGTCAGGTGGCTCTTGTTTGATCATGTGCTTGATGCTCCTTCGACGAAGGGGTTGGCTCTGAAAAATGGAATTATACTTGGGAATACTTGCGATGAATTCGGATGCTCACGAGTTATTTTTGAATCTGATTGCCTAGAGCTTATTAATGCTTGTAATGGGGTAGCTGAAATACTCAGTCCATATACAACTATCCTTGTTGATTGCTTCCATATAGCGCATAGGATTGGATCGGTCTCTTTTGTTCATGGCCCAAGAGAGGCAAACATGGTGACACACTCTTTAGCAAGAAATCTTTTGATCCCCCCTCCTCTTGGCCGGCCAACGAGGGGAGTCCTTTCCCTCCTTGTGGCGCCCCTCCATCTCCCCTCCAACCTATACTCCCTCCGGTCTTCTTTTGTCTACATATAACCTTTTCCGTTTTCCCCGTTTAGTCTGCGCATCAGCTCTTTCTTGTGCTACTTTCCCTCAGTGCCCTGCATCTGCCTCAGTAATTAACGGACGCATGCACGGCTGCAGCAGGACTCCAGCCAATCCAGCGCGGCATGCAGATGGGCCCAAGCCATGCGTGTGGGGAAGAAAAAAGGGGACCAAAGGAGCCTCCCGATCACCTGCATGCAGCTATTGACCGGTTGCATGAAGCAATTAAACTAACGCATCTCTCCGATGAATGTACAGGGGCAATATAGTCCAAAAAAGATGCATCCAATCCCTCCTTGGTATCCGGGCTTCTCCTTATACGAAAAGAAAAAAGGACCAGAGGGAGTATATACTAGAGGTTTTTGCACATTTTCTCTACACAAGTTTTGGAGCCTCTTCTAGTTCTCTAGTTCTCTAGTTCTAGTTCTTGTTGGTCCTAGTTGATCAATTAGAGCTTGTCCTAGATCCTCTAATCCTTATAATTAGAAGTCCAGTGTGGTTTTAATCTCCTCCCTCTAATTCTCCGACGATGATTAGTTCTGGACCGCGAAGCATTGTCGGATCCTGAAGACCATACGCTTGCTACTCGTACAGAGGCCATGCTTTTAGTCTTCCGTTCGAGGGACTATTCGTGGGTGGTTCACGGGATCATTCATGTACAGTTTGAGGGACTACAAGTATGATTTACATCGACTCGTTTTCTTCCGCTGAGACTCGGAGTCGGTAACGATAAAGTCCAAACCTTTAATGCATCTTCATATTGTTCGTAGGTGATAGTACGGTGATTTTTTTTTCTCTACTACATTTCTCAAAATTCACAGGTTTTGCCCAACCATCTGGACTGGTGCAACCGACTACCTCAAAATTATAGCCCCGGCGGCGTCCAACGGCCGCATGAAAACCACAGGACCGACGAGGCCCTCTGAATTGCTAACCCACGGCATCTGATAGACATTAGAATCAACACAATATATTTTGCTAGTTATTGCATTATAAAGCTTATATATATGGAGAAAAGGTCTATTTGTTGAATCCATTGTCTGTGACCTCTTCTTCGTTCCGGATCTGCAGGTTCAGGGCGGCTTTTCGCCCTACTAGGAGTTCGAGTACGGGGAACAAGTGGGGGCACGATCTAGTTCCTTCCCTGCTCGTCTTCGTCCCGGATCTGTGGTTTTAGGACGGCTTTCTGCCAAACTGGATTTATTCCAAGGAGGTACATTTTGGACGGATGTGTAATTCTTCATGAAGTTTTGCATGAGTTGAAAATCTCTCACTCTAAAGGAATTTTGCTTCAGTTGGACTTTGAAAAAGCTTATGATAGAGTTCAGTAGCTTTTCTTAGCAGAGGTAATGCATAAGAAAAAAAGTCCCTGAAAGAGATGAGAGGAAGAGGCTCGATATCCTCTCACTTCTCATTGGACAAAGAGACGGCCCCGTGATCGACTAGAACTGCCATCCATCTAGGATTTGATGAGTCACAATCGTCTGCAAGGCAGGATCCATATTCCATGGGGGAACTCACATGGATAGGAAAGCACTGCTGGGAGCCCCCGACTAATCTGTGTTCCCCGTCTGATCTTTTTAAAAGACATGTTGGGTCGCGAGCTGTCACATCTGACGAATCGAGCGGCCGAACGGCGCCTCCACTATTGCAATGGGTCTTGTTGCAGTTTTTTTTACAACATAGGTATTGTTGCAGATTTTTTTACAACAAGGTGTTGTCATGTAGATTTTTTTCAACAAAGATCATGTGCAAAAAAATGCAACATATATCATGTTGTAGGAACTGTTGCGGCGGCATCCGCGGTTGCGATTGAGCTCGAGGAGGCGGCAGCCATAGACACCGGTGCCCCTTTAGGACGGCGGCAACGTGGAATAGCGGGCACGACTATGGCGGCGGCATGCCTCGCTAAGGCGGGGTGATGCAGTCCGGCGGCCTCTAGCGCCCCCGCGGCCGGCACATAGCACTCCGGTGGCCGGCTCCTCTCAGGAGGTCGTGGACGAAACGGTGCGATCCGTGGGTGATTAGAAGAGTTAGGGTCCCGATAACTGCCACACGTGTGGTGTATCGGGTAGTTGTGCCACACGCCTCGTGTGGCATGGACAGCAACCAGCCCACACACCTACGTGTGGGCAAAACAACTAATGCGCACACACATCTTTTTTTCCCTCCCAACCCTCTCACGCAGCGTGCGTGTGGCGGTTGATAACGCCCACACGCCTGTATGTCGAACCTCGTACCCTCCTGGTCCCGCACGCAATGCGTGACACCCACCGCGCGCCCGCAGTTGCCATGGTCTAGACCCTCGTCCATGTTCGTTTAACTGCAGTTGCCATGTAGTGAACTACGGTTGCCATGTCGGACAACTGCGAGCTGCCATGGTTGCTCAAGCTGCAGCTTGCCATGTATGGTCGATCTAATGTAGTTGCCATGATTTCATAACTTTAGGAGTTGCCACATACTAACACTAGGCAGTTGAGAGAGTTGCCATGTGCTCACAAGCATGCTAGGGCAATTGTCATGTAAAAAGGAAGAGTTGACATATGCTTACGTGCACGTTAGGGCAGTTGCCATGTACGTGCACATTGGGGCAGCTGCCATGTACCATGCAAAAACACATGGCAACTCGGTAAAAAAGAGTTGCCATCTCCTTACGTGCACACTAGGCAGTTGCCGTGTACCCTGCAAAAATGCATGTCAACTCGGGTAAAAAAAGAGAGTTGCCACCTGCTTATAAAGCACACTAGGGCGATTGTCATGTCTGTACTGCAAAACACATGGCAACTAGCAGCTTAGGTGTGGGAGAGGAGATGGGCGTGTGGGCGAGATGGCAAATGCCCACACACCACCTCTTGTCGTGATGAAAACTGGTGTGTGGGTGAATCGCTAAACGCCACACACCGCCCTCCGTGTGGTAAAACGGATATGTGGGCGAACTATGCCACACATCACACACACGCCTTGTCCTATGTGGCACAGAAAATCAGCCAGATTGTGCCAAAATTCGTGCATATAGTATTGGACGGTGATGAATGCGTGTGGTCGAGATGGTCAACGCCCACACGCGTGGGCGTTAACATTTCCGAAGAGTTAAAAAAAAGTTCATAAAACTTGTTTTTATGGGATGAGCCGACCCTAAAACCTCCGTCACCTTGCCCGGCCCCCAAATCCCGCCGTCCCCAGATCCCAAATCCAAGTGAAGCTCCGGGTGGGTCTTCCCCGATCAGATTGATCCATCGACCGGACCCCATGGCCGGCGCGGCCTTCATCGGGAGCCGCGAGGGCCACGACATCCCAAGCACCATGCTGCTCGACCTCTTCGGCTCCGTCGGCCCCAGCCGCAGCGCCGCCACCGCCACGTCCAAGACGAGCACCGGCCTGCCCATCGCGGTGACCCTCTGCGCCCTCCGTCCGCCAGTCCTCCCGTACCTCTCCGTCGACTGCGCCGCGTGCCCGGAACCCAAGCCCCTGTCCCTGGCGCCCAAGGTCATCGCTGCCGCCGCGGACACCGACCTCGTCCTCCTCCGCGTCCCCGTCGACCGGTCGGCCAGGTTCAGCGTCATGTTTTGCGACTACTTCGTCTACACGGCGCACTCTCGACGCTCAAGGCTGGACCTGCTCCCGACGTTCGCTCCCCATCGCTTTGTATTCCAAGACACGGGGATGGCAATACTGAGCTGCGGGCTGCGGCGACGGCAGTTACGCCGTAGCCGCCCTCCAAACCCTCGGCAAGTTCACCTTCACGCTCCACCTGTACCGCTCTGGACCCGACGGTGAGCAAGGGGCTTGGACGTCCAAGGTGGTGGAGGTGGAGGAGCCGCTGAGGGACAAGGTGTGCCCGACGACCCCTCCCTCGTCGCCGGGGCTCTTCCACCACCGGACAAACACCGTGATCACGCTCGGCGGCGCCAAAGGCACGGTCGGCTGGGTGGATCTCTGGCGAGGCATCGTCCTCTGCGACCTGCTGGAAGAGAGCCCCAAGCTCCGCGACATGCCGCTGCCATTGCCCTCCAAGGGCAACCGGAACGTGTACCTCGAGGGCTGCCCCTACTACTCTCGCAGCGTCGTCGTCAACCAGAGCAAGGACACCATCAAGTACGTCGAAATGGAGATCTACCAAGCTATACCGCTCACGCCCGAGGACAAGGCGTATCATGAGTGGCTGAGCCAGCAAGAATGCCCGATGTACTTCTTGGTCCCTAGCCCCTGGAAGGCCACCACATGGAGCATGCCGGTCCCGGTCACCTCATGGGAGGGCTGGCAGCCTCGATGCTCCGCCCGCTCGGCGGAAATCGACATCCCGCCCGACCTCGCCACGCGTTACAAGAAGCTGCGCACGGACAAGGAGGGGGGAACCTTGTCCTCCCTGCGGCGCCTCCGCATGTCTTACCCCACCGTGAGCGTCGCCGACGACGATGATGATGTCGTCTACATTTTGTCAAGGGAGGGCACCGATATGTCGACGGTGCTCGCCGTTGACATGAGGATGAAGGCTCTGCGAGGAGTTGCCAAGCTACCAGACCACCACTACGGTTTTATGCCCTGCTTCCTTGCCACCGGGATCTCCAAACATCTCAGGACTACTGGTAGTACAGGTGAAGAATCCCTTGAGCAGACTGAGGCGCAAGATCCAAATGTTTGTCATCAAGAAAGTACATGAGTTTGCTTTATTATTATTAATACAAGGTGTTTATGGAGTTTGACTGCTGACCTGTGTGCAAGCTTGGCTGCAGGCGCAGGGTTAATCCTGAAGATAAACTGTCAAGATGTTTATGTTCTGCTTATGTACCGTGCGTCTTTCATTTTCATTTGCTCAGATTACCTGATTGTGTTTTTAGCTCGTCTTTGTTTACAGGTAAAATAAAATAAAATTGGGATGAGCCTGCACTCTATTTTCTGCAAGCCTTTAATCCCATGAACTAGCTGGACTGCCTAATAGCTCCCTGGTCTGTTGGATAACACTCCGTTGATGCCTAACAGCATGCCAAGCATCGCTACAGTGTTTTTGGACATGTAGTTTCAGGGTCACCCAACAGCATGTCCAAATCATGAATTCCTTCAAAAACACAAGAAACAACTTTTCTGAAAAGCCATTTCGAACACAATTCAGATCCCAACATAGGGTGTGGCTAGTTCTTAACTGACTGATATACTTAACTCATAAATATAGCATCTACCGAGACAACCAAATCTTGGTCGGCTAAGATTTAGCAAGACTTTAGTTCAAACACACTATCACTGCAATTGATAATATGTATGTATTTGAGGAGTATACGAGAAACTTAACCCATCAAAGAAAACATGCTATTCCAATGTTTATACGCGCATATCGAATCCATCCTTTTTACCATTACCAACTTCATCCTGAACCATATTTTTAAAAGAATGATCCAGACCACATCTTCAAAAATAAATCCAGACCAGGGATGTCGCCACCGAGAACCAGGGCAAAGTTAATTCCCTCAGCCAACGAGAGTTTACAACAAGTTAGTTTATAAGAAATAGAATAATGTCCACACAACTTTTCACCATCTAATTAACTTGCTGCTACCTTATATGTTACAAAGGGCAAAACGTTAAAAGGCATGGAAAAGACACACGCTCAAGCAAGCAGATGAGCTGGGAACATAATACAGGAGATTCCTCAGCGCTGGTTTGGATTTGCAAGAGAACAGGGCTAAAGCCTAAAGGCAACAACACATAAAGACAGAACCAGACGCGGACACAAAGTTAAAAGATGACTGAAACATGCGAGGGTTAGTAGTCATCTTCGTCGTCCAAGTCTGGATCGTTCGATGGACGTATTCTCTTGCCGTCTCTCCCTCCAGGACGCCCTCCCTTCTTTGGTTTCCCTCTGCCAAAAGAATATAGTACGAAATATCAGAAAAACAGGCAAACCTGCTAAACATTTTGACTGCACGAGCCAAAGTTTTTCCGCAAAGCTATCTGAAACTTACTGGCCATTAGCTGGAGTGCTTGCGCCCTTTGAACGACCTGCATATTCTCTTGCCTCTGCCAGGGTGGCACGAGTATTCAATTCAGTTTATTATTAGCTGCTGCTGGTTTCAACTGAAAACAGAAATAAGTAAAGCTTACCATCTCGCGCAGCCAGTTGTTCTTCAACCTGGAAATTACATAGAAGAATAGCGAAGCGAATTCATTGATTTGAATAGTAAAAGGGGAAAGGAAGTAATAAGTAGGAAGGCTAGTGCTTTTCAGTAGTACTGCACTATTACTCATACCGCTGGAGAAGTAACTGATGACAGAGAGAATAGCCTCTCATCAACCTGAAACTTCCTGGACCGCTTGAGGCTGAAACGTGTCAAGCACATGCCATCATGAGTATTCCATCTATGTGAGATCTAGTGTCTCTATTGCTTGAAAACATAAAACATAAATGCATGCTAAATACATATTGCTTCTGCAGAATAGTGAGATACAACTAGTTCCACATAGTCAACCGGTTGCCATCAACCCGAAAAAGATTATGCTCAATATAAAGTACACGCGCAACAAAGAAAGAAACTGACTTAAGTCTATAATATCATATAGAACACTGGCATACTTATTTTTTTCAGGGCTATTCATCCCCTGATGTATATCTAGCACTATTGACCATTGACCCAATTGTTAGCTAATTAATATGTATGGTCAGTGGCATAGTAGGTATACAAAGCCAGGTCAGATACCATAACCCAATCAATATAGCTCATGGTAATAATAAAATGGAGACCAAGTAAAATCTGAGACCTGAGTTCTCATAAATATAAATGGAAATCAAAGACAATGATAATAGAAAAGGATGGACAAATGACGTTCTCCATACAGAGAAGACCCCCTAACAGTTCATCGATTTATTCAAATATAAATAATAGAAAGGTCTCTTACTTAGCAGTGTTTTTTGACGATGACAAGAATGATTCAAAACCCTTCAGCACGCTTCCGAATTGATTAGATTCTTGTAGGTAGGTGGTCTCCATATCATAAACCTGGTTGGATAATATTAGATATTAATACAAGCTATAGATTGCCAAAAATGGTTTCTAAGACATGCATGGACAGTAAGAAAATTTGACTTATACGCACATGGCCAATGGATAACTGATGTTTTTCCTCGTCAGTTATAAGATAGATTGGCACCTAGAAGATGTTACTAATGTACAATGATAAAGAAAAAGAGGACACCATAAAATAGAGGAAGACTAGTATAGTATCTGCACTTGGCGTGAGATCATGCGATCCAGCCATATCAACAGTTCATTTTTTAAGGCAAGGTACAGATTAAGCAAGACCGGAAGGGCTTGATAACTTTGTGCAAAGCCCCTGCTATCATCTGATAAATGCTGCATGTGATCCACACACCGCCAGCCATCACCTATACATGTTCAAACTGCACTTGAAAGTACTGAAGACGAGGTTCCTGCCATGAACGCATACAGTAATTGCAGAATGGGTTTTCTCCCACGAATTCATACATATTTCTAGGCCTGAGTTTTCCCAGCACACACACGAACAGATGAACACATGCAATTTGTTGGATACAAAACTTCCACCATACAAAGTTATAAATAACTAAAAAACTGAAAAATAACAGCATTTACGATTATGAATAAGGTTCTGTACAAATATCATGAACAGCAAAGTCAAACCACCTTGGATCATGAATAAAATTTCATTCGAATTTTAAAACCCAATCCAAACATCCAGATCATGAACAAACACTACAAAAATACATGAACAAAAAATACCAACAATTCATGATCTCCCATTAACTGAAAATCGATTTTCCACCCTGCTGAACCTTCAGTCTCGCACCCAAGTCAGAACAAGAAACTTCACCTAGATACGAATCTAGGACGGGGATCAAGGAAGATGCAACCACCGAAGGGTCACACTCGGACAGCGGACATATTCGGCCTAAGGGGTTGCATGCATAGGGGGGTTCACGGTGGATTAGAAGAACAAGTGACAACGGCGCACGAGAAGCTGGCGGTGGACCTCGTCATGGCAGGATATGGCAGTGTCACGTCATGGGGCTGGCGGAACTGCCGACGGCGAGGCTCGGGAAGGCCAGATCTGGTGGTTGTGAGGATAGAGAGGTTGATTCGGCGGGGTTGGCAGCGCGCTCCGGCAACCCACGCTGATGCATGAGAGATGGGATTACATTTGGGCTTGAACGAGGGGCTTCGTGTGAGGAGTTAGGCCTGCAATACTTGGTACCTCTAGGATTTTTGTGCAAATGTCTTGCATCTTTCTACTTGACTCGGTCTGTGAGTTTCCCTGTCTAGTGAGACAACAGATATAGAGGGTCTCTTTTGGCAAAAGTATACATTGGCATTACTAGGAAATGTGCCGTCTAAGCAGGAAAATGATTTTGCTCGACCTGTCGAGCGGATGTGTGGCTGCTGATGTTGATTTCATCTGACCATCCAACGTTAACATGGGCACGTTATTTACAGCAGAGGCGGCTACATGGAATATTTACAGCAAGTTACCAACTGGTGCCAGCGCACAATAGCACACACTTTAGAGGATGCCAAAAAAACAATTTAGTAATTCAATTACCGGGATGCTACCGCTGGTTATTACTCCACTTGTAGCGCATGTCTAACTTGTATATGAACACTGGAATGTATTGAAAGACTAGAAATAAAACCAATATGCATTGGTCACTTTTTCGATTATACACACTGTCCATTCTAGTAGACCAATTGTTCCGACGGTTCAATAATTTTGGATGAAATGACAAGATTTAGCATTATGAATATAAGGTCAGACCTTTTTTGCTACTCTAGAACATTAAGAAAGCTTTATAAGAGAATATACTAGTAGAATATAGCTCAAAATGTTCTTATGGCTATAGTATAAGTGGATGCATTATTACTATGATTTATTTCTTAAAGACAGGGCAATAACTGCAACACTGAGGCTTGATTAAAATTATAAAAATCTTTAACCGGCTATTTTGAGCATCAGATTGTTTCATATGATTGACATCATAGAAATCCGTTTTCACACGCGCAATTGGCTGATCAAATGAAGTAAGTAAGCAATAATCTTTTGCAAAAAATAATGGAAGCAGAAAATTTGTTGTCAAACTCCCTGCATCCAAAATTTAATTCAATCACGGAATTCAGTTTGACACAATAGGACTTCCCCCAAATTGCGCTAACTATTCACTCCACGGCATAACACGTTGTGGTTTCAGACACAATAGATTTCGACGTCTGTCTTTCAGACTTGTATTGTCCTGGTGCACTAAATAAGGTAAATTCATGTTGCTTTCATGTGTAGCGGAGACTAGCGAATGTTTCATGGAACTGAAGTTGAAATCTTACGCGGCAGAAAGCCTCCCAGAGGAGCACAGGAGATGTGCAAATTCTAACAAACAGAGGAGGCCCCCCGAAAGAGGGACAGCAGGGGCTGGAGGAGACCTAACCTGCCGCTCGATGGAGCGGACCTCCTCCTGGAGCTTGGCGCGCTTGCCCATCAGCGCCGAGAGCATCGCCGTGGGGTTCGGGGCCGCCGCCGCCGCCGCCGCCGACGGCGCGGAGCCCGACGCGGCCTTGTGCGACCCCCCTCCTCCGCCCCCTGAGTCCATTGGTTCCCGTCGCGGTTCTAGGGCTCGAGCTTCGTGTTTTGGTTTTGGCCTTTTGGTGGGGGCGTCTTTGCAAGTTTGTATCGTTCGCCGACGATTCGCCAATCCGGCTAACGCCCCCCTTCGTTTTTCAACGTAAACTTCGCAATTCCTGCAAACCCCGGAGGGGGGAGAGAAAAAGAAAATATGGCACAAAACTTTTTGTTAGTGTCAAGAAAAAGAGAAAATATACTCGTATATAAGAACCTTTTATTTAAATTTCCGGACAAAACATCAGTTACCAAAGAAGATAATCACATTTTAGAAGTAAGAAGATAAATGCAGAGGGAAGAGAAGAAGTGTCAAGGATGACTATTCTAGTTAACCCGTGAATGATTCATAATGATAGCTTCAGGTAACGACAAAAATCATATATAACCATCTGATAGTTATGTTATGGGATTAAATGCCTATGATTTAAATCCGCCTCGATCGAGAGAATAAGCTAAATAATTTGAGAAAAGTATATTTTTCATCCCTCAATTCTTCGTGAAGTCTAGATTTGGTCTCTCAATTTTAAAACCGGACAACTTGCACCCTTAACTACTGACCGGACAAGATTCATCCCTGGTCATGGTTTTGACCGGTTTTGGTGCTGTCCCACCTTGGTTTTGACCGTGCTGACTCAAATTCGCGTACTTTTCCAATTCCGCTTAATGTTTTCAAATCTGGGTAGTTTTTTCAAATACGTGAACTTTTTAAAAATTTGTATACTTTTTCCAAATCCGCGTACTTTTTCTAAGTTCACGTACTTTTTTTTAAATCCGCATACTTTTTTAAAGTTCATGTGTTTTTTTCAAATTCATGTAATTTTTTAAAATTGACGTACTTATTCATATTCGTGTACATTTTTTTGCTTTTGAAAATTTTGTGCGAACTTAAAACGTACGCGGATTTGAATTTCTTTAACCCAAATTAGAAAAAAAATTGTGGAGTTGAAAAATTATGTCAATTTGAAACAATTATCTGAATTTCAAACAAAGTTCATGGATTGGAAAAGGAACACCGATTTGAAACAAAAAATACACGAACTTTACAAATTATGCGGACTTGAAACAAGTACGCGAATTTCAGAAACACTTCATGGATTTGAAAAAAAATACTTGGATTCGATAAAATTACATGAACTTGAAAAAAATAGACTGATTTGAAAAAAAGTACACAAATTTTAAAATAGTTCACGGATTTGAAAAATGTATGTTTATTTTTGAAAAAATTGCGCGAACTTGAAAAAACTGTGTGAATTTGAAAAGAGTATGTGACTTTCAAAAAGTTCACGGATATGAAAAAATTACGCGAATTTGAGTCAGCACCGGTCAAAACCGGGGTCGGTTAGCACCAAAACCGGTCAAAATCAAGACCAGGGATAAATCTTGTCCGGTTTCGTTAGTTGAGGGTGCAAGTTGTCCGGTTTCGGAGTTGAGGGACCAAATCCAGACTTTACCAAAAGTTGAGGGATGAAAATTATACTTCTCTCAAATAATTTTGATCTTGAAACCGCTTTTAGCAACTAGCACTCTTGTTAAATAATAGCGTAGATACATTTACTTTTTATTCAAAATATATTCATCGTTGATTCAATTGAAATAAATAAAATAAAACTCGTATACCCCGACTCTGCGTATTCAAGCATTTATGCTCGTAGCCTATTTCGGCATCCATGGTCTTTTTTATTTGTTTATAGAAAAAACACACATAGTAAATTATGTATGATTATTGCCCATTGCAGATCCCCGTTTACAAGTTGGACTCTAGTGAAATGTAAACTTCATAACTAGGGATGCAAGCATGAGCACGCGTAAACTCACATACATGTATAGTTTTTCTTTTTAGAAACGAGGCTCATGATGAACCCGACTTTGAATTATGAAATCCATACTGGCTAGGAATGACAACGGCTAATTAACTAGCATCAACGACCGAAAGATATAACTAGAAGAAAAGCAGGAAACTTGTTGGACCTGCCAACCTCAACTTCTCTGCCGCCGCTCGGACCCCACATCCATCGCGTCGTCGTCGCCTAACCCGAGGTTGGTTTGAGGCCTTCACCTGAGAACGGGGTCGTGGGTGGAAAGCGACACCATCGGGGCGTTGATACGTCTCCAACATATCTATAATTTTTTATTGTTACATGCTGTTATATTATTAATCTTGAATGTTTTATAATCATTTTATAGTTATTTTATATCATTTTTTGGTACTAACCTATTAACATAGTGCCAAGTGCCAATTGTTGTTTTCTGCATGTTTTTTACATCGCAGGAAATCAATATCGAACGGGGTCCAAATGCAACGAAATTTTACAAAGATTTTTTATGGACCAGAAGACACCCAATGGGCGAAGGCATCGCCTGGGGGGTGCTCCGAGGGGAGCACAACCCACCAGGGCGCACCAGGAGGCCCAGTCGCACCCTGGTGGGTTGTGCCCACCTCGGATGCCCCGGACCGCCTCTTTGCTCCATAAATACCCCAATATTTCAGAAACCTTAGGGGAGTCGATGAAAATTAATTCCAGCCGCCGCAGAGTCCAGAACTACCAGATCCAATCTAGACACCATCACCGAGGGGTTCACCACTTTCATTGGTGCCTCTCCGATGATGCGTGAGTAGTTCTTTGTAGACCTTCGGGTCCGTAGTTAGTAGCTAGATGGCTTCCTCTCTCTTGTTTGATTCTCAATACAATGTTCTCTTGGAGATCCATATGATGTAACTCTTTTTGTGGTGTGTTCGTTGGGATCTGATGAACTTTGAGTTTATGATCAGATCTATCTTTTTATATCCATAAAAGTTATTTGAGTTTATTTTTCTTATAGCCTCATATTTCTTCTCTGATATTTGGGTTTTGTTTGGCCAACTTGATCTATTTATCTTGCAATGAGAAGAGGTGCTTTGTAGTGGGTTTGATCTTACGGTACTTGATCCTAGTGACAGAAGGGGAACCGACACGTATGTATCGTTGCTACTAAGGATAAAACGATGGGGTCTATCTCTACATAGATAGATCTTGTCTACATCATGTCATCATTCTTATTGCATTACTTCGTTTCTCCATGAACTTAATACACTAGATGCATGCTGGATATCGGTCGATGTGTAAAGTAATAGTAGTAGATGCAGACAGGAGTCGGTCTACTAATCTTGGACGTGGTGCATATGTAATGATCATTGCCTGGATATCGTCATAATTATTTGAAGTTCTATCAATTGCCCAACAGTAAATTGTTTACCCAGCGTTTGCTATTTTTCTCGAGAGAAGCCACTAGTGAAACCTACGGCCCCCGGGTCTCTTTCTCATATTATTTGCCTTTGCGGTCTACTTTTCCTTTGCTTTTATTTTCAGATCTATTAAACCAAAAATACAAAAATAACTTGCTGCGTTTTATTCTTATTTATTTTATTTGGCGTTCGATCTATCAATCTACTACAATTTATTCACGTCTGTTTGCCTATCTTGAGGCGCCGCTACCCGAAAGGGATTGACAATCCCTTTTACACGTCGGGTTGCGAGTATTTGTTATTTGTGTGCAGGGGTTGTTTACGTTGTGTTGCTTGGTTCTCCTACTGGTTCGATGACCTTGGTCTCATAACTGAGGAAAATACCTACCGCCGCTGTGCTGCATCATCCCTTCCTCTTTGGGGAAATACCGACGTAGCTTCAAGCCGCATCAGGCGTCGCCACCACCGTGGCGGGACCATCTGACCAAGGGTTTCCTCAGTCCCGAGCCTACACCACCGGCACCCCTCCTTCTCTGGATTCGGCGATCGAGGGCCGCTAGCAGCTAGAACACATGTCGGTGGGTGAGTTGATGAGGATATGATCACGATGTTCAGATTTGGTGCGAAAGAAAGAGGCTCCATGTTGAGGTCGCCGTCTACGCAACCGAGGAAGCAGACCATCACTTCCCCCCGAGCGGCACGTCACCATGCCTTCCAGGGTCATCGCCCCCGACATTCCAAGCCATTCAAGTGGGAAAGAAGTGATGAGATCCTCACCGTCATCTTCGACAACATCCGTGCACGAATTACCTGGTGGCCTCCTCGGGTGGTGGTAAGGGAGAGGAAAGGGGGAGGGGGGTAGCGGCACCGGGGAAACCCTGATCGCCCCCAAGTTGTCCTCTCGAGGACGACACGACAACATGAAGGGGGAGACAAATTTTTTGCTTGAGTTCCATACAAGAAACTCAACCTAGTGTAACTTTTATTTGAGATAAACATAGATTGGCTTTTGATATACTTAAATAAGTGTATGATTTTGCATCCTACTGAAAACTACCTATCTAGATAAAAGACTTAGGACTCGATTATCCAACCGAACGTCATATTGTTAGGCATGGAAATAGAATGTTTTTTCAAGGCAATTTATATTTGTTGAGAGTGACAAGTTTAGTTGGCGAGCATGGCAAATCCGTCTCAGTTTAATTTTTGCCAAACAATTATCATGCTTGCTAACTAAATTTATCATCCTTGTAAGTGCATCTAGTGCCCCTTAGTGATTTTGGTGTATTGAAGACTTATAGGTTAAGGGATTAATGTGTTTATGAGTGTACACAGGTCTATAAGTCTATGAGGAGTTTGATATTTACAGTGAAAGTCGACCCCTAAAAATGAAGTTCTTCGACTGAAGACTTTGATATTCTGAAGACTTTGAAAGTGAAGAAATTGGTGTGACCTTGAAGACTTGGTATTCATTTGAGGAACATGAAGCGTGAAGACTTTTGTTTTCGTAGTTTCGTTTTCTCTTTCTTGAGTCATAGGAAACACCGTCTCGTTAAAGGGGTCGAGGAAATACTAAGGAAAAATTTCCATGTGATGCTCAACTCAAAATCCTACACCTACCAATCCCTTCGAGTGAAGCCTTTGAAATCTCATACAGTTCAGTCAATTTCTTGATGTGAGAGACGAAGTTCTTCCATCACGAGGAATTTGTTCTCGACCGAGGAGTTAGGAATTCGCCAGTCTGGATTGCCTACACAAGAGGAACATGATAGCCCCGAGGAATTTGAGAGTCAAATTTCCGACCGTTGTTATCTTCTTGCGCCACCTGTGCCAAAATATCTTATCCACCTAACGGTCATATCATTGAAGGGCATTTATGTCTTATCATGTCGGGCTGCTCCTAGGCTATAAATAGCCGCCCCTACAACCACTAGCTGGTTGGTTGCTCCGAGAGAAACTTGACACTTGTCATTTGAGAGCAACCCATCCTCCGAGGACTTTGGCGAAAATCATCGAGTGAGGAAAACCCAAAACCAAACCCTACAAACCCAAAGTGATTGAGCATCATCAAGAGATTGATCTGCGTGGATCCGGCGCTTGTTACCTTTGAAGACTGTGCTTCTTCCAGATGGTTACGCGTCATGGTCTAGAAACATCCAAGAGGAATTGTGGATTGCCGAGTGACCAAGTCTCGTGAAGGTTTGGAAGTCGCTGAAGACTTACCACGAGTGATTGGACGAGGTCTGTGTGACCTTAGTTCAAGGAGAATACGGTGAGGACTTGGTGTCTGAGCTGCGTGCTCAGCCGACCGGGTGTCCGGACTGTGTCCTCGAGTTTAAATACTCACCGCTCCAACAGACGTATAACCGAGACAGCAGTTGGAACTGGTCTACCAAATCATTGTCTTCACCAACCTAACTGGTTCTATTTCCTCATCCCTTTCATTTCCTCATTCTTGTGTTGAGTGTTCATTCATATCTGTGTTTGAAGACTTTGATGAAGACTTTCTCAATTTCCTCGCCCAATTTCTTGATCTGTTTGTCTTCATCTTGTGCTATCCTGTGTTTACGCTTTACGTACTCTTTGTTTGTCTTCATTTCATCATGATGACCATGCCCGCATTCTCTTATGCTTACTTACGAGTACTTATTCCGCTGCAAGTAGTTCTTCGCTAAGGAATTTCCTCACCAGCAAATTCCTCGATGAAGAATTCATAAAATCGCCTATTCACCCCCCTCTAGTCCATATAACGACTTTCAATTGGTATCGAGCAAGGTACTCCCTTGTTACGTGTGATTTTGGTTTAACCACAGGAGTTTTAGTTATGTCGACCGCAGTATGATCAAGGTCTCAGCGGGGTGTCCTACCTTTGATGGGACGGACTACCCCTCTCGGAAGAACAAGATGCGAATGCATCTTGAGGCAATTGACAACGATCTCTGGTATGTTGTGGAAAATGGTGTTCCCTCAGTCACACCTTCCCTGAATGCTACCGATGTGAAGAGATTCAAGCAACTTGATTCTCAAGCGAAGAATATCATATGTGGCCATCTGAGCAAAGGACAATATGGAAGAG
Source organism: Aegilops longissima (assembly GCA_021605205.1). Lineage (NCBI taxonomy): Eukaryota > Viridiplantae > Streptophyta > Magnoliopsida > Poales > Poaceae > Aegilops > Aegilops longissima. The sequence goes on along the minus strand of CM038681.1, from coordinate 499,687,212 downwards.
TGAGTGCTTTGGAAACTGCTAAGCTCATCTGGGACAGGCTGTCCAAAGTAAATGAAGGAGTCTCAACTCAGCATGACTCTCGAGTTGATGTTCTTCGCAATCTCTTCAACCGCTTCAAAAGACTCGACAACGAAAATGTTCAACAAACCTTCGACCGCCTCACTGACATCTCAAATGAGCTTCAAGCGCTTGGTGCCACTGACATCACCGACCATGAGGTGGTGAAGAAATTGTTGAGATCGCTTGATTCCTCATTTGATTCTCCGCACCGATGATACAAGAGCGTCTTGACTACAAGTCACTTGATCCAAATGATATCCTCGAGAGGCTAAATACTCATGAGTTCCACTTCTGTGAAAAGAGAGATCTCTATGGTTCTAGCTATGGAAAATCACGTGCCCTGAAGGCCAAGGCTGTGTCTGAATCTGATTGTGAAGACTCTGGTAGTAGCCTTGGAGATCCTGAAGAATTGAGCCAGGAGCTAGCACTGCTCGTGAAGAAATTCCAGAAGTTCTCAAGACGTGGTCGCTTTGGAAAATCCTCAAGGAGTAGTGATTCCTCATCCGGTGGATATAAGAGAAGACTTTGCCACAAATGCAGAAACCTGGTCACTACATCCAAGATTGTCCTCGATGGGAAAAGGAATTAAAGAAGAAGAAATACAAGGATTACAGTTACGATGACGCTAAGAAGAAGAAGAAATCGTCGAAATCTTCATCATCAAAATCCTCAAAGCCTTCTTCTCACAAGAAGAGCAGCTCCAAGAAGGCTCGGGCATTCATTGGCAAGGAAATGGACTCTGAAGCTGAATCGAGGAACATGAGGAAGAGGAGGCATCGGAAGAATCTGAGTCCGGTGTGGCGAGTCTAGCTCTTGATCTTGCTTTAACGACAAGTCCATCTTCAACTCTGAAGAAAATGACCTCACCAACAAAGTCGATGAAGATAGTGATGACTACGCTCCGACCTATTGCTTCATGGCAAAGGGTGCCAAGGTACTCAAATATACCTCCTCTGAATCTAGTGAAAATGAATCTGATGAAGATCTAAAGCCCAGCTACTCAAAACTTGCTAAGATTGCTGTAAAACAACAAAGGGCTTTTGAAAAGGTTCAAAACATGCTAGATAAAAGTGATGATATGTTAGGTGAAGAAATGGATCGCACTAAAGCCCTGACTGAAAATCTTCAGAGACTTCAGTCTAGGTTTGACAACCTTCAAGCTCATCATAACACTCTCTTGTCTGATCATGAGAAACTTTCTTATGAATTTCTTCAAAGAAAGCAAGATCTTGAGAAGCTAAGAGTGAGTTATGAAGATCTTCAGAAGGAGCGCGATTCATTACTTTCTCAACAAATCAGCGCTTCTCAGGAAGAATTTGTTCCTCCATGCTTAAAGTGCATTGAGCGTGAATCGCTAATTCTTCACCGAATGTTCAAATGCTTCAACTGTTACAAATTCTTCACCGCCTCTGCTATCACTAATTCCTCATCCGAGGACATTGCTAGTATCACCGACGATGCAGGGCTGAAGGAATTGTACATGACAGCATGTACAAAAGCCTCAAAGGGCATCGACTCTTTGTGATGTGCTTAAAAGCAGATCCTCAACAGAACCCTAGGAAAGAGGGTATTGCCTTTGAGAGGAAACTCAATGCTTGATGGAACATATTGGAAGCCCGAGCGGTACCCCAAAACCTCATGGGTTGCTGCAAAGGGACCTCCAGCTTGATCCATCTAACTTATCTGGCTTTACATGCGAATCTCCTCATTCTTTTGATGAGTCATTTGACTCAACTATAAACTGTTCAAAAATCAGAATGGTGAAGTATTTGCTAGATATGTTGGCACTAATCTGCGAGAACGGTTCCCCTATGAAGAAAATCTGGGTTCCCAAGAAGTGCCTTGAAAGTCTTCAGGTGAATGTCCTCATGACACCACCTGTGAAGAATAGGAACCCCAGTTCAAACTCTTCATATGGACCAAATTATTCATATGGATCCAAGTCCTCATACAGACCGAATTCCTCACGTGGATCAAATTCCTCAAAAGGATCAAAGTCCTCATATGATTATCATCGTGCTAACAACTCTGTTTTGCAGGGTAGAGCTAAGGGCTATGAATATGTGCATTATTCTTCAAACCAATATGTTCATAAGTCCTCGAAGAATTTCTCTGCTTATTCATATGCTTACCCTAACCCCTCTTATGTGAAACGAAATGGATTGGCCTCTATGCCACCATTCTCATATGGTGCTCATGAGTGATGAACTCTTTGCCACCCCTTCAGATGTGGGTGGTGAAGAAAAGAACTAACCTCTTCTACTGAGGGCCAGGTCTCCGATGTGCTTTAAACGTCTCAACAATTTCTTTGGGGCTCGACAAAATGCTGAAAGGATGCAGGCTAATCATGAAGAAATGAACTTTCATTTCACACGTCCTCATACCGCTTATCTGTTATACTGTCTGATGAAATTCATCTGATGAACTTGATATCATATTCTTCACTGATGAAGTATATGAGATCGTGAGTTGCACTAATTCATCTGCAGGATGATCAACCCAAAGCCAATGAGTGGGTCCTCGATAGTGGATGTACAAATCACATGACTGGTGACAAGAATCTATTGATGGATACTCCCTTATCACCGTCACATCTGAAGCATATCATCTTTGCTGACAAAGGCAAAAGTCAGGTATTGGGTCTTGGTAAGGTTGCGATCTCTAAGGACATACACATGGACAAAGTCATGCTTGTTGAGTCCTTAGGATACAACCTCATGTTAGTCTCAATGCTTTGTGATCTTGATATGGTTGTTATCTTTGGCAAGTATCATTGTGTTGTGATTATGGAAGCTGACAATTCCAAAGTCTTCGAAGGCTTTAGGAGAGGAGACTTGTATGTTGTTGATTTCTCTACAGGACCACAACCAGTCGTGTGTCTACTTGCAAAAGCTTCAGAAGGCTGGCTATGGCATCGGCGACTTGGTCACGCAGGCATGAGGAATTTGCACACGCTTGCAAAGAAGAAGCATGTCATTGGCATCGAGAATGTCAAATTCCTCAAGGATCACTTGTGTGGAGCCTGTGAAGTTGGAAAACTGACCAAGGCCAAGCATCCAGCGAAGACTATCATGACCACTACTCGTCCATTCGAATTGCTTCACATGGACCTCTTTGGTCCTAATCATTACTCAGCAGTCACTAATGATGCATCTCTTTATGGCTTTGTTATTGTTGATGATTACTCTCGTTACACATGGGTACACATTGTTACTTACAAAAATGAAGTGCAAGAAGTCTTCAAACGATTTTCCTCGAGGGCTTCAACTAACTTTGGTGTGAAGATCAGACACATCAGGAGTGACAATGGAACTGAGTTCAAGAATTCCGGTCTTGATGCCTATCTTGATGAACTTGGTATTACTCATGAGTTATCTGCTCCCTATACTCCTCAGCAAAATGGCGTCGTGGAGCGCAAGAACAGAACTCTTGTTGAGATGGCTCGCACTATGCTTGATGAATACAAAACGCCTAGTCGTTTCTGGATTGATGCAATTGATACCGCGTGCCACATCATCAACAGAGTGTATCTTCACAAATTCTTCAAGAAGACTGCCTATGAACTCCTCATTGACAAGAAACCCAATGTGAGTTATTTCAAAGTCTTCAGTGCTAAATGCTGGATTAGAGATCCTCATCACAATTCTAAATTTGCACCAAAGCACATGAAGGTTTTATGCTTGGTTACGGAAAGGACTCGCACACCTACTGAGTCTTCAACATCGCTCTTCACAAGATTGTTGATATGTAGATGTGCGGTTCGATGAAACTAATGGCTCGCAAAGAGAGCACCTACCTTCGTGTTAGATGAACCAACACCGAGGAATCTATCAAGTTCAAGGCAACCGAGGATGTCATTCCTCTTCAAGAATCTGTTGAAGAATTCATTCTGTCTGACGCGAAGAACGTCGAGTGATGCACTGAAGATAATCTTTGAAGACAATGGTGCTTTGAGGAAAATGATCAAATTCCTCGACGACAACCAGCTCATCCTCGCGTTGCAAAAGAAGTGCAAGTTGACAAGATCATCGATGACATTGAAGCGCCGAGTCCTCTCACACGCTCAAAAGCTTCACATTTATCTAACTTTTGTGGGCACTATGCTTTTGTCTCTATCACAGAGCCCACTAAGGTAGATGAAGCATTTCGAGCCCGAGTGGATTCAGGCCATGCAAGAAGAATTACATCGAGTTCGAGCTCAACAATGTCTGGGAACCGGTCAAACGTCCGATCCTCGCAAGCATAATATCATTGACACAAAGTGGATCTACCGCAACAAGCAAGATGAAAATGGCCTTGTGGTGAGGAATAAGGCACGACTTGTAGCTCAAGGCTACACACAAGTTGAAGGAATTGATTTCGATGAAACTTTTGCACTGTTGCTAGACTTGAGGCTATTCAGATATTACTTGCTTATGCTAACCATCATAATATCACTTTATATCAAATGGATGTGAAAAGTGCATTCCTCAATGGTAAGCTTGAGGAAGAAGTATATGTTGCTCAACCCCGTGTTTTGAAGATTCAAAGAATCCCGACAAAGTCTTGAGACTCAACAAGGCCCTCTATGGTCTCAAACAGGCCCCACGGGCGTGGTATGATACATTGAAGGAATTCTTCGTGAAGAATGGCTTCACACCAGTTCACTCGACCCTACTCTCTTTACTAAATCATATGATGGTGAACTGTTTGTGTGCCAAATATATGTTGATGATATTATCTTTGGCTGTCTTGACCAACGTTATAGTGATGAATTTGCCTATATGATGAGTGAAGAATATCAAATGTCTATGATGGGAGAGTTGAAATTCTTCTTAGGTCTTCAAATTCAATCAACAACACAATGGCATATTCATATCTCGGAGAAATACCTCAAAGATTTCTGAAGAAATTCGCATGCAAGATTGCAAAGGTGTCAAAATTCCTATGCCCACAAATGGCCATCTATGCACTGATGAAAATGGTATTGACTTTGATCACAAGGTATACCGCTCCATGATTGGTTCTCTATTGTACTTATGTGCATCTAGGCCAAATATAATGCTTAGTGTTTGCATGTGTGCCCGATTTCAAGCTACACCGAAGGAATCACACCATAAGGCTGTGAAGCATATTCTTCGATATCTAGCTCACACACCAACACTAGGATTATGGTACCCCAAGGGCTCTACTTTTGATCTCATTGGATATTCTCGACTCGACTATGCTTGGTGATCGTGTGGACCGCAAGTCAACATCTGGTACTTGTCATTTCCTCGGACGATCTTTGGTCCATTGGTCCTCGAAGAAACAGAACTGCGATCACCGCTCTCTGCGGAAGCTGAATACATTGCTGCTGGCTCTTGTTGTGCTCAATTGTTGTGGATGAAGCAAACTCTCAAGGACTACGGCATCAACGTGAAGAATGTGCCTCTCTCTCGTGACAATGAGAGTGCCATCAAGATTGCTCACAACCCAGTTCAGCACTCGAAGACAAAGCACATTCAAATTCGTCATCATTTTCTTCGTGATCATGTGTTGAAGGCGACATCTCCATCGAGCATGTGAAGACTCAAGAACAACTAGCCGATATCTTCACAAAGCCCTTGGATGAGAAGAGATTTAGCAAGTTGCGGTGTGAGCTAAATATCTTAGAATCTTCAATGTTCTTTGAAAAGGACACACATCCCGACACTTATGCAAAATTGATGACTTAGATGTGCAACACATGAAGAAACGTTTTCTTCAATCAATGAAGAATAACACTCTAAGTGTGAAGAAATTAATGAAGAATTTGATTCTCGTAACCCTCGACAATTGTACGCGGTGTCTGAAATCATCATTCTTATACGATGGGTCACGCCACCACCAAAGTTGAAAATCTTCAATTTGAGTTTTTCCTCGCTTTTGAAATTCTTCAGTTTTTCAAATTCTTCAACTTCTCAAAATCTTCACTGCTTTCCGTCGTTTTTCTTCATTAGCTATGTATATATATGGGTTTATGTCCTCTCAAGATTCACTTATGGCTATTTCTTCAAGTCGCTTTTTACGCTAAGTGAATGTGATCGGACCCTTCCCCTCTATGCTATACTCAACCCAATCTATTCACAAATTCTTCATGCGCGTTCTATTTGAAACTCGCTCAAAATCTTCACTTGTGTCCTAGTCACCAAGAAATTGCGAACGGAACTTTAAACTGATCTTATCCAAACTTTCGCTTTTGCCGCTCAAACCGCTTTCGCATTCCACGATAGATTTATCTATTCACCCACGATCTAACACAATCTTCACTTCTCGATGCGTGGGTGACACATGTCAGCGAATGAGAAGGGTCAGGCACGTTAAGTCCCAAATCTTGAGCGAACAGTTTTTCACCGTGGCTATATATACCCCTCTCCCTTCCTCACTTCCTTTACTCCGCCGACCGCTCTCTCTCGCTTGAGCTTCTCAAACCCTAGCGCCGCTACTCCATCGTCAGCGGTGAGGAAAAGCTTCACCGCCTCGACCTCATCGCCGACGTACTCGCGCCCGATCATGAAATCTTCACTCCGCCGCCGCCAGTAGCTGTCTTCCTCCGCCAAGTTAGGGCGTGGAAGATCTAACTGACGAACTTCCCATCTGTTCTTCTCGGTTAAATCGTGTTCTTCACTTCGTAATTAAAAGTTACTTTTATTACTCGCTTTGATTTTCAAACCTTCCTGAAAATCTTCAAAGGTGTTTATTCTTCAAATCTTCACATATGAACACCTCAAAGAAAATATGCTCTTGATTCGTTTCTCTAAGCAATGATTTTCTTCAAGATTCCTCAATTGTGTGGATCCTCGATCTATACAACTTTGGAACCTAAGACAAAGATCGCTTAGTGAAATTCTTCAAGGCTCATCTGGTAAAATTCCTCAAACTAGTTCTTTTGAAAAACCTTACGAGAACGATATGACCTCTCCAAATTCCTCGCAACTATACTCTGCTCACGGTACTCATGTCCGCTGCTGAATCACTAGGTTCTCATCAACTTAACTCATTTGCAGCGTTCCTCGAAGAAAAGTTGCATACTTCTTGAGAGAATTCGTTTGTTCAAATTCCTCACCAAGAATATGGCGAAAGGAAAGAAGCCACGAAAAGGAGGAAAGAGGCCCGAGGTCATGACTGCGTTTGAGATCCCCGAGGAAATATATGCTGATTATTGCACACCTGATGAAGCCGAGTTCGGCAAAGAAAACAAAAATCAGCGCAAGGTGCGCATTCAAAGGATTGAAAGGAGATGGGCAAGGGAATGGAGGGAGTACAGATATGTAACTCCAAAGTACATGAAAAAATTCGCTCTCAATCCTCCATGCCCAAGAGCTCCATTGGCACCTGGTCAAGAAGCTGACCCCACCAGCATCAAGCGTGGTGAGGACTTTCCTAAAGAATGGGCCAAGCGCCAAGCCAAATTGGCAAGACAAGCCAATGAGGTTGTGAGGAAATTTAATGAGGACTCTGCTACTGCTGCTGCCACAGAGGCCTCTGTCAAGCCAAGAAAATCTATGGCAAAGAAGCCCTTTACAAGCCAAGTGCTTCACCAACAAAGCCCTCACGGCCAAGTTCCTCACCGTGCCCTCACGGCCAATTCCTCATGCTGCTCCTGCTCCTCCCAAGTCCTCACCTGCTCCTACAAAGTCCTCAAGCAGTTCCGACAAAGTCCTCGGCACTGTGCATCCGCCACGTGCAAAGGACTGCAAGCATCTCCATTGCCTCTGGGGTTTCAAAGAAGTTCCTCACCTGCACCAAATTCTTCATCCGCCCGACTCTGCTGAAGACTAAGGCCACAATGGGCGAGGTCCTCGGCCAAGTCCCAAGAAGAAACAGTCGCCTTCCAAGAGCCACCAAGATGATGAGGCTGATGATGATGAACTTGCGGAAATCATCGAGACCGCCAAGAAAGGGCCGCTAGAGCCAAAGGCACACCTGCCCTTCTTTGTTAGATCCAAGAGCGATCCTAGACTACATTGATCTCGGCACAAGGACCCAAACACTCCTATGCTCGACTTCAAGTTGACACCGGCCAAAGTCACATGTTGACTCATTTCATCCAAGAGGAGAAATGGAAATATGATCTGACGAGAGAGATCAAGAAATCGCAGATAGAAAGGAGAAACTGCTGAAGAAAAATGTTGTCAAGATGACAATCAAGAACTTGTCAAGATGCAGGTGACATCAAAGCCCTCGGCGACAAATTTGACTCATACTATGCTGATTGGCAAGGAGCCAAAGTCGATTCGTCAACTGACGAAGAAGTTCACCAATGTTGCTGCCCCAACGCAACATGAAATTCCTCAGTGGAGCCTCACTCAGCAGATCGAAGAACATGTCAAGACCACCGATGAAGTTCATGCTGCTCAAGACAATGCTAGTTCGAGGCTGATGATCCCATTCCAGCCACCGAAGAAATTGCGGGGCATCCACTAGTGGTGCGCTGAAGAAATCGAACAAGTCGAACAATCGCATCGGGCCATACCGAGGAAAATCAACCAGATTCCTCGGCTCCTCCTGCGCCAACACCAACTCCAATTCTTCCATCTACCTCGATGTGAAGAAGACCAAGGCTGCGAACGAGCTGCAGTGAAGAAACGGAAAGCATCACCTTGCGTCAAATTCTTGACTGCGAAGAAAATGAAGCCAATGACCAGCTCCTTTGAAAATCCTATTGACGTTGTTCCAATTTCCTCAATTCCATCAAAGGACCTTGTTCCTTTTGGTGAAGATTATGAGATCTCAAGGGGATCTGATGAAGAAGATCATTCTGCTGCTTCGTCAGAGCAGATTGATGAAGAAATTGAAGTGGAAGCAATCCCTTCAACCCCAATCATTTCCTCGCCTATGCCTCAGTTCACAGCTGAAAAGGCCGGTGTTGAGGAAATTGAAGAAGATGTGGATATTGGAAGCACAACGCCGGTGATGAGCGATGACTTTTGGGAAAGTCAACATCCAAATTCTCCACTCTTCACCCCAATTCAACAGATTCCTCGGTCCCTGCTCCAACAGTTCTAATGGGCTCTAAAGAAACTCATCCCACTTCATCATCCATGAAGAAATTCCAGCCACTAGCGCCGATGAACCTGCTCTTGCTGATCCTCGGACGCACCGTAGAGGAACAAGAAATTCCTCACTTGAAGAACCTGAGATTGCGATTCCAGAGGTCATGATGCAACTCATCGACACTCCTTTGCCAAAGCCAAAGAATCCCTTCTCAACAAAGCAAAAGTTCAAGGCTGAAGATTTCTTGGCGAGCACGTATTCTTCATGATTACAATCCATATGATTCTTCTCGCATAAGGAAGAGGCGTTTACGGACTGCCACCAAGCCAATTTCTATTCCTCGGTGCTCTTCAACAAAGACAAAGTCTTCGATCATGCACATATTCCTCATGTGGACATGGAGTCTCTCCAAGCTTCACCCAGTCCTCAATGTTCTTCACGATGCGGGACTTCAATTTCTGCAGACCGATATCTGTGATTGGAATGAAGAACTCATTCTTCAATTCTATGCAACACTGCACATCACGGAGACGCCAAGACGTGAACTCATGGGTGTTAGACTGGATGTCCGAAAACACTCACTACAAGGCACCAACAATCGAATTGCTTCGTGCCCTACCACTCGATCCTCCCTTGATGGTGCTCGTTGTATCTACAACGAACCTGAGCTTTCAAATCACTATATGCAAGTCTTGATGAAGCCTTTGAAGCCGGGCAGGCCCAAGAACCAAATTCCTCGTCAAGGAATTATTGTATGTGCCTCGGACTGTCTATCGGATTCGACGAAGACAATGAGTCCTATCAAAGGCCACGACTCAAATGATGAAGAAGTCGTTGGCATCATGAAGAATATGCTTTTCAATATCATTCATGGCGTTCCGTCAACTTCCATGATTTCTTCATGAGGACTCGCGAATATTGCTATGTCACCTTTTGAGGTGAAGCCTTATGCACCATGGATTATGAGGTTCATCAGACAAGGTCTTCACTCAATAAAAGGCTGATACTACGAACCACTTTGCAGCTACTTGCCCCGATTGAAGTCCTCAAACGGACATTTACCTCGGTGATGACAAGGGCAAGGCAACTGCTGTGATCGATGAAGGCACTCGTCCATTGGATGGTCAATTTCGCAAAGCTGCATCCTACTCCACCAATGATGACTCGCCACACATGACTCGCCAAGAAATACCTCACCAAGCAAAGTCCTCAAGCCACAAAGACACCGTGGTGATGACTGATCGTGAGTTACTCCTCGGTCTTCATCGGAAGGTTGATTGCAATCATAAATGGGTCAAGCGTCGGTTTGGTTCAATTCTTCACAACATGACCTCTACACACAATGCAAAGAAGAAAACCACTACTACCTCCATGAAACCTTCAAACGCACTGGGCTATTCTTTCAAATGTCTACAAAGACGGAAGAACCGACGACAATGGGTCTCAAGGAAGAATTTGACTGGTCTGCACCTCCTCAGAAGAAATACAAGAAGGTCAAAGTTCCTTCCTTGGTGGCCAGCTCCTATTCTTCATCACGAGACACTAATGAAAATGAAGACTGGGCGACAACTGCGGCAGGCCCCACTACAACAACCGACCCCAACAACGCCGCGCTCCTTCATCAACTTGAAATTCTTGAGGCGTTAGTCCTCGCCGATCCTTTTGGTCATTCGATGACAAAGGGGGAGAAATTTGAGTTAGTCTTCAAGCGGGTCTATTATATGGGCATTTTTTTAAGTTACAACTCTCGTTCTTCTGAAACTTTTATTGGATCGAGTTGTAATCTTAAACCCGATGGTGCTTTGATACTTTTGATGCACTGTGCTCTGGCACTATGCTCTGATACTCTTGATGCATTATTTTGCATGCTTGTTCCTCATTAATGTTATCGTACGCATGCTGAATTTCATCAAGCACCATATTTCATCATGCATTTCAAATTCTTCATATTATATGTCAAATGCGTGTATGAATTACAAGATATAGGGGGATATCTCCATGATTCAACTCTTTAAATGTGCACTTCCTCAAAAGCAAATTCCTCACTATGCACATCTTCAGGGGGAGTTCTTCTATATCTTGCAATCAAATTCCTCAACATCAGTATTTACACTTCATATGTTTATCCCCGTTGAAAACTTAACCTATATTGTCATCAATCACCAAAAAGGGGGAGATTGTAAGTGCATCTAGTGCCCCTTAGTGATTTTGGTGTATTGAAGACTTACAGGTTAAGGGACTAATGTGTTTATGAGTGTACACAGGTCTATAAGTCTATGAGGAGTTTGATATTTACAAGGAAAGTCGACCCTAAAAATGAAGTTCTTCGATCAAGACTTTGATATTCTAAAGACTTTACAAGACTTTGAAAGTGAAGAAATTGGTGCGACCTTGAAGACTTGGTATTCATTTTGAGGAACATGCAGCGTGAAGACTTTTGTTTTCGTAGTTTCCTTTTCTCTTTCTTGAGTCATAGGAAACACCGTCTTTGTTAAAGGGGTCGAGGAAATACTAAGGAAAAATTTCCATGTGATGCTCAACTCAAAATCCTACACCTACCAATCCCTTCGAGTGAAGCCTTTGAAATCTCATACAGATTCACCAATTTCTTCAAAGATGTAGACGAAGTTCTTCCGTTCACGAGGAATTTGTTCTGACCGAGGAGTTAGGAATTCGCCAAAGGCGGATTGCCTACACAAGAGGAACATGATAGCCCCGAGGAATTTGAGAGTCAAATTTCCGATCGTTCTTTATCTTCTTGCGCCACCTGTCCCAAAATATCTTATCCACCTAACGGTCATATCATTGAAAGGCATTTATGTCTTATCATGTCGGGCTGCTCCCTAGGCTATAAATAGCCGCCCCTACAACCACTAGCTGGTTGGCTGCTCCGAGAGAAACTTGACACTTGTCATTTGAGAGCAACCCATCCTCTGAGGACTTTGAGCGAAAATCATCGAGTGAGGAAAAACCCAAAAACCAAACCCCTACAAACCCAAAGTGATTGAGCATCACTGAAGAGATTGATCCTGCGTGGATTTGACGCTTGTTACCTTTGAAGACTGTGCTTCTTCCAGACGGTTAGGCGTCATGGTCTAGAGCATCCAAGAGGAATTGTGGATCGCCGAGTGACCAAGTCTGTGAAGGTTTGGAAGTTGCCTGAAGACTTACCACGAGTGATTGGACGAGGTCTGTGTGACCTTAGTTCAAGGAGAATACGGTGAGGACTTGGTGTCCTGAGCTGCGTGCTCAGCGAATGGGTGTCCGGGACTGTGTGTCCTCGAGTTTAAATACTCACCCGCTCCAACCAGACGCATAACCGAGACAAAGCAGTTGAACTGGTCTACCAAATCATTGTCTTCACCAACCTAACTGGTTCTATTTCCTCATCCCTTTCATTTCCTCATTCTTGTGTTGAGTGTTCATTCATATCTGTGTTTGAAGACTTTGATGAAGACTTTCTCAATTTCCTCAGTTCAATTTCTTCAGTTTGTTTGTCTTCATCTTGTTCTATCCTGTGTTTACGCTTTCTGTACTCTTTGTTTTTCTTCATTTCATCATGATGACCATGCCCGCATTCTCTTATGCTTACTTCTGAGTACTTATTCCGCTGCAAGTAGTTCTTCGCTAAGGAATTTCCTCACCGGCAAATTCCTCAGTGAAGAATTCATAAAAATCGCCTATTCACCCCCCCCCCCTCTAGTCGATATAACGCACTTTCAATCCTCGTGCCAATATAAATTAACATGAAAAACGTCCGATTTTTCATGCCTAAAAATTTGACATCAGATTTTTAACATTTCTGAAGAATTAAGGCTAGTTTGATCCATTACAATTTTACCATTTGCCAAAGAAATCGAATTGTTCTTTGAAGTTCCTACGAATAAAAATGATTCCTATAATTGCTACTCTTATTTTATTGGCACATTCGGATGATGTCTTCCAATTTTTTTAGTATCATCCCAAACAAAGCGGTACCTAACCCCCCGCGTCACCCATGACTGGCGATTCGGGGGATCCCATCTTCGCCGCCACCGTCTTCATCAATTTGCCTCATGTCTCGCCGCCACCGGAGGCTACAGTCGATGAAGCTGGCGCTAGAGACGGTTGGAGTGGGGCACTCCGCTAGCGAGGCTCGACCTCCTTCCGTTGCAAACAATGGATCTTGTAGCAACAACAGCAACCGGTGCGGCTTGTCCTTGAGTAGGGTTGTGGTGGCAGCTGGGGGCGTGGGCGTCCGTACGCCGGCCTTGCTGCTCGGCGGGAAGATCTGCAACTGGTGGTTGAGGATGCAAGCGTGTTGGTGCGGGGTGACATCATCTTGGGCGCGGTGTGAGCAGTTACTGGTGTCGTCCATAGGCGCGGCTTAGCCAACTCCGGCTCTAATCTAGGGGCCGCCATGGGGCGGCGGTGCTGCGGGCGCGCGACATGGCTGATGCGTGTGCAATCAAATGACAGAGTCGTGCGCGCTTTGGCGGTGTTGGTAGCTGGGGGTGGTTCCCCTGGTGGCAATGGTTGCGACAGCTGCTGCAGGTGGCTGGGAGGATCCTTTGCCTCCCAGATCCGGCGATTTCTGCCAGTGGCTCGATCTGGCAAGGTTGCAGGATGCAGCCATAAGTCTTTTTGTGGGTTTTGACGGCTCTCGCTTTGGCCAATTTGCCTATGACGGTGAGATGCAATCTACGAGCGACGGCCTAACGCATAGGGTATAGTTGTGCAGTGGGGACGATGGAATTTCTATCCTAGCATATGTAGCTGATGGGATCGTGAAAAAGTGGAGTGCACAGTTGTAGAATGGAGCCTGTATTGCAAAAAGAAGGAAATATATTTAAAAGTTCCAAAAAATGTCAAAAAAATATCTACAAACACGGATGCATATTCTTCAAGTATGTATAACATTTTATCAACTAATTTGAATATTTGCATGCTACACAAAATAGACAAATATCTGGTCCAAATACAACATAGGAAAAGCCCATTTTAATATGTGTATTTGCCTTTTTTATGTACAACACATATGAATGTATTAGTTCATGAAATTTTGTAAGTGTATACTACAAATATATGTTTACATGTATACTTCTTTTCAGATATTTTTGAGTTGGGGAAAATGTATTTTCGCTCAAAAAAAAGTGAAGAGCTCAATGGAGCTTGGCCTCTGCAGACACTTTTCAGAAAAAGTTATGCCATGCAGAGATTTGATGTGTGCTCATTGTGTTTACCGAAAATGGCTTTCGCCCCGCTTTATATATAGAGCACCGATCAACAAGCACCCAGTACAAACACACGCCACCACTACACACGCACACACCCAAGGCAGGATACAAAGGCGCTGAGTGCAGCAACACCATCCCTAGCACTACCACCACGAAGAGATGAAGCTACATATGACGATCCATGAGCTCCAAGGCGGCGCCTTCAGGAAGGGTACGACACCGGCGTGCCGCCACCGCCTGATCCAAGGATCAGAGTTTCCCCTGGGGCTGCATGATGGGCAATGAAAGCCGCGACAATGCCTTCAAGAAGGGAACGATCTTCGCCACCGCCGGTCCGTCCGAAGATAGAACAGGTTTTCACCTCGGCCAACACTCACAGCCACCGAACGCCACACCCCGGCTGTTGGGGAACGTAGTGATTTCAAAAAAATTCCTACGCACACGCAAGATCATGGTGATGGCATAGCAACAAGAGGGGAGAGTATTGTCCACATACCCTCGTAGACCATAAGCGTAAGCGTTATGACAACGCGGTTGATGTAGTCGTACGTCTTCACGATCCGACCGATCCAAGTACCAAACGTACGGCACCTCCGAGTTCAGCACATGTTCAGCTTGATGACGATCCCCGGGCTCCGATCCAGCAAAGCGTCGGGGATGAGTTCCGTCAGCACGACGGCGTGGTGACGATGATGATGCTCTACCGGCGCAGGCTTCGCCTAAACTCATGACGATATGACCGAGGTGGAATATGGTGGAGGGGGCACCGCTGCGGCTAAGGAACGATCCGTAGATCAACTTGTGTGTCATGGGGTGCCCCCCTGCCCCCCTATATAAAGGAGCAAGGGGGGAGGAGGCCGTCCCTAGGAGGGGGCGCGCCAAGTGTGGAGTCCTACTAGGACTCCCTAGTCCTAGTAGGATTCCACCTCCCTTGTTGGAGTAAGAGAAGGGGAAAGAGGGGGAGAGGAATAAGGAAAAGGGGGCTGCGCCCCTTGTCCAATTCGGACCAGAGGGGGGGGCGCAGGCCTCCTTCCTTTTGGCCTCTCTCCTCTATTTCCGTATGGCCCAATAAGGCCCATATACTCCCCGGCGAATTCCCGTAACTCTCCGGTACTCCGAAAAATACCCGAATCACTCGGAACCTTTCCGAACTCCGAATATAGTCGTCTAATATATCGATCTTTACGTCTCGACCATTTCGAGACTCCTCGTCATGTCCCCGATCTCATCCGAGACTCCGAACTCCTTCGGTACATCAAAACTCATAAACTCATAATATAAATGTCATCGAAACCTTAAGCGTGCGGACCCTACGGGTTCGAGAACTATGTAGACATGACCTAGAACTATTCTTGGTCGATAACCAATAGCGGAACCTGGATGCTCATATTGGCTCCTACATATTCTATGAAGATCTTTATCGGTCAAACCGCATAACAGCATACGTTGTTCCCTTTGTCATCGGTATGTTACATGCCCGAGATTTGATCGTCGGTATCCAATACCTAGTTCAATCTCAAGCTTGGCAAATCTCTTTACTGCGTTCGTAATGCATCATTCCATAACTAACTCATTAGCTACATTGCTTGCAAGGCTTATAGTGATGTGCATTACCGAGAGGGCCCAGAGATACCTCTCCGACAATCGGAGTGACAAAACCTAATCTCAAATACGCCAACCCAACATGTACCTTTGGAGACACCTGTAGTACTCCTTTATAATCACCCAGCTTACGTTGTGACGTTTGGTAGCACCAAAGTGTTCCTCCGTAAACGGAGTTGCATAATCTCATAGTTACAGAACATGTATAAGTCATGAAGAAAGCAATAGCAATATACTAAACGATCAAGTGCTAGGCTAACGGAATGGGTCATGTCAATCACATCATTCTCCTAATGATGTGATCCCATTAATCAAATAACAACACATGTCTATGGTTAGGAAACATAACCATCTTTGATTAATGAGCTAGTCAAGTAGAGGCATACTAGTGACTATATGTTTGTCTATGTATTCACACATGTATCATGTTTCCTAAGTTAATACAATTCTAGCATGAATAATAAACATTTATCATGAAATAAGGAAATAAATAATAACTTTATTATTGCCTCTAGGGCATATTTCCTTCAGTCTCCCACTTGCACTAGAGTCAATAATCTAGTTCACATCATCATGTGATTCAACACTACTATTCACATCTGTATGTGATTAACACCCATAGTTCACATCGTCATGTGACCAACACCCAAAGGGTTTACTAGAGTCAATAATCTAGTTCACATCGCTATGTGATTAACACCCAAAGAGTACTAAGGTATGATCATGTTTTGCTCGTGAGAGAAGCTTAGTCAACGGTCCATCACATTCGAGCCGTATGTATTTTGCAAATATTCTATGTCTACAATGCTCTGCATGGAGCTACTCTAGCTAATTGCTCCCACTTTCAATATGTATCCAGATTGAGACTTAGAGTCATCTGGATCAGTGTAAAAAGCTTGCATCGATGTAACTCTTTACGACGGGCTCTTTTTATCACCTCCATAATCGAGAAATATTTTCTTAGTCCTCACTAAGGATGTTCTTGACCAATGTCCAGTGATCTACTCCTAGATCACTATTGTACTCCCTTGCCAAATTCGGAGCAAGGTATACAATAGGTCTGGTACATATCATAGCATACTTTATAGAACCTATGACTGAGGCATAGGGAATGACTTTCATTCTCTTTTCTATTTTCTGCCGTGGTCGGGATTTGAGTCTTACTTAATTTCACACCTTGTAACACAGGCAAGAAAACTCTTTCTTTGACTGGTCCATTTTGAACTACTTCAAAATCTTGACAAGGTATGTACTTATTGAAAAACTTATCAAGCGTCTTGATCTATCTCAATAGATCTTGATGCTCAATATGTAAGTAGCTTTACTGAGGTCTTTCTTTTAAAGAACTCCTTTCAAATACTCCTTTATGCTTTCCAGAAAAATTATACATCATTTCGATCAACAATATGTTCCTCACATATATTTATCAAAAAGGCGGTAGTGCTCCCACTCACTTTATTGTAAATACAGGCTTCACCGCAAGTCTGATAAAACCATATGCTTTGATCACACTATCAAAGCGTTATATTCAACTCCGAGATGCTTGCACCAGTCCATAGATGGATCGTCAAGCTTGCACATTTTATTAGCTCCTTTAGGATTGACAAAACCTTCTCGTTGCATCATATACAACTCTTTTCAATAAATCCATTAAAGAATGTAGTTTTGACATCCATTTGCCAGATTTCATAAAATGTGGTAATTGCTAACATGATTCGACAGACTTAAGCATCGCTACTGATTGAGAAAATCTCATTGTAGTCAACACCTTGAACTTGTCGAAAACCTTTTGTGACAAGTCGAGCTTTGTAGATAGTAACACTACTATCGCTGTCCATCTTCCTCTTGAAGATCGATTTATTTAACATGGCTTGCGATCATCGAGCAAGTCAATCAAAGTCCATACTTTGTTCTCATACATGGATCCTATCTCAGATTTCATGGCCTTAAGCCATTTCGCGAATCTGGGCTCATCATCGCTTCCTCATAGTTCGTAGGTTCATCATGGTCTAGTAACATGACTTCCGAACATGATTACCGTACCACTCTGGTGCGGATCTTACTCGAAAGACCTACGAGGTTTGGTAGCAACTTGATCTAAAGTTTCATGATCATCATCATTAACTTCCTCACTAATTGGTGTAGGAATCACTTGGAACTGATTTACGTGATGAACTACTTTCCAATAAGGGAGAAGGTACAATTACCTCATCAAGTTCTACTTTCCTCCCACTCACTTCTTTCGAGAGAAACTTCTTCTCTAGAAAGGATCCATCTTAGCAACGAATAACTTGCCTTCGGATCTGTGATAGAAGGTGTACCCAATAGTTACCTTTGGGTATTCTATGAAGACGCACTTCTCCGATTTGGGTTCGAGCTTTATCAGGTGAAAAAAATTTCACATAAGCATCACAACTCCAAACTTTAAGAAACGACAGCTTAGGTTTACTGCTAAACCATAGTTCATACGGTGTCGTCTCAACGGATTTAGATGGTGCCCTATTAAACGTGAATGCAGTTGTCTCTAATGCATAACCCCAAAACGATAGTGGTAAACCGATAAGAGACATCATAGATTGCACCATATCCAATAAAGTGCGGTTACGACTTTCGGACACACCATTATGCTGTGGTGTTCCATATGGCGTGAGTTGCGAAACTATTTCATATTGTTTCAAATGAAGACCAAACTCGTAACTCAAATATTCATCTCCACGATCAGATCATAGAAATTTTATTTTTCTTGTTACGATGATTTTCCACTTCACTCTGAAATACTTTGAACTTTTCAAATGTTTCAGACTTATGTTTCATCAAGAAGATATACCCATATCTGCTTAAATCATCTGTGAAGGTGAGAAAATAACGATATCCGCCACGAGCTTCAACATTCATCGGACCACATACATCTGTATGTATGATTTCCAACAAATCTGTTGCTCTCTCCATAGAACCGAGAACGGTGTTTTAGTCATCTTGCCTATGAGGCACGGTTCATAAGTACCAAGTGATTCATAATCAAGTGATTCCAAAAGTCCATCAAGATGGAGTTTCTTCATGCGCTTTACAATCGATATGACCTAAACGGCGAGTGCCACAAATAAGTTGCACTATCATTATTAACTCTGCATCTTTTGGCTTCGACATTATGAATATGTGTATTACTACTATCAAGATTTAATAAAATAGACCACTCTTCAAGGGTGCATGACCATAAAAGATATTACTCATATAAATAGAACAACCATTATTCTCTCGATTTAAATGAATAACCGTTTAGCATCAAACAAGATCCAGATATAATTTTCATGCTTAACGCTGGCACCAAATAACAATTATTTAGGTCTAAAACTAATCCCAAGGTAGATGTAGAGGTAGCGTGCGATCGCGATCACATCGACTTTGGAACCGTTCCCACGCGCATCGTCACCTCGTCCTTTGCGGTGCTCGCTTATTCCGTAGTCCTGTTTTGAGTTGCAAATATTAGCAATGTAACCAGTATCAAATACCGGTGCTACTACGAGCTCTAGTAAGGTACACATCAATAACATGTATATCACATATACCTTTGTTCACCTTGCCATCCTTCTTATCCGCCAAATACTTGGGGCAGTTCCGCTTCGAGGACCGGTTTGCTTGCAGTAGAAACACTCGGTTTCAGGCTTAGGTCCGACTTGGGTTTCTTCTCTTGAGCAGCAACTTTCTTGCTATTCTTTTGAAGTTCCCTTCTTCTTCCCTTTGCCCTTTTCTTGAAACTAGTGGTCTTGTTGACCATCAACACTTGATGCTCCTTCTTGATTTCTACCTCCGCAGCTTTTAGCATTGCGAAGAGCTCGGGAATTGTTTTGTTCATCCCTTGCATATTATAATTCATCACAAAGCTCTTGTAGCTTCGTGGCGATGATTGGAGAATTCATCAATGACACTATCATCCGGAAGATTAACTCCCGTTGAATCAAGTGATTATTATACCCAAACATTTTGAGTATATGCTCACCGATGAACTATTCTCCTCCATCTTGCAGCTATAGAACTTATTGGAGACTTCATATCTCTCAATCCGGCATTTGCTTGAAATATTAACTTCAACTCTTGGAACATCTCATATGCTCCATGACGCTCAAAACGTCGTTGAAGACCCGGTTCTAAGTCGTAAAGCATGGCACACTGAACTATAGAGTAGTCATCAGCTTTGCTCGCCAGACGCTCACAACTTCAGATCGTTGCTCTCGCAGCAGGCACGCACCCAGCGGTGCTTCCAGGGCGTAATTCTTCAGTGCAGCAATGAGGATAATCCTCAAGTTATGGACCCAGTCCGTAATTGCTACCATCATCTTTCAACTTTGCTTTCTCAAGGAACGCATTAAAATTCAACGGAACAACAAAGACGAGCCATCTATCTACAAACATAGATAATCAAAATACTATCAGTACTAAGTTCATGATAAATTTAAGTTCAATTAATCATATTACTCAAGAACTCCCACTTAGATGCACATCTCTCTAGTCATCTAAGTGATCACGTAATCCAAATCAACTAAACCATAACCGATCATCACGTGAGATGGAGTAGTTTTCAATGGTGAACATCACTATGTTGATCATATCTACTATATGATTCACGCCGACCTTTCGGTCTCCGTGTTCGAGGCCATATCTGCATATGCTAGGCTCGTCAAGTTTAACCTGAGTATTCAGCGTGTGCAAAACTGGCTTGCACCGTTGTAGATGGACGCAGAGCTTATCACACCCGATCATCACGTGGTGTCAGGCACGACGAACTTTGGCAACGGTGCATACTCGTGGAGAACTCGTCTTGATAATTTTAGTGAGAGATCATCTTAAAATGCTACCGTCAATCAAAGCAAGATAAGATGCATAAAGGATAAACATCACATGCAATCAATATAAGTGATATGATATGGCCATCATCATCTTGTGCTTGTGATCTCCATCTCCGAAGCACCGTCGTGATCACCATCGTCACCGGCGTGACACCTTGATCTCCATCGTAGCATCGTTGTCGTCTCGCCAACTATTGCTTCTACGACTATCGCTACCGCTTAGTGATAAAGTAAAGCAATTACATGGCGTTTGCATTTCATACAATAAGCGACAACCATATGGCTCCTGCCGATTGCGATAACTCGGTTACAAAACATGATCATCTCATACAATAAAATATAGCATCACGTCTTGACCATATCACATCACAACATGCCCTGCAAAAACAAGTTAGACGTCCTCTACTTTATTGTTGCAAGTTTTACGTGGCTGCTACGGGCTGAGCAAGAATTGTTCTTACCTACGCATCAAAACCACAACGATAGTTTATCAAGTTGGTGTTGTTTTAACCTTCGCAAGGACCGGGCGTAGCCACACTCGGTTCAACTAAAGTGAGAGAGACAGACACCCGCCACCACCTTTAAGCAACGAGTGCTCGCGAGCGGTGAAACCCGTCTCGTAAGCGTCTGGCGTAATGTCGGTCCGGCCGCTTCATCTCACAATACCGCCCGAACCAAAGTATGACATGTTTGGTAAGCAGATGACTTGTATCGCCCACAACTCACTTGTGTTCTACTCGTGCATATAACATCAACGCATAAAACCAGGCTCGGATGCCACTGTTGGGGAACGTAGTGATTTCAAAAATTTCCTACGCACACGCAAGATCATGGTGATGGCATAGCAACAAGAGGGAGAGTATTGTCCACGCACCCTCGTGAAACCGTGGCGCGAGGCGTTATGACAACGCTGTTGATGTAGTCGTCGTCTTCACGATCCGACCGATCCAAGTACCGAACGTACGGCACCTCCGAGTTCAGCACACGTTCAGCTCGATGACGATCCCCGGGCTCCGATCCAGCAAAGCGTCGGGGATGAGTTCCGTCAGCGACGGCGTGGTGACGATGATGATACTCTACCGGCGCAGGGCTTCGCCTAAACTCCGTGACGATATGACCGAGGTGGAATATGGTGGAGGGGGCACCGCACACGGCTAAGGAACGATCCGTAGATCAACTTGTGTGTCATGGGGTGCCCCCCTGCCCCCGTATATAAAGGAGCAAGGGGGGAGGAGGTCGGCCCTAGGAGGGCGCGCCAGTGTGAGTCCTACTAGGACTCCCTAGTCCTAGTAGGATTCCACCTCCTTGTTGGAGTAGGAGAAGGGAAAGAGGGGAGAGGAATAAGGAAAAGGGGCTGCGCCCTTGTCCAGTCGGACCAGAGGGGGGCGCAGGCCTCCTTCCTTTGGCCTCTCTCCTCTATTCCCGTATGGCCCAATAAGGCCCATATACTCCTCGGCGAATTCCGTAACTCTCCCAGATCGAAAAATACCGAATCACTGAACCTTTCCGAACTCCGAATATAGTCGTCCAATATATCGATCTTTACGTCTCGACCATTTCGAGACTCCTTGTCATGTCCACGATCTCATCCGGGACTCCGAACTCCTTCGGTACATCAAAACTCATAAACTCATAATATAACTGTCATCGAAACCTTAAGCGTGCGGACCCTACGGGTTCGAGAACTATGTAGACATGACCTAGAACTATTCTTGGTCAATAACCAATAGCGGAACCTGGATGCTCATATTGGCTCCTACATATTCTATGAAGATCTTTATCGGTCAAACCGCATAACAACATATGTTGTTCCCTTTGTCATCGGTATGTTACTTGCCCGAGATTTGATCGTCGGTATCCAATACCTAGTTCAATCTCGTTACTGGCAAGTCTCTTTACTCGTTACGTAATGCATCATTCCGTAACTAACTCATTAGCTACATTGCTTGCAATTGCTTGCAAGGCTTATAGTGATGTGCATTACCGAGAGGGCCCAGAGATACCTCTCCGACAATCGGAGTGACAAAACCTAATCTCGAAATACGCCAACCCAACATGTATATTTGGAGACACCTGTAGTACTCCTTTATAATCACCCGATTACGTTGTGACGCTTGGTAGCACCAAAGTGTTCCTCCGTAAACGGAGTTGCATAATCTCATAGTTACGGGAAGATGTATAAGTCATGAAGAAAGCAATAGCAATATACTAAACGATCAAGTGCTAGGCTAACGGAATGGGTCATGTCAATCACATCATTCTCCTAATGATGTGATCCCATTAATCAAATAACATCACATGTCTATGGTTAGGAAACATAACCATCTTTGATTAATGAGCTAGTCAAGTAGAGGCATACTAGTGACTATATGTTTGTCTATGTATTCACACATGTATCATGTTTCCGGTTAATACAATTCTAGCATGAATAATAAACATTTATCATGAAATAAGGAAATAAATAATAACTTTATTATTGCCTCTAGGGCATATTTCCTTCACCGGCCACCACGCCGCCCACACGGCCATGGCGAGCGGGCAGCACCAAGCAACGAGCTCTGCCCAAGAGCACCGCGCTACCACCACCAGGGCCGCCGCCCCGGCATCCAAGACCTTGACACCACCTCACCCGAGACCCGTCGCTACCCCAACTAAAGAGACGAGCGGAAAGGTCCCACCTTTCGCACCCCTGGGCGACCCCCATCGTCGAGACCCAATAGGCCGGCCAGAACTGGCATCCATTAGCCCGTCCTGCAGCCCCGAGCGCGAGACGAACTCGATCCTGCAGCACCGTGAGGGGGACGAGGTCAGTCCTGCTGCACCGTGCGCGAAACGAGCTCGGTCCTGCTGCACTGTGCGCGAGACGAGCTCGTTCCTGCCGCACCGGACGGGAGACGAGCGATGGACCGCGGCTGGGAGAGGGCCAGCCCTTCGATGGAAGTAGGCCCGAACGACGAGGAGATGGAGCGAAGGTCAAGACGATCCGAATGCGGACGAGCCGACGTCGGAGAAGACGGCCGTCGCCGCAGTCAGAGCCGCCGAGCCACCATGAAGCCGCCACAACACGGAGAGGTCATCACCAACGCCGTACCTCCCCGCGCCGCCGCCCATGGCCAGAGCAACGGCCACGCCCGGCCGGTGCCCACCCGCATCGTCCGGCAAGCTCCAAGCGTCGGAGCAGCCGGGCACGCACCACCGAAGCCACATGTCGGAGCGCCAACCACCACCACAGAGCATGCGCATCCACGCCCTGGCCAACACCACGGGAAGCTCCACCACCCCACCGGAGAAGCACAGCCACCAGCAGCACCACCACCACCTTAGCAGGGCCGCCGGCCGTCCCCGCCGCCACCAACCACCAACACCAACCAGATCTGGGCAGAGCCACCCAGATCCGCCGCCAGAGCAACCCGCCTCCTCGGATCCCCACAAGCCACCGAGGGGGAGGGAGAGAGGGGCACTCTGCGCAGCCACCACGACGCCGAGAGGGGGGAGGGCCGGCAAAGGAGAGCTGCCGCCCGACGCCGACGGGGCGGGAGGGCGCCCAGCGACGCCGCCACTGCGCTGAGAGAGGCAGCCCGCCGCCGCTGCGCCCGCGCTGCCTTTGGCAGTGACGCGCCAAGGGCGGCGAGAGGAGAGGCCGAGGCGAGGGGCTGGGGCGGCGGCGCTAGGGAAGCCACCCGGAGTCGCCCGCGGGAGCAACTCGGGGCCGCTCATTGTGTTTGTATCCTCTTGATGCTTCATTTTGAATAAAAAATCCACCATTTGTCGAAAAATAAGAATGATCATCCCTAAGATAACGTCTCTATTGTCCCCCATCAATCATGGACGCGATGAGTGTAAAGTGTAAACTGGGCGCACCAAGATCTACTGATTCATATTCAGATTTCCGCGGGACCCTTTCAACCATACCAACACCTCTATGGCTCTATCCACCCACAGTCGGCAGGCTACAGTCTCACTCTATCTAGCTACAAAATGTGGAGCCCGATCACCCGCCAAAAACTGTACCTGCGGATATGGCCGATCACACCATGGTTTCCTTCCTTTGCTGCTACGACTCCGGCGCCGATCATCGTCCGTCGAAGCGCAGGGCCACTTGGCAAAAGCTCTCTACCTGATCAACAGTAGTGACATGGCCATTCACTTTGGAGAACTAGACTGGATAGTGAAGGATCATGCAGATCTCTGCAACTGCTTCCAGTGGACCACCCTGCACAGCCCAAGGTTTGGTCACCTGTCCAAGATGGGCAATGTTCATTATCGTATGACTGTTGGGTATCTGGTCCTGAGTTTGGTGGTCCGAGTTTGGTAACCTTCTGTTCTGCCCTACTACTTAATCATGATAGCACTCAGCAAATGAAGGCGATAACGGCGAAAATCTGCTTAAAGCACATAGACGAAAACTGTTTTTTCATCAGGTGACATGCCAAATCAGACATGTAAATTCCTTTTGCACCAAACTTGGCAGAGACATGCTGCAATACTTCAAGTATATGTCTGACTTTTTTCAAGAATTTTAACAGTGTGGATCCATTTTTTATTTTAAGCCCGGAGCACACGCTCCCTCCCGACCTCAGCTAGAAGTTTTTCATCAAACCACTACACAAGTCTAGTGCCCATCTTCTTTTGGTAGAAAGTCTACTACCTATGACGACACACACATACAACGCAAGAGCACATAAGCTCAAAAAATATATAGTAAACGTAATCTCAGGGAGACTCGGTTATGTTTCGGTTTTGCTGGTAAGAGCGCCGCTGCAATAGGCTTCGGATCAGCTCCTCCAAGGTCGCGTTCACTGAGGATTGAGGTACCTTCTCCTGGAACAAAGAAACCACAACATCAAACCGTTATCCGTTCGAATAAATTAAAGGAGGGGGAACAAAATGTACACTGTTCTGAAAGTGATTTATTCATCATAAAGGCAAACAGCTTAAAGGTAGTGGGTTTGTAATGATTTCCCTTGCAAACTTTAGGAAAATATGCATGGTTGATACCACTGTGCAGGGTCTTTGCAGAGGAATGCAAAGAGCAACCTCCCAAGAAGAACACCATCGCTGGTGTCCTTATCCTGCCTATTTCTCTCACAAGCATGATAATTTGATTGCTGAATTTTCAAAGCACACTGGGTAGCAGCAGCAGCAGCACAAACATAATAATGCTAAAGAATTTTCATTCCCGTAAACAGATTGACCTGCTTCACCGCCCAGTTTAGAGATTAGTAACTAACTATGATTACGGGTGTTTATCCATATCTTACCCACTGTACTCACAATTTAATTCGACACTAAACTGGATCAGATAGTGTCATTGTGGCCATAGTTATCCACTAGTATTTTGCCGGCAGATCATCATCATGGACAGGTGAGGTTGCCTGGAGTTTGAAATTTCAGCATACTTCTGTTTATTCTGCTGTATCTTCCATTTAGTTGAATTTGCATATTGTTGACAGACAAAAGGGAGTTGACTTATCTTGCCAAATGGAGTCTCAGTCAACAGAGTGCACAAAAAATGAAGAAAGAGCACAAAAGTGTATTACTATTTACTAGTTGGAACTTGGAGTACTCCTTATAAACAACAAACAAGGATCACATCCTTAATTTATCACAAGATGGAAATGGAACAGGGCAGCAGACCAGCAGTTATCTAGCTAAGTTCAGAAAAAGGGCGATCTGCAGCGCTAGTCAAATTCCACACTTCGAGAAGAACGTAATTGTCAAACTAACCACATAAGTTATGCAAGGCATAAGTCAATTTCAGCAAAATCCAAGGAACAATGGATTTGACTTACATTTCAGATAGCACAAGGTACAGATAAGCAAGGCAGACCCAGATACTTAAACACAAGCCAGAAGAACAGAAATGGAGGAACGAACTATAGAAGGCATGCCACAAACTAGACGGGAAAAGATAGTCAATGTGTGGTACGTTAGGGATCGTAAAATGACCAAAAACTATAAAATCAAGTGATAACATGCAGAAACACTGTTCTTGAACATATACCCATGAAAAGTAGTGCATAAGAACAGATGGGCATATGAAGAGGATGCACAATGGGATTATGTGTGTATGAGAGTACGGGCTTCTTAATTACCTGTGGTCCTCATTGGCACTGCCCCAGGAGTTGCCGTTGCTACTGCTAGCGCCGGAGATGTTGTAGTGGGATCTGTGACGGCCTCCTGCATACTCAATGTGATGCAGGTCCTTCAGCAGCTCTTCATAGTGCCTCTTCACTTCCTCGACTGACTTCCCATCACCGACTGCTCGTGCCACCTTCTGCCAGCGGTCTGGCGTGTCCTCGTCATACGTCGCTAGTGCCGTCTCAAAGACCTTGTTCTGTTTTGCTGTCCAAGATGAACTCATTATCTCTCTATTTTTCTTTTTCTCCTTCCCCTTTACTGTTTCCCCAGCAGGGAGAAATTTTCCACGAAAGGTCAGGGGACTAGTAATGGACACTACTTGTGGCTGCTCGTGTTTCTGTGGAACAAAGAGTGAGCGTAGATGTGCTATTTATATAGAGGGGGAAGCCAACAATAGCCAGTATTGAGTGGGTGGTGATTTGTGCTAGCAGTAGGCAATGAGTTGACACACCTATGTAGGAGGGAGCCACGAGAAATTTCACTGACTCACCACACTAATCTGGGAGACTAGACCTTTGTCATCTCATTTCATCCCGCAATCTTAATGTATATCCTTTATTCTTGCTTTTTCTTTTCTATGTTGAAACTTGAAACCATGCTCTAAGGGTGCATTTGGTACTTACCACAACTTTTTGTCAAACTCACATCAACATCTGTGTCGTTTTGTATTGGAAGAAGCACAGTGAGAAGATGCAAAAACTTACCAGGCCAATTAAACGACAATATACAAAGCAACCTAGGCTAACAAAACCAGACAAGCAAAGCAACAAGCCTACACACACAGCTCTACAAAGAAGCAAAAAGGTCACAAGTGTGCGTTGGCGGAAACGTCTTACCCTTCGTGGGGGACGTGTTGCGTGTTTATAAAGAGGGTTGCGAGGTCTGATCACGCGTACAGAGTTTGTTGGAGATACAACTTGGAGAGAAAGAAAGACAAGAGATAAAGGAGCTAGGTACAACCGAATACAAAGATAACCATGCGCCTAGCTATCCTATCTATCTCCTAACTATAACTGAATATCTCCTCCTGACGCGTTATATCATGTTTAACACCCTCCCTTAATCACAACTTGGTCAAGTTGAGATTATGTTTGAAGTCCTCAAAGCTTCTCACAGGCAATGCCTTTGTAAATCCATCTGCAACTTGATCTCTGGAGTGCACAAAACGAATATCAAGTTGCTTCTGAGCAACTCTTTCTCTGACAAAATGAAAATCAATTCTATATGTTTTGTTCTAGCATGGAAAACTGGATTAGCAGAGAGATAGGTGGCACCAAGGTTGTCACACCATAGACATGGAGCCCATGTGGTTTTCACACAAAGTTCTTTCAACATAGACTGAACCCATATTATCTCTGCTGTAGCATTTGCCAATGCTTTGTATTCTGCCTCTGTGCTTGACCTGGAAACCGTGGCCTGTTTTCGTGCACACCAAGATATCAGGTTAGGTCCAAAAAACACAGCAAACCCACCAGTGGATCGCCTATCATCCAAGCATCCTGCCCAATCTGAATCAGAAAATGCACTGACAAGAGTTGAAGATGACTTGCTGAAATTTAGACCAACACTCAAAGTGTTTTTGACATATCTGACTATGCGTTTTGCAGCAGTCAAGTGAACAGTGGTGGGTGCATGAAGAAACTGACATACCTTGTTAACCGCAAAAGAAATGTCAGGCCTAGTAAGAGTCAGATACTGCAAAGCCCCAACTAAACTTCTGTATCTTGTGCTATCCTCTTGACTCAAGAGTGTCCCTTCTGTGAGAGACAATTTTTCTGAACTGGACAGTGGAGTAGGTGAGGGTTTACAATCTTTCAAACCAGCCTTCTTTACCAGATCGGTTGCATATTTTTCCTGAGAGAGGTGAAGTCCATCTCTATTTCTCTTTACCTCAATCCCAAGAAAGAAGTGCAAGTCTCCAAGATCCTTCAAGGCAAAATCTGCACTCAAGTCCTTTAAGAGTCCTGTGATTGCTTCATCAGATGAGCTTGTCACAATAATGTCATCAACATATATGAGAACAAATATGCATGTGTTGGACTTGTTGTAGATGAATAATGAGGTGTCTGACTTAGAAGGAACAAAACCAAGTGCCTGCATCTTATGACAGAGACGAGAATACCATGCCCTTGGAGCTTGCTTCAACCCATATAGTGCTTTATCAAGTTTACACACGTAAGAGGGAGCACTTTTACTTACAAACCCAGGAGGTTGCTTCATGTACACTTCCTCTTCCAGAACACCATGGAGGAACACGTTCTGTACATCTAGCTGTCTGAGACTCCAACCCCTAGAAACAGCAATAGACAGGACAAGACGAATGGTAGCAGCTTTTACTACTGGACTAAACGTGTCCTCATAGTCTATGCCATATCTTTGTTTAAAGCCCTTTGCAACAAGTCTAGCTTTATAACGATCAATAGTTCCATCAGATTTCCTTTTAATCCTGAATACCCACTTGCAATCAATCAAGTTTTTACCTTGCTGTGGAGGAACCAAGTGCCATGTTTTATTTTTCTTCAATGCCATGTACTCTTCGTTCATAGCTTTCTTCCATCGTTCATCACCAAGTGCTTCTTCAACTGTACTTGGTTCATCTGGTTCACCTGTGGAACAAATCATACCATATTTGACTATATGTTTGTAGTTCACAGGTTTCGTTACCCCTTTTTGTAGTCGT
Source organism: Aegilops longissima (assembly GCA_021605205.1). Lineage (NCBI taxonomy): Eukaryota > Viridiplantae > Streptophyta > Magnoliopsida > Poales > Poaceae > Aegilops > Aegilops longissima. The sequence continues at coordinate 499,657,672 of CM038681.1, read as the reverse complement.
GTACGACGCGGTGATGATGCAGCCAAATCTGTGGCCACAGAGGATCCGGCTGCCTGCATGGAAGCTCCAGCCAGAACTGATCCCGAGACAGATACTGTCGGTGCAGCAGCGCAAGCTGTCTCGGGTGGATCTTCTGTGGCACGTGTTGTCGCTGCCGCCCCTGAGGAGGCCGCAGAGAATCCTGGCCTGTGCGCCAGCCCATCATTGCCACATGATGGCGAATCAACACCGGGCGCCGCGCCAGGGCCCGCGCCGGTGGAGCGGTCCAGAGTCCGCCGCTTGTAGCATAGCGGTTGGCCGCGATAACGAGCATCGCCTGGGCCACCCCCGCACCGCCAGTTGGCAGAGGAGGATTGGCCCGCCGCTGGGTCCGCTGTGCAGCCAGCGAGAGGGAGCCGCGTGTCGCGCGCAGGAGTGGACGCTGCGGCGCGTGCGCCCGCAGCTGCAGCCTCGTCTGCTGCGCCGGATCCCGAGGGGGATCGGATCTCCTGACTCCGCTCCGATCCCGAGGAGATCCTGTCGCCAGTTTCCTGCTGCGACACCAATCCCGAGGAGATTCTGTCTCCTATTTCTTGACACATGAAATAAGGGCCAGGATTTTCACCGTTTGCATTATTTTCTTCACCGATCGTCCCTGTCTCAGTGTCTGTTGCATCAAGATGAGCCTCATGTAGTATATTAGTGGGATTAGTCAACAAGTGATCATCAATATCGTTCCCCCCATGATTAAGGCCGGTGAGTTGTGAGGGCAAAAGAAGAATTTCTTTGCGAAGAAGCGCACCGGCGTTAGGATGAAGATCAGCGAAAGGAAACTGTGTTTCATCAAAAACGACATCCCTAGATTTGTAGACACGGCCCGTGGAGACATGTAGACATTTGACACCCTTGTGTTGGGCACTATAGCCAAGGAAGACACATTTGGTGGAACGAAACATGAGTTTTTGTTTGTTGTAGGAACGTAAGTTGGGCCAACACACGCACCCAAAAACACGAAGAGAGCTATAGTTCGGTTTTTCATGAAGAAGCCTCTCTAGTGGGGTTTCATTGTGGATAACACGACTAGGAAGCATGTTTATAAGATGAACGGCTGTGAGAAAAGCTTCATCCCAGAATTTTAGAGGCATAGATGCTCCTGCGAGGAGGGCAAGGCCAACTTCAACGATGTGGCGATGCTTGCGTTCGGCAGAGCCGTTTTGCTGGTGCGCATGGGGGCATGACACGTGGTGTGAGATGCCAAGAGTTTGGAAGAAGGAATTCAATTTCTCATATTCCCCTCCCCAGTCTGACTGGACTGCAATGATTTTGCTGTCAAACTTGTGCTCAACAAGAGCTTGAAAGTTTTGAAAAACTTGAAACACTTCGGATCTATGCTTAAGGAGATAAATCCACGAGAATTTGCTATAGTCATCAATGAAACTAACGTAATATGAGTGTCTACCAACAGAGGTGGGAGCCGGACCCCACACATCAGAAAATATAAGTTGCAACGGTTTGGTGGAGACACTACTAGATATGGGATATGGCAATTGATGACTTTTTGCTCTTTGGCATGAATCACAAATAGTTTCATTATGTCGCTCAACCACAAACGGGAGCTTATTTTTCCTAAGCAATTTTTCAACTAGAGAGAAAGAAGCATGGCCTAATCTATCATGCCACTGTGTTGATGAGAGCTTGGTAGCACCATAGACTTGTTTATTGAATCTTCTACGCACCGGGATCAACGGATAAAGCCCTCGAACACATCTACCTCGATAGAGGATTTTCTTCATTTCCTGATCCTTGATCAAAAAAAGTAAGGGTGAAACTCGAGGAAGACATGATTATCTAAGGCAATTCGGTGAACAGAAAGAAGACTTTTGGTGGCACTAGGAACATGCAAGATTTTTTTTAGATGAATATTGCGACTAGGGGTACTGAATATTGAATGACCAATGTGATTTATCCTCATACCTTCTCCACTGGCCGTGTGGATTTGATCCTTTCCACGGTACCTTTCCTTCATGGTCACCTTCTCAAGTTCGTTGGTGATGTGGTTGGTGGCGCCGCTATCGACATACCAGTTGGTGTCGATGCCGTAGGAGCCATCGGCCGCAGCAGCGACCTTGTCATCGTCTTGAGAGTCGTCCTCGTCCTCATCATAGCGGTACCAGCAGTCTTTTGCTGTGTGGCCTGGCTTACCACATATCTGGCAGCGAGGTGAGTCCGGGCGAGATCGGCCAGAGCCACTGCCGCCGCCACGGCGAGGTTTGTTGGTGAAGCGCCCGCTGTTGTTGCTGCTGCCACCAGAGCGCCCTCTGCCGCGGGAAGAGCCACGGGAACGACCACCACCATGGCCACGGGTTGCCGCGTTTGCAGAAGACTTGAAGGAGTGGCCGCCCGCACCGTGGAACTGCGCCATGCGTTGGTCGAAGTTGCTGAGCATGGCGAAGATCTCATCGAGGGAAGCGGGCGAAACGCGGGCGTCAAGGGCCGAGACCAGGGGCTGGTACTCCAGATCCAGCCCATGGAGGATATACGAGATCAACTCATCCTCCTGGATCGGTTTGCCCGCCGCGACCAGCTCGTCGGCGAGGCCACACATGTAGGCGAAGTAGGTGGCGGTGGATTGGTTACCTTTCTGCGCGTTGATGAGGGAGGTTCTGATGGTGTTGACGCGGCTCAGCGACTGCGACGAGTACATGAAGGAAATATGCCCTAGAGGCAATAATAAAGTTATTATTTATTTCCTTATTTCATGATAAATGTTTATTATTCATGCTAGAATTGTATTAACCGGAAACATGATACATGTGTGAATACATAGACAAACATATAGTCACTAGTATGCCTCTACTTGACTAGCTCATTAATCAAAGATGGTTATGTTTTCTAACCATAGACATGTGTTGTTATTTGATTAATGGGATCACATCATTAGGAGAATGATGTGATTGACATGACCCATTCCGTTAGCCTAGCACTTGATCGCTTAGTATGTTGCTATTGCTTTCTTCATGACTTATACATGTTCCTGTAACTATGAGATTATGCAACTCCGCTTACGGAGGAACACTTTGGTGCTACCAAACGTCACAACGTAATCGGGTGATTATAAAGGAGTACTACAGGTGTCTCCAAAGGTACATGTTGGGTTGGCGATTTCGAGATTAGGTTTTGTCACTCCGATCGTCGGAGAGGTATCTCTGGCCCTCTCGGTAATGCACATCACTATAAGCCTTGCAAGCAATGTAGCTAAAGAGTTAGTTACGGAATGATGCATTACGTAATGAGTAAAGAGACTTGCCGGTAACGAGATTGAACTAGGTATTGGATACCGACGATCGAATCTCGGCAAGTAACATACCGATGACAAAGGGAACAACGATGTTGTTATGTGGTTTGACCGATAAAGATCTTCGAGAATATGTAGGAGCCAATATGAGCATCCAGGTTCCGCTTATTGGTTATTGACCAAGAATAGTTCTAGGTCATGTCTACATAGTTCTCGAACCCGTAGGGTCCGCACGCTAAGGTTTCGATGATGTTATATTATGAGTTTATGAGTTTTGATGTACCGAAGGAGTTCGAGTCCCGGATGAGATCGGGGACATGACGAGGAGTCTCAAAATGGTTGAGACGTAAAGATCGATATATTGCTTCCTATTTGTCTCATGTCATTTCGGAATTTTCAGTAATGTGCTTCTTGTCCAGTTCATTATCACTCAAATTCACTTTCCTTGACTTTCAGTTCTATCTCTTTAATTTCATTTTAATGTGCTAGGTTCTTATCTATGTCATTTGAGAGTCTATTATGACCTTGCTCTTCAAGTGATTTGTCAAGTTTATATTATGTCATTTCATATCATTTGATTCAAGTCTTTTGTCGATTCTTGTCAGATATATTCCAATCAGTTCACATCTTGTTTCGACTCTTTGGGTCATTCGTTCACATCAGTCTAATCTCTACTACTTTCATTCTTGTATCTCAGTTTACGATTTCTTCATTCTCCGATTTTTGTCCAATATGGATTAATTCATATCATTTCTATTGTTCAATTTTTGTCATTTCACCAAGCCTACTTTAATTATTTACTTTCTTGTTAATATTCACCATTTGCTCTGTTTGACATACTGTCTTTCATTCTCAATTCATATTATTTCTATTCTTCGTCTGGTATCCTATCATTTTCACCAGTACATCATTTTCTTAACATCTTGCTTCAACCTCCTCTGTTTTCATTTGCGTTTCATTCTTGACAGGTTTGTCCTTATCCAATTTTCTTCTAATGTCCTCTAAGTTCTTCTTACTCGGTTTCTTTCAATGCATTCTGATTCAGTCTCAAGTTCTTCTTCACGATTCGTTCTTACAGTGCTTAGTTTCCATCATTCTTTTCTACGGATGTCATTCCTGTCTGCATCCTCTGCCTTTCTATTCGTACTGCCATTCTGTTTCTTTCATTCTGTCGTCGTTGGTTTGTGTCATTTGTTTGCTTCATTCTCAGTTTCTCTTTCAATGCCTCTTGAACCTGTCTGATTAGTCATTCTTCTTCTGTTCGTTATTTCAATTCTCTATGTCTTTATCATTCTATTTCCTATCCTTCCTCCATTTAGTCTTGCCCTACATGACTTCGTCTGTCATCCCTTTCCTTTCGATGCCTCATTAGTTTCGGCCTAATGTGATCCATTTTCCTTGGTGTTTTCATCCGTGATTTCTTCATTCGAGTCCTTGTCTTCGGTCTCGTTTCATTTCACCTTTGCTCATGCCATTCTCTTACGCTTATCTCTGCCTCTTCCTTTTCGCTCGCCGTTAACTCGTCCGCTCTGAGTTCTGACTCTCCGTCAGATCTCCGCCTCGCTTATTAACCTCTTGACTTTCGTTCATGATGTTGCTTCATGTCTCTGTTCATGTTCAACCTATGTCTGCTCATTCCTGTACTCGCCTGCTCCGACTCTTCGTTGCATCATCGTTCCGCTTCGGCTCCAACTTAGCTGCCGCAGCTTGTGCTGTAGCTGCCTAATCGTGCGCAACTTCGCCTTCCATCTCGAGCCGACCTGCTGATTCATCGATCCCACTCGCTCCACCTGCTCCTATTCTCCGCCGTCTGCGCTCGTCCCGTCCTCCACTGGAGCTCCACGCCTCTAGCATCCTCCTATCACATCCTCCTCGCCATTGCTCTCACACTCGCCTCCTCCCTGCCATTCGCTCATACTGCCCCATCTCCCACGTCTTAGCCCGCTCCTCCTCCATGGCGCCCGTCGTCCCATCACGGCTGCTGCCACTCCGCCTCGCTGCCTCTCGCCTGCCCGCCGCTTAGGCCATTGCCGCCACCAGCCTCCTAGGCCCCCTCCATGCGGTCGCCTCCGCCTCGCCGCCGCCCGTCCCCCTTGCCGGCTCCTTGCCGCTGGCCGATGTCGCCTACCCAGGCAGGCCTCCTCCTGCCCCTACTCCACCTTCACCTCCGTCCGATCCTTGGTCCGCACTCCTGCGTCCGCGGACCTCCCGCCTCCCTCCGTCTCTCCTGCACTTCCCCGTCCGCTTCGCCATCCGTTCTCCCGAGTCATGCCACGCCGGCCTCGCGTGCACGCCTCCCCGCCTCCTAGCTCGATCCACTGATCCGCCGCACCTCTGTCCTGCTCAGGCCCATGACCCTCGATTCTCCGGCTGCAGCTCACCCGTCATCTGCCCCGCAGCCTCTGCGCTTGCACATGTCCCAGATGCCGATCCGCTTGCCCCTGTTTCATGTCTCCTAACTACGCATCTGCCGATCTCAGCTCATGCTGTTACTGCCTCTATTCATCTATTCGTGATTTACAATTTAGCTCTCTCTATCCTGTTGGCAAATGCCAGAGCTGTTTAAATGTTTCGACTGTTATTAATTGTGTGTTTATATGCCACTCATTAACTTGCCATGATATAATGCTTATTCAATTAATCAATTTATAGCCTGTAAACTAACGTTAAATGATTACATGTACAAATGTAAATTGCTGTTATTTATTAGTTTCATTATCCATGTGTTTTACATAACAGTTTATCATATCTAAATTAATGTAATGTGTTTATTCTATTTTTGAAATTCAGTTATTAAAACATACTATCTTATTATTGCTTAATGCTTTAATTATGCAATGATATAAATATTGTGATTGTACTTTGATTGAACTTGCTTTAATAATTTATTGTATTGTTGATGACATCCGATTGATATATCATTCATGTTGATTTGCATCCTACTTTATTTGGTCATGTTGTACATTGTTGTTGCTTCCTGTTACATGCTTCTCATTGCCGTTCGTCAATGATCGATTGTAGGTTCATCAGTTTATGATCATTCTTCTTTCTTCGTGCTCTTCTGTCTCCTAGTGTTGCATGATATATCTCAGCTACTTAACTTGCTGCTAGTTCTTCTTCTTCGTGCTACGCATTACATCTTGTTCTTACCTTCATTTTTGCTTCCTACATTTTGCTATTCTCTTTTACTTGTAGTATTGCCCTATTCCTATTGTCCTTATGACTGTTGCCGTATGACTTTCTACTATCCTATTGATGAACGATTGTTCCTAGTGTTAACTGTTGGCTAGTCAGCTGTATGCGTATCTTATTCTAGTAAGTGTTCTTGTTTGCATAGATTGCAGGAGCATGTTTCACTTGTTGCAATTGTTGTTTCTTATTTCCGGCCTCATTTAAACTTGCCTAAATAGTTAGTTTAATTATGCTCCACCTCTTGCCATGTTTAACAACATTTAATATTGTTGAGTACCTAAACGAGATCAAACTAAATATGTCAATGTGGTGTTTTGTCAATATGCAACCCGTTGCATATTGAGCTCCACTTAATTTGTAGTATTGTTTGTTGCATATTGCCATGCCATGCCTCATTAAACCGGACATGCATCATGCTTGATTGTGCATCATGCCATGTTTATGCTGGTGCATTTATCATGTTGTTTGTTTCTTTCCGGTGTTGCTTCTCGGTTCCGGTAATGTTGCGATTGTGAGGATTCGCTCGACTACTTCCGCTCGTCTTCTTCATGGACTCGTTCTTCTTCCTAGCGGGATTTCGTGCAAGATGACCGCTACCTCGGATCTCACTACTATCATTGCTATGCTAGTTGCTTCGTTCTATCGCTATGCTGCGCTACCTATTACCTGCTTATCAAGCCATCCCAAATTGCCATGAACCTCTAACCTGTTGCACCTTCCTAGCAAACCGTTGTTTGGCTATGTTACCGCTTTGCTCAGCCCTCTTATAGCGTTGTTAGTTGCAGTGAAGATGAAGTTTGTTCCTTGTTGAACATGGAGATGTTGTTCCTTGTTGGAACATGTTTACTTGTTGGGATATCACAATATATCTTATTTAATTAATGCATCTATATACTTGGTAAAGGGTGGAAGGCTCGGCCTTATTCCTGGTGTTTTGTTCCACTCTTGCCGCCCTAGTTTCCGTCATATCGGTATTATGTTCCCGGATTTTGCGTCCCTAACGCGGTCGGGTGATTTATGGGACCCCTTGACAGTTCGCTTTGAATAAGACTTTTCCAAAGAAGGCCCAACATTGGTTTTACTATTTGCCTCACCACCACCTATATTTCCCTTGGGAGTAATTAACCCAAGGGTCATCTTTATTTAGCCCCCGACCAGTGCTTCTCTAAGTCTGGCCCGAACCGAGTAGATCATGGGCCCCCTCGTGGCAACTCGAGGTTTGGTTTTACTCAGAGGATGTCTCATCCGTGTTGCCTGAGAACGAGATATGTGCAGCTCCTATCGGGATTGTCGGCGATCGGGCGGCTTTGCTGGACTTGTTTTATTCTTTGTCGAAATGTCTTGTAGCCGGATTCCGAGACTGATCGGGCTTCCGGGAGAAGGTCTATTCCTTCGTTGATCGTGAGAGCTTATCATGGGCTGTTGGGACACCCTGCAGGGTTTGAACTTTCGAAAGCCGTGCCCGCGGTTATGTGGCAGATGGGAATTTGTTAATGTCCGGTTGTAGAAAACCCGGTTGATCTTTAACTAAAATACACCAACCGTAATGCGTAATCGTGAGTGTCTCTTTTCGGGTTGATCGAGAGGAGAACACGGTTTCGGGTTATGTTTGACGTAAGTAGGAGTTCAGATCACTTCTTGATCATTACTAGTTGACGACCGTTCCTTTGTTTCTCTTCTCGCCTCATTTGCGTATGTTAGCCACCATATCATGCTTAGTCGCTGCTGCAACCTCACCACTTTACCCCTTCCTTCCCTTTAAGCTTTGCTAGTCTTGATACCCATGGTAATGGGATTGTTTGAGTCCTCGTGGCTCACAGATTACTACACCACCAGTTGTAGGTACAGGTTTCACGATGATCATGACGTGAGAGCGATGTTTGCTTGTGTTGGAGTTCTTCTTCCGCTTCTTCTTCGATCGGGGATAGGTTCCGGTCGGCAGCCTGGGTTAGCAGGGTGGATGTCGTTTGAGCTTTTGTTTATGTTTCATCCGTAGTCGGATGTTGATCTTGTATATGATGTTGTTGTATTCTTGTGGCTTTTGTGCCTTATGTATGTATCCCCACTATTATGTAATGTTGATGTAATGATATCCACCTTGCAAAAGCGTTTCAATATGCGGGTCTACCCTTGGTGGGACCGTCGAGTTCCTTTTGGATAGGGTCGCATATTGGGCGTGACAAGTTGGTAATCAGAGCCTCGACCGACCTTAGGAGCCCCCTTGTTTGTTGGCCGTTGTTGAGTCTAGAAGAAAACTATTTTGAGTCTTAGGATTATATATATCGGAGAGTAGGATTCTTTTTACTCCTCAGTCCCTTCGTCGCTCTGGTGAGGTTTCCTGACGTAGATGTTTTGTCTTTCCTCTTCTCAAATTTCACTAAATTTTTCTTTAGGATCACGCGGGTATCTTGGAATCGTTCCGATGGTTTTGTGACGAGAACATTGTTCTTGGTGCCTCCTGACATTTAGGGGTTGTGGCAGTGTCCCGGGGAATTGAGCTCCGAGGTGTTGTCGTCACTATTTTATCGTTGCAGTTCTGGAATACCTGAGTTTTGCCGACATCGGAAATCTCTTTTGTACAGTTGTTGGTGAGATAACCCCGATAACCCAATCTCGAGGTGAGTGGGGAGTATTGCCATGACTCGATAACGGATGCTTTTCAAGGTCGAGGTACACGATTTCGAAGGTTTCTTGGTTATGTGTTGACGGATGGATACAATTGGATCTAGGTATTGTTAGTTTGGGTGATATATTTTGTGTCCCTGATCCCCAACACCAGATTGCATAACCGAAAGTTTTGGGAGTTTATAGGTGGGAATTCAAGTAGCTCCTAGAATATCTTTCCGACGATGCATGATATGGGATTGGGTAAATCTCTATCATATGTATTTGTTCCGCTTATTCGCAAGCCAAATCCTTTGTTTTGTTTTATTTGTGGTATTCGAGTTGCTTCAAGTCAAATGTTGAAACCATACCTTTTCCTAAACGGTGTTCTCATATTGCTATATAAATACTAATCCTTCTTGATCAGCGAGGTTGTCATGTTAATTCTTTTCCAACCGCGTGCTTCTCTTTAAGTGGATCCGATCATTTCAACATCCGCAAGATCAATTCTAAGTTTTTCTCAACGGTGTTTGTTTCATCCATCCCAAGTTGTCTTTGTTTTCCGCCCTCCACCCTTTTTCTTCAAGGACTCAGATTTCTTAATCATGCGTCTTTTATTTGTGAAAGTCTCTTCATTCTTTTCTTTCAATGTTCTTATCCGTGATTTCCCATGAAGATGCCCAACAGTTTCAAGTTCATCATCCTTCATTGTTGTTTCTTCTCCGGTCGATCCAATTCAAGCTTTCGATATTCATCATATTCCTTTCCTCGTTTCTAATGCTCTCTCTTGCCGATGCACCTCTTAATCATTCACTTCTCGCTATTCATTTGTTCTGGAGTGTTGAAGATATCAAAGAAGAATCATGTTTCCTTTCTTAATCCGTTTGAGTTACTTCAAGTTTTTCTCTCATTCAAGCTATTTAATTCAACCGGTGCAATCTCTCTTCAAAATCGTTCAACGGTGTTTTTCTTGTAGTGGGCCATAACCCACAGGTTTTTTTCCTAGGATCTTACCTGACTCTTCTAATTTTCCCGGAGCTATTCCCAAATTCTTTTCGAAGTTTGACGTAAGAATGAATTTTCATCACTCACATGCCTTCTCCAAGATCGCTTTCAAATTATTTTTCACTGTTGGCTCAACATCTTTGCTTTTCATTCTCCCGGAGTATCTCAGTAATTTGGTGTTGTTTCTCCTCGTCATTCTTAGCATGTGAAGACCGAAGAAGGATTTCTCCTAAATCTTGGTCCATTCTCTTCAAGATTCATGGTTCTAGTTTGATGCCATCCTCTCATAATTGTTTTTGATTGTGGGAATTCTTTTCACCCATCCGGAGCATTTCACGAGTCTTTTCAGTTTGATTCTTCGGAGGCCATCATGTCATAATTCTTCATTCTCAGCGTGTAGCTATCGTTCTCCAAATCTTAATGGTGAATCGTTCAAATATCCTCTAATCAGTTCATGATCTCTTCATTTCTCTTGTATTTAAATTCTCTCAAGTATCTTCATTCGTTTTCAAATTCTTCCCGGTGAATTGTGCCTTTGCCATGTTCATTTTTAATTCTTACGGTGGTTCGTTCAAGATCTCTCTTCCTTTGTTATCATATCAAATCATTCGTTGTTTCCAAATTCCACCGGTGGTTCCTTGAAGACCTTCACAAGTTTGCGCCATATCTCTTTTAATCCTTTCTATGAGAATAAGTAGTATGCCAAATCCGTTGCTTGTCATCAATTTAAATTGGTGAAGGATAGGCATGACATAATTCTTATTCTTGTTTCATCCAAGTGATTAATTCTTTTCTTCCGGAGATTGTTCATGATGAAGTAATTCTCGGTTCTAGTGTTTCATCTATTCTTTTTCCGGAGTTCCAAGTTTTCCGCATTATCTTGTCGCGAAGATCCATCTAAATTCATTGCAAGGCTTCACCTTGTGTTGTCAACTTCTCTTTCTTTTTATCATCCTGTTATTACCGGAGTTCTTCTTGGAGGCTCTACATGATGGTTTGTCAAGGATTCTTTTCATTCTTCAATTGCTCTTCAACATTTTTCTCGAACTTATGATCCGCCAAGCTATACTCTAAAATAAACATGGTGCTCAACACATGTTTTGTTTTGACTAGTTCAATCATTCTTCATCGTGCATTTCGAAGTACAATTCTTTCTACCTTATCTTTGAGGTGGGGTTATGTCACTCTTGACAATTTCGTTCATGTTTCATGATTCATATTGTTGTCAAGAATGAGGTATTTCAAATCCATCAATCCCTTTGTTGGAGTTATCTTGGGTCATATTTCACCTAAAGCCTTCCATTGGGAATGTTGCTATTTATGGTGCTTGTAAATGAACCAAGTTCTTCATTTGTCCTCCCGGTGAAATAAGTTTCTCTTATCTTCACTGATCTCAATCAATCAATTGTTTCTGTTAATGGCGGGTTGTCACCTCGTAGTCTTGAGATGTTTCCATAAGCCCACTACAAGCTTATTCTTTTCGGCGTTTGTTTTTCAACAAATCCGTCAAATTCTTCTTTGCAAGGGTGCTTTTCCAAGTTCATTTGTGGCAGAAGTTGGCATTTTCTTCTCCATTCTTTTATTCCAATGATCTATTTTCTATTCTTTCTTCCGGAGGCATGGTGATGTTGCTCTCTCCACTCATCATCTCGATTGTGAGGATCATGTTATTTTCCTTGCTTATCCGTTTAGCCGGAGTGTTGTGTTCTCATTCAAGTTCTTTCATCTTATCAAGTTTTGCCTCTCTTTTCAACCTGAGTGCTGTCTGAAATCCCTCTTACCCATTACGGTGTGTTGTTGATTTCATCAAGTATCCTCTCATTTGGCAAGTTCATGTTCAATTTCTTCCATTTACAGTCGGAGTGCTGTCCAAATTATATCATTCTTATTCATTCTTATCTCGTTTCAACGAGAGTGGTTTCAATTCCTTCTTGTCCATTGTGCTCGTCATTTATGTCTTGGCAACCTTCAAGCTCTCGTAATGTTCCTTGTTCCTCTTTTCGACCGGGTTGTTTGCAATCTCGTTCATCTCTGTTGTACTCTTTCTTTTAAATTGTTAAACCTCTCAAGGTTCTTTGGTTTCACTCATTGCTCGAAGAAGCAATTTAGTTTACCTCTTATCTTCCTCTTCCTTTTCTCTCCGGTGCCATCCTAGATCTCGGGACGAGATCCTCTCGTAGTGGTGGAGTGTTGTAACACCCCGGATACAACTTTCCATATTCGTAACTCCAACTCTTGCCTTTTCCGGAGATGTGATTTATTATTTCCTCCGTGGTTGGGTTTTTGTCTGTTGTTTTGCATTTTGTTCATGTCTTGCATTTCATCTCATGGCATCATCTGCATTTCATCCGCATGTTTTTCAAAACTTGCATCCGTTCGTGTTCCGTCAGTTCTCTCTGTTGTCCGTTCCGAGCCCCGATACACTCGCAGCACGCTACCTGCACCTCCAAATATTATTTTATAAGTGGCATAAAATGTTCTCGGAATGGGTTGCAACTTGTCATGCGGTCTTATTATAGTGTAGACAGGCCGCCGCCAAGTTTAAATCGATTCGAGTCCGCTTGATCGCCCAACCGTTAAACATTGCGGTATCGCTGCGGTACCTTCGTCGCTGACGTTCGGTCTCCAAACTGCTGTCGGGTCTCTCTCTTCTCAGCCTAGCCCATCTACACAGCCCCAACCCCTCTCCTAGTCCCTCTCCGCTCCGGAGCCGTTCGATGGCGATCAGACGGTCCAAAATGGAGCTAATCCCTAACCCTAGCCCCTTTCCTATTTAAACACCATCCCTTGTCCATTTTGGGCAGCCTAGCCCCTCCACCTACCTCTGGTCTTCCTCCTCCTCGAATCTCGCCCCCAATCATCACCGCCGCCTCCACCTCCGTTTCCGCGCCACCCGCCTCCTCCTCGCCACTTGGCGCCACTGCCCCTCCCGCAGCCAACCAGGGCTGGCCACGTGCCCCAGCGCCTCCCGCGCCGCTGGCCTCCCGCCCGTCCCACGGCCCGCCCGGCCGATTTGGGCCAGAGGTGCCCGCCGCGCCGCCTGCTCGGGAGGAGCTCCTCCTGCGCCTCGGGGATCCTGCGCCCGACCGCCGCCGCCTCGCGCCTCCGCCCGACGACCCGGCAGCCACGGCGGCGGCGCCAACGCCAGCCGAGCCCGCCTCCTCCTCTCTTCCTTCTCCTCCTCCACTTCTCCTGCTCACCTGCCGACCCTTTCCTCCCGCGGTAGCCACCGCGCCATGGAGGTCGCCGTCGCCCGCCACGTCTTCACCCGAACCGGCTGGATCCACCGGATCCGGTTGCCCCGGCGGATCTGCTCGTTCCGTCCATCCGGACCTCTCCGGTCGGTCCCGCCCGTCTTGGCCGCTTCGCCGGCGGGCAACCGCCGCCGCCGCCTTCCACAGCGGTCGGGAGAAGCCCGATCCGCCCTGCCCGTTGATCAAGCGCCGTCCGGCCCGTGGGCCCGCCTGCGTCTGGCCCACCTCGGCTCACTGCCCCAGCCCCACCCGCCTGCCTCCTTCCCGTGGGCCTCCCCCTCGGCCCGAGATCGTGAGGCCCAGCGCCCCCAGCCGGCCTCCCCTCTGCTTCCGACTGGCTTGGCCCAATGTGAGCAGCTCCCCAGCCAAGCGGTCGCCAGATTTGGCCCGTTGTTTTTTTTTCCTCGCTGAGTTTTTCTATTATCCAAGACTAGCAGTTTCTGAAAACCCTTAGACTTCATGCATGTAATAACTAATTAACCGTGCATCGGATTTAAACAAACTTTATATGTAAAATGCTTAGAAAATTGTGTAGATTAATAATATGCCATTTTCATCCCATGTTAAAATGTTTAGCTTGCTGTTTATTTAAATTTGCTAATATGCCATGCTAAAATGATTTAATTCATAACTAAATAACCGTAACTCGAATTAAATGTTCTCTATATGTAAATGGGGTGGAAAATGCCTAGTTTAACATGGTCCACTTTATTTTGCTGTTTAACAACATTAAAATTGTGTTTAGGGCAGAACAGTACCGAATCTAAAATATTGCTCATGAGGTTTTCCGGAATTGTTGTTTCTTATTTCCGGCCTCATTTAAACTTGCCTAAATAGTTAGTTTAATTATGCTCCACCTCTTGCCATGTTTAACAACATTTAATATTGTTGAGTACCTAAACGAGATCAAACTAAATATGTCAATGTGGTGTTTTGTCAATATGCAACCCGTTGCATATTGAGCTCCACTTAATTTGTAGTATTGTTTGTTGCATATTGCCATGCCATGCCTCATTAAACCGGACATGCATCATGCTTGATTGTGCATCATGCCATGTTTATGCTGGTGCATTTATCATGTTGTTTGTTTCTTTCCGGTGTTGCTTCTCGGTTCCGTAATGTTGCGATTGTGAGGATTCGCTCGACTACTTCCGCTCGTCTTCTTCATGGACTCGTTCTTCTTCCTAGCGGGATTTCGTGCAAGATGACCGCTACCTCGGATCTCACTACTATCATTGCTATGCTAGTTGCTTCGTTCTATCGCTATGCTGCGCTACCTATTACCTGCTTATCAAGCCATCCCAAATTGCCATGAACCTCTAACCTGTTGCACCCTTCCTAGCAAACCGTTGTTTGGCTATGTTACCGCTTTGCTCAGCCCTCTTATAGCGTTGTTAGTTGCGGTGAAGATGAAGTTTGTTCCTTGTTGAACATGGAGATGTTGTTCCTTGTTGGAACATGTTTACTTGTTGGGATATCACAATATATCTTATTTAATTAATGCATCTATATACTTGGTAAAGGGTGGAAGGCTCGGCCTTATTCCTGGTGTTTTGTTCCACTCTTGCCGCCTAGTTTCCGTCATATCGGTATTATGTTCCCGGATTTTGCGTCCCTAACGCGGTCGGGTGATTTATGGGACCCCTTGACAGTTCGCTTTGAATAAGACTTTTCCAAAGAAGGCCCAACATTGGTTTTACTATTTGCCTCACCACCACCTATATTTCCTTGGGAGTAATTAACCCAAGGGTCATCTTTATTTAGCCCCCGGACCAGTGCTTCTCTAAGTGCTGGCCCGAACCGAGTAGATCATGGGCCCCTCGTGGCAACTCGAGGTTTGGTTTTACTCGTAGGATGTCTCATCCGGTGTTGCCCTGAGAACGAGATATGTGCAGCTCCTATCGGGATTGTCGGCGCATCGGGCGGCTTTGCTGGACTTGTTTTATTGCTGTCGAAATGTCTTGTAGCCAGGATTCCGAGACTGATCGGGCTTCCCGGGGAGAAGGTCTATTCCTTCGTTGATCGTGAGAGCTTATCATGGGCTAAGTTGGGACACCCCTGCAGGGTTTGAACTTTCGAAAGCCGTGCCCGCGGTTATGTGGCAGATGGGAATTTGTTAATGTCCGGTTGTAGAAAACCCGAAGTTGATCTTTAACTAAAATACACCAACCGTGTGCGTAACCGTGAGTGTCTCTTTTCGGGGTTGATCGAGAGGAGAACACGGTTTCTGGGTTATGTTTGACGTAAGTAGGAGTTCAGGATCACTTCTTGATCATTACTAGTTGACGACCGTTCCTTTGTTTCTCTTCTCGCTCTCATTTGCGTATGTTAGCCACCATATCATGCTTAGTCGCTGCTGCAACCTCACCACTTTACCCCTTCCTTCCCCTTTAAGCTTTGCTAGTCTTGATACCCATGGTAATGGGATTGCTGAGTCCTCGTGGCTCACAGATTACTACACCACCAGTTGTAGGTACAGGTTTCGCGATGATCATGACGTGAGAGCGATGTTTGCTTGTGTTGGAGTTCTTCTTCTGCTTCTTCTTCGATCAGGGGATAGGTTCCAGGTCGGCAGCCTGGGTTAGCAGGGTGGATGTCGTTTGAGCTTTTGTTTATGTTTCATCCGTAGTCGGATGTTGATCTTGTATATGATGTTGTTGTATTCTTGTGGCTTTTGTGCCTTATGTATGTATCCCCACTATTATGTAATGTTGATGTAATGATATCCACCTTGCAAAAGCGTTTCAATATGCGGGTCTACCCTTGGTGGGACCGTCGAGTTCCTTTTGGATAGGGTCGCATATTGGGCGTGACAAGTTGGTAATCGAGCCTCGACCGACCTTAGGAGCCCCTTGTTTGTTGGCCGTTGTTGAGTCTAGAAGAAAACTATTTTGAGTCTTAGGATTATATATATCGGAGTAGGATTCTTTTTACTCCTCGGTCCCTTCGCGCTCTGGTGAGGTTTCTGACGAGATGTTTTGTCTTTCCTCTTCTCAAATTTCACTAAATTTTTCTTTAGGATCACGCGGGTATCTTGGAATCGTTCCGATGGTTTTGTGACGAGAACATTGTTCTTGGTGCCTCGACATTTAGGGGTTGTGGCGGTGTCCCGGGAATTGAGCTCCGAGGTGTTGTCGTCACAATTTTATCGTTGCAGATTCGGAATACCGAGTTTTGCCGACATCGAAATCTCTTTTGTACAGTTGTTGGTGAGATAACCCGATAACCCAAGATCGAGGTGAGTGCGGAGTATTGCCATGACTCGATAACGGATGCTTTTCAAGGTCGAGGTACACGATTTCGAAGGTTTCTTGGTTATGTGTTGACGGATGGATACAATTGGATCTAGGTATTGTTAGTTTGGGTGATATATTTTGTGTCCCCTGTATCCCCAACACCAGATTGCATAACCAGAAAGTTTTGGGAGTTTATAGGTGGGAATTCAAGTAGCTCCTAGAATATCTTTCCGACAGATGCATATGGGATTGGGTAAATCTCTATCATATGTATTTGTTCCGGCTTATTCTGCAAGCCAAATCCTTTGTTTTGTTTTATTTGTGGTATTCGAGTTGCTTCGAAGTCAAATGTTGAAACCATACCTTTTCCTAAACGGTGTTCTCATATTGCTATATAAATACTAATCCTTCTTGATCAGCGAGGTTGTCATGTTAATTCTTTTCCAACCGGCGTGCTTCTCTTTAAGTGGATCCGATCATTTCAACATCCGCAAGATCAATTCTAAGTTTTTCTCAACGGTGTTTGTTTCATCCATCCCAAGTTGTCTTTGTTTTCCCGCCCTCCCACCCTTTTTCTTCAAGGACTCAGATTTCTTAATCATGCGTCTTTTTATTTGTGAAAGTCTCTTCATTCTTTTCTTTCAATGTTCTTATCCGGTGATTTCCCATGAAGATGCCCAACAGTTTCAAGTTCATCATCCTTCATTGTTGTTTCTTCTCCGGTCGATCCAATTCAAGCTTTCGATATTCATCATATTCCTTTCCTCGTTTCTAATGCTCTCTCTTGCCGATGCACCTCTTAATCATTCACTTCTCGCTATTCATTTGTTCTGGAGTGTTGAAGATATCAAAGAAGAATCATGTTTCCTTTCTTAATCCGTTTGAGTTACTTCAAGTTTTTCTCTCATTCAAGCTATTTAATTCAACCGGTGCAATCTCTCTTCAAAATCGTTCAACGGTGTTTTTCTTGTAGTGGGCCATAACCCACATGTTTTTTTCCTGGATCTTACGACTCTTCTAATTTTCCGGAGCTATTCCCAAATTCTTTTCAAGTTTGACGTAAGAATGAATTTTCATCACCACATGCCTTCTCCAAGATCGCTTTCAAATTATTTTTCACTGTTGGCTCAACATCTTTGCTTTTCATTCTCCGGAGTATCTCAGTAATTTGGTGTTGTTTCTCCTCGTCATTCTTAGCATGTGAAGACCGAAGAAGGATTTCTCCTAAATCTTGGTCCATTCTCTTCAAGATTCATGGTTCTAGTTTGATGCCATCCTCTCATAATTGTTTTTGATTGTGGGAATTCTTTTCACCCATCCGGAGCATTTCACGAGTCTTTTCAGTTTGATTCTTCGGAGGCCATCATGTCATAATTCTTCATTCTCAGCGTGTAGCTATCGTTCTCCAAATCTTAATGGTGAATCGTTCAAATATCCTCTAATCAGTTCATGATCTCTTCATTTCTCTTGTATTTAAATTCTCTCAAGTATCTTCATTCGTTTTCAAATTCTTCCCGGTGAATTGTGCCTTTGCCATGTTCATTTTTAATTCTTACGGTGGTTCGTTCAAGATCTCTCTTCCTTTGTTATCATATCAAATCATTCGTTGTTTCCAAATTCCACCGGTGGTTCCTTGAAGACCTTCACAAGTTTGCGCCATATCTCTTTTAATCCTTTCTATGAGAATAAGTAGTATGCCAAATCCGTTGCTTGTCATCAATTTAAATTGGTGAAGGATAGGCATGACATAATTCTTATTCTTGTTTCATCCAAGTGATTAATTCTTTTCTTCCGGAGATTGTTCATGATGAAGTAATTCTCGGTTCTAGTGTTTCATCTATTCTTTTTCCGGAGTTCCAAGTTTTCCGCATTATCTTGTCACGAAGATCCATCTAAATTCATTGCAAGGCTTCACCTTGTGTTGTCAACTTCTCTTTCTTTTTATCATCCTGTTATTACCGGAGTTCTTCTTGGAGGCTCTACATGATGGTTTGTCAAGGATTCTTTTCATTCTTCAATTGCTCTTCAACATTTTTCTCGAACTTATGATCCGCCAAGCTATACTCTAAAATAAACATGGTGCTCAACACATGTTTTGTTTTGACTAGTTCAAGCATTCTTCATCGTGCATTTCGAAGTACAATTCTTTCTACCTTATCTTTGAGGTGGGGTTATGTCACTCTTGACAATTTCGTTCATGTTTCATGATTCATATTGTTGTCAAGAATGAGGTATTTCAAATCCATCAATCCCTTTGTTGGAGTTATCTTGGGTCATATTTCACCTAAAGCCTTCCATTGGGAATGTTGCTATTTATGGTGCTTGTAAATGAACCAAGTTCTTCATTTGTCCTCCCGGTGAAATAAGTTTCTCTTATCTTCACCGATCTCAATCAATCAATTGTTTACATTAATGGCGGGTTGTCACCTCGTAGTCTTGAGATGTTTCCATAAGCCCACTACAAGCTTATTCTTTTCGGCGTTTTTTTCAACAAATCCGTCAAATTCTTCTTTGCAAGGGTGCTTTTCCAAGTTCATTTGTGGCGAAGTTGGCATTTTCTTCTCCATTCTTTTATTCCAATGATCTATTTTCTATTCTTTCTTCCGGAGGCATGGTGATGTTGCTCTCTCCACTCATCATCTCGATTGTGAGGATCATGTTATTTTCCTTGCTTATCCGTTTAGCCGGAGTGTTGTGTTCTCATTCAAGTTCTTTCATCTTATCAAGTTTTGCCTCTCTTTTCAACCTGAGTGCTGTCTGAAATCCCTCTTACCCATTACGGTGTGTTGTTGATTTCATCAAGTATCCTCTCATTTGGCAAGTTCATGTTCAATTTCTTCCATTTACAGTCGGAGTGCTGTCCAAATTATATCATTCTTATTCATTCTTATCTCGTTTCAACGAGAGTGGTTTCAATTCCTTCTTGTCCATTGTGCTCGTCATTTATGTCTTGGCAACCTTCAAGCTCTCGTAATGTTCCTTGTTCCTCTTTTCGACCGGGTTGTTTGCAATCTCGTTCATCTCTGTTGTACTCTTTCTTTTAAATTGTTAAACCTCTCAAGGTTCTTTGGTTTCACTCATTGCTCGAAGAAGCAATTTAGTTTACCTCTTATCTTCCTCTTCCTTTTCTCTCGGTGCCATCCTAGATCTCGGGGCGAGATCCTCTCGTAGTGGTGGAGTGTTGTAACACCCGGATACAACTTTCCATATTCGTAACTCCAACTCTTGCCTTTTAGGAGATGTGATTTATTATTTCCTCCGTGGTTGGGTTTTTGTCTGTTGTTTTGCATTTTGTTCATGTCTTGCATTTCATCTCATGGCATCATCTGCATTTCATCCGCATGTTTTCAAAACTTGCATCCGTTCGTGTTCCGTCGCCTTCTCTCGTTGTCCGTTCCGAGCCCGATACACTCGCACGCGCCTGCTGCACCTCCAAATATTATTTTATAAGTGGCATAAAAATGTTCTCGGAATGGGTTGCAACTTGTCATGCGGTCTTATTATAGTGTAGACAGGCCGCCTGCCAAGTTTCGTCGCATTCGGAGTCCGTTTGACTGCCCAACCGTTAAACATTGCGGTACCGCTGCAGGTACCTTCGTCAGACGTTCCGGTCTCCGAAACTGCTGTCGGGTCTCTCTCTCTTCTCAGCCTAGCCCATCTACACAGCCCCCAACCCCTCTCCTAGTCCCTCTCCGCTCCGGAGCCGTTCGATGGCGATCAGACGGTCCAAAATGGAGCTAATCCCTAACCCTAGCCCCTTTCCTATTTAAACACCATCCCTTGTCCATTTTGGGCAGCCTAGCCCTCCACCTACCTCTGGTCTTCCTCCTCCTCGAATCTCGCGCCCCAATCATCACCGCCGCCTCCCACCTCCGTTTCCGCCACCCGCCTCCTCCTCGCCACTTGGCGCCGCCACAGCGCCCGAGCCAACCAGGGCTGGCCACGTGCCCCAGCGCCTCCCGCCGCTGGCCTCCCGCCCGTCCACGGCCCGCCCGGGCGATTTGGCCAGGTGCCCGCACCGCGCCGCTGCTCCAGGGAGGAGCTCCTCCTGCGCCTCGGGGATCCTGCGCCCGACCGCCCGCCTCGCGCCTCCGCCCGACGACCCGGCAGCCAGCGCGCGGCGCGCTAACGCCAGCCGGAGCCCCGCCTCCTCCTCTTCCTTCTCCTCCTCCACTTCTCCTGCTCACCTGCCGACCCTTTCCTCCCGCAGTAGCCACCGCCATGGAGGTCGCCGTCGCCCGCCACGTCTTCACCGAACCGGCCTGGATCCACGGATCCGGTTGCCCCGGCCGGATCTGCTCGTTCCGTCCATCCGGACCTCTCCGGTCGGTCCCGCCCGTCTTCGCCGCTTCGCCGCCGGCAACCGCCGCCGCCGCCGCCTTCCACAATGGTCGGGAGAAGCCCGATCCGCCCTGCCCGTTGACCAAGCGCCGTCCGGCCCGTGGCCCGCCCAGCGTCTGCCTGCCCAGCTCGCCTGCTGCCCCAGCCCCACCGCCTGCCTCCTTCCTTCCCGTGGGCCTCCCAGCTCGGCCCGAGATCGTGAGGCCCAGCGCCCCACCCGGCCTCCCTCTGCTTCCGACTGGCTTGGCCCAATGTGAGCAGCTCCCCAGCCAAAGAAGGCGCCAGATTTGGCCCGTGTTGTTTTTTCCTGCGCTGAGTTTTTCTCTATTATCCAAGACTAGCAGTTTCTGAAAAAACCCTTAGACTTCATGCATGTAATAACTAATTAACCGTGCATCGGATTTAAACAAACTTTATATGTAAAATGCTTAGAAAATTGTGTAGATTAATAATATGCCATTTTCATCCCATGTTAAAATGTTTAGCTTGCTGTTTATTTAAATTTGCTAATATGCCATGCTAAAATGATTTAATTCATAACTAAATAACCGTAACTCGAATTAAATGTTCTCTATATGTAAATGGGGTGGAAAATGCCTAGTTTAACATGGTCCACTTTATTTTGCTGTTTAACAACATTAAAATTGTGTTTAGGGCAGAACAGTACCGAATCTAAAATATTGCTCATGTGGTTTTCCTAATTGTTGTTTCTTATTTCGGCCTCATTTAAACTTGCCTAAATAGTTAGTTTAATTATGCTCCACCTCTTGCCATGTTTAACAACATTTAATATTGTTGAGTACCTAAACGAGATCAAACTAAATATGTCAATGTGGTGTTTTGTCAATATGCAACCCGTTGCATATTGAGCTCCACTTAATTTGTAGTATTGTTTGTTGCATATTGACATGCCATGCCTCATTAAACCGGACATGCATCATGCTTGATTGTGCATCATGCCATGTTTATGCTGGTGCATTTATCATGTTGTTTGTTTCTTTCCGGTGTTGCTTCTCGGTTCCGGTAATGTTGCGATTGTGAGGATTCGTTCGACTACTTCCGTTCGTCTTCTTCATGGACTCGTTCTTCTTCCTAGCGGGATTTCAGGCAAGATGACCGCTACCCTGGATCTCACTACTATCATTGCTATGCTAGTTGCTTCGTTCTATCGCTATGCTGCGCTACCTATTACCTGTTTATCAAGCCATCCCAAATTGCCATGAACCTCTAACCTGTTGCACCCTTCCTAGCAAACCGTTGTTTGGCTATGTTACCGCTTTGCTCAGCCCCTCTTATAGCGTTGTTAGTTGCAGGTGAAGATGAAGTTTGTTCCTTGTTGAACATGGAGATGTTGTTCCTTGTTGGAACATGTTTACTTGTTGGGATATCACAATATATCTTATTTAATTAATGCATCTATATACTTGGTAAAGGGTGGAAGGCTCGTCCTTATTCCTGGTGTTTTGTTCCACTCTTGCCGCCTAGTTTCCATCATATCGGTATTATGTTCCCGGATTTTGCGTCCCTAACGCGGTCGGGTGATTTATGGGACCCCTTGACAGTTCGCTTTGAATAAGACTTTTCGGCAAGGCCCAACATTGGTTTTACTATTTGCCTCACCACCACCTATATTTCCCTTGGGAGTAATTAACCCAAGGGTCATCTTTATTTAGCCCCCGGACGGTGCTTCTCTAAGTGCTGGCCCGAACCGAGTAGATCATGGGCCCCCTCGTGGCAACTCGAGGTTTGGTTTTACTCGTAGGATGTCTCATCCGTGTTGCCTCGAGAACGAGATATGTGCAGCTCCTATCGGGATTGTCGGCGCATCGGGCGGCTTTTTTGGACTTGTTTTATTCTTTGTCGAAATGTCTTGTAGCCGGATTCCGAGACTGATCGGGCTTCCGGGAGAAGGTCTATTCCTTCGTTGATCGCGAGAGCTTATCATGGGCTAAGTTGGGACACCCTGCAGGTTTGAACTTTCGAAAGCCGTGCCATGGTTATGTGGCGATGGGAATTTGTTAATGTCCGGTTGTAGAAAACCCGAAGTTGATCTTAACTAAAATACACCAACCGTAGCGCGTAACTCGTGAGTGTCTCTTTTGGGGTTGATCGAGAGGAGAACACGGTTTCGGGTTATGTTTGACGTAAGTAGGAGTTCAGGATCACTTCTTGATCATTACTAGTTGACGACCGTTCCTTTGTTTCTCTTCTCGCTCTCATTTGCGTATGTTAGCCACCATATCATGCTTAGTCGCTGCTGCAACCTCACCACTTTACCCCTTCCTTCCCCTTTAAGCTTTGCTAGTCTTGATACCCATGGTAATGGGATTGTTGAGTCCTCGTGGCTCACAGATTACTACACCACCGATTGCGGGTACAGGTTTCATGATGATCATGACGTGAGAGCGATGTTTGCTTGTGTTGGAGTTCTTCTTACGCTTCTTCTTGATCGGGGATAGGTTCCAGGTCGGCAGCCTGGGTTAGCAGGGTGGATGTCGTTTGAGCTTTTGTTTATGTTTCATCCGTAGTCGGATGTTGATCTTGTATATGATGTTGTTGTATTCTTGTGGCTTTTGTGCCTTATGTATGTATCCCCACTATTATGTAATGTTGATGTAATGATATCCACCTTGCAAAAGCGTTTCAATATGCGGGTCTATCCTTGGTGGGACCGTCGAGTTCCTTTTGGATAGGGTCGCATATTGGGCGTGACATGCAGTTTAATTCATATTGGTGTAAAGCGCATGAAGAAACTCCATGCTGATGGGATTTTGGAATCACTTGATTATGAATCACTTGATGCTTGCGAACCATGCCTTATGGGCAAGATGACTAAAGACTCCGTTCTCCGGAACAATAGAGCGAGCAACTGACTTATTGGAAATAATACATACTGATGTATGCGATCCGATGAGTGTTGAGGCTCGCGGCAAGTATCATTATTTTCTGACCTTCACAGATGATTTGAGCAGATATGGGTATATCTACTTAATGAAACATAAGTCTGAAACGTTTGAAAATTTCAAAGAATTTTAGAGTGAAGTTGAAAATCATCGTAACAAGAAAATAAAATTTCTACGATATGACCGCAGAGGTAAAATATTTGAGTTACGAGTTTGGCCTTCAGTTAAAACAATGTGAAATAGTTTCACTACTCACGCCACCTGGAACACCACAGTGTAATGGTGTGCCAAAACGTCATAACCATACTTTATTAGATATGGTGCGATCAATGATGTCTCTTACCGATTTACCACTATCGTTTTGGGGTTATACATTAGAGACAGCTGCATTCACGTTAAAAAGGGCACCATATAAATCCGTTGAGACGACACCGTATGAACTATGGTTTAGCAAGAAACCAAAGTTGTCGTTTCTTAAAGTTTGGGTTGCGATGCTTATGTGAAAAAGTTTCAACATGATAAGCTTGAACCCAAATCAGAAAAGTGCGTCTTCATAGGATACCCAAAATGTTGGGTACACCTTCTATCACAGATCCGAAAGGCAAGACATTCGTTGCCAAGAATGGATCCTTTCTAGAGAAGGAGTTTCTCTCGAAAGAAGTGAGTGGGAGGAAAGTAGAACTTGATAAGGTAATTGTACCTTCTCCCTTACTGGAAAATAGTTCATCACAGAAATCTGTTCCTGTGACTACTACACCAATTAGTGAGGAAGCTAATGATGATGATCATGTAACTTCAGATCAAGTTACTACCAAATCTCGTAGGTAAACCAGAGTGAAATCCGCACCAGAATGGTACGGTAATCCTGTTCTGGAGTTCATGCTACTTGACCATGACGAACCTACGAACTATGAGGAAGCGATGATGAGCCCAGATTCCGCAAAATGGCTTGAGGCCATGAAATATGAGATGGGATCCATGTATGAGAACAAAGTATGGACTTTGGTTGACTTGCACGATGATCGGCAAACCATTGAGATTAAATGGATTTTAAGAGGAAGATGACACTGATAGTAGTGTTACTATCTACAAAGCTAGACTTGTCGAAAAAGGTTTTTGACAAAGTTCAAGGTGTTGACTACAATGAGATTTTCTCACTCATATCGATGCTTAAAGTCTGTCCGAATCATGTTAGCAATTGCCGCATTTTATGAAATCTGACAAATGGATAAACAAAACTGCATTCCTTAATGGATTTATTAAAGAAGAGTTGTATATGATGCAATCAGACAGTTTTTGTCAATCCTAAAGGTGTTAACAAAATGTGCAAGCTCCAGCGATCCATCTATGGACTGGTGCAAGCATCTCAGAGTTGGAATATACACTTTGATAAGTTGATCAAACCATATAGTTTTATATAGACTTGCGGTGAAGCCTGTATTTACAATAAAGTGAGTGGGAGCACTACCACCTTTTTGATAAATATATGTGAGTAACATATTGTTGATCAGAAATGATGTATAATTTTTCTGGAAAGCATAAAGGAGTATTTGAAAGGAGTTCTTTAAAAGAAAGACCTCAGTAAAGCTACTTACATATTGAGCATCAAGATCTATTGAGATAGATCAAGACGCTTGATAAGTTTTTTAATAAGTACATACCTTGTCAAGATTTTGAAGTAGTTCAAAATGGAACAGTCAAAGAAAGAGTTTTCTTGCCTGTGTTACAAGGTGTGAAATTGAGTAAGACTCAAAACCCAACCACGGCAAAAAATAGAAAGAGAATGAAAAGTCATTCCCCATGCCTCAGTCATAGGTTCTATAAAGTATGCTATGCTATGTTCCAGACCTATTGTATACCTTGCTCTGAATTTGGCAAGGGAGTACAATAGTGATCTAGGAGTAGATCACTGGACATTGGTCAAGAACATCCTTAGTGAGGACTAAAGGAAATATTTCTCGATTATGGAGGTGATAAAAGAGCCCGCCGTAAAGAGTTACATCGATGCAAGCTTTTTACACTGATCCAGATGACTCTAAGTCTCAATCTGGATATATATTGAAAGTGGGAGCAATTAGCTAGAGTAGCTCCATGCAGAGCATTGTAGACATAGAATATTTGCAAAATACATACGGCCTTGAATATGATGACCGTTGACTAAGCTTCTCTCACGAGCAAAACATGATCATACCTTAGTACTCTTTGGGTGTTAATCACATAGCGATGTGAACTAGATTATTGACTCTAGTAAACCCTTTGGGTGTTGGTCACATGACGATGTGAACTATGGGTGTTAATCACATACGATGTGAATATTAGTGTTGAATCACATGATGATGTGAACTAGATTATTGACTCCGATGCAAGTGGGAGACTGAAGGAAATATTCCCTAGAGGCAATAATAAAGTTATTATTTATTTCCTTATTTCATGATAAATGTTTATTATTCATGCTAGAATTGTATTAACCGGAAACATGATACATGTGTGAATACATAGACAAACATATAGTCACTAGTATGCCTCTACTTGACTAGCTCATTAATCAAAGATGGTTATGTTTTCTAACCATAGACATGTGTTGTTATTTGATTAATGGAATCACATCATTAGGAGAATGATGTGATTGACATGACCCATTCCGTTAGCCTAGCACTTGATCGTTTAGTATGTTGCTATTGCTTTCTTCATGACTTATACATGTTCCTGTAACTATGAGATTATGCAACTCCGTTTACGGAGGAACACTTTGGTGCTACCAAACGTCACAACGTAATCTGTGTGATTATAAAGGAGTACTACAGGTGTCTCCAAAGGTACATGTTGGGTTGGCGTATTTGAGATTAGGTTTTGTCACTCCGATTGTCGGAGAGGTATCTCTGGCCCTCTCGGTAATGCACATCACTATAAGCCTTGCAAGCAATGTAGCTAAAGAGTTAGTTACGGAATGATGCATTACGTAATGAGTAAAGAGACTTGCGATAACGAGATTGAACTAGGTATTGGATAACGACGATCGAATCTCGGGCAAGTAACATACCGATGACAAAGGAACAACGTATGTTGTTATGCGGTTTGACCGATAAAGATCTTCGTAGAATATGTAGGAGCCAATATGAGCATCCAGGTTCCGCTATTGGTTATTGACCAAGAATAGTTCTAGGTCATGTCTACATAGTTCTCGAACCCGTAGGGTCCGCACGCTAAGGTTTCGATGACGCTTATATTATGAGTTTATGAGTTTTGATGTACCGAAGGAGTTCAGAGTCCCGGATGAGATCGGGGACATGACGAGAGTCTCGAAATGGTCAAGACGTAAAGATCGATATATTGGACGACTATATTCGGAGTTCGGAAAGGTTCCGAGTGATTCGGTATTTTTCGAGTCTGGGAGAGTTACGGAATTCGCCGGGAGTATATGGGCCTTATTGGGCCATACGGAAATAGAGGAGAGAGGCCAAAAGGAAGGAGGCCTGCGCCCCCCCTCTGGTCCGAATTGGACAAGGGCGCAGCCCTTTCCTTATTCCTCTCCCCTCTTTCCCTTCTCCTACTCCAACAAGGAGGTGGAATCCTACTAGGACTAGGAGTCCTAGTAGGACTCCACACTTGGCGCGCCCCCTCCTAGGGCCGGCCTCCTCCCCCCTTGCTCCTTTATATACGGGGGCAGGGGGGCACCCCATGACACACAAGTTGATCTAGGATCGTTCCTTAGCCGTGTGCGGTGCCCCCCTCCACCATATTCCACCTCGGTCATATCATCGCGGAGTTTAGGCGAAGCCCTGCGCCGGTAGAGCATCATCATTGTCACCACGCCGTCGTGCTGACGAAACTCATCCCCGACGCTTTGCTAGATCGGAGCCCGGGGATCGTCATCGAGCTGAACGTGTGCTGAACTCGGAGGTGCCGTACGTTTGGTACTTGGATCGGTCGGATCGTGAAGACGTACGACTACATCAACTGCGTTGTCATAACGCTTCCGCTTACGGTCTACGAGGGTACGTGGACAATACTCTCCCCTCTCGTTGCTATGCCATCACCATGATCTTGCGTGTGCGTAGGAAATTTTTTGAAATTACTACGTTCCCCAATAGTACATGCCCGCCAGCGTCATCCAGAGCGCGCCCGCCGTGGTGACCGTGGTCACCGTGACCAGCACCTCCTTGGAGAGGTTGCTGAGGAGGAAACCGAGCACCTGTTGGTCCTCCCTGACCCAGAGAGGGTGGAGAGGGTTGGGCTCGAAGGTGTCCTTGCCGTCCTTGTCCTTGGCGGCGCGGAGCTTGGCCGGCTCCGGTGATGTGCCGTCGATGTAGCCGAAGACACCGGCGCCACGCAGTTGGGGTGTAATCTGCGTGCGCCACAACACGTAGTTCATGCGGGAAAGCTTCTCGATGACTTGCCCATTGAGATGGGACTGAGCGGCACCGGAGGAGGAAGACATGGCTTCGGCATAGGTGGAGATGGAGGCTAGATGGGACGTAGGAAGGCTCTGATTACCATGTGCGTTGGCGGAAACGTCTTACCCTTCGTGGGGGACGTGTTGCGTGTTTATAAAGAGGGTTGCGAGGCCTGATCACGCGTACAGAGTTTGTTGGAGATACAACTTGGAGAGAAAGAAAGACAAGAGATAAAGGAGCTAGGTATAACCGAATACAAAGATAACCATGTGCCTAGCTATCCTATCTATCTCCTAACTATAACTGAATATCTCCTCCTGACGCGTTATATCATGTTTAACAACAAGAAGAGGGTCAGGAGGCCTAGAGTGCATACTAACCATAACTAGTTGTACCTAAAAGAATATCACAAGGCCATTTGTTTTTTTTCGCGAATATGCAAAGCTTGTGTATCATTCATTGATAGGTAGAAGAGAAATACAGAGACATACAAGAGAAGAGGGAAGCACCACACAGGGTGTGGGAAAAAATAAAGAAAGATACAACACAGCACCAAACTCTTCTAGCTCGAACTCCAGCCGACAAGGCAAAGAGGCGAGAAACAAGGTATCAAGGCCGCGTCGCGACCAAGGCCGGGCACCATCATCACACAACTACAACTTCACGACGGACCGGATCAACGTATCTCCCACCTATGCGCCTAGACAAGGCCATTTGTGCCAGGATAGAAGCATGCAACATCCTTGTCGATGTTACAAACTTACGGAATGTTTTGCACAAATGTGTTGTCCACCAATTTGCAGTCAATTAAATTGGCTGTACAAACTACATACAATTTGCAACATCACTTACAACAATGAAGTTTAGTAGCAGAGGATATTTGGAACAGAAGCCCTGAATAGTGAATATAGCAAGTACAAGGAAAAGCTAGTGGCTGACAATTTGTGTCGACGACCACCCCACTGTAACAAAGATATTCAAATATCTAATTGAAAACACACACCAATATATGCCTCTTTGTCTTTCTGTAACACAGGGAAAAGGAGTCATTATTAGGTCAAAAGGATAGGAGCACCTAACTCTTCCATGATATTTCTTCTCGATTAATCAGTGATGGTATATGGTTTCAGATGGACAGAGAAGAATGTCATGCAGATCGGATGTGGTCTGTGGTCTAATAATTTAACACAAAAAATTATCTGTCCCTAGTACCTACCCCCACTTTGAGCATATGATGGCAGAACTGGACATATTGTACAGTCGTCTCATTGCTACAAACTGTATTAGAACAGCTGCTTTAATAGTACAAGTTTCATGCAATAAAAATAGATTGGCAAGATCTAGTGTATAATGAAGTGGAACAATAAGATTTGGGATTCTTGACTCCCTTGTATAGCTCTCTGTATAGCCCCCTCTTGTATATTCCCCTTCCCCTTTGTACATTTCCCCCTCTTCTTCTAACTACCCCTTTGTGTTTTTTCATGCCGCCTTCAATAAAAAATTACTGTCAGGGCCTCACCTACAGTTTTTGGTTCAAAAATAAAGATTTGGGATTCATGAGATAGCTTATTGTTTTATAAGAGATCACATGTTCAGTTCCCATGGGAGATTGATTGGTGGTTTGTTGGAGTTACTACAGGATCCAAACAGCCATTGGTACAGGAACTTTATTTTGTACCAGTCCTCTCGGATAATGGAACAACAAATTCTTTATGCTCCGTAAAAGCTATGCCACAGTTGTGTTGGATAAACAACAACTAAGCTTTACTGAGGGCCAACGGCCAGTACATATATAGATGTGGTAAAGTGCAGAAAAGCCCCTTATACAATGGGGATGTACACAATGAACTATACACATCTAACACCCCCCCTCAAACTCATGCTGGATCAACAACACTGAGTTTGGAGAGGAAAAACCCATGCTGCGTTCGAGTCTGTGCCTTCGTGAAGAAGTCAGCCAACTGTAACTCAAAGGGCACATAGTAAAGAGCGAGAGTCTGATCCTGCACAGCAGCACGCACAAAGTGGGCATCCACACCGATGTGCTTGGTGAGCTCATGCTTCACCGGTCACGAGTAATCTTGATAACACCGTCTCTGTCGAGACGGAGAGGAGTTGAGGTAGTGTGAGACACACCAAAGTCCTCAAGTAACCACGTAACGGATCACCTCGGCCGTCAACATAGCCATGGCTCGCAACTCAGCCTCTGACTCGGCGAGAAACTGCAGTCTGCTTCTTTGTTTTCCAGGCAATAAGAGAGCCACCAAGAAAGACACAGTAAGCAGACAGCGATCGTCGATCCGACGGATCACTAGCCCAGGTAGCATCAGAGTAGGCCTGGAGCTCAAGAGAGCTGGAGCGGGGAAAGAAAAGGCGCTGAGAGATCGTGCCACGAAGATATCGTAGAACACGGAGGAGGTGACTATAGTGGACAAAGGTGGGGGCGGAAACAAACCGACTCGAGATGTGGACAGGATAGGAGATGTCGGACGCGTAACGACAAGATAGACAAGACTGCCAACGAGATGGCGATAGGGAGTGGGATTAGGAAGAGGGTCACCATCGAGGCATCGAAGCTGAGCGTTGAGCTCCATAGGAGTCACAACATCGCTCATCACCGAGAGCAGTCAGCAAGAAGATCCTGAATATATTTTTCTTGGGAGATGTAGAAGCCATCAGAGGTCGAGGAGATCTCAATCCCAAGAAAATAGCGAAGTGGACCAAGATCAGTCATGAGAAACGGGTCATGGCGGCGAGCCTTAACAAAACAATGTACTCAGAGTCGTCACCAGTGATGATCATGTCACCAACATAGAGAAGGAGAAGAGTCCGACCACGAGAAGACGTGTGAACAAACAACGCGGGATCATGATCACTGGGCAAGAAACCAGCGGCAGTCACCACAGAGGCAAAGCGCTCAAACCAGGCGTGAGGGGCCTGTTTAAGACCATAGAGGGAGCGCCGAAGTCTACAGACAATACCATCAGGGGCATAGTACCCCGGTGGTGGCTGCATATAGACCTCCTCACGCAACTCGCCATTGAGAAAGGCGTTCTGGACATCAAGTTGAGAGATAGACCAATGACGAATAGAAGCCATAGCAAGGAGAGTGCGGACAGTGGTCATGTGGGCCACAGGAGCAAAAGTCTCATCATAATCGCGTCCCTGCTCCTGTTGAAAACCACGGTCCACAAGACGAGCTTTGTAGCGCTCAAGAGAACCATCAGAGCGAGTCCTAATCTTGTAGACCCACTTGCAGGTGATGGGACGAAAACCGGAAGGGAGAGGAACCAAATCCCATGTGCCGGAGCACTCAAGGGCAGCAAGCTCTTCGGCCATCGCAAGTTGCCATTTAGGCTCAGTCATGGCAGTCTGATAGGAAGTGGGCTCAGCAAGAACAGAGAGACCATACCGATCAGGAGAGTAGCGATCAGGCGGGGGGCGAGGCTGAGCACGGAGGTTATGAACCGGGGGAGGCGTGAAAGGAGGAGCACCAGAGGTGGAAGGCGCGTCAGGAGAAGCATCCTCAGAACGAGGGCGACGGGTATAGTGGAGAGGAAACGGTGAGAGATGTTGATGAACGGGAGAGGATGGTGGAGATGTGGAGGAGGAGGATGGGGAAGATGGTGTCGGTGGTGAAGAAGAAGGAATGAGAGGTGTAGGTGGAGGAAGTGAAACATGAGGCACATAGTGGGGTGTATCGGGGAGAAGAAGAAAGGAAATATCATCCACAGAGAAGCTCGAGGAAGAAGGACGGGGGTAGTAAGAGCGAGACTCATCAAAAGTCACATCATGCGAGATGCGCAAACGACGACCAACAGGATCCCAACAGCGATAGCCCTTGTGCTCATCACTGTAACCAAGGAAAACACACTCAACCGACTGAGCAGTCAGTTTGGTGCGTTCTCGGGGGGGCAAGAAGAACATAGCACACGCATCCAAACATACGAAGAGCTGAGTAGTCAGGAGAGCGACCAGTGAGACACTCCATAGGAAT
Organism: Aegilops longissima; assembly: GCA_021605205.1. Classification (NCBI taxonomy): domain Eukaryota; kingdom Viridiplantae; phylum Streptophyta; class Magnoliopsida; order Poales; family Poaceae; genus Aegilops; species Aegilops longissima. The sequence continues at coordinate 499,625,472 of CM038681.1, read as the reverse complement.
ACCACCCTGCAGAGCAGTTGATGACTGAATGTTGATGAGATAGGTGGATGCGGAAACAGCCTCAGCCCAAAAATGGGGTGGAAGGGAAGCAACAATCATCAGCGCACGAGTCGTCTCAAGCAAATGACGATGCTTTCGTTCTGCAACGCCATTCTGAGCATGAGCACTAGGGCATGAGAACTGGGCAAGAGTACCCTGTTCCACGAGAAAACCATGCAACAGCTGAGAGATATACTCTCCAGCGGAGTCAGCACGAAAAGTACGGATGGGCGTGGCAAACTGGGTGTGAACCATGGCAACAAAACGTTTGTATATAGGGAGAACCTCGCTACGAGATTTCATGAAGTAGAGCCAAGTGTAGCGAGAGAAATCATCAATAAACAAAACATAGTAGCGATGACCACCTTTCGAATCAAAGGGAGCAGGACCCCAGACATCAGAATGAACTAAGTCAAAAGGACGCTGAGAGACAGACTCACTAGTAGGATAAGGTAATCGAGTCTGCTTGCCAAGTCTGCAACCATTACAATGTAAGGAGACATCTCGGATCTGAGACCCTAAGAGGCCTGACGAACTAAAGAAGATAGCGAGAGCCACAGATGTGACCAAAGCGATGATGCCACTTGCTAGAAGGACCTTGAGCGAAGAGGCAACAAGAGCATGAGAGCTGGCAGAAGTGGTGGCAGCGGAAGGAACACAAAGCCAGTCAACCTCCCAAAGGCCCTCTGACTCACGGCGCCGGGGGCCAGCACCAACCAAAGCCTTGGTGCGACGATCCTGAATGGAGCAAGAGTCGGTATCAAGAATGACACGACAACCAGAATCAGTAAGTTGGGCAGCGGAAAAAAGATTCATGGTGAGGCGAGGAACATGAGAAACACTCGAAACAGAAAAAGATGGAGTGGAAAGAATACCACGACTAGCAACAGGAAGAGATGTGCCATCGGCAGTAAGAACATTAACAGGCGAATCAAGAGGTCGGAGAGAAGACAACGCAGAAGAATCAGAAGACATATGAAAGTAGGCTCCAGAATCCAGAACCCACGAAGATGTACCTGACTGTGTAGATGCCAGTGGTGGTGAGAGCGGGGATGCAGTCATAGCAGCAGCAGAAGGAGTCGACGAGGAGCCTGAGGAAGCAAGAAGACGCCTGAGGCGAACAATGCCCTGATCAGTGAGTGACGGAGTCGAGGAAGACACAGGAGTCCCACCAAAGGAGTGCCTCTGGTCACGCTTCTTCTGACGACAATCAAACTCTGGGTGACCTGACCGGGAGCAATAACCACAGACGGTGTCACGGCGCGACGTGCCCTTCTCAGCATATGGAGGACGGCTCACCCCCCCTGGAGGAGTAGGCAGGAGCGGCGGAGCAGTGGGGCGAGCAGACGACACAGGAGCCCGGGCGACCAACACCGGCGGAAGCAGAAGCAACCCAGCAGAGCGAAGGCGGGTCTCCTCAGCACGAAGCTCAGCAAGTACCTCCGAGATAGGAACACGACCACGAGCAAGCAAGTGAGCTCGTCGGGGCTCAAACTCGGAGCGAAGACGAGATAAGAACTCATGAACCCTCTGAAACTCCAAGTCAGACCGCGTAGTCTGACAGCAACGGCAAGTGCCACAAACAACAGTCCTTAGTGAGTCAAGTTGGCGCGGATGGCGAAACGCTGTGAATAGAACTCATCAGCAGACGAGTCACCTGCTGAAGAGCATGCTCTGGCGCACCACGAGAGGTAGAGAGCATCGCCAGAGGGCTGATAGCGCTGACAAAGATAGGACCACATCGCTGCAACCGTGCCGAGACCCATGAACTCCAGGCAAACTAAGGAAGAACACTTGCAGTGAGAACAGCAGCAGCTCCAGCATCATCATTGCACCACTGAGTGTAAGCAGACAGATCATCCCGGTAGACAAAGAGAGCATCAGAATATGCAGATACTTGCTGATCATAAGCATCAACTGCAGCATCATCAAGAGCCTTGGCTGCATCCCAATCAGCCTGCGACACATCAGCAACAAGTATCGGCGGTACCGGCGGCACAGGAGCCACCAGAGCAACAGGGCAGGGCGGACAAGGTACCTCGCCAGAGAGAACGCCCCACAGCAGAAGGCCGCGCATATGAATACGCATGAAACCCACAAACTCAGCATAGTTGGTGCCATCAAAGATCACCGAGCAGCGAGGAACAGCCACATAGCCCGAAGATGACATACTGAGATATCCCGTAGGTTTTTTTTGTCAACGAAGGCAGAAAACCCGATCTCGATCTGGATCAAACCAGGCCAGAGCGCTCAGGAGCGCACGCGCCCGAGTGAGGAGCAGCAGCAGACCCTCACGCGCCCGAGTGAGGAGCGGCACGAGCCTGGTCCAGGCGCAAGTGGCCGGCTAGGCGGGGTAGCGGGGCGACGTCCAGCGGGCGGGTGTCGGGGCGGCCGGGCGGCGTTCAGCGAGAGGGGCGGCGGGCTGCATCCAGCGGCCAGTGTTGCAGGAGCCGGCGGCGGGCGAAGCAGCGGGAACCGACGGCGGCGGGCGCAGCACGGCCAACAGCAGCAGCGGCATGGGCGGAGCAGCTCGCAGGCGGAGGCGGCGCGACGGCGCTGGTAATTAGAAACGCACGGGCGCGAGGCGGGTGGCGGATCCAAGCGAAGAGCCGCGAGGAGAGCCGGGGTGGCCGAATCCGCGGCGAGGAGAGCCGGAGTGGCCGGATCCGCGGCGAGAAGAGCCGGACCTGGCAGTGGATGGATCGGGGGAGGAGCTAGCACGGAGTTGCAACGTGCGGGAGGGAGGGGAACCTAACATCTGATACCATGTTGGATAAACAACAACTAAGCTTTACTGAGGGCCAACGGCCAGTACATATACAGATGTGGTAAAGTGCAGAAAAGCCAGTACATATACAATGGGGATGTACACAATGAACTATACACATCTAACAAGTTGAAAATTAAAGTGTCTGCGGATATTGCAGGTAACTAGTAAACCCATTAAGTATGTTAGTACCATGTCAATATTCTCCTAACAGAAATTGTGACTGACTTTATACGAATTTCACATCAAAATTTGATTTAACAACTCAGCTCCTAAATCTTAATAGTTGTTTCTGGTAGAACAATCAAGACCATGCACCAGGGCTGCATGTATAATTAAGAAGAATAGAATGTTTCTCGATAATTTAAGCAGTGCCAGTCAATTTCCAGCTTATTTCATAACAAGTCAAAAAATGTTCATGCAGAAAAGAGAGCTATGCCTAAGTATATACTCCAATATATATGACCTTTAACTCGAGGGAAAAATTACGTAAATCAGAGCATATCCCTAACCAAGTTTGTAAGAACTAAAAAGCAAATGACAGTAATTGACAATATTTCTAGTGCAACAGCTTGCCAAATTTTATAATAAATCACATATCATCACTTCTAAAAAGCTATAAGCCATTCTTGTGCCTCTGAAATTCTTAACAAAATTACGCACAAACTTGATTATTCTGTGAAAGGTTACCAACATTTGGTTGTCATTTTGTAGAAAGATGCAGTTAAGTTACCTTGCCGTCTTGAGCTTCATTACATTTAGAATAACATTCTCAGACCTGCATTGTTCCAAAACTTGTATCAGAAAAGTGAAGTTCAAAAGATGCTTCTGGCTTTTTTAAGCTTGCCCCAAGTTGCTTCATCTAATCTTTACTCGGCACAAATCTTGGACATACAAGGTCAGAACATAGCCCTTCAACCAGCACTTACTACTGAACTTAAACAAATAATATACAGAAATAGTAAGAATAAAATGATAACTACCAACTACTTATAATATTATTCATTGGAAGAACCATTGATTTTCTTTTGCCTTCTTATGTTCTCTGTTTGGCTATTTACATTTAGAAAGATGCCTCAAGCCTCCAAAGACAGATATTGGAAGCTTTTAACCACAAGAGATTTATGAGGAAGGAAAAGGTCATCTGGTTCAAAAGTAGATTATCCCATGAAGGTACGGAACACCACTGCGCCTATGCAAAGTCACTTCAGCCAATGCTAAAGGTGTTTGTGTGTATGCGGATCTTTCATGTGATTTGGTTCGAGTTCTCATCATCCCAAGGTGTGGACAGGTGGATTCGAGATGATGGAAAAGGCCCCCACCAGGCTAGTAGCTAGGATTCACATCCAAGTGGGATACACCTCTTTACTATCTCTTCTCGGCGAATTTAAATTTGGTATTAAACAAAATTAGACCCAAATATCAATTTGAACCTTTATTATGTCACACCCTTACATCACACCCTTACCTCGATACCCTCTTTTCAGTCTTCAAAGGAAGGTATTTGCTTCAATTATTTTCCCTTTCTATGAAAGGTGGAGAGAATCATGACATTCTTGGAATCTATATCTATATCTAAATGGAATTTATGTTGACCAACAGAATTACGACTCACTACACCTGTCAGCCTGCCATGATATGTGATGGACGGAGAAACAAACAGTCGAAGTTTATGCTCAAGCGCCCCAAATTCCACAGTCGTATAAATGGAGGTGTTGCATCACAGGAATGACCACGGATCAAAATAGAGATCCAAACTATGCCCTTAGGAATGCTGATCTGCAAAAGGTAGGGTTTATGGAAATATCTTATAATCTTGTCAGACTGAATAGCATACCCTCTGTTGATAAATATAGGATGTGTTTTTACCATGCAGAATTGATCTTTAACCAGCAGTTAGTCCAATAATACATGGTTGTGCCACATAGAATTTAGACCGTTAAATTCGTATTGTAAAATAACTTTCCTGTGATTATGATTTTGCAATTATGAGCAATGTATTGTATGAGAAATTTGTGGTCAAAGATCAATTTTTTAGAGTCCAACAGAGGGAGCATATGCCCATGTCCTAATCTTCAGACACTCACCAAAGAATGCAATAGGTGATTTCTCTAAAAACAAACATGGATCTTGTGATGGTGATGTCATATAAGAATAAAACAACCATTAAATGTAGCATCTGGGATGTTGGATTCTAAAACATGTGAACTTGTTGAAAAGTAGGGAATCTCACAGGAAAAGGTACCTGATAATGGATGTGTGGCGTAGGAGCTAAAGAATGATTCCTTGATAAGATATGATAAAAAGACTGAGAAGAGGTCAGGAAGAGGAGACGAAGTAAAAAGATAAAAATAGAATAAGAATCCAGCAGATCCCAAAGCTATGATGTTCCATCTGCGTACAGAATATGTGGTCCGATCTTTTGTAGACAGCCAAATAGTACACTGGTTTGTAACAATGATAGAATTAACTGATTAAGCAATGGACAGGCATGATTCAAGAACATGAATTCATTTGTTTGGGAATCAATCTGGGTAGCTGTCTTGCTGACTTAAGTGTTTCAAATTCCAAAGGTTCAGATTACCGATTGAACTTGGGATTCTAGAAAACAAAATTAATTGAACTTGGAATTATACAGATAGCATATTTTAACTCTATGCTAAGCGTAAGACCTCAAATACTGAAACGAACATAAGAACACTTGTGAGCTATGCCATTATCATTAATACAATAAATAATTCATAAGCATTGCTATGATCCAGTTAGATGTTAGGAAACCAATGAAACACGGGTTTTCATGTACTTCCTCCGTAAAGAAATATAAGAGTGTTTAGATCACTACTTTAGTTATCTAAACGCTCTTATATTTCTTTACAGAAGGAGTATCATTCAGACAAAAACTTGTCCTGCGATGAATACTGTAGCATGCAGGCCCGGTCAGCAGGGGCGGCCGCCCCGGGCCCCCAAAGGTCAGGGGCCCCCAGCTGGGTAGTGTCTACGTATTGAGCCAAGTATGAACCAGTAAATTCTGTAGCGGGAGGGTCTTAAAAAAGTGGCCTGCGGGAGATTAGATAACCACTCCGCTAAGTCGCAAGATGAGATCGCCCGTGTGTACCTAGAGATCGATTCTTTGTCTAAAAAGCAACTAGAGATCGATCTATTTCTCAACAGAAAACCTAGAGATCGATCTCGATCTCCTTCCTTTGGAATCAATCTACATCTCCTTCCTTTGGAATCAATCTCCATCTTCCTATTTTCACAAACAATCTGCATCTTCCATAATCCTCCATCTTCCTATTTTCACAAACAATCTGCATCTTCCATAATCCTGATCGTTGTCCCTAGCTCGTTCTTAACCTGATCGCTAGCTAGCGCCTGGGGCTAGTATGCATCTCCTGCTCCTGTTTGTTGGACAATAGATAGATGGGAAATACCCAATCGTCAGCCCCACGCAGCCATGCCCAAAAGCGAGAGGCCAAGTCTTTGAAAGAAGATCGCACCAAGCCCACAGATCACTGTGACGGTGCGATTCCAATTCATAGAAGAAGGTGCATCTCTATAAGTAAGAAATCTGTGCGCTATGCAATTTGGCAATGATAATTAATAAATAATTTATTAATGATTCAATATTGCGTCATCGTTCCGATAAGGCCGTTGATAATCGATCAATTGGACATTGTTTGTCATATATTATCAGAGATTCGTCTTTTGTGTGTTTGATGTGATAATCAACAAGATTTTATTGAGTTGATCCATTAGATTTGTACTCCCTCTGTAAAGAAATATGAGTGATTAGATCATTAAGAGCATTTATATTTCTTTACAGAGGGGGTTACTTTGTATTATTTTTTGAATCAGTAATTTCTTCTGCAAATTTCATCACTTCTATGTCATCCAAAAATTACGCATCTAGAAATATTAGAAGTAAAATGAAGGTAATACTCTTTTTAATGCATTTTAGTGTTTTTTGGTAACATTTCATTTCCACATAACACATACATTATAATTTTTGTATATACATTACAGGGCCCCGGGTTATAGTTTCGCCCCGGGCCCCTGAAATCTCAGGACCGGCCCTGGTAGCATGATCCAGTTATGTGGTTTCCTGAGTTCTGAATCTAGAAAATGAGCACTGGATGGAGCTAATGTGTGCCGTCATATGTAATAATGCTGAAACCTATTAGACGCTATGGTACATCTTGTAAAGAATACGGTGGCCGCTGCAAGTTTGCTCTGCGCTTGGCTTTGCCATCCAGGCTTCGGCGTGTCTTGAAATATATATAAGGTAGAGAATGATTTGCCTTCTATTATTTGCAAAACAAAAGAAAAACTTGTAAAGAAATACAAAGCCATTATTTCTGCAGGACACAATTGGCTCAGCCGCAGTGACCTCGTGCATAACATTTGTAGTCAAACCGCAGGAAACCATCGCAGTGGCATCGTTGCACACCGAACCCGTATTCGCAAGAGTCACATTTCCCGAGGATACACCCTAAAAGAGTTAAATACATCATAAGTGCCTAAATTTGTCTGTTGCGGTTAGTTTAATGCCTAAACTTATAAAATACACAAAAATGGTGCTATAACTTGTCACACTGTGCATATACGGTGCCTCCGTCCGTATGCTATCGTATTTGCTCTCCGTGTGGCGTGACAACTAGCGGCTAGCCCACAGATCATTGGGTGAGCGTTGCCTGCGCTAGGTGAAATGCGTACAAGTTTTTTTTTAGAAAATCCCGTGAGATTTAATCGAAGTCACAAATAAGCCATTGCTCTGTATGCTAATAACAGGAAAAAAAATATACTGCATCATTGAATTGGTTTCGACCCTGGGCCTCCAGGTTAAATAGCACGCATGCTAGATGCCAAGACTCTGCAATTTCCATTATATTTATTTTCAAGTTACTGTTTGGTTTTTACACCCTCCCTTCTAAAATAGATGACTCAACTTTGTACTAAGTTTAGTACAAAGTTAGTACAAAATCGAGTCATCTATTTTGGAACGGAGGGAGTACAATATATGTAAAATTTCCAATATACAAATATGCGACTATCGTCTATTAAAATATTTAATCTATTCTTATTATTTGTAGTTCAAGAGTTAAACATGAACTGTTTGTAAAATTTATGTGGATTTAAAAAGTTCAACATATATTATGAAATATTGTGTATTTTTGTATCTTCATTCAGGACCACAAGTATGGAGAATTATTTTGTATCTTCAGTGTATTTTTAGAATACATCATTATTAAAAAACAACAAAGTTGTATTTTGAAAATCGTTCAACACGTATTAAAAATGATTGTGTAAAACAATAGATTCTATAAATGGGTTAAAACATGTTAAACGTGTTTGTAGAAATGTAAGAATATCGAGCATTTTATGAAATAGATGTTGTAATTTTTTTGAATGCGTGACGGGCATTTTTCAAATACACGTTTACAATTTCTTAATACAAGTGAAAATTTTCCAAAAATATCTTGCTTTTGAGAAAAATGCACTAATACTTTTTTAAGTTGATGGCAGGTAATATGTTGAGTTGTTCTCTTTTTTTCAAACATGAGAATTTCTTAATAATTATTAAAATTTTCTTCGAGTCAACCTTTTTCTTTTTAATTCTCTTTATTATTTCGTCCGATATCCCTAACAAATAGTAGTGTATCTGGATAGTGCATAGATAACTGTTCGTGGCTTATTGGTTAGCACGTATGCACGTTGTGCGTGAGGTAATTAATGCGAATCCTGCCGGTGCGCTATTTTTTTTGTTAGTACGCTCTATTTTATCTCACATGCTGACATGCATGGCCTAGATCTAACAGGTGTGATCAATTCTCTCAAAAAAAAAAAACAGGTGTGATCAATGCAGTTTCGCATATTTAAATAAAATATTAGGAGCTTTTGTGATTATTTAAAGTACAAGGATTTTTCTGTAAAACAACCAGCCCACTCCTCTCACAGGAATTCACATGTGGGTCGATGCCATGTTGGCACACCATGTGGGCTGTGCATATGCCCGATACAGACGGGGGCATTGTATTTGAACATTCGAACAAGTTACGGCACCAGTTTTATGTATTTTATAAGTTTAGGCACGAAAGTGATCGCATCGGACAAGTTGAGGCACCCGTGGTGTATTTAACTCATCCTAAAACTACGCCAAAAGATGGGTGGCCATATTTCGGCCCCCGAGGGCGTAGAAACAAATACCTGGCCTGCGTGCGTGCGTGCGAATGCTGGCGGTATGCTCCCCTTGCAATTACCTGAACGGCCGAAGGAATCCGCGGGGGCTGCGAGGACGCCTCGCGCCTCTCGGTCGGAGCCGCCGCGTAGCTCAGATGTTCACCCGCGCTGCATTTGAACTTTCAGGAGAGTGGGGCGCTCAGGCTGCAGTGGTGGTGGGGAGGATGCGGCCGGCAGAGAGACGGAGTTCCTAGAATCACATTGGTTTTTTTAGTGGGCCCTGGAATCACATTGGTCGATCGATGGGGAGGATGCATCCGGCCGAATCGGAGCGCCAGGGGATATATCGCCTAATGCGAGCCCGAGGCAGATCCTATTTGCGCTTCAGCCGTCCGTTTTTTTTTTCCTTTTTTAGACGCCACAGAAAGACAGGTGGAAATCACTAATTAAGGAGTATTCGCTGTAAAGAACACTTCACTTTCCGAGGTCGCGACAAGTGGCACATGCAGCGCGCCACTTGTCGCAACCTGGGAGTTTTCCCTTTTTTCGTAGATTCATTTATTCAAAACATTTTATCTCTTAAACCGTGTGTCCAAATCTCGAACCGTTTTCATCATTGGATTCCTCGTGTCGAGATCTTCAAAACTAGATCCCATGTTGATAAGTTTTGACGAATTTTTTTTTCATGAAAAAACCAGACAAAAAAATCGGGCGAAAAAACCAAACCGGGAGCACGGTTTTTCCCCTTTCCGAAAAAGGCACGCCCGTGCCTCTCGCGAAATGACAACCATGCCTCTCGTGAAAGCAAAACCGTGACTCTCGTGGAAGAAAAAAAACAGAAAACACGTTTTTTTCCGTTTCCGATAGGCACGGCCGTGACTCTCGCGAAAGCACAACCGTGCCTATCGCGAAAGCAAAACCGTGACTCTCGCGAAAGAATGAAAAACAGAAAACGCGTATTTTTTCCCTTTCCGAGAGGCACGGTCGTGACTTTCACGTAAGCACAACTGTGCCTCTCGCGGAAGCAAAACCGTGACTCTTACGAAAGAAAAAAAAAACAGAAAACGCGTTTTGTTTTTCTCTTTCCGAGAGGCATGGCCGTGACTCTCGCGAAAGCACAACCGTGCCTCTCGCGGAAGCAAAACCGTGACTCTCGCGAAAGAAAAAAAATCGAAAACAAGTTTTTTTCGTTTCCGAAAGGCACGACCGTGACTCTCGATAAGGCACAACCGTGCCTCTCGCGGAAGAAAAACCGTGACTTTCGCAAAAAAAAACATGTTTTTTCGCGCAAAAAAGAAATTTCAAAAAAAAATGATCGAAAAGATAAGAAAGACCGGGGAAAACCAAAACGTCGGAAAAACCTGAAAAAAAACCGTTTAAAAAGTCGAAAACGCGTGCGAAAAAATAAAAAAAACAAAATCCTAAGGGAGCGTCCAGAGCGCGACACGTGACGAATGGCTGAGAGCGTGTCAAGTGACGCTGATCGTTGCGAGGCTCCCGAAGGAGCGCTCGTTAACTAGTTGCTCCCAAGACAGGTTGGGGACGGAATCGATGGTGTGATGGGCGCATCGGATGGCCCTAGAGGCAGCTTAACATTCTCTCAGATCATCTGGATGATGCGTAGCACTGCCCATATTTTTTCTTGCTTGCTTTTTCAATGGTATTCTTTTGTTTTTTCTTTCCGTGTTCAAGGTCTTTTCAGAGTTATTTTTATTTGTTATATTTCTTCAACATATATCTACTCTTTTTCACATAGACTGTAAATTTTGTATACACCAGAATTTATAAACATTTAAGAATTTTAAGTACAATATTTACATTTTAAATATATGTTTTGGTGACTAATTTTTCCATATACATTATAATTTTTTATACATCTGACATAGTTGTGTACATATTTTAAAAATCAAATAGATGATTAATATTTTTCCAAATACATGTTTCTGCACATTTTTCAAATACATGTTAAACATATTTCAAATACACGTTATTTTTTTATAAATGATAATAAATGTAAAAACTACGTGGAAATTTCTTTACATTTGTACACATATATATTTAAAATGTTACGAACAAATTTTTGAAATGTAGATCTTACATTTTGAATTATACGTTGTTCTAAATCAGATGTATATCAATATGTTTTAGTGTGTGTTTTTCACGCATTACAATTCGTATGTAGTTCATATTAAAATATTCAAAACAACTTATAATTCTGAATGGAGGTAGTAACATAAATTTTTAATTGTAGAAAACATTATTTTCAAATTAGATGAAATTTTTTAATCATCGTTGAAAGATTTGGAAAATGTCACATATATTTTTGTAAACACGTGAACATTTCCTAAATGTTAAAATACATTTTTTAAAAATTCTATGAACCATTACTTTTAATTACACATACATTTTTTCAAATGTGTGAAGGATATCAATCTTTTAAACAAATTATGCTTACAAATTTTGTACACTGTGTTTATATTTTTCAAATTCCTGTTTTTTTTTAAATTTAAGTAAATAGAAATTATGAAATGAATGTATTTAGATATTTTTTCAAAAAAATATGAGAAAAACAAAAAGGAACGCATGTGAGAACCAAAGAAAAACGAACTATTGTGCCGGCCCAACTGCACTCCCGCTTCGCAATGTGTATTATAGACGCTCCCAAGGCAATTCCTATATGGCGCATAAGGCGCCCGTTATACTATAGTTTTCAGATAGGCACACAACTCCTCCCCTCTGGGTTGGCATATGTTTTTAAATGCTAAAAAGCGTGCATGAGTGTTACGCCTCAAACACACAACCTCTTCCTCAAGTGCTAGCTACGGTAGCCAACCAGGCAACGCACCCAAATGTGTTTAGTTACTTCTTTTCATTCTTTTTCTTTTCTTTTCCTTTTTTCTTTTCTCTTCTCTTTTTCTTTTTTAAAAATGAATGAACTTTTTCTTATCAAAATAGATGAACTTTCCAGATCTAAAAAATAAAAATTGATGAACTTTATTTGAATTTGTGAACTATGTTTTGAAAATCCATGAACTTTTCTCAATTTTATGATTTTTTCAAAATCGTGAACTTCTTTCATATCCATTGATTTTTTTTTCTTAAATCGTGAAATTTTTCATAAGTGTTTTCTTTTGAATCATTGAACTTTTTTTCTAAATCGCCGAACTTTTTTCAAATTGATGAACTTTTTCAAAATCGGTGACATTTTTCCTAATTTTATGGTTGTATATACTTTTGAAGAATATTTCAAATTCAGCTTTTTTACAAAAGGCAAAACTGTCAACAGTTGAGCTAATGTAGGAATACTGTGGAGCGACCAGCCTCTGTTGGGCTAGGGCCAGGAAGCGTCCGCGTGAGCGCATCGGAGGATATTTGGCACTAGTGGCGCTATATAGGACCTCTCATTTCCCAGTCAAAGAGTAAATGACTCGCTCCCACCCTCAAATGGGTCGCATCTACCCCACATTCTTCTACGAGGCCAAACGAACCGCCGGAGTTATATATCTCGTGTAAAGCGAGATGGTAGCTCCCTCGCCCACAGCGCCCGCGCTTTCGGGCCGGCTCACTAGAGCGTTCTCGGTTGTGTGTTTGCCGCTCGTTTGGTCCGGTCTAGTCACTTTCTTTTGTTTTCTTACTTCGGTTCTTTCCATTCCCTCTTTTTTTGCTTTGTTTGTTTCTTCACCAGTTTTCTTTGGATTATTTGTTTTTTATTTGTTCCCTTTTTTGCTTCGGTTTTATTTGTTTCTTTCTTGGTTTCCTTGTTTTTCATTGTATTCCACTATTTTGCATCGATTTCTTTGAATTTTTCTTGTTTTATTCGGTTTTCTTTGTTTTTTTAGTTTTTTTAGCTTTTATCATACACATTGTACATCTTCATATAGAGTAGGAACCTTTTTATACACGTTTATCATTTTTAAATACATGTTTTAGTTCTATCATTGCCTAGATCTTTATATTCCGCATCATTTAGTATTGGGCAACCATTCTTAGAGCCTTTTGAAGTTTTAGGTGTTGCTGGGCCAGGATTACGTTCACTATATAAAACAATAATAAATGTAGCAATGCCTAGAAAAAATGAAGTACTCTTCATTAAATCACTCCCTCTGTCCCTAAATAAACGATGTATAAATTCAATTAAAAAACAACTATTTCTAAGTTTGACCAAACGAGAAACAATTCATGTAGCCGGAGCCGCTCGAGTAATCATTCAAATGAGAAAAAACACACTCGGTGGCATACGGAAATAGTAAATCTCGAGTAGTCGAGGTTAGATATAAATAAAAGCTTGAGTTCACATGTGTATTCGACCTGTGCTTCACATAGCCTCGCCGCACCAATGTTCAAAACCTCACTCAACAATGTTTTCACTCAATCTGCATGGAAATTTCTATCTCTACTCTTATAAAAAACTGAGTTGGTGATGATGGGATGGTGTGCCTGCCATCTTGCAATATAGACCGTCCGATCTATATCTAACGAATAGAAAGCAAACTATGACAATTTTACAAAAAGATACCCGCACCCATCTTCACATTTGTAGATAAGGCCTTGCCTCGTTCATTTTTGTCTCTCACAAGATAAACAATTAATTCGTATAAATGCATCTTGATGTTCTGTGCAACGCATGTGCCTCTTGCTAGTAAGTGGGTAACAACCATGGTACGTGTAGTAGGTACGAACATGAACAGTGGCCGGAGTACTCGTCAAACACCATGCACGGAGTAATACTTTTCCCTCCCAGGTATTTGTACGTAGTACGTAGGTGTATACTTGGAGGGGGGAAACGAAGGCAAACTCTGCGACGCATCAGGCCCTCAGCATACAGGAAAGAAAACGAGAGATGTGGGCCTGGCCCATGTTTCCACCTCGTACAGGCACATGACGTGCGCACAGGAAACATGCCGTGCACAGGAAAGGAATCGCAGGATTCGGCTCCGTTCGGTGCAAAGGAATTTTAAAGGAAAAAAACTTGCAGGAACAAAAAATGAAGGAAAGTTCTTCCAAACTGCGTTCGGTGTGCAGGAGTGAGCTCCTCAAGATCCAAAGGGAAGTTACTGCAGCCTTCAGTTTTACAGGAAATAAAACATCCGGTGGAAGTTCTTTATTGGGGTGGAAGCACGAGGCGAAGTACAGGAAAGCTTAGCTAGACCTTCATGCATCACTGTTGCCTGGATCCGGCTTACCTGCTCCCTCTCCATGCTCCCACTTCATTCTACGGCAGTTTTTTTCCTTTTTCTTTTCTAATCTAATCATCTTCCTTTCTCGATTTTCGGGGTGGTAGAACTTTATTTTTTTTTCAATCAAATCGCCCACGATGCAAGAAGCGTGGATGAGAAGATTTTGGGAAGGGAGGCAAGTCTCGTCCCTGTTGCCTTGCTTTGTGTGACCCACCACTGCCAGATAGACGTATCACACGAGTGGATGAGAAAATAGACCGACCATGAATTATACTAGTGGAACCTACAGATACCTTTGCCTTCCTTTGCTTTACCGAGCACATCTTATCAGCTTTCCTACCTACTTATAATCCAGAGTTTTACCATGCGATTCCCTGGGCGTTCCTTTGTTTTCTAGTTACCGACAGTTTTCACGGTTTCCTTTTCCTCAAGATCGTTAGGTCGTTCTTTCGCTGGCCGTTGTTCGTCTAATCACCGTCTTCAACTCTGCGTCTCTGCAGCCTCTGACGAATTGTTCATCTAATCGCGGTCTTCAACTCCGCATCTCTGCGGCCTCTGACGAACGAGACGACAATTGCCGCCGACTATAGCAGGCAACTGGCACGTCCCTCCTTGTGCCGTATGCGGCTCTGTCATCTGCCCTCGCCTGTTCTAGTGTTATTCTTCCTGTTTTGCTGATTTTTGAAATTTGTTAGGGCATAATATAGTACCTTATCTCTGTAATCTAATTGGCTATGTATCTTTGCTGATTCCCGAATCAACTGGTCAATAGCGAATTGTTGGCTGGGCGGTCAACTCATTGAGGATTTAGCACACATAGCCAGATTAGATTACAGAGTTAAGGTGCTAATTTTGCCCTAGCAAATTTTGTCATGATGATATTAGATGAAGATCTTCTATAATTAATCTAATGTTTTAATTAGCTTTGTGCTAATTGTAAAAGCTAATTGTTCCTTTCAAGCAAGGTAATTGTTCAGTTTCAGAAAGTTGAAATTATTGAAGAACTAAGTGAGACTTGTTCAATGTCGCAAGAGATGTTAAATGGCTTGGCAACTTGATGCATTGAGAAAAAAATGTTTGATGAAATTGATATCGATACAACTATTAGCGATTTTGCATCTCAGAATGTTAAAAGACATTTTTGAAGGTAATATGTTATACGTGATATGCACACTGATTTTGGATTTACTTAAATATGCACACTGATTTTGGATTTACTTAACTGTTTTCTTTGACATATATGCATGATGATTACTAGTCAGACATTTATACTAAAGGCTCTGAAGGGACTGTAGTTTTGCCCCGGGCCCCTGAAATTTCAGGACCGGCCCTGGTTCCTACACGCGTGGTGGGTCGTCGATCAGTCCGTCACGCCTAGCTACTACCCCGTATGTGTTTCTCGTGCTGAAAGGTTCAGAGTGGACGTCGACGCGCGCGATTACGTGAACTCGATTAGGTCTCCCCGCGTATCTGTGCTCGGTTTCGCAGCGTTGGTTGCGACCTTTGGGACTGGTGGGTAGCGGTTTCGTGACGTGGTTCCCCCTGCGGCCCATCTTCGCATGGTTTACGACTTCTAGAACGCACTTTTGCGCGCCAACTGCGCATGGTGAGTAATGGACATGATGGTTGACCATGCATGGTTCTTCTGTGAAGCGGTTGAACAGTCTGCTCGATCGAACTGATATAATGCTTACACACGCCTTTGCACTTTTTGCTGGTCAAAGCGTCTGCCGTTTGGTGCAGTTTGAAAGGATCCTTGCAGGTGTGCCATACTGGAGTACTCGTCAAACGCTATGCACGGAGTAGTGATACTTTTGGCTTGGTGTTGCGCGGGAAGAATCCTGGGCTGGACCGTGGAGTCAGACTTCCTCGTCTTATCTTAAGAAAAATACATCATCCCGCTGAGTTTTATCACGGTAAAAGATGGGGTGCAAGAGTCAAGCGGAGCCCGTGTAACTAATCGTGTTTGTTGCGAGCAAGGACGGTCATTAATAAGTGTCGCTTGCGCGAAGTCTGAAGAGGTAATAGCACCCCAGATCCTATAACTTGTAGAGAATGTGATGATTTAGTTCAAAAGTTGTAAAAGTAAAGTGAGGCCTGCCACAACTTGCACCTCATATGATGATTTAGTCCACAGTCAATCGCAGCGTGACAAGTGGCACCCTGGAGCTCGTACCGGTCCGCGCTGGTAGTTTTGCACAAAGCCTCCTGTCGTTCCGTTGAATGAACACGCACTACAGAGGCACCCATTCTATATACTTAAGAAGTTCACTCTCACTACAATATTTATCTTTACATGCAGCCCGTCCACGTCATCCCACATGCCCCACACATCCCACCTCAGGATAAAAGAACAAATTGTGCCACACAACTTTTTATTTGGTTCTTGATCGTTTGCTCTTCCGATCTCACTTTTATTCTTGATCGTTTGCTCTTCTGGTCCCACTTTTATGTAAGGGAAAGGATTGACCATCCCCTTCCCCTTGGTCGTTTGCTCTTCCCTTCCATCATCGTAACAGATGCATCTAACGCAGTTGTTTGATTTATACTCCCTCCTTCCCGGTTTATCGGGCTCAATTCAAAAATCTCACCAATCAAGATAGATGGTGAGTGGTGGAATACTTTTTGTAATTTGCAAAAGCACCCAATTAACGCTCGTGTTTTTCTCAAAAATTATGTTTATCAATGCATTCATTGCAATGCATGCATGCATAAAGTACATTCATTGATCATTTTTCTCTTAATACTTGCATGCAATGATTTAATGCACCTTGAATCTGAACTTATGATGGGAACAACCAAATTGAGCCTTATAAAATGGAAAAAACTAAAATTTTGAGATAAGCCCTATAAACCGGAAAGGAGGGTGGTGCAGCACGCATGAGGCGCCTCACCGTCAAAGCCTCTGGCTTCCACGACGTCGTGCCTACACGGCGCCGCGCATGCCCAAGGTGCCTCCCGGCTGTCCCACGAAAACTTCTGGCTTCCACGACGCCATGCCTGGACGGCGCTACCGCATGCCTGCAGCGCCTCCCCGTGCCCCTCATTGACTTTACCTGGCGTGCCTCATCTGATCGTCGCTTTGCCCGTCCGCCGCTACCCTCCACAACCACACCACACCGTCGCAGCGCCACCAAGGATCTTGCTGCTGCATGTCGTAACTCCCCTCAGTCATTGCTCCCTTCTCTGGTGTAAATCTCGGCGAGCCGAACAACATGGCGTATGTTGCGAGTGGAAGAACGAATGTCGGTGTCAAAACAGGCCGATCTCGGGTAGGGGGTCCCGAACTATGCGTCTGAGGATCGAAGGTAACAAGGGACAAAGGGAACACGGTGTTTACCCAGGTTCGGACCCTCTTAATGGAGGTAAAACCCTACGTCTTGCATGATTGTATTTGATGAGTATAGGGGTTACAAGAGTTGATCTACCTCGAGATCGTAATGGCTAAACCCTAGCTGTCTAGCCTATGAGAATTCTGATTGTCTCTACGGACTAAACCCTCCGGTTTATATACACACCGAGGGGCCTAGGGTCGTACAAAGTCGGTTCATAGAGGAAGGAAATCACACATCCGGACACAAATCTTGCCATCCACGCATAGGGGAGTCCTACCGGGACATGGGGGAAAGTCTTCCGCTTTGTATCTTCACGGCCCATCAGTCCGGCCCACATCAAATAGCCCGGACACCCGAGGACCCCCTAATCCAGGACTCCCTCAGTAGCCCCCGAACCAGTCTTCAATGACGATATGTTCGGCACGCGGATTGTCTTCGACATTGCAAGGCGGGTTCCTCCTCCTGAATACTTCAAAGCAATCTTCTAAACAAAAGAGCTGTATCCGGATCTGTATAATTATTACAACCCTTAGCCGCGAAGGCAAGATATCCAATAGAACAATGTCTTTCCACTGACAACTTTTTTCGGCGAAACGTCACGTCTGGCCTCTTAACATTTCAAACCGTTTTCACGCCTCCCGCTTAGCGTTTTGAGGCACAGCCTCCATTGGCATGTCTTGTCAAAATAGAGATCGTGCCCGCCCATTACGGGATCCTTATCAATACGGTTTACCAACCGTGCCATTCGCACGACCCCTTGGGAACAGACGAGTTTTAAGGCTCGAGGGGGGGGGGGCACTTGATATTCACCGCTTATATAAGAGGATAAAGACCCCTATTTTTTTTACCACGCCTTCTTCCTTCTCCTGCCTTCCCATCTTCAAGCTCCAGCGCCCAAACTTCAATCTTTCACACCGCAACCAGCCTCCCCAGCCATGTCGGGATCTGGTTCAAAGGGCAACTGGGAGGCCTCCTCTGTCACCGATAAGGACGTCAAGGAGCTTCGAGGGGGCAGGATATCTGTCCGCGGAGATCGCGCACAGGCTCCCTGCCAAGGATCAAGTCATCCCCACTCAGGAGCTCGGCGAAAGGGTTGTATTCATCCCCCATTTCCTCCGTGGGCTAGGGTTTCCCCTTCATCCCTTCGTTCAGGGCCCTATGTTCTACTACGGGCTAGATTTCCATGATCTAGCCCCGAATTCTTTCCTCCACATCTCGGCGTTC
Organism: Aegilops longissima; assembly: GCA_021605205.1. Classification (NCBI taxonomy): domain Eukaryota; kingdom Viridiplantae; phylum Streptophyta; class Magnoliopsida; order Poales; family Poaceae; genus Aegilops; species Aegilops longissima. The sequence continues at coordinate 499,606,750 of CM038681.1, read as the reverse complement.
ATTGTCGTGTGTGAGGCGCTACTCCACACCCCCCACACTTCGGCCTATGGCTCAAGGTCTTCAATCTGAAGCCGAAGGTGGTCGACGGGCAGCATGCAAACTGCGGTGGCGCCATGGTGAGCAAGCTCCCCAACGCCGTTTGGCCCAAGGGGGTCTTCGGGGAGACTGTCAAGGTGTGGCCGTAGGAGTGGTTCTATATCACTGAACCCCGCGAAGCCAAGTGGGCGGCCACTCCTGAGTTCAGATCCGGACCCCCTACGCGGCTTACCTTGTGGACCGCCAAGGGTCTAGACTGGGGATCCACGGCGGAAGTGTTGATGCTGCAAAAGCACATCACAAATATGATAAGCAAGAACACCAGTCTCACTAACGTGATTCAGGTGATGCTCTTCCGCCGGATTCTTCCTGTCAACTCCGGCCCTCCCACATGTGGGAGTTTAATCCGGAAGATCCCCGAACCTTGAAGCGCTTCTTCGGCACAACGCACGAAGATAGCTGGAAGCTGCTCTTCAAGGCCCAAAAAACGTGGCCGAAGAAGACCGAAGATATTGGGCTTGACATCGAGAATCCTGACACACCGGTAAGTATTATTATCCTGAATACCTATTCGGTCAATAAGTTTTAGATATAATGAATTTTCCGTCCTTCGTACAGAGCTGGATAGCAAAGGCGGAGCGGATTAAGTGTCCGACACCGCTGCCTGAAGACCCAGCCACACCCTAGCTGACAGGGATGCTGGTCCCGGCGCCCTATCAAGCATCGGAGAAGAAGGCCAACAAGAAGAAGGGCAAGGAGGCCAAAGGAGGCCTCTGCCACAAGGGTCCTTCGGATGAAGTGTCCAGAGAGACCGAAGTCCTCTCCTCCCACGAGGGAGATGAGGAAGAAGAGGAGGAGGAAGTGGAAAGCGACTCTCCTCCTAGGGGGGAGAAGAAGAAGAGGGCGGCCTCCACAGACCCGGAGGAGGAGGCACCCAAGAGGGGGAATATAGCCCTCTCGGATGGTTCGAATTCGGAGGCCGAACCAGTCCGCAAGAGTCTTCCCAGGGTGAAGCCCCTGGCCGAATCATAAGTACCAAAGGGTCTATTATTTGTCTTCGGTCCTTTGTATTTTTATAATATAACATATTACATCATGTGTCTTTCAGCCCTGCTCGCAACCTCCCCAATCCTTCGCTATCTGAAGGGAGTTCTCTGCCGCCCGAGATGGCAAAGAGCGAGACGCCACCGCGAGCCCCTTCACCAATCATCGCGGACGACACTGAGGTGTTGTCCAGAAGGACCTCTCCTATGCGTGGAGGGGCGAGCGAGGCTGCCGAGAAGGCGCCCGAGGGTGATATCTCGGTTGCCGAAGACATGGGGGGCCCAACCCCCATGGCAACCGATGGTGGGGGCCCTGATTAATCCTGCCCCTAGCCGAACATCATTCCAGAGACCAACGTGGCACCGGAATCAGGCGAGCAGCCCCCTTCAAAGGAGGGGGAGCATCCGCTCCGACGGCGGCCTCCACTAATCCGGAGGCGCCGAATACTCTTGTGGAAGCACTACAATGTGCTTCCATCATGGAGGAGCACCGCACCCTGATGGGTGTGGTGGCAGAGAAGGTTCAGTCCGCCAAGAGCGGGCTGAACGAAGCCTTCACCAGCCTACTGACAGGCTTCGAGGTATGGGACGTAATGCTCTAGACGCATTTTTATAAAGGAATATACCTGTGTATAGTTAGTAGCCCCTGAGACTCTGTCTGGTTTTGAAAAAAGCCGGACAGATGATCACATAGTATTCGGAAGAGGCAACATACTTTTCTATTGTATAACAGGCGTCCCTGTTGGCGGCAACCGCCCAAGCCGCTGAAGTTTCCAAACTCAATCGGAAACTGAAGTTGGTTGATGATCAAATAGATCACATCAACAAGCTATTTGACGAGACGCAAGGTATGCGTGTATTTTAAAGATTTTGATCATATATCTGAAGTGATATGCAAATTCAGAGTTTAACTCATGTACTGCTGTGATTATGAGCGCAGTTGGCGCGGCCGAGGTCGAGACCCTCGAGAGCGCCCTTGCTCAGGCCAAGGCGGAGGCGAATAAAGCAGTCGCTAACAAAGCGGTTGTGGAACTAAAGACCGAATAGGTCGCCCGTCGCCATCATGAAGAGAGGATGGCTGAGGTGGAGCAAGAGCTGAAGGACGCCATCGGCAAGTGCGAGGCCCTGGAGGAGAAGAACTCGGCCCAAGCGTCCGACCTCGCCAAAGCCCTCCAGGAGGCTAAAGAGGCGCGGATCAAGTCCCGGAGTGCTTGTGAAGAGATCCGGTAGGCCGAACAGATAGCGGCTGGTAAGCCCTATCTCTTGTAGAGTATATTTGGTGGTCAAAGATATGCCTTTCTCACTCGACTATGGAGTTCTCCATATGCCTTTACGGATCTTCCGAGGAGTGCCGCCGATGCCGCACAGTTCTTCCGAGCCCAGGAGGGGAACTCGACCGAGAAGCTGTTCTGGTCACAGTTCTTGGCGCCGGAGCATCCAACGCTTCTGAACAACCAGATGAAGCAGCTGTCGGAGCTGCATAAGATGTCCAGCTTGGCCATGAAGGATCTCATAGTCTAGCTTTGGCTAGCCGAAGCAATTCCTAGCAGCTATTTCGGCTTGGTGAGGAGACTCGTCGATGCGCTGCCTCGAGTTGAAGCTGTGAAGCGCTCGGCGTGCATAGAGGGTGAGTGGATGGCCTTTGCCCGTGTCAAGATGTGATAACCCACAAGTATAGGGGATCAATTCTAGCCTCTTTCGATAAGTAAGAGTGTCGAACCCAATGAAGAGCTAAAGGTAGAACAGATATTCCCTCAAGTTCTATCGACCACCGATACAACTCTACGCACACTTGACGTTCGCTTACAAGAAACAAGTATGAAATTAGAAGTACTTTGTAGGTGTGATAGGATATGTTTGCAAGATAAAAAAGAGCACGTAAATAAAACCTAGGGGCTGTTTAGATAAAGACACAACTAAGTTAGCCTTAGTAGAGAGCTTTTGTCAACAAGAAAGTTATTTGTCCCTAGGCAATCGATAACAAGTACCGGTAATCATTCTTGTAATTTTATATGAGGGAGAGGCATGAGCTAACATACTTTCTCTACTTGGATCATATGAACTTATGATTGGACCCCTAGCAAGCATCCGCAACTACTAAAGATCATTAAGGTCGTGAAACCCAACCATAGCATTAAGTATCAAGTCCTCTTTACTCCCATACGCCATAACCCAATTATCCGCATTTGGGCTGCTGTCATCCCCCGCAACACTGACAATAAGCAAACCATGGACATATTGCAACACCCTACAGCGGGGGCCTGAAAGTGTAACTATCCCTGGGTAGTTTTGGCAATTCCTAACAACATATAGCTCATTGAACTAATACTACTTCAAGATAAATATTTCAGGAAAGTTCAATGATTGGCATGGCATGGATTAGGAATGTGGACCCTCAAAATGCTAAGGACACATATTGGCTCAAGCTCAAGACTCTACATTTTACTTTTAGTGAACTAAGATCACATTGAGTCCATAGGAAAAGCCAATACTATTAAAAGGGGATGAGGTGTTGCTTAATGAGTTTCTTGCTCAAAATGCTTAGTGATATGCTCCAAAACCCTCAACCACTTTCTCACTTCCACATATGTCCCAAACCAAAAGTCAAACTCGGCCCCACCGGAACTTTCTATCCGGCGCCACCGAGTTCATTTGACATAGCCACTGCCAAAACCCTAGTCACTTCTGTCTCACTGATAGGGATCTCGGTCTCACTGAGATGGGATTGCAAACTCTCTGTTTCCCTTCGTAACATTTTGGTCTAACCGAGATGAGCGATCGGTCCAACCGAGTTCGCAATGCAAACTCTCTGTTTCCCCTTCGTAACATTTCGGTCCAACCGAAATGAGCGAATCGGTCCCACCGATTTTGCCTGACCAACTCTCTGGTTAGCTTATTACCAAAATCGGTCCCACCGAGTTTGTGTAATCAGTCTCACCGAGATTACGTTATGCCCTAACCCTAATGAAATCGGTTCCACCTAGTTGACATGTCGGTCCCACCGAAATGCCTAACGGTCACATTATGAACTAAATCGGTCTGACCGAGTTTTCTGATTCGGTCCCACCGAGTTTGGTAAACTGTGTGTAACAGTTAGATTTTGTGTGGAGGCTATATATACCCCTCCACCCACTCTTCATTCATGGAGAGAGCCATCAGAACATGCCTACACTTCCAACATACATTTTTTGAGAGAGAACCACCTACACTTGTGTTGAGGTCAAGATATTCCATTCCAACAACATAAATCTTGATCTCTAGCATTCTCCAAGTTGCTTTCCACTCAAATCATCTTTCCACCAAATCCAATCCTATGAGAGAGAGTTGAGTGTTGGGGAGACTATAATTTGAAGCACAAGAGCAAGGAGTTCATCATCAGCACACCGTCTATTACCTTTTGGAGAGTGGTGTCTCCTAGATTGCTTAGGTGTCACTTGGGATCCTCCATCAAGATTGTGGAGTTGAACTAAGGAGTTTGTACATGCATGGAGATCACCTACTTCGTGAAGATCTACCCTAGTGAGGCAAGTCCTTCATGGGCGATGGCCATGGTGGGATAGACAAGGTTGCTTCTTTGTGGACCCTTCGTGGGTGGAGCCCTTCGTGGACTCGCACAACCATTACCCTTCGTGGGTTGAAGTCTCCATCAACATGGATGTACGATAGCACCACCTATCGGAACCATGGATAAAAAAATCTCCGCGTCTACATTGCGTTTGCTCCCTCAAACTCCTTCCTTTACCTTCATATGCAATTGTTTTACATTGCTCTGCTATACTCTTAGAATTGCATGTGTAGGTTGATTGCTTGACTTGTGCAAAGTTGCTAAAATCTGCCAAGACTTAAAATTGGAAAAATGCTAGATTTTTATTTGGTCAAGTAGTCTAATCATCCCCCTTTCTAGACATACTTTCGATCCTACAAGTGGTATCAGAGCTACGGTCTCCATTTGCCTTGTTTTCCGTAGTTTTTGGTGATCATAGCCTTGGTTTCACAACCTAGGAGAGTATGACGTCTAGCGAGGGAAATTACCACCGTAGAGGTCCTTACTTTGATGGTACTAATTTTGCTAGTTGGAAGCATAAGATGAAAATGCATATTCTTGGACATAACCCCACCGTTTGGGCTATTGTGTGTATTGGCTTGCAAGGTGAATTCTTTGATGGGAGAGAACCGAACCGTGAAGCTACCGCGGAAGAGTTGAAGATGCTGCAATACAATGCTCAAGCTTGTGATATCCTCTTCAACGGATCCGAAGAATTCAACAAAATCAGCCGTCTTGAGAATGCAAAGGAAATTTGGGATACTTTGATTGATATGCACGAGGGTACCGACTCCGTCAAGGAATCCAAATTGGATGTGCTTCAAAGTCAGCTTGACAAGTTCAAAATGAAGGATGGTGAAGGTGTCGCTGAAATGTACTCTAGGCTTGCTCTCATCACAAATGAGATTGTTGGCTTAGGAAGTGAAGAGATGACCGATAGATTCATCATCAAGAAGATCCTAAGAGCCTTGGATGGAAAGTATGATACCGTGTGCACATTGATCCAAATGATGCCCAATTACAAAGATCTCAAGCCTGCGGAAGTCATTGGAAGAATTGTTGCTCATGATATGTCACTTAAGGATAAGGAAGAGCTCCACAGCAAGTCAAGTGGTGCTTACAAAGCCTCATGTGATGCTCCCACATCATCAAGTGAGAAACAAACCTTCAATGAAGAATTGAACCTAATGGTGAAGAACTTCAACAAGTTCTACAAGAGTAGAAGCAAGGAGATAAGTTCCAAGTCAATGTCCTACAATGACAAAAGATCTTAAAGTCGTGAACGAAATTGCTAAAATTGTGGAAGACCCGGACACTACTCCAATGAGTGTACGGCTCCCTACAAAACAAGAGAAGATTCTCCCAAAAGAAGGAGTAGGAGAGAAGAATCATCACCAAGAGAGAGAAGGAGTAGAGATGATCGTTATGAACAAAGATCCTCTCGGAAAAGCAAGGATTCAGAAAGGAAGAACAAGTCATCAAAGAGCTACACAAAATGAAGACATCAAGCTCATGTTGGTGAATGGGTATCCGGCTCCGACTCCGACCATCACTCCGAAAGAAGTTATCACTTCGACTCCGAATATACTCAAGATGAAGGTGTTGCCGGTCTAGCACTTGTGTCAACCAACTCCTACGGCATATTTGACTCACCAAATGAAGGAATTTGAAGATGCTTCATGGCTAAAGGCCCAAAGGTATCACACCCCGAGTATGTTGATTTCAATAGTGATGAAGATGATTTGCTAGGAGATGATGATTTACTTGTTGACAACTCTAGTTATGAAAACTATGATGAACTTGCTATTAATCATGCTAATCAAGATAAAACGAATGACGATGATGAGAAGGAGATTGAGCATCTAACTAAAGAACTAAACACTCTTAAGTTAGCTCATGGAACTACCTTGGAAGATCATCGAGAACTTTTAAAGACTCATGAGAAGCTACGCTTTGAAAAGCTCAACCTTGAGCAAGAGCATGAGTTCTTAAAAGCAATCAATGACGATCTTCGCAAGAAAAGTTCTTCTTACATTGCCAAGCATTTACTCTTGTCTACTTACATGCCACAAGTTAAATCTAGCAACAAGAACAAGACAGATTCTTCTTCTAGTACAATAATCATGCTAAATCCAATGTTGTTGCTTCTAGTAGTTCCCTTGATTCCACTAATGATTCTCTTAGCCAAGTTACACTTGAGCAAGAAAATAGATTATTGAAGGGAAATATAGAGAAAGGTGTTTACAAGAGCCTTGCCGGAAGTAAGCAATTTGAGGAGATTGTACGCAAGCAAGGAAGACACCGGAAGAATCAAGGTGTTGGTTTTGAATGAAAGTTCAATGCCAATGGAGTTGAGTGGGAAGAAGACCAATACCCCAAGACGAAGTTTGTTCCTCAACGAGAGAAGTATGATCCTACTTCCTTCCAAGGAACACAAGCTCAAGATGATCTTCCACCACTAGACCACAAGCAAAAGGGCAAGGACAAGCTTCAAGAGGAGATTGATGCATTTTAAGAAGCCCCTAAGGCCTTGGTCAAGTGGGTTCCCAAGACTACATCAAGTTCTACTTCATCAAGTATGACTACAACTCCAAGGATTCCCATCAAGATGATGTGGATCCCAAAGAAGAAGAACTAGAGAGTTCTTGAGGGTGACTCCGCCAACATACTTCACTCATATCATTTTGGCAAGGACAAGTGCAAACAACTTCCATATCTTGCACTAGTTCAAGGAGTCACAAACCCTCTTGTTGGTAAGACAAGGGACAAGGTAACCTAATGCTTTCATGGACATTATCTTATGTGAACTTCACTCTATGTCTATGGATATACTTGTTTGTTTCTTGTGGGACTAACCCGTGTAGGTATTGAAAGTGCAACTCACTAAAATGGATTGCTCCAAATGATCTACATAACCATTGAGCATCTACCTCTTCAACACCTACATGAAGACATTATCGACAAAAACCCAAAGTTAGTTCAACCCTCTTAAGGGGGATATCACAAATAGGGGGAGATTTACTCTAATCAATTGAGCTAAAGCAACTCTAATGATGTGAACACAACAATGCTTTTATGTAAAAGTGGTAACCCCACTTGTGCTTAAACGATGAGTATGACCTATGATCAAATGTTCTCATTTGACTCCTAAGTAAATATACTCATATATAGATGACCTAGTCATCGCCAAATTGCTTGATAGATGCTAGAGTGATTGTGCATGCTTTGTCACATATTTCATTTGCCATTTTAGTGTGTGAGCATGTTGATTGCATATTTTACTCATTCAAGGACATCCGTTTGTTGCTTTGATTGTTTGGCTCTTTCTCTTTTGCCAAATGGATGGACAAGAATGCCTAAGGACTCTCTCTAGCTATCTATGCTTTTCTCGTCTCAAACTCTATTCATGCTACATCACAAAGTTTGATTAAGTTAGATTCGAACCACTCTGTGTGAGGAGCACTCGGAGTCCCCGATTCGTCATAGACTTAAACTTCGAAAACCTCTTTGTGCATTTTGGTATGACCGAGTCATCCACTTCGGTCACACCGAGTTCACTAAGTTGATCTAGGTTTTCATCTTGGTGCAACCGATTTGAACGTTTCGGTCACACCGAGTTGCAGTAAATGCTTGCGATTCTGCATCTCGGTGCCACCGAGTTGTTCCACTCGGTCACACCGACAGGGTCGGGATATATATACCCACGGGTGAGATTTTGGAAATTTCTTCAAACTCCTCAGCCCGCGTGTGTGTCCTGCTCTACCTCCTCAGGTCTTCGGATCGTATCCTCACCGACAGCAACCTCCCGCCGCTGGTTTCCATCGCTGTCAACGGAAATCTGCTGCGCCGTTATCGCTGTAGCGAACTCCTGCCAAACTAGGGTATGGGTTCGACTCTATGTGCTATTCCTTTAACTCTGATTCATAGCACATTGCTTTGCCATGATCTTTACCATGTATGCAAACGATCTATCCACTGAAAACCTCCTTAGATTAGATATGATTTGAAAATTTAGGGTTAGGTCTCCGCCGAACTCATCTCGGACCGACCGAGTTGTACAAATCGGTTCCACCAATTTGGCTTAGGCCATAGCACATGCATTTTCAGTCTGATCGAAAACTGCACATCGGTGTAACCGAGTTCGATTCTCTGTGAAACCCTAGCAGTCTCGGTGCCACCAAACTGTGACTCGGTTTGACCGAGTTCACTAGTTTAGGCTCCAAAATTGCTTCGGTATCACTGCTACCTCTTGAGCACTGCGTTAGATTTCCTTGAAGAGGAAAGGGTGACGTAGCACAGTAGCGTAAGTATTTCCCTCAGTTTTTGAAAACCAAGGTATCAATCTAGTAGGAGGCTACGCGTGAGTCCCTCGTACCTACACAAAACAAATAACTCCTCTCAACCAACGCGATAAGGGGTTGTCAATCCCTTCACGGTCACTTACGAGAGTGAGATCTGATAGATATGATAGGATAATATTTTTGGTATTTTTGTGATAAAGATGCAAAGTAAAATAAAAGCAAAGTAAAAAACAAAGGTAATAACTAAGTGTTGGAAGATTAATATGATGAAGATAGACCCGGGGGCCATAGGTTTCACTGGTGGCTTCTCTCAAGAGCATAAGTATTTTATGGTGGGTGAACGAATTACTGTTGAGCAATTGACAGAATTGAGCATAGTTATGAGAATATCTAGGTATGATCATGTATATAGGCATCACGTCCAAGACAAGTAGACCGACTCCTGCCTGCATCTACTACTATTACTCCACTCATCGACCGCTATCCAGCATGCATCTAGAGTATTAAGTTCATGAAAACAGAGTAACGCCTTAAGCAAGATGACATGATGTAGAGGGATAAATTCATGCAATATAATAAAAAAACCCACCTTGTTATCCTCGATAGCAACAATACAATACGTGCCTTGCTGCCCCTACTATCACTGGGAAAGGACACCGCAAGATTGAACCCGAAGCTAAGCACTTCTCCCATTGCAAGAAAGATCAATCTAGTAGGCCAAACCAAACTGATAATTCGAAGAGACTTGCAAAGATAACCAATCATACATAAAAGAATTCAGAGTAGATTCAAATATTTTTCATAGATAATCTTGATCATAAATCCACAACTCATCGGTCTCAACAAACACACCGCAAAAAGAAGATTACATCGAATAGATCTCCACGAGAGAGGGGGAGAACATTGTATTGAGATCCAAAAAGAGAGAAGAAGCCATCTAGCTACTAACTATGGACCCGAAGGTCTGAAGTAAACTACTCACACTTCATCGGAGAGGCTATGGTGTTGATGTAGAAGCCCTCCGTGATGGGTGCCCCCTCCGGTGGAGCTCCGGAACAGGCCCCAAGATGGGATCTCGTGGGTACAGAAGGTTGCGAGGGTGTAATTAGGTTTTTGGCTCCGTATATGATCGTTTGGCGGTACGTAGGTATATATAGGAGGAAGGAGTACGTCGGTGGAGCAACAGGGGGCCCACGAGGGTGGAGGGCGCTACTGGGGTGGGCGCCCTCACCTTGTGGCTTTCTCTTTTCTTTCTTGACGTAGGGTCCAAGTCTCCCGGATCATATTCTTACTAAAAATCACGTTCCCGAAGGTTTCATTCCGTTTGGACTCCATTTGATATTCCTCTTTTGCGAAACTCTGAAATAGGCAAAAAACAGCAATTCTGGGCTGGGCCTCCGGTTAATAGGTTAGTCCCAAAAAATAATATAGAAGTGAATAATAAAGCCCAATAATGTGCAAAACAGTAGATAATATAGCATGGAGCAATCAAAAATTATAGATACATTGGAGACGTATCAAGCATCCCCAAGCTTAATTCCTGCTCGTCCTCGAGTAGGTAAATGATAAAAACAGAATTTTTGATGCGGAGTGCTACTTGGCATAATTTTAATGTAATTATTCTTAATTGTGGCATGAATATTCAGATCCGAAAGATTCAAGACAAAAGTTTAATATTGACATAAAAATAATAATACTTCAAGCATACTAACAAAGCAATCATGTCTTCTCAAAATAACATGGCCAAAGAAAGTTATCCCTACAAAATCATATAGTCTGGCTATGCTCTATCTTCACCACACAAAGTATTTAAATCATGCACAACCCCGATGACAAGCCAAGCAATTGTTTCATACTTTTGACATTCTCAAATTTTTTCAATCTTCACGCAATACATGAGCGTGAGCCATGGATATAACACTATATGTGGAATAGAATGGTGGTTGTGGAGAAGACAAAAAGGGAGAAGATAGTCTCACATCGACTAGGCATATCAACGGGCTATGGAGATGCCCATCAATAGATATCAATGTGAGTGAGTAGGGATTGCCATGCAACGGATGCACTAGAGCTATAAGTATATGAAAGCTCAACAAAGGAAACTAAGTGGGTGTGCATCCAACTTGCTTGCTCATGAAGACCTAGGGCATTTTGAGGAAGCCCATCATTGGAATATACAAGCCAAGTTCTATAATGAAAAAAATTCCCACTAGTATATGAAAGTGACAAAATGAGAGACTCTCTATCATGAAGATCATGGTCCTACTTTGAAGCACAAGTGTGGTAAAAGGATAGTAACATTGTCCCTTCTCTCTTTTTCTCTCATTTTTTTATTTGGGCCTTTTCTCCTCTTTTTTCTTTTTTTTTCTTTTTCGTCCGGAGTCTCATCCCGACTTGTGGGGGAATCATAGTCTCCATCATCCTTTTCCTCACTTGGGACAATGCTCTAATAATGAAGATCATCACACTTTTATTTTCTTACAACTCAACAATTACAACTCGATACTTAGAACAAAATATGACTCTATATGAATGCCTCCGGCGGTGTACCGGGATATGCAATGAATCAAGAGTGACATGTATGAAAGAATTATGAATGGTGGCTTTGCCACAAATACGATGTCAACTACATGATCATGCTAAGCAATATGACAATGATGGAGCATGTCATAATAAACGGAACGGGGGAAAGTTGCATGGCAATATATCTCGGAATGGCTATGGAAATGCTATGATAGGTAGGTATGGTGGCTGTTTTGAGGAAGGTATATGGTGGGTGTATGATACCGGCGAAAAGGTGCGCGGTATTAGAGAGGCTAGCAATGGTGGAAGGAGGAAGAGTGCGTATAATCCATGGACTCGACATTAGTCATAAAGAACTCATATACTTATTGCAAAATCTACAAGTTATCAAAGCAAAGTATTACGCGCATGCTCCTAGGGGGATAGATTGGTAGGAAAGACCATCGCTCGTCCCCGACCGCCACTCATAAGGAAGACAATCAATAAATAAATCATGCTCCGACTTCATCACATAACGGTTCACCATACGTGCATGCTACGGGAATCACAAAATTTAACACAGGTATTTCTCAAATTCACAACTACTCAACTAGCATGACTCTAATATCACTATCTTCATATCTCAAAACAATTATCAAGCATCAAACTTCTCATAGTATTCAACACACTCATAAGAAAGTTTTACTATTCTCGAATACCAAGCATATTAGGATTATTTAAGCAAATTACCATGCTATTAAGACTCTCAAAAAAATCTAAGTGAAGCACGAGAGATCAATAGTTTCTATAAAACAAATCCACCACCGTGCTCTAAAGATATAAGTGAAGCACTAGAGCAAAACTATATAACTCAAAAGATATAAGCGAAGCACATAGAGTATTCTAACAAATTCCGAATCATGTATGGCTCTCTCAAAAGGTGTGTACAACAAGGATGATTTTGGTAAACTAAAAAGCAAAGACTCAATTCATACAAGACGCTCCAAGCAAAACACATATCATGTGGTGAATAAAAATATAGCTCCAAGTAAAGTTACCGATGGAAGTAAACGAAAGAGGGGATGCCTTCCGGGGCATCCCCAAGCTTTGGATTTTTGGTGTCCTTAGATTATCTTGGGGGTGCCATGGGAATCCCCAAGCTTAGGCTCTTTCCACTCCTTGTTCCATAATCCATCAAAATCTTTCACCCAAAACTTGAAAACTTCACAACACAAAACTTAACAGAAATCTCGTGAGCCCCGTTAGCGAAAGAAAACAAAAGACCACTTCAAGGTACTGTAATGAATTCATTCTTTATTTATATTGGTGTTAAACCTACTGTATTACAACTTCTCTATGGTTTATAAACTATTTTACTAGCCATAGATTCATCAAAATAAGCAAACAACACACGAAAAACAGAATCTGTCAAAAACAGAACAATCTGTAGTAATCTGTAACTAACGCAAACTTATGGAACTTCAAAAATTTATCCAAAATAGGTAGACCTAGTAAATTTGTTTATTGATCAGAAGCAATTGGAATCACTATTTTATCACGTTCTGGTGATTTTTAACAATTGTTTTAGTGAGCAGGAAGTTTCTGGAAATTACAGCAAGATCAAATAACTATCATCCAAGAAGTTCCTATAGGTTTAACTTGGCACAAACACTAATTAAAACATAAAAACACATCCAACCAGAGGCTAGAACAAAAATTTATTCCTAAACAGAATCAAAAAGCAAAAAACTAAAATAAAATTGGGTTGCCTCCCAACAAGCGCTATCGTTTAACGCCCCTAGCTAGGCATAAAAGCAAAAGGATAGATCTAGGTATTGCCATAATAGTGGTATGGCAAGTCATGATAACTTTTCTCATATTCTCTACATTCAGCAGCAAGTTTTCTTTGAGGCAAGCAAAAATAATCAAAAAGGCTAAATTTAATGGGACAAAAGTCCCCAAGATCAATCTCGGGAGGTATGGGTTCCTCCCTAGGCCATTTGTATTGCACAACCAATTCATCATTCAGAGCATTCTTTTGGCAAAAAGTCACAAGCCTTTGTTCAAGAGGAAAACCTAATCCATTATTCTGAATAGCAAAATCATCATTAAGCTCGGAAATTCTATCAACTAGAACATCGGCGGGAACCTTTTTCCTAAGATTTTCGTTATAAGCAATATGATCCAAAGATTGTAAACGCATCATGTCTTCTTGATTAAAAAGGATAGCTTCAATGGGAGGATGACTAACATCTACCCTATAATGTGCAAAGATTTCTTTGGCTTCTTTTATTATGAATCTAAACTCATGAGCCAAAAAGATAGTGGCGGCACGCTTAACGGAAGAATGCTCAATATTAGAGAATTCTAGGAAAATTCTTTGTATGCAAGGATGCATGTGCATAAATTGCCTTCCAAGTTCAACTATAAGCATGGCAATAGAGTCCGCAAGACTACTAGTTCTACGGAGAATAGAACTGCGCATATAAGGCAAAGCACCGGCACAAGTAAAAAAATCTTGAATAACTCCTTTTCCAATAATATTACCACTACCAATTCGATATCTTTTTGTATGCAAGGTAAGGGTTTCTTCAGCAGGAGCATCAGAATTTTCTATGATATTATTATTGTCCATATCGGCAATAATTTCCCCAATTTTAGACATAACGACAAAGAGAGCGAGGGGAAAAAAGAAGAAGGCGAAAGAAAAAGAGAGGACGAATAAAACGGCAAGGGTGAAGTGGGGGAGAGGAAAACGAGAGGTAAATGGCAAATAATGTAATGCGGGAGATAAGGGATTTGTGATGGGTACTTGGTAGGTTGACTTTTGCGTAGACTCCCCGGCAACGGCGCCAAGAATCTTCTCTGCTACCTCTTGAGCACTGCGTTCGATTTCCTTGAAGAGGAAAGGGTGATAACAGTAGCGTAAGTATTTCCCTCAATTTTTCAGAACCAAGGTATCAATCTAGTAGGAGGTTACGCGTGAGTCCCTCGTACCTACACAAAACAAATAACTCCTCGCAACCAATGCGATAAGGGGTTGTCAATCCCTTCACGGTCACTTACGAGAGTGAGATCTGATAGATATGATAGGATAATATTTTTGGTATTTTTGTGATAAAGATGCAAAGTAAAATAAAAGCAAAGTAAAAAACAAAGGAAATAACTAAGTGTTGGAAGATTAATATGACGAAGATAGATCTGGGGGCCATAGGTTTCACTAATGGCTTCTCTCAAGAGCATAAGTATTTTACGGCGGGTGAACGAATTACTGTTGATCAATTGATAGAATTGAGCATAGTTATGAGAATATCTAGGCATGATCATGTATATAGGCATCACGTCCGAGACAAGTAGACCGACTCCTACCTGCATCTACTACTATTACTCCACTCATCAACCGCTATCCAGCATGCATCTAGAGTATTAAGTTCATGAAAAACAGAGTAACGCCTTAAGCAAGATGACATGATGTAGAGGGATAAATTCATGCAATATGATAAAAAAACCCATCTTGTTATCCTCGATGGCAACAATACAATACGTGCCTTGCTGCCCCTCATCACACCGGGAAAGGACACCGCAAGATTGAACCCAAAGCTAAGCACTTCTCCCATTGCAAGAAATATCAATCTAGTAGGCCAAACCAAACTGATAATTCGAAGAGACTAGCAAAGATAACCAATCATACATAAAAGAATTCAGAGAAGATTCAAATATTGTTCATAGATAATCTTGATCATAAACCCACAATTCATCGATCTCAACAAACACACCGCAAAAAGAAGATTACATCGAATAGATCTCCACGAGAGAGGGGAGAACATTGTATTGAGATCCAAAAGAGAGAAGAAGCCATCTAGCTACTAACTATGGACCCAAGGTCTGAAGTAAACTACTCACACTTCATCGAGAGGCTATGGTGTTGATGTAGAAGCCCTCCGTGATGGGTGCCCCTCCCGCGGAGCTCCTAACAGGCCCCAAGATGGGATCTCATGGGTATGAAGGTTGCGGCGGTGGAATTAGGTTTTGGCTCCGATTCGATCGCTTGGGGTACGAGGTATATATAGGAGGAAGGAGTACGTCGGTGGAGCAACAGGGGCCCACGAGGGTGGAGGCGCGCCTCTACCTCGTGGCTTCCTCTTTCTTTCTTGACGAGGGTCCAAGTCTCCCGGATCATATTCTTCCTAAAAATCACGTTCCCGAAGGTTTCATTCCGTTTGGACTCCGTTTGATATTCCTTTTTCGCGAAACTCTGAAATAGGCAAAAACAACAATTCTTGGTTGGGCCTCCGGTTAATAGGTTAGTCCCAAAAAATAACATAGAAGTGAATAATAAAGCCCAATAATGTCCAAAACAGTAGATAATATAACATGGAGCAATCAAAAATTATATATACATTGGAGACGTATCAAGCATCCCCAAGCTTAATTCCTGCTCGTCCTCGAGTAGGTAAATGATAAAAACAGAATTTTTTTATGCGGAGTGCTACTTGGCATAATTTTAAGGTAATTCTTCTTAATTGTGGCATGAATATTCAGATCCGAAAGATGTTCATATCAGCCTCCATCCTGCATATCGCGGGTTACGTCGCTCTTTGCGAGCTATTTTTGGGTTGTGAGGCCCATTTTGAATTGTGGAGAAAGTTGTTCTGTCTCGTCCCGCGTAACCACGTGGGATCAATATTCCAAGTGGGCGGAGCCGAAATATGGTGCATCGCTGGGACCGGATACCTATCCGGCACACCAAAGAAGGCATCCGAAGAGTGGCCTTCCGAATGGTTCTATATTGAGAACGTCACACTTCCTGACCCAGTTCGGAGGGTTCTTCCCGAGTTCACAAGCGTTCCCTTGAAGAAACGCCACAACTGGCGCCCTCGGAGCCTCGAGGAGGAAGGTAGTGTGGAAGTTCATCAACTCATGAGCAAGATAAGGACGCTCGCCCAGTCCGGATTATCAATAGTCGAGGTAATGGCGACTTCCATAGTGCGGGGGGTTCAGCCACTCCAATACATTGGTCTTCCGATGTTGCACCACAATGGGGAGGATGACGCCTCCCGCTGCGGCAGGAATGGTCCGGACACCCCTGCTGCTCTGCCCAAAATATTGGCCGAACTGTTCAAAGGGGAGGAAGAGGAATTTCTTCGTATCGAGCGCAAAGATGGATTTTCCATGTACAATCCTCCTAGCTGGATAAGTCCCAACCCCTCTGCTCTACTCACTCCACTCCCTGAACCACTTTCAATGAATATTAAACCGTCCACTTATAACAACACTAGCGAAAGATCTCCGAGGGGATTTACAGCCCTGCCACACAACCAGAGGGCCATAATCGGAACCTTGACCCTGGATTCGAAGAGGATCTGGATATATTCGTGGTGCTTGAGGACGGGGTGTTTTACCAGGCAAGCTATGATGACACGGAAGTGGCCATCACCGCCGATTATCCCGGTCTTCTCCCTGCTTCACACGTAAGTAATCAGGAGACATCTCCTCCAAAATAATTCCCGTGTGCTGCCTCACCCACCGCACTGTCTCGTGCTCAAAAGGGGAGGCGTTCGGCGTGCCCTGCTACCCAAGAGGCAACTCCAAAGAGAGCGTCGCCCACGCCGGGCAAGTCTTCAAAGAGGAAGGCAAACGAAGATACGACCGAGCCTTCATCAAAGAGGTATGGATTTTAAATATACCCTTTGGCAGTCAGATCCAACTGTGACCTTATCCGATGCGTCTTATCAGGAAAAGCGTCTGCCGGACTATGTTCAGGAATCTTACCGGCCGCGCTCCCATAAGTCAGGTTCCCGACCCTGCTTTAAAGGCAAGGGTTGATACGGGAGTGACGCCGGATTGTCCTTCGGCAGAGGAGTCGGATGATGTATCCGTCATGAACTCGGAAGTGGAGAGTGCTATGAATCATCGGCGCATGAGAGCCGTTCTACGCGACCCCGGCTTTACGAATGAGGTGTTCAATGCCTTCAGCTTGGCTGACGCATATATCCAAGCTGCTCGAGACGGGCTTGCCAGAGCCACAAACCAACATGTAAAAGATGTACGGGTAAGTTTATTATAGAAAACTGATAATTATATACCAGTAGCCCCTGAGACTTGAAGCAGTTGGTACAACTGATTTAAGGATCATTGTATAACCAGGTGTTGTCGGAGAAAAACAGCATGTTGTCTCAGGAACTAGAAAAGTGTCGGACCCAGCTAACTGTTGCTACCGCCGAATTGGAAAATCCAAGAAGGCATCACCTGGTAATGTTCCCCTCCATCGAGAAAACATAATTATGTACCAGCAATGCTAACACTGTTGCTCATCTTATGGTAGGATCGTCAGATCAACTGAAGGAGCAACTGAAAGCCGCCCAAGCGGAAGAACGAGAAGCCAAAAGATTGCTGGCTGCGGGCGAACGAGTGCTGACACGAGTCAGAGATGAGAAAAACAAGCTGCAGGATGCCCACACCCGGCTGGGCGAAGAACTGAAAGATGTACAGGCCCAGCTGGCTGATTTCGTAAAGGAAAATAAGAGGCTGCTCGGCGGCATATTTGGTATGTGGTCAAACTTACCTCCGTGTAGTTCGGAGATGAAAGGGATTGACAGAATTATATCTGTAGGTATGCTGACCGGCCGTCCCAAAGAGGAGATGTCCGGAATCTCGGGTGATCTGCTACAAGAGCTGTCGCAAATGCACGAGCAAGCTCGGCAGGTGATGCGAAGCATTGCCAAGGCCTTATGGCCATCCGCCTCCCTTCCAGGAAGAATGGAGGAGCTTATAGAGCTATTCAAGGGAGCACGACGACGCTTCCGATTATGGAAGATATCGGCCTGTCGGGAAGGTGCACGAGAAGCCTGGGCCATGGGGAAAACAGGGTATACCAAGCTTGATCCGAATCATATGGCTCGGGTCGGACCTCTAGGGTCAGATGGAAAAGAAGTTCCCGTTAATTTGGTATATGACCAAGTAAAAGTAGCCGCCAAGTATCCCAGCAGGATTGTCAGTTAGACAGCCTGCTGGACGGTATAGAGGAGGAAATTTTTGAGTCCAAGTGACTATGTACTTTCTTTCTAGTTGAATTGTAAAACGATTGTCATGGCAGACCTTTTCGCTTCGACCTCTGGACCCGAGGGTGCAGAGTGTTTCCGAATCCCTGAGCGGTAAAATAGACCGGGGTATGCGTGGAAACCAAGCATAGGGGTCATAGTTGCTTGAACAGACAAGTTGTATCCGGCTAGTTATGTTATATTACATTGTGATTGTAAGAAACATCTTCCAGAGAGAATAGTTCCGTTAAGGGTTCCTTTCCCTAGGTGTACATGCATTAATGTGCATGTACGAACTGTGATTGGAAAAATCACAGTATATTCAACATCTGGGGGTTCATATTTTAATGAATGTAAAACCATATTTAGTTCGCCGACCGAATATTCCCTTAAGAACGCTAGCTTTCGGCTTCACCAGTCTGAGGTACACATCCGGATGACCCGACAGTAACAATCACAGAGGTGCTCCCTTTAGAGCATCTCCAACCGCGCCCCCAACAGGCCCCCAGGCAATTTTTTAGTGTCGGTGGCCGACAATCGGCCCAGTTGCGCCCCCAGGATCTCGTTTAGCGCTGGTTTGGGCGAAATCCAGAGCCGGTGATCCCGCCCCGAACCCAAATGACCGGGTGTTGCTTGGGTGCACCGGCGAAAGCGAAAAGCGGTGTGGGGCCGTTCTGTCGGCGACTGGAAGACTTTTTTCCCGCCGTTTCCTCCCGCTCCCCCCTCTCTTCTCCATTCCTCCCTCCAAACCCCGCCTCCACCCCGCCGTTCCGCCCGCCATGCCACCGAAGAAGTACGTGATGCAGCGGCGCGCAGACGGATCCCGCCCGCCGCCGCGCCAAGCAAAGGAAGCCTAGGGCTCCGCTGTCCAAGCCCCCCGGCATGACCAACGCCGAGTGGAAGGCGGATGTGGAGCGTCAGGAGGCGGTCACCACTGACAGGCGCAACAGGGCCAAGAAGGCCGGGGAGAAAGCAGCGCACGCTGCGGCGGCGGCGGCTGCGGAGCATGCGACGGCCGAACAAGCAGAGGCGGCGCGTGCGGCGATGATGAATCCACCCGGGCATCCGTACGCAGCCTGGAGCCACCAAAGCGTCGGCTCTCCGGCCGGGTTCTCATCGTCGCCGCACCCATGGAGCACGTCGTCGCCGGGCTATGCCGACGGGGACACCCGTGGCGGCTTCAATCCCAACATCACCTTCCCCCATGGGCGGCCCGCCCAACACGACGCCTCGCTTCGCGTTCACCGGCGCAGGTACCCGCCAGACACGCATCGCCGCGGACTACGCAGCCTCACCGACGCCGCCTCTCCGCCGCGGCCTCTACTCACAAGCATCTTCCTCGTCGCATCTCGGCGACGCCGACACGACGGAGGTTGACATGGAGGACATCATCGCAACCGGCTCGGCTGCGGCCGCCGCTTCCCATGGGTTTGCTACGCAGGACCTCGCCGACGTGGACGACGAGCTCGACTACGGCGAGCAAGAGCCGGAGGAGGAGGAGGAAGAGGAGGAGGAACCGACGCCGACGAGGAAAAGCAAGAAGAAGAAGAAGAAGGCATCCAAGCCCGACGAGCCACACATCAAATGGGCGTCCAAGGAAGAAGAGTGCCTCGCCGAAGCTTGGAAGGTTGTCTGCCTCGACCCGGTCACCGGCATGAATCAGAGCATCGAGACGTATTAGGACCGCATCAAGGCCGAGTTCGATGAGCGGAAGCTCATCGACCCCTACTTCAAAGGCATGCACATGAACCGGGGGTCGAAGGCGATGGCGAACCATTGGTCGCTCATTCAAACGGCATGCAACAAATGGCACGGGATCATCGAGGAGGTCGCGGATCGCCCAGAGAGTGGCACCAGTGTCGAGGATCAGGTATCGCACGCCGTCCATGTTGCTACCTTTTGCCGCGCGCATGCTCTTTCGCGTTCGTGCGCGCCCTGGGCGTGCCCTGGCGCGTGCTCTGGTGCCGACTGACGTTCTTTCTCGGTGCAGCTGCTGCGCATGTCGCCATGTTCCGCGACGACAACGGCGACCCAGACTTCAAGTACCTCCACGTCTTCAGGCGGATCGACAAGTGCGAGAAATGGGCGGCCGTCCGACGCGCCCTCGCCAAGGCCAAAAATCCGTACAAGCCGGACGCGCCGATAGCGGGCGCGGCCGATGGACGCCCGGATGGCAACAAAGGTGCCAAGAAGGCGAAATACACCGAGACGACTGTCGCGCATGTGCAGGAGTCCATCTAACACTTCATCGCCGACGCCAAAACCAGGGCCGCTCAGCGAGAGGAGAAAACAGAGGTGAGGTGGGCTGTTTTGATGACGAACAGCGCCGTCAAACTCGAATTGCTCCGCACCAACGCCGCCGCGAAACTCAAAGCTCAAGACGCCAAGAAGAGGAACAACGACCTCGCCTTCTTGATGGGCGGCGTGGACATGCTCCAGAGCGGCGACCAGAAGCTCAAGGCGTGGTTCTTGGCCGAGCGCGGCCTCATCCTGAACCAGATACCGGCGACGCCGACACCGCCGCCCAGTCCAGCGGCTGATGACGACGAGACCAGGGCCGACGATGTCTCCGCCTCCGCGACGCCCAGCCCCACCGATGATGCCTCCGCCGCGCCTAGCAGCACAGACGACGCGCCGAACAGCCCAGAAGACGCGCTGATTCCTCCCAGCATGCGTACGCCGACGACTATGCCGTCGGAGGTTGAACTCAACGCTTGATGTTCTCCTTCAGCGCCCTTCCTTTTTTGTACGCCGAACTACTACGTGTCCTGTTATTTTGATCGTCGAACTGTGGCACCGAGTCGCCGAACTATTGCGATGATCATCGGTTTGTTGTTTCTTTGAGCGGGAATGATGTTTTTAGAATATGGAGCGCCTTGGGGGGGGGGCGCCTGGGCGGGGTCGGGGAAAAACGAACCCCAGGGGCCGATCTAGCGCCGGCTCGCCCCCAGGCTGGTCTTTTTCGATGCCCTGGGAGGCCGAACGGCTGGAGATGCTCTTATGCCCTAGCTGAACTAACGGGAACGTAGGGCATAAGCACAGGAGCCAGGCAACCCAGCTTGGCCAAAACTTAAGTCATATCGATGCATATAATGGCGAAGAAAAGGTACATATGGAAAAAACGCGCATATGTGATGAGCTTGATGCTCTAAAAATAACAATAATAAGCTTCTGTCAAAGAAGCCCCCAGGTATAATTGACGTACATATTTGTGTATGTCACAAGTGCACGATTTAACCGTACTAAGAGCTTTAAGGCTAAAAAATAAAAAAATAAAAAGCAAAAAGAGAGGAAAAAGTAATGGAAACAATAGGGATAAGGAGACGAACAAAGAGTCTGGCGCTAGGCATAGAATCTTCGGAGTCTGGCCGTGTTCCAGGGGTTTGGCTCTAGGCGATTGTCTGACGCATCACGCAGGCGGTACGCTCCTCCGGTGAGGACTTCATCAATGATAAAGGGACCCTCCCACTTGGGCTTGAGTT
This sequence comes from Aegilops longissima, assembly GCA_021605205.1. Taxonomy (NCBI): domain Eukaryota; kingdom Viridiplantae; phylum Streptophyta; class Magnoliopsida; order Poales; family Poaceae; genus Aegilops; species Aegilops longissima. The sequence goes on along the minus strand of CM038681.1, from coordinate 499,584,802 downwards.
TTTTCTTTTTCTTCTCTGGCAGGCGTAGAACAAGTTCGCCAACATTATAAGTCTTGGCCTGCACTTCTCTGCTTTGGTACCTGCGAGTCTGCTATTGATAAAATGCAGAACAGGCTTTTGCAACGTCGCTCTCCTCCTCCAGGGCACCTAAGCTGTCCTGCCGATCAAGTTCGGCCTCTCTCTCTTCGTACATGCGCACTTGAGGTGAGTCATGAATAATGTCGCAGGGTAACACAACCTCTGCGCCGTACACCATGAAGAAAGGTGTATATCCGGTAGTGTGATTGGGCGTGGTCCGCAGCCCCCAGAGTACGGAGTTGAGCTCCTCAACCCAGTGCTTGTCTGATTCTTTCAAAGACCGCACCAGTCTAGGGTTGATGCCGCTCATAATAAGACCATTGGCTCGTTCGACTTGACCGTTTGTTTGCGGGTGATAGACGGAGGCGTAATCGAGCTTAATACCCAGATTGGCGCACCAGTTTTTCACCTTGTCAACTGTGAAATTAGAGCCATTATCAGTGATGATGCTGTGTGGGACACCATAACGGTGTACAACGCCGGATATAAAGTCTATCACTGGTCCGGACTCGGCCGTTTTAACTGGTTTGGCCTCTATCCACTTAGTGAATTTATCCACCATGACCAACAGATATTTTTTCTTATAGCTTCCTCCTTTAAGGGGTCCAACCATATCAAGTCCCCAGACCGCGAAAGGCCAAGTGATGGGGATTGTTTGTAGAGCGGTGGGTGGCATATGGCTCTGGTTAGCGAAAAGCTGGCATCCGATGCAATGTTGGATAAGGTCCTGTGCGTCTGCTCAGGCCGTCGGCCAATAGAAACATGTACGGAAGGCCTTGCTTACAAGGGCTCGTGCCATGGCGTGGTGACCACCGAGACCGGCATGAATTTCAGCCAAGAGTTGCCGCCCCTCTTCCTCGGAGATACATCTTTGGAGTACTCTGGTAGCGCTTTTCTTGTAGAGTTCTCCATCATGAACCTTGTAGGCTTTGGAGCGCCGGACAATGCGGCGAGCCTCATTCTGATCCTTAGGAAGTTCCCGCCTATTAAGATAGGCCAAGAAGGGTTCGGTCCATGGGGCAATGACTGCCATTATGAGATGGGCCGACGGTGTTATTTCGGTGGTTGAGCCCCCGATGATATCGGTGTGTTCGGCATCTGATGTTATAGTTGGGTCCGGACTGTTGTTGCCGCTTTCCCCTTGCCACACCACGGACGGCTTGAAAAGCCTTTTCAGAAAGATGTTAGGTGGTACGGGGTCGCGCTTGGAGCCGATGTGAGCAAGGACGTCCGCCGCTTGATTACTTTCTCGAGCCACATGATGGAACTCGAGCCCTTCAAAATGGGCCAAGATTTTAAGAACGGTGTTGCGGTAAGCTGCCATTTTTGGATCTTTGGCATCGAAATCTCCATTTATTTGAGATATTGTGAGGTTTGAGTCCCCGCGCACTTCCAGGCGTTGTATGCCCATGGAGACAGCCATCTGAAGTCCATGCAACAAGGCCCCGTATTTGGCTGCATTGTTGGAGTCTGTGTATAATATTTGGAGTACGTACTAGAATACGTCTCCGGTGGGGGATGTTAGGACAACGCCCGCCCCTAATCCCGCCAGCATCTTGGAACCATCGAAGTACATAACCCAGTAGGAATACGTGACGTACTCTTTAGGGAGTTCGGCCTCTGTCCATTCGGCGACAAAGTCAGCCAGTACTTGGGATTTGATGGCCTGACGCGTTTTGTATGTTATGTCGAATGGAAGGAGCTCAATGGCCCACTTAGCAATCTGGCCTGTCGCATCGCGATTGTTTATTATGTCATTGAGTGGTACTTCGGAGGCCACCGTGATTGAGCACTCTTGAAAGTAGTGTCGTAGCTTCCGGGATGCCATGAAGACCGCGTATGCTATTTTCTGGTAATGGGGGTACCTGGATTTGCATGGTGTGAGGACAATGGGTACATAGTATACCGGTTTCTGGAGTGGGAACTTGTGTCCGTCCTGATCTCGCTCGACAACGAGCATGGCACTCACCACTTGGTGTGTTGCCGATATGTATAATAACATGGGTTCACCGACGTTCGACGCGGCCAGGATTGGGTTGCTTGCTAAAAGGGCCTTTATTTCCTCCAGTCTAGTTGTTGCCGCATCCGTCCACTCGAAGTGGTCGGTGCGTCGGAGAAGGCGGTAGAGTGGCAATGCTTTTTCTCCCAATCTGGAGATAAAGCGGCTTAAAGCTGCCACGCATCCCGCAAGTTTTTGGACCTGTTTAAGGTTTGTTGGCGTAGCCAATTGTGATAAAGCTCGGATTCTGGCTGGATTTGCCTCAATTCCTCTATTGGAAATGAAGAAGCCCAGCAGTTTCCCGGCGGGGACGCCGAAAACACACTTTTCCGGATTGAGCTTGATGTCATATGTATGGAGGTTATCGAATGTAAGACGTAGATCGTCTATCAATGACTCGACGTGCCTGGTTTTGATGACGATGTCGTCCACATATGCTTCAACTGTCTTGCTGATCTATTTCTCCAAGCATGTTTGAATCATGCGTTGGTAAGTGGCGCTAGCGTTTTTGAGCCCGAAAGGCATGGTGTTGAAGCAGAAAGGCCCATATGGGGCAATGAATGCCGTTGCGGCTTGATTGGACTCCTTCATCTTGATTTGATGGTATCCAGAGTATGCATCAAGGAAACACAGCGAGTCGTGTCCTGCAGTTGCATCAATAATCTGATCAACGCGGGGGAGAGGGAAGGGATCCTTAGGGCAGGCCTTGTTGAGGTCTCTGAAATCGATGCACAGGTGCCAGGATTTATCCTTCTTTGGTACCATCACAAGGTTTACTAGCCAGTCCGGGTGTTTTATTTCTCTGATGAATCCGGCCTCCAGTAACTTGGTAGCTCCTCTCCCATGGCTTGTCGTTTAGGTTCGAAAAACGCCGCAATGTTTGCTTGACTGGTTTATATCCCTTCAAGATATTAAGGCTGTGTTCGCCAACCTCACGGGATTCCGGCATATCGAGAGGGTGCCAAAGAATATGTCCCAGCTTCTTGCGCAGAACTCTCGCAGAAGCCTGCATCGACCATCGGGTCGAAGTTGTGCCCGATGGATGCTTGTCTTCTTGGGGTCCGCCGGTGGACTTGAAATTTGATTATTTCGTCTGCTGGTTTAAAGGAGGTGGATTTGGGCGCTTGTCCAGGATTACGTCGTCCCTATCCACAGTGGAGCGCAGTGCGGTCAGATCTTCAGCAGCGAGGGCTTCAGACAATGCCTCGAGGGCCAGGGATGCGGTTTTATTTTCGGTGCACAGTGCTATGTCCGGATCACTAGCTAGAGTGATGGTACCGTTGGGCCCGGGCATCTTGAGCTTCATGTACCCGTAATGAGGTATAGCTTGGAAGCGTGTGAATGCGTCTCGCCCTAGTAGGGCGTGATATCCGCTGTTGAAAGGGGCCACTTGGAAGGTTATTTCTTCGGACCGATAATTCTCCGGCGTGCTGAATACCACGTCGAGCATGATTTTCCCCGTGCATCGCGCCTCCCGACTGGGAATGATTCGCGGAAGGTCGTGCTACTTTGCTCAACACGGCTCCTATCTATTTCCATTTTTATGAGTGTGTCCTCGTAGATGAGGTTTAGTCCACTGCCGCTGTCCATGAGCACATTGGTGAGCCGGAAACCGTCCACGATTGGACTGAGGACCAAGGCTACCGGTGCCCGGACTGTCCTGAATTTTGGTTCGTCATCGGCATTGAAAGTTATGGCCGTGTCGTTCTAGGGGTTTATTGTCGCGACTTGGCAGACTTCGGCAAGGTCGCGGAGTGCCCTTTTGCGCCGATTTTTCAAAGCAAATGTCTCGAAGACCATCAGTACTCTGAGGTCGTCGTCTTCCGGAGGTTGTTGTTCTGGGGTGTTTTTGGTGAGGAGATCTTCGCCGCTCTTGGCCACTTGCCGGAGTATCCAACATGCTCTAAGGATGTGGGTTGGTATGGTATCCGGTGTTGCTTTGCATGGCCTGTCGAGCCATCCCTCCAGAATGGTTCCGCACCCATAATGGGCTTTGATTTCTTTACTATTGGGTCAGGCGCCCCGCGAGGGTGCGTCCTTTATGCCCGGACGAGGCACTGAGTTGAAACCGGTGGTTCCCAACGAGTTGCCTGAGTTTTCCAGGCGCTTTCCATTACGCAGTACTTTTGTACTATGGTTGCCTAGTCAGCGAAGTGTAATACGCGACGGCGGCTGATGTCGTTGAGGATTCCTTCGTCCATGCAATTGTTGTAGAATATTCAGGTCGCGTCTTCATCGCAACAATCTTTAATCTTGTCTTTGACAAGGAGGAATCTGGCCCAAAAGTGATGGACCGTTTCCTGAGACTGCTGTCGTATGTACATAAGATCGCGTATAGCTGGGTGGGTGGGTGGTTTTGAATCTGAACCATGACCTGATTTGGGATCCAGAGTTTGTAAATCTTCCGAACTTAATGGTTCAGACTCCGGGATATCAACTGACGTTTTAGGCCCGTCGTCCGATTCTAGGTTCGGAGGGCAGGGCGCGTCGTTCCGCGGATAGGTATCCGGCCCCTCGAGATCGGAAATCCGAACATAGTTCATCCTCAATATAGGGGAAGAGTTATTGTCTTGCTCCTCCACTACCACTATCTGATGGGTGATCGACGGAGATGTGATTTCTCTCTGATCAGGTTTAAGCCCAATCAGATCATAGTCTGTAGCGACCCCCAAGGCGGAGATGCGATCTATGAGTTCGTTTAAAGATGACAACTCCGTCGGATCCATCCGTTTGGAGTGTTCGGAGTCAACACGGAGACGATTTTCGATGACTTGAGAGGTCATCGTCGGCTTAACGGCCGAACAGGCGGTCATGGAAAAGCCACCAAGTCGGAGGGTTTGGCCCGGAGCCAAGGCTCCTCCGGAGGTGATATTATCCTTGACAACAAGGCGAGCCATCGATCCTGTCTTTGACGTCATAGCGGAACTCTCAATGAAAGCACCAATGTCGGTGTCAAAACCGGCGGATCTCTGGTAGGGGGTCCCAAACTGTGCGTCTAAGGCAATGGTAATAGGAGACAGGGGACATAATGTTTACCCAGGTTCAGGCCCTCTCTATGGAGGTAATACCCTACTTCCTGCTTGATTGATCTTGATGAATATGAGTGTTACAAGAGTTAATCTACCACGAGATCGTAATGGCTGAAACCCTAGAAGTCTAGCCTGTATGACTATGGTTATGAGTCTTCGGCCCTACAGGCCTAACCCTCCAGTTTATATAGACACCGGAGGGATCTAGGGTTACATAAAGTCGGTTACAGAGAAAGGAATCTTCATATTTGGTCACCAAGTTTGCCTTCCACGCCAAGGAGAGTCCCATCCGGACACGAGAGAAAGTCTTCGGTCTTCGTATCTTCACAGCCCAACAGTCTGGCCCATGTCTAACAGGTCGGACGCCCGAGGACCCCTTAGTCCAGGACTCCCTCACACAGCTGCTGCAACAAAGGCAGGCTTGAACAAGAAGGCACCTGCCAGAAGGATCCCAATGTCTAAGGCCAGGGCATCCACTCAGGAACCCTCCAAGCCAACTGGAGGAGAAGATGCTGCCGAGGAAAAGAAAAAGAAGGAGAGAAAGAGGGAAAGATGGTGCAAAAAGGTAGACCCCATGGCTGAGTTTGAAAAGCATTCTTCTGATGAAGATGATGAAGAAGAAGATGCTCCAGCACCCAAAGCTCAAAAGCTTATGGGAGATGCAATCAAGTCAGGGGCTGCAACATCAAAGCCCAAGTATGCTCCCAAAGCTCAAGCTCAGAAACCCCCTAAGCCCAAGAGGAACACCAGAAGTATTCCTGCTGAAGAGAAGAACAAGGCCCCAGTGCCTGAAGCTGAAGAAGAGGATGATGAGTCTCTTGTTTTGAGAAAATTGAAGCCCAAGATTCCAGACCACAATGATGCTCATCTAGTGGATGAGGACATGCACATCAGAAAAGATGCTGGACTACGATTGTGGAGACAGTCTGATCCCTATGATGTGAGGAGGAGGACTGGAGTTGACTACAGATTTCATACAAAAGAACAACAAGATTTCTATGATACCATTCCGCTTGACAAGAAGCCAATGGTATGTGACATGAGATGGGTTGATTGTAAATACATTAAAGAGAATGAATATCGCTTCCCAGGTGTACATGACAACTTCAAGGATTGTGGAGTTGATAAGTTTGTTGGACAGAAACTTACCAAATGGAATGATGAGCTTATACTGCAATTTTACTCCACTGCTCATTTCTATCCAGATGGGAGGATAGTTTGGATGTCAGAAGGTACTAGGTACCAATCAACTGTTGATGAATGGGCCAAGTTGATCAATGCCCCAGAAGCTCATGAGGATGACTTGGATGTGTATGCCAAGAAGAAGAAAGACCACAACTCCATGGCAAACATGTACAAAGAGATCCCTGATAAAGCTTTGGAGACACGCAAGCTTGGATCTGTACACTATCTGTTGTCTGGTCTGCCTACCATCAACACAATCCTAAGGCACACTTTGCAACCCAAATCAGGAGATCATAAGATCATTAGAGGACACTCAATCAACTTGCTGCACATTTTTTATGTCCCTCAAAAGTTCAAGGTCATGAGTCTGATTGTAGAGACAATCAAGAGGATAGCTGCTGACCAGAAGAGATCTTGTGGGTATGCTCCACACATTCAGGTGCTCATCAACTCCAAGATGGGCACATGCACCTATTTGTTGGACAAGGATCATTTACCACTATATCCTGAATTTGAAGACAACAAGGTTGTAATGGATGAGAATGAACCTTCATCAGTGCAAGCACAAGAAAAGAGAGCAAAAGCCAAAGCAGAGAAAGCTGCCAAGATGCCAAGTGCAGAAGAGGCATCTCAAGTTTTCCTGAAGAGCAAGCAAGATCAACTTGCATATCTGATCCAATCTACAATGAGGATTGAGAAGGGCTTGGCCACCCTGACTCAAAACCAGGAGAGTCTGGAGAGGATCATAGAGACAAAATTTTATGATCTTGATCTGAAGGTTACTGAGATACAAACATCAGTTGAGCAGCTCTAGGAGGAAGCAGAAGAGAGGAAAGGGAAGGCAACTACTGATGCTTTTCAGCGAGTACCTAGAGGACAGAGGTCTGCTGTAGTGCCTGTACCTGATACAAGAGCAACAACATCAGCACCAGCAGCCACATCTTCAGTGCCACCTCCAGCAGCCACTCCACAAGGTCCAACTACATCAACTGATGCCTTCGTCCTTGCGTTTCTCTCTACACTACCTCCCAAAGACCAAGCCTGGGAGACGCATAGCCCTATGCATATTTGAACTTCTTGGTAACTTGTTGCCAAAGGGGGAGAAATATGTATAGATCATAGGCTTCGAGGGAGAGTGTTTTACTTCTTTGTCTCTCTTGCTTTTGGTTGAACTTTATAGTGTGCTTGGTTTACACTTTATGTCCTTGTGTGTGAGATACTTGTATGATCATGTGATTGATCATATGCTACTTTAATGCTTGCTTGGATGATATTATCTCTTATATCTCTTATATGATCATTCACTTTGCTTGGTGATGAGTGCATCTTTTTAATCTATATCATTTTAAGCGCTCCACCAAGATGTATGTGACATGAAAGAGTAACCCATGATCCTAATCGATTATGCATTTGCATTCAAAAGCAAATCTTAAATAATGACAAATTTAGGGGGAGCTCTTGCTTATCACATACTTCTCAAAGCGACGATGCATTTCAATCTTATTATCCTCTATCGAAGCTTTGATCTATATGTTGTCATCAATTACCAAAAAGGGGGAGATTGAAAGTGCAACTATCCCTGGGTGGTTTTGGTAATTCCTAACAACATATACCTCATTGAACTAATACTACTTCAAGATAAATATTTCAGGAAAGTTCAATGATTGGCATGGCATAGATTAGGAATGTGGACCCCTCAAAATGCTAAGGACACATATTGGCTCAAGCTCAAGACTCTACATTTTACTTTTAGTGATCCAAGATCACATTGAGTCCATTGGAAAAGCCAATACTATTAAAAGGGGATGAGGTGTTGCTTAATGAGTTTCTTGCTCAAAATGCTTAGGTATATGCTCCAAAACCCTCAACCACTTTCTCACTTCCACATATGTCCCAAACCAAAAGTCAAACTTGGCCCCATCGATACTTTCTATCCGGCGCCACCGAGTTCATTTGACATAGCCACTGCCAAAACCCTAGTCACTTCAGACTCACCGATAGGGATCTCGGTCTCAACGAGATGGGATTGCAAACTCTCTGTTTCCCTTCGTAACGTTTCGATCTAAACGAGATGAGCGATCGGTCCCACCGAGTTCGCAATGCAAACTCTCTGTTTACCCTTCGTAACGTTTCGGTCTAACCGAAATGAGCGAATCGGTCCCACCGAGTTTGCCTGACCAACTCCCTGGTTAGCTTATTACCAAAATCGGTCCCACCAAGTTTGTGTAATCGGTCTTACCGAGATTACGTTATGCCCTAACCCTAATGAAATCGGTCCCACCGAGTTGACATGTCGGTCCTACCAAAATGCCTAACGGTCACATTATGAACTAAATCGGTCTGACCGAGTTTTCTGATTCGGTCCCACCGAGTTTGGTAAATTGTGTGTAATGGTTAGATTTTGTGTGGAGGCTATATATACCCCTCCACCCAATCTTCATTCGTGGAGAGAGCCATCAGAACATTCCTACACTTCCAACATACATTTTCTGAGAGAGAACCACCTACACTTGTGTTGAGGTCAAGATATTTCATTCCAACAACACAAATCTTGATCTCTAGCCTTCTCCAAGTTGCTTTCCACTCAAATCATCTTTCCACCAAATCTAATCCTATGAGAGAGAGTTGAGTGTTGGCGAGACTGTCATTTGAAGCACAAGAGCAAGGAGTTCATCATCAACACATCGTATATTACCTTTTGGAGAGTGGTGTCTCCTAGATTGGTTAGGTGTCACTTGGGAGTCTCCGTCAGGATTGTGGAGTTGAACCAAGGAGTTTGTACGGGCAAGGAGATTGCCTACTTCGTGAAGATCTACCCTAGTGAGGCAAGTCCTTAGTGGGCGATGGCCATGGTGGGATAGACAAGGTTGCTTCTTCGTGGACCCTTCGTGGGTGCAGCCCTTCGTGGACTCGCGCAACTGTTACCCTTCATGGGTTGAAGTCTCCATCAACGTGGATGTACGATAGCACCACCTATCGGAACCACGGATAAAAAATCTCCGTGTCTACATTGCGTTTGCTCCCTCAAACTCCTCCCTTTACCTTCATATGCAATTGTTTTACATTCCGTTGCTATACTCTTAGAATTGCATGTGTAGGTTGATTGCTTGCCTTGTGCAAAGTTGCTAAAATCTACCAAGACTTAAAATTGGGAAAAGGCTAGGTTTTTATTTGGTCAAGTAGTCTAGTCACCCCCCTCTAGACATAGTTTCGATCCTACAGGGCCCCTCACGTTTGCGCGAGAACGGAGGGCATCGTAGGACAGCACCATAAATAAAATATACAATCATACCAACCAAGATCACGATTAACCCACAGGACAAAACGAATCTACTCAAACATCATAGGATAACCATAGATCATTGGGGAATAATATATGGAGTTGAGCGCCATGTTTAAGTAGAGATTACAGCGGGGGGAAGAGGTGTTACACGCTGCATAGAGGGGGAGAAAGTTGGTGTAGACAGTAGCAAGATTGTTGGTGTAGATCTCCGTCACGATCCTAGCCCCGGCGGCACTCCGGCGCCACTGGAAGAGAGGGGGAGAGAGCCCCCTCCTTCTTCTTCTTCCTTGGCCTCCCCCATAGATGGGAGGAGAGTTCCTCCTCTGGTCCATGGCCTCCATGGCCCCGGAGGGGCGGGAGCCCCTCCGAGATTGGATCTACCTCTCTATTCTCTTCTCTTCCATGCTCCCCTGATCTGCCCGAAAACTGTTTCTTATATTTCGGGAGATCCGTAAATCCGATTGCGCTGAGATTTTAACATGATTTTTTTCTGGATATAAGCTTCCTTGCGCCCGATGTAGAGCTCCAACCGACGTTTGATGAGGGCACAACCCACCACCGCGCGCCAGGGGCCTTTGGCGCGCCCTGGTGTTTTGTAGGCTGTGTGGGCCTTCGTTTGCGGTGATTCCAACTCCCAAAAGTCACATATATTCCAAAATAATTCTCCGTAAAATTTTATTACATTTGGACTTCGTTTGATATGGATACTCTGCGATACAAAAAACATGCAGAAAACAGGAACTGGCACTGGGCACTGGATCAATAGGTTAGTCCAATAAATCATATAAAAAGTTTCAAAAAGTATGTGAAAGTGGTATAATATTGGCATGAAACAATAAAAAATTATAGATATGACGGAGACGTATCAAGATGCACTGGGAAAAGATGAAGGCCACCGATGTCGCGACCGCAGGCCCACCCGAAGGGAAGGACTACCGCAAGCTGGAAAGATACTTTGAAGATGTCCTAGCGGGTGCCCGAATAGTAGAGGGCCAATGCTCAAAGGACGTTATGTTTGAGTAAATGTATCTAGGTTGTAAAAACTTTATTTTGTGAACCAAGGCTTGTCATATATTTATGCTTTTATCTTGAGTTATTTTCCTCCTGTGCGGCCGTTTTAATTCTGAAAATTTGCTAGTCGTCGGCTTCAGCCCCCACGTAGATGCTACGGGGGTGTTCGGTATAGCGCGTGATCACACTTTATCCAACGTCTTGGTCCTTAAAGGAGGTGTCCGCGCAGCAAACCAGGCAATCAGACTATGTGGCTTTATTATTTTCACTTAGCCATAGGAGTTTGACGGTGGGGCTAAGTACTAGCCCCTGGTGCTGATGTCTACTATGCAACTTTATTCTTGTAGACACGTGTTGGGTCTCCAAGAGCAGAGTTCTGTAGGACAGTAGCAATTTTTCCTCAAGTGGATGACCTAAGGTTTATCAATCCGTGAGAGGTGTAGGATGAAGATGGTCTCTCTCAAATGACCCTACAACCAAATAAAAGAAATCTCTTGTGTCCCCAACACACCCAATACAATGGAAAATTGTATAGGTGCACTAGTTCGACGAAGAGATGGTGATAAAAGTGTAATATGGACGGTAGAAATATATTTTTATAATCTGAATAAATAAAAACAGCAAGGTAACAAATAGTAAACGGGCACAAAACGGTATCGCAATGCTTGAAAACAAGGCCTAGGGTCCGTACTTTCACTAGTGCAATCTCTCAACAATGCTAACATAGTTGGATCATATGATTATCCATCAAAGTGTAATAAAGAATCACTCCCGAGTTCCTATTAGCGGGGAACCAGAGATATATATTGTTTGTAGGGTACGAGACCACCTCAAAGCTATTCTTTTTGTTTGATCTATTCAAGAGTTCGTACTAAAATAGCACAAATCTATTTTTTCCGTTCGATCTATTCAAGAGTTCAAGAGTTCGTACTAGAATAACACCAAAGCAAATTCATATTAATAATACTCAATCCACACAAAGAACTATAAAGAGACCCCAAAGTTTCTACCGGAGAAAACACGTGCATCAACCCCTATGCATAGATTACCCCAATATCACCACGGGAATCCGCGAGCTGAATGCCATAACATATATCAAGTGAATCAATAAGATACCCCAATTGTCACTTCAAGTATTCATATTGTTGGGGATCGTTGCAAAAATTAAAAAAATTCTACGCATCACCAAGATCAATCTATGGAGTCATCTACCAACGAGGGAGAGGGGAGTACATCTACATACCCTTTTAGATTGCGAGCGGAAGCATTCAAGAGAACAGGGTTGATGGAGTCGTACTCGTCGTGATCCAAATCACCGATGACCAAGCACCGAACAGACGGCACCTCCGCGTTCAACACACGTACGGTTGGGGAAGACGTCTCCTCCTTCTTGATCCAACAAGGGGGAAGGAGAGGTTGATGGAGATCCAGCAGCACGACGGCGTGGTGGTGGAAGCAGCGGGGATCTCGGCAGGGCTTCGCCAAGCTCAGCGAGAGGGAGAGGTGTTACGGGGGGAGAGGGAGGCGCCAGGGTCTTAGGTGCGCAGCCCTCCCTCCCCCTCTATATATAGGGGCCCTGGGGGGGGGTGCCGGCCCCCTAGAGATCCAATCTCAAGGGGCGGCCAAGGGGACTTGCCCCCAAGTCAAAGGGCGCCCCACCCCTGTGGTTTCCAACCCTAGGCGCAGGGGGAGGCCCATGGGGGGTGCACCAGCCCACCAGGGGCTGGTTCCCTTCCCACTTCAGCATCCGGGATAGGTGGCCCCACCCGGTGGACCTCGGGACCCTTCCTGGTCCCAGACAATACCGTGACCCCAAACTTTCCTGGGTCAAACCGGACTTCCTATATACAAATCTTTACCTCCGACCATTCCGAACTCCTCGTGACGTCCGGGATCTCATCCGGACTCAACAACTTTCGGGTTACCGCATACTAATATCTCTACAACCCTAGAGTCACCGAACCTTAAGTGTAGACCCTACGGGTCGGAGACACACAAACATGACCGAGACGACTCTCCCATCAATAACCAACAGCGGATCTGGATACCCATGTTGGTTCCCACATTCTCCTCGACGATCTCATCGGATGAACCACGATGTCGAGGATTCAATCAATCCGTATACAATTCCTTTGTCAATCGGTATACATTTGCCCGAGATTCGATCGTCGGTATCCCAATACCTTGTTCAATCTCGTTACCGCAAGTCACTTTACTCGTACCATAATGCATGATCCCGTGACCAACCACTTGGTCACATTGAGCTCATTATGCTGATGCATTACCGAGTGGGCCCAGAGATACCTCTTCGTCATACGGAGTGACAAATCCCAGTCCCGATCTGTGCCAACCCAACATACACTTTCAGAGATACCTGTAGTGTACCTTTATGGCCACCCAGTTACATTGTGACGTTTGGTACACCCAAAGCACTCCTACAGTATCCACGAGTTGCATGATCTCATGGTCTAAGGAAATGATACTTGACATTAGAAAAGCTCTAGCAGACAAACTACACGATCTTGTGCTATGCTTAGGATTGGGTCTTGTCCATCACATCATTCTCCCAATGATGTGATCCCGTTATCAATGACATCCAATGTCATGGTCAGGAAACCGTAACCATCCATTGATCAACGAGCTAGTTAACTAGAGGCTCACTAGGGACATATTGTGGTCCATGTATTCACACATGTATTACGATTTCCGGATAACACAATTATAGCATGAACAATAGACAGTTATCATGAACAAGGAAATATAATAATAATCATTTTATTATTGCCTCTAGGGCATATTTCCAACACATATTGCAAGATATATATCATGTGTTCTCATCTCTGAATATTCAATCCGACAAGACAAAACTTCAAAGGGTAAAGATTCAATTCATCGTAACAAGTGTATAGAGGGTAGAAACATCATATGATCCATCTATATTAACAAAGCCCATGATATAGATCACGAGAGAGAGAGAGAGAGAGATTAAACACATAGCTATGGGTACAAACCCTCAGCCCCGAGGGTGGACTACTCCCTCCTCATCGTGGTGGCCGCCGGGATGATGAAGATGGCCACCAGAGATGATTCCCCCTCCGGCAGGGTGCCGGAAAGTGTCTAGATTGGTTTTCGGTGGCTACAGAGCCTTGCGGCGGTGGAACTTCTGATCTAGGGTAACCCCAAAGGGTTTCAGAATATTTGGGAATTTATAGTGCAAAGAAGGGGTGTGGGAGGCCACCGAGGTGGGCACAACCCACCTGGCCGCACCAGGGGGGCCTGGCGCGCCCTGGTGGGTTATGCCCCCCTCGGGGCACCCCTAGGTGCAGCTCTGGTCCATTGGGTTCCTTCTGGTCCATAAAAAATCTCCGGAGTTTCGTTGCGTTTGAACTCCGTTTGGTATTGATTTCCTGTGATGTAAAAAACAAGCAAAAAACAGCAACTGGCATTGGGCACTGGGTCAATAGGTTTGTCCCAAAAAATGATATAAAGTTGCTATAAAATGATTGTAAAACATCCAAGAATGATAATAAAACAACATGAATACTTCATAAATTATAGATACATTGGAGACGTATCAACATCCCCAAGCTTAATTCCTACTCGTCCTCGACTAGGTGAATGATAAAAGAAATAATTTATGAAGTGTGAATGCTAGCAAAGTGCAAAAGTTTGATCAATGACAATTTCAATCACTTTTTCTAGCATCATAACGAAAATTCTTTCTCATAAAATTTCTCATGTTGTAGTGGCAACCAATTCACATGTTAAGGTTTAAACAATGAACTCTCTTGAAATCCAACAACCTATGTTCTTAGTCACCAAGCAATTGCAATTCAACTTATTCAACGGAGTCTAAGTAAGAGCTCCACATACTCAACCATCATATAGTCTTCTATGATTTCTAACACTCACCACGTACACATGAGCAAAACGTTTCAACCGGACACATAGAAAGATAGGGGCTTATTGTTTTGCCTCCCAACGTATTCACCTCAAGGGTGATGTCAACAATAATAACTCATGCTGCCCATATTCAACTGGACATATGTGCCTAGATATTTCCTCACCACATGATGCTTGCCAAAAGAGAAAAATAAAAAGGAATAGGGAGGAAAACTTTGACTCTTTGCATAAAAGTAAATACTGAAAAGTAAAAGATAGGCCCTTCGTAGAGGGAAGCAGAGGTTGCCATGCGCTTATTTGTTTGTATGCTAAATCCCTTAGTGCAAAAGAACGCCACATTACATTGCCCCTTAAGATGAAAACCTTTATTATACAGTCTGTCGCCATTATTCTTTGTCATTCAAGTTCGTGCAACGCTCAATTTTCTCTTACACTAAACAATCTCACACTTTTAGAAGCAATTTTTATTGCCTTTTTGCACCGATGACAACTTACTTGAGGGATCTTGCTCAATCCCTAGGTAGGTATGGTGGACACTTGAAATATATTTGGGTTTAAGGGTTTTTTGGATGCACAAGTAGTATCTCTACTTAGTGCGGAATTTTTGGTTAGCAAAGATAGGGGGCAAGCACCACATGTTGAAGGATCTATGACAATATGACTTCTATGTGAATATGAACAAACGTAAACCATTATGTTGTCTTCCTTGTCCAACGTCAAATTTTTTGGCATATAATATTTTGATGGGGGCTCACAATCACAAACGATTTCCATCATAGTGTATTTGCATGTGAAAGTTCTCTTCCTTATACTAATTATTCGTGAATTGCTTGTATGACCAATATTGTGATTGTCAAGCCTCAAAAGATTTCACTTTCTAAACCCAATGTGAAGCTACCACTAGGCATGGTATGATTTCAACTTCATGACATTCAATTTATTCAACAATTTGCTCATAGGATATAAGTGAAGCACAAGAGCAAATGACAAGCTACTCCAAAAAGATATAAGTGAAGATCATGCGAGTAGTTAAGTAAATAGGTAGCTATTTGAGGACTCTCTCTTATTTAAAAAACTTCCAGATCTAAGTAATTTATTAAAACAGCAAGCAAAAAAACAAAATGACATTTCAAGGAAAGCACATATCATGTGAAGAAGCAAAAACTTAGGCTTTACCGTGGAATTGTCACGGCAGATGTCCTAGCAAGAGGACTTAGTCGTGGAGCCATCACACTAGGTTAGCTTAAAGGGGTTAAACGGGACAAAGGACATAGGAGTTTATACTGGTTCGGCCCCTTGCGGTGAAGGTAAAGGCCTAATCCAGTTTGAGGTGGTATTGCTTATGCTTCGATTACCAGGGAGTGAATACGCTTGACCTAGATTTCGATCTATTGTCTCTCGCCCTAAGTCGCCGCCGGGTCATCCCTTTATATACACAGTTCGACGCCCGGCGGCTTACAAAGTCCCGTCCGGCTCATAAACAACGTGTCCGGCTCGGTGACTAACTGCACATACCTTATAGTACAAGTTACACATATATGGCGGTTTACACTTGTTTGGGCCTTAAGTCGCCTTTGGGCTTCAGGCCCTTGATGAGTCTGCGTGATGAGCTACCGTCTTAAGAATCTTCATGGGCTTTGTCTCGATGAACCACTAGGGACTTAACTCGGCCCCTCCTGGGCGGGTTAACCCAATAGTTATATCCCCATCATTAGGCCCCAGGATGATTTGAACTTGTTCATATCAATCTTCAATACTTAGAAAAAATTCCTTCCTCATTACTCTTGCAAAACTTTGTAACTCGCCGTGACATCATCTTCCAGGGTCTTGGTAACCCACTGTGACGTCATCTGTCATTAATATTGCACATGGCTCAAATCTTCATAAATCTTCTTTTTAATGAATCTCCAAAAAACGCGGCATCCGCGCCTGTCACGTCCATTTTTTGGCCTCCTCGATTCCCACGCATGTCACTTATCCATTTGCCTTATAAATAGGGCCGGGGTCCCTTTCGCTTTTCCCTCGTGCCTCTTCGTCTTTGTATTCCACCTCGCGACGCCCTAGCGCTCGAGCTCTGCCACCACCGTCGACCTTCGCCTCTGCTCCAACAACGGCCGCTGCATCGACCTGTTCGGATAAGATTTCATTCGCGCACCTCCACTGTTCAACAACCCTGGTTAGTTCTCCTTCTTCCTCTCCTCATAGATCCCCTAGGATTTCAACGAAGTTCATCGAAGGTCGTCCTTGTTCTTGGCTGTAGCATTTCTGATTCAAACTTGGTACTCCTCCTATACCACGGTAGTCGTAGCAATCCCTTTTACTATTTAGAATATCTCCTCCGTATTAGAAAATCGATCTGTACCCATGAACTGCTCGAGCACTGATACTTTTAGGTCTGAATATTTTTGCATTAACTAAAGTGCGCTAGATCTGAAATCATAGCATCAGTATGCGAAAACTATTTTTCTCTACACTTAACAATTTTTTCATCCGCATATCTGTTCTTTCAATATCTGTATGGGCGGCTTAACTTAAAAATAGTAACCCGCCAGGTACCATTAGTCCCCTCATAATCCGCCAATGGTTCCTTATAACTTTGCGATCCCAATCTCCGGTTTAATGCCTATGCATGCTTCTTTATTGTTTCCGTGTTAACCATAGGCCGGCTTAACCATGTAATATTGAACCGACATAACCTTTCTTTCAGATCATTGATAAAATGGCTAAGACATCACTACAAAAAAATACACTTCCGTGATGATACGTGTTTGTCACAGTAGGTCACGTTTTTTGTCATGCATGTACATCCATGACGATTTTATGACAGGATCAAGATAGTCATACATGTGCTGTCTTAGAAGTGTTCCATGACATTACCAAAATTATCATCACGGAAGTGTCCACTTCCATGACGATAAATCGCGCGTCATAGAAGTGCTTCCGTCAAGGGTGACCGACACGTGGCATCCATCGTAACGGCTCGCCATTAAGCTATCGGGTCCGGTTTTGGATCCGATAACCCGTTAACAGTCTGGACCAATGGTGATTTTCCACGTGTAAAATTCTCATTGGCCGGAGGAAACACGGTTCCGCTTCCTGGTGGGCCGATGTCGCCCGTCCATTGGAGAAGACATGCCTATGATATGTCGACATGTGGCAGGGCCCAACAGAGGCCCATATAGGTTAATTGGGCTGGCCCAACTAAAGGCCCACAAGATTTTGCGGACCATAATAGGCCGGCCCACTAAAGGCCCACAAGATTTTGCGGACCATAATGGGCCGGCCCAGCTAAAGGCCCAAAAGATTTTGCGAACCATAATGGGCCGACCCAGCTAAAGGCCCACAAGATTTTGCCGACCATAATGGGCCGGCCCAGCTAAAGGCCCACAAGATTTTGAGGACACTAGTGGGCCGGCCCATTCACAGGCCGCCATGTTTTGGGCCAAATGCCGACCCATATTTGATCCGGTCCATTAACAGCCTGCCATGTTTCGGGCCTAATAAAGGCCCATGTGAGATCCGACCTGTTAAAAGCCTACCATGTTCTGGGCCAAATTACGGCATAGATAAGATCCGACCCTTTGAGAGGCTTTGGGCCAAATTATGGCCCATATCAGATTCGGCCCGTTAACTGGACGCTATACTTTTGGGCTCACTTGCTAAAGGCCCATTTAGTAATTCGGCCTGGTATTAGTTTCATCCTGTTAAAGGCCCGTTTAACATTTCGGCCCTATATTTATTTCGGCATGTTAAAAGCCCGTCATATAGTTGGGCCTAACTATGGCCCGGTTTGCATCCGGCCTGCTCACAGCCGATAATCTGATTGGGCCAAATGAGGACCGAGACAATTTTGGCCTGTTAACGACCCGTGATGTGATTGGCACAATCATGGGCCGGGGTCTATTTCGGCCTGCTGCCGGACCGTGAGCTGTTCGACACGTTTCAGGCCCAACCTACTTTTTAGCCTCCTAAAAGCCCAGTGAGTTTTCTTACGAAAATAGGCCCGGCGGTTTACTCGGCCTATTAAAGGCTCGAATGTACTTGCGGGTCAGTTTACATTTAGGCCCGTTAAAGGACCAAGATGACTGGGCCCATGATGCGGATCATACATAGTGATTTGCATGACGACTTGATTATGTACCGTAATTTTACAGTTTGGCCGGTTTACTGCGAAGACAGGATATATATGCAGTAAAATAACTGCAGCATCGTGAATAAGAAAAAACCTAGACTATACAATAAAGAAATTACGGCACATTACATCCACTCGGCATCAAAGTTCGCCACTATGATAATAAAGCACAAGCAGACAGCAGATTACATACACTGGGCATCAAAGATCGCCACCAGTGCAAATAAACACGCCGACAAAATAATATACAAAACCGTCAGCAATTCATTAGAGTTCAAGAAAGGTTAGCCCTGCTCGGGAGCTACAGCACAAGCAGCTGAGCAAGCTGATGAGATTGCGCTTGTTTGACACATATATCCTCCTCACTCTGAAAGATAAACAAGGCATAAATGATGTGTTTTGCACATATAAGTATGAGTGCTGACAAATCATCACATTTCTTACTGATGAATAAAGTGACACAGTTTAAAATAGCATTAACACAATATGGTATTGTTCAGGTCAAGACATGGCAGGAAATGACATTGTGAAGGAGTTGGCAGCTTCACGACAACATTGGATTACAGATCAAGAACTCATAAGTATCAATGGTTAGTGTGCTGTCAATTTATCCCATTTCAGATTGGCAAATAAAGAGACGGTTTAAATAATAGTAGAATGATATGACATTGTTCATAGTTAAGACATTACAGAATATGACATTGTGCTATAGTGGGTAGGTTCACGACACCACTGGATTACGGATCAAGAATGAAGCATACATGCAAAGGCAAAAGAAGATCGCTTGCTCAGAGTAGTTTAATTTACATGGTATGAAGAAGGAACTTGGTTGTACAACTGAAAACTTAAATTGAGAAGGACAAACTTTTGTTTATGAACTACATAATAAACTTTAAACATGCAATTTGATGCAAACACAAAAAATAAACAGCTTTTGCAGTCATGCTTAACCAAATATACACAACAAAGTTTGAAGGCTTGAGAAGGACAAACTTACTGTAAGTGCATCTAGTGCCACCCCTAGTTGGTTTTGGAGTATTGACGACAAATGTGGTTGAGGGACTAATGCGTTTGTGAGAATTGCAGGATAACACAGGTAGTGTCCCTCATTGATTCGGGTTTACCTACCGGAGATGACCCTAAAATGTATGAAGACATTGAAGACAATGGTGGTATGTGAAGATATTCACATTGAAGACTATGACATGAGAAGACATTGAATGAAGACTATGGAGCGCGAAGATCGTGGTCGCTTCGTTGTTTCCTTTTCTTCTTTGTTGAGTCGAGGAACCACCGTCATCGTTAAGGGGGTCCAAGTGATCATAGTCGTAATGATCAAGTGATGATCAACCTGAATCCTATGTCTTCGAGCGAAGACAATGAGAGAAAACTTATCCAGAGTGGATGAGTCGCTTTGCTTGTAGCCCAAGTAAAGTTGTCGTGAGTGTTTGAAATCGACCGTTGGAACACGTGTCGGTTCCTTAGTGACCTGTGGTCATTTCAACATAACAGGTCGGGTTGCCTAGTGGCTATAAATAGACCACCCCTACACCATAAATTGGTGGTTGCTCAGAGTTAGTGCATGGCTTTTGTCGCTTGAGAGCAACCCACCTCAAGCCTTTGAGAGAGAGAAACTTTGCGAGGACAAAGCCCAAAACACCCAGAGCCAAGAGTGTTAGGCATCATCAAGTTTTCCTGTCTCAGTGACTCAAGACTTATTACACTTGAGGACCGTGAATCCTCCACCGTTAGGCGTCGCGCTCGAGCATCCAAGAGTCATTGTGGATTGCCGTGAACGCTGTCTGTGAAGGTTCGAAGTCTACCTTGAAGACTTACCAGAGTGATTGGGCGAGGACTGTGTGTCCTTAGCTCAAGGGGAATAAGGTGAAGACGCGGTCTTCGAGTTGAATCTCAGCCTCCCTAACTGTATGTACAGCTTGTCACAAAGAACTAGAACTGGTCTAACAAATCATGTGTCTTCAATTAGTGACTGGTTCTATCCCTTCCCTCCTTTACCTTGAGTTTGTCTTCGTGAAGTCATTGCTTATATGCCTTATCTGTTTGACTTCATTGCTTGACTTCTATCGTTGTTTGGCTTCATACTATCTTTCATCCTGATCCTTACTACCTAGATGCTATTAGTCTTTGTACGTTCACAATATTGCATACTTGACTATGGCTTGCTTGTTGTAGTTTATCTTCCGCTGCATATCAATTAGGTCATTTCTAGTGTTTGTCTACGAAACATCCGTGTTTTGAAGACTTTCCTAAAAATCGCCTATTCACCCCCCCTCTAGTCGATAACTAGCACTTTCAATTGGTATCAGAGCAAGGTACTCCCTTGTTCTGTGATTCGTTTAACCACCGGAGTTTTAGCTATGTCGATCGCAGGATAATCAAAGTCTCCGCTGCTTGCCCCATGTTCGATGGAACCGACTATCCTTACTAGAAGAATAAGATGCGATGCATCTTGAAGACATTGATGTCGACTGTATGTCGTCAAGAACGGCGCTCCTAACCGTGAAGGTGTCACCCCGCCGATGTCAAGAAGTTCATTCAACTGACTCCACCGCAAAGAACATCATCTCGTGGTCATCCGACCAAAGGACAGATGGCCGCAGTGAGTGCTCCGAAACGCCGGCTTAGTCTGGACTGGCTATCCAAGGTCAACGGGCGCCTCAACCCGTAGAGATCAAAGGATCGGTGTTCTTCGCAACCTCTTCAACCGCTTCAAGAGAAACGACAATGAAAATGTCCAGCTCACGCTTGATCGCCTCACCGACATCACAAATGAGCTTCATGCTCTCGGCGCCACCGAGGTCACCAAGCATGAAATCGCCAAGACACTACCGAGATCACTTGACAGCTCTTTTGACACCCTTGCCCTCATGATACAAGAACGCCCCGACTTCAAGACACTCGATCCGCCTGATATACTTGAGAGGCTCAACACACATGAGTTCCAGCTTTCTGAGAAAAGATATATCTATGGTACCAACTATGGCCGAACTCGCGCTTTGAAGGCAAAAGTTGTTTCCTCATATGAAGAAGAATCTGACTGCGGTTCTGATGAACCTGAAGACATTGGAAAGGAACTTGCTATGCTTGTGAAAAAGTTCCAGAAGTTCACTAGGAAGAAAGGCTTCAGAAAGTCTTCACGATCTAGCTCAAGAAATGATGAAGCTTCCACTCATGACTACAAGAAGAGAACCTGTCACAAGTGCAAGAAAATGGACACTATATCTCCGAGTGTCCACAAGGGGACAATGAGAAGAAGAAGAAGAAGAGCAAGGAATATGATTCGATGACAAGAAAAGAAGAAATCTTCAAAGTCTTCTTCCAAGTCTTCATCAAAGTCTTCATCGCATAAGAAGAGCTCATCCGCAAGGCTCGTGGCTTTTGTTGGCAAGGAAATGGATTCAGAGGAGGAGTCTGCTCGAGGAAGTGGAGGTGGAGTCCAAGAGGAGTCCGACCCGGCGCTGTAAGTCCGGCTTTAGCCACAGCCTATGTTGCCAAGTCCATCTTCAACATCAAGACAATGACTTCTATACCAACGTCAAGTCGATGACAAGGACGACCCTGCTCCCACCTATCGCTTCATGGCGCGCGGTGCCAAGGTAAAATCTCGTGATGCTTACTTTCAAACATCAAGTGAAGATGACTCGATTGTGAATCCAAACCCAGCTACAAAACACTTGCTAAAATTGCAACCAAACAACAAAGATCTATGGAACATACTCAAAAACTGTTAGACAAAAGCGATGACCTGTTGGACGCGAAATGACACGCTCACGTCCTTAGTTGAAGACATCAAAATCTTCATGCTAAGTACCAAGAACTTGAAAGTCGCCATGAAACGCCTCAACTACTCATGAAAGGCTCTCCTATGATTATCTTCAAAGGAAGCAAGAGCTTGAGAAATTGAGAGCGGCTCATGAAGATCTTCAAAAGAGAATGAGTCACTTCAGCCAATGATCAGTTCCGCCAGATGGATTTGAACCACCATGTCTAAAATGTCTTGAGCATGATATCGCTACCTCTGTGTGAATGTTCAACTGCTGCTACTATTGCATTGTCTTCAACTACTAATGTGGTAACTAACCCTCTCATGGAGGATACCACCGCTATTGCCGATGAAAATGCTAGGTTGAAGACATTGCTTGAAACAGGATGTATAAAATTCTGAAAGGGCATCGACACTTTGTGATGTCCTCAAAAGCAGATTCTGAACCAAACCCTAGGAAAGAGGGTGTTGGGTCTGAAGGAAATGAATGTTGATGGTTCCTACCAAGCCCCGAGCAAGATCCCAAAACCACATGGGTTGCTCCAAAGGGACCTTCAAGGATCCATCCACCTTATCCGGCTTTACCTGTGCTAACCCTATTATCATTGATGAACTTTGATGCAAACTATAAGCTGTTTAAGAATCAGAATGGTGAAGTGTTTGCTGTGTATATTGGTACTAATCTGCAGGAATGGACCGCCTATGAAGAAGATCTTGGTTCCCAAAAGCTGTCTTGAGAATCTTCCAGTGAATGTCATCATGACACCACCGGGAAGAAGAAAACCCTGCACCTAAGGCGCCATATGGTCCAAAGGCTTCATATGCACGAGGACTCACCGAGTCACCCTAACGCCAATGTTTTGCAGGAAACCGTACTCAAATTTATGAATATGAGTGTGTGTCTTCAAACCGCTATGTTCATAGAACTAAGAACTTTTCTCGCTTATTCATATGAGTATCATTCATCTCCTGCAAGGCTATTTGCTAGGGCTCCAAAGCGAAATTCTCAGATGCTGCACTTAGACTCATTGTTTCTAAGCCACCCTCAAGATGTGGGTGGTTAAGAAGAATTAACTCGCTTTTGTGAAAGGGTCTCCACCAAAATCAAAGGCGCCTCGATGCTATTGTCGGGACCTAAAACATCTTGTAGGGCACAAGATCAAATGCCCAAATGGTCAAGATCAAATGCCCAAATGGTCTCACTATGTATTTTGTTCCTGAATCGTTTGCCATTCATCCTATCAGTCCTAATCTTGATTTAAGCTTCAATAATCCACTTGCTCGTCAAATGTTTATGCTTCACAATGCTCTTGGTGAAGCCTATCCCCTAACTGCATCAGAGGGTATGACACCTCATGCTTCGTAATGGATTATGGACAAAGGATGCACTAATCATATGATCGGTGATCAAGTATTCTCATGGACTCAACCTTATGTCCATCGACAAGAGTCACATCACATTTGTTTTACACCGTAAAAGCAAGGTATTGGGTCTAGGTAGAGTTGCAATCTCAAAGGATCAACACATGGATAAAGTGATGCTTGTTGAATCCCTTGGTTTCAACTTGATGTCGGTCTCAATGCTTTGTGACTTGAACATGATTGTGATATTCGAAAATATCGCTGCCTTTGTACTAATGGAATCGACAAGTCTCTAGTCTTTGAAGGGTATAGGAAAGATGATCTATACATGGTAGATTTCTCAAAGAGGTCCACAGCTTGTCAGATGTCTTCTTGCAAAAGCTTCGAACGTCGGCTCGCATCGGAGGTCAGGGCATGTCGGCATGAGGAACTTACACACACTCGCCAAGAAGAAGCATGTCATAGGCATCAAAGGTGTCAAGTTCAAGAAGGATCATTTGTGTGGTGCCTGAAGTCTGGAAAGATGACTAGGCAAAGCACCCTCAAGACAATCATGATGACATCTCAACCATTCGAGCTGTTACACATGGATTTGTTTGGCCCTACTCATTACTCTACCTCACAACAACCGCTTGTCTCTATGGCTTCGCCATTGTTGATGACTACTCAAGATACACATGGGTGCACATAATTTCTACAAGACCAAGTGCAAGATGTCTTCAGACGCTTCGCCAATCGAGCAATGAAAAATTATGGCGCCAAGATCAAGCATATCGAAGTGATAACGGCATCAATTCAAGAACACCGGACTTGATCTTTATCCGGATACCATGGAATCACTCATGAGTTCTCTGCTCCGTACACACCTCAACAAAATGGCATCGTGGAGCGCAAGAACAAAACCCTCATTGAGATGGCTAGAACAATGCTCGACGAGTACAAGACACCAAGAAAGTTCTGGCCTGAAGCCATTGATACAGCTTGTCACGTCATCAACCGTGTTTATATCCATAAGCTTCAACAAAACATCCTATGAGCTCCATCGGCAAGAAGCCAAATGTCGCCATTACTTGAGTATTTGGGGCTAATTGCTGGATCAAGGATCCCCATCACAAGTAAAAATTTGAACCCAAAGCTCACGAAGGCTTCATGCTCGGTTATGGAAAGGACTCACACTCCTACAGAGTCTTCAATCTTTATCTCTACAAAATCGTCGAAACTGTAGATGTGCGATTTGATGAAACCAATGGTTCACAAAGAGAGTTCCTGCCAAGCACACTAGACAAAGCTCCACCCAAATAATCTATCAAGCTGATGGGAACCGGTGAAATCATGCCAAATGCAAGCACAAACTGAAGAGGAACTTATCATTTCTGCACCTAACCAACTCAAGACAATGCTCACTGAAGACAATCCTTCCAATGATGACAATGATCAAGATGAGCAAAGTCTTCGTCCGATTCATCCTCGAGTTGCAAATGAAGTACAGATTGAGAAGATAATCGATAGCATCAATGCACTGGTCCGCTTACTCGCCAAGAGCAACACAACTAGCAAATTTCGTGGGCACTTTTCATTTGTGTCAATATCGTAACCCAAGAAAGTTGTCAAGCTTTTATGGAACCGAATGGATTTAAGCTATGCAAGAAGAACTTCAACAGGTCAAGCTGAATAATGTTTGGGAACTTGTCAAGCGCCCTGACCCTCGCAAGCATAACATTATTGGCACCAAATGGATATATCGAAACAAGCAAGATGAGCATGGTCAAGTCGTCATAAACAAAGCACGGCTTGTGGCTCAAGGATATACTCAAGTTGAAGGAATTGACTTCGATGAAACATTTGCTCCTGTAGCTAGGCTTGAAGCTATTCGCATACTACTAGCCTATGCTAACCACCACAACATCTTGCTCTATCAAATGGATGTGAAAAGTGCATTTCTCAACGACAAGATTGAAGAAGAAGTATATGTCGCTCAACCACCTGGCTTTGAAGATCCAAAACATCCTGATATGGTGTACAAGCTAAATAAAGCACTGTATGGCCTCAAACAAGCTCCTCCCGCCTGGTATGATACAATCAAAGACTTCTTGAAGAACAAAGGCTTCAAACCTGGATCCCTTGATCCCACACTCTTCACGAAGACATATGATGGTGAACTGTTTGTATGCCAAATATATGTGGATGACATTATCTTGGGCTGCACCAACCGTAAGTATAGTGATGAATTTGGATACATGATGCAAGAACAATATCGATGTCCATGATGGGAGAGCTCAAGTTCTTCCTTGGTCTTCAAATTCACGACAAAGGAATGGCATCTTTATATCTCAAGAAAAATACCTCCAAGATTGTCTCAAGAAGTTTGGAATGCAAGAGTGCAAAGGATACACGACGCCAATGCCAGCCAAACACCACTTGGGTCCCGCGACAATGGTAAAGAGTTCGATCAAAAGGTATACCGCCCATGATTGGTTCCTTACTTTACCTATGTGCATCTAGGCCAGATATTATGCTTAGTGTTTGCATGTGTGCTCGATTCCAAGCGGCACTAAAGGAATCACATCACTTAGCGTGAAGCTTAATTCTTCGATATTTGGCTCACACCCCAACACTCGGATTATGGTATCCAAAGGGCCCAAAATTTGATTTAGTTGGATTTTCGGATGCTGATTATGATGGTGACAAGGTGGATCGCAAGTCTACATCAGCACATGTCACTTTACGGGACGATCACTGTTTGTTGGTCTTCAAAGAAGCGTAACTGTGTCACTCTCAACTGCTGAATCTGAATACATTGCTTCTTTGGATCTTGTTGTGCTCAGCTTCTATGGATGAAGCAAACTCTCAAGGACTATGGCATCAATCGACACAAGTACCTCTCTTCTGCGACAACGAAAGCGCCATCAAGATTGCCAACAATCCAGTCCAGACTCAAGACAAAGCACATTGAAATTCGCCATCATTTTCTCGTGGATCATGTCATGAAGAAAGATATTGACATCATTCACGCCAACACCAAGAGCAATCGGCAGATATCTTCACAAAGCCCTTGGATGAGAAAAGGTTTTGCAAGTTATGGTGTGAGCTAAATATCTTGGAATCCTCAAATGTCATGTGATCAGGCACACATCCTAACACTTATGCATGTTGATGACTTAGATGTGCAACACACGAAGTAACGTATGTCTTCAATCAATGAAGACTTACACTCGAGTGTGAATACATTAACGTGAATTTGACTTCGAGCGCCACAATAATTGTGCGCCGTGTCCGGGTCTAATACTTCCTATCACGGTGGGTAACGCCACCACCAAATTTCTTTGTTTGAAGTGTTTCACTCATGGCGTTATTTCGCAATATCTTCGCATTTGATTTGTCTTCAACTTCAACCTATCTTCATGTTCACTATGTTGATTTGGTTGTCATCATATATATATATATATATATATATATATATATATATATATATATATATATATATATATATATATGTCCTCTACAGATTCACTTATAGCTATGTCTTCAAGTTGAATCTTTTGAACTAAGTGAATGTGATCGGACCCCAATCTCTCTATGCTTTCTATCTCAAACTCTATCTGTCCAAATCATATGCATTCTATTGAAACTGTTGAATGTCTTCTCTGCGTCCTTGTCAGCAGAAGACACAGAGACAAACTTTAAGTCTGTTTTAAATGATTCATCATTACTGTTGAACTCTGGAGAAGCCGGAACGACCATCCGACAAACCTGGCGAGCGTGGGAACGTGGGACATCTCAGAGTATGTTGCATGCGTGCCACGTGCCCCTCAGATGTGAACCGCCAAGGGCACCTGCGTAATTGCGCTGTGCCGCTCACCCCCTTATAAATACCTGTCCCCTGCGGTAAAGAAAATCTTCTTCCACCTCTCCACCTCGTCAAAACCCTAGCGCCACCGCTAGCTCTCGACGACACCGGCGACGAAGCGCTTAGCTGCCGCGACTTCTCCGACGCCGTCCTCACGCCGGCCGCGAACATCTTCTTCTCCGCCGCCGCCGTAGGTGTCCTCCGTCGCCAAGTTAGGGCACGGTGGATTGAACTGCTCGGCCTCCTTTCTTCCGCCTAGCAGTTCTTCAAGTGGTAAATATAACTCTATTTTACCATCTTTTGATCTTCAAGATTCATCCTACTTGCCAAAAGTGGTTTCTGCCCATACTATGTTAGATCTATTCTGTCATCTCGATCGCCTAGTATATTCACTTAAGCTTCACAACTAGTTAGATTCCTCACTTGTACTTATTCACGGATTCGCATAAATCGAACCAACTCTCAGCGATAAGTGAATGTCTTCGCATCATGAGGTCAATGTCTTCAAACCGATTTATCTTCAAAATCTTCCGAGAATGCATATGACCTCTTCCCTTCCTCGCATCTCTAATGTCATCACAGGTACATGTCCGTGGAGAATCCCTTGGTTCTCATAGTCTCCATTCGCTTGCAGAATTCTTACAACATCAAACTAACTCTCCGGCCGCCTCGTCATCATCAGAAAGCGCAAGCCTTTGAAGCCTTTGAACGTGAAGCCATTCAGTTTGAAGCTCATGGCTACAGATAAATCAGTCAGGAAGGGCGGCAGACAGCGTCGTGAGGGAACCTCAAAAGATCTACCTGATGACCTCGCAGAGCTGTACAAGACAGATCCTGAAGAGACTTACAATCAGCGCAAGACGCGAATCCATTGGATTCGACGATATTGGGCTGAACAGTGGTTCAAGTACAATTTCGTCACACAGGAATATGCCGAGAAGAATGCCATCAGAAGCCCTTGGGGTGATATTCTTTTTTGGGGCCTTCCACCCAAGAACATGGCTGAAGCTGTTGCACAAGGTTTCTATCCTTGCATGGTCCGTGGACCTCACGAGAATGCCGACCAGCGCCTTTGCTCGGTGTCGTGATGACAATCTCTTCAAGCACAACTTCCAAAGACGCAAAGGCTTCGCAAAGGAAAACAAGAAGTCATTGGGATTAGACTTCAACCCTGGTCCCTCTTCTCCCGGCCGACGGCTCACGTGACGCCAACCCAATGTCATCGGTCCCTTTTCAAACCTTGATGGCCTCATCACTTATATCTTGGTCCAAGGTGCCAAAGTGGATCATTCTGATGACAATGCTGAGTCTGATGAAGCCCCAGCCCCAGCTCCTGCTCCTGCTCCAAAGCCGCAGAAGCTTAAGAAAGTCAAGGCTCCAAAGTCAGCTGCTCCTCCAAAAGCTTCACGTGTGAAGCCACTGGCCACTGCACCTCCTGAAGCTAGTGCACAGTCTGAAGATCAATCCCGTATCTCCAAGAAGACGGAGAAGAGAAAGAAAAGTGTCAAGAATACTGAACTGACACTGACTCCTGCTGCCATTCTGCGTGAAGAGCACATTGATCTGTCAAGTGATGACGATCTTGCAGATGATGCTCTTGATCAGCTTATCAAGAGCAAAGAAGAAGCATAAATCTTCAACAACTTGCCTCTCTTTGATGTGGCAATCATCCATCACTTCATTGATGAATGGTTTGATACCCCAAACATCAGTTTTGAAGATCTGCAACTTCCTATTGGCCTCAGCGTCTCTTTCAACGGCGCCATTGCTTCTGAGCTAGCTCTTGCTCAGCGGATTGTTGAACTGAAGCACAAGATTGACTATGAGAAGGCTCAGTTCAAGAAGCATATGGCTGCACTCAGTGTGCAAGACGTCAAAAACTTCAAGGTCATGCTGCACGACCTCAAAGAAAACTTTGTCAAGAAGCGTGAAGAAGCCAGAGGCTCTCGTGAGCGCATGAAGGCTCTGGCTGACAAGTGTGTGCTTTCCTACAATGAGGCTGAGAAGCGCAAGGCACTTGGTCGTCCTGGCATCAACCCAAGGATGGCTGCAAAGAAAAAGAAGTCTTCAACTGAACAAGCTGCACCTTCAAGGCATGAAGAGCCCCGCATAGTCTTCCCAAGCAGCATGACTGGCTCGAAGCCAAAGGTCCGGTCAACCGCTTCTGAACAGAAGAAGACGAGGGCTGCCGAGGCTGAAGCCAGAAAAAGGAAAAATCCTGACGCCTCTGATGCTGCTCCCTCCAAGAAGAAGCTAAAGACCAAGAAGAATCGGGCTGCTCCCACAGAGCCCTTGATTGTTGAACCCATTTCGTGGTTCGCCCCGTCGCAACCCAAGAACTTCGATGACTATTCATGAGCCTGCTTCCACAGAGGCTCCTCAAGTCAAGAGATTCCAGCAGCTGATCCCATCATCTTCAAGACATTGGTCACCATGACAATGTTGAAGATGATGAAGTTCTTCCTCAAATCGAGTACAATGTGGTATCATCGCTTTGTTAGACGCGAACAACGACCTCATCAAGATTGGTCGCCCTCGACGCCAATTGCACAGATGCTTCATGGGCTGATCGCCTGCAACAACAAGACTCCCCAGTACTCCCCAACAACAAGTCACTCCCCAACAACAGCAAGAAGAAGAGGAAGACTTTGAGGCCCAGCAACCCCATCTCCAAAGGCGCCGCCACATTTCGCAGCTTCGCAAAGGTCAAAGGCCTCAAGTACCTCTCTCGAGCGTTCCAAAAGGAGAAGTGCACCACCAACCTGTTGCACGTCAAGTGTTTTCAGAAGCCACTCCAACTGTGAATGTCTCTGGGTCTGAAGCCAAAGCTGCTGAAGACAATCCGCTGCATCACCAAGACACCCAAGAAGAAGAAGAACGTGTTCCTACACCCCGATGGTTGAAGAAGTTATCCCGATATCAACGTGCGAAGGCCCGACCCTCCAGCTCCTCAAGTGGAGGTTGAAAACATTGAGGCTGCCACCACCAACACCAATGAAGCCAATGACGTGGTCATGGCCGAAGCCAATGTGGAGCCTGCACCAACTGCTCCTGAAGCCAATGAAGGAAATGTGCCTGAAGCCAATGAGGCAACTGCTCCCGAAGCATCTGCCGAGCAGCACAAGCCTCGCTTGCTGCCATCGCTCGAGCCCGCCACCAAGGCCCTACACAATCGAGCAAGCATACAACTATGGCGAGCTAGTCACGAGAAGATGGCCTGTTCGGTCCCTCCGCCTCATGCCTCGGTCCTCGGTTCGACTATCATATTGAGCATAGGCCTCAGTCCGTGCGAAGCCAAGACTGCCAAGGTTTCCAGGCACTGCCACCTCAACAGGTTCTTTCAATGCAAATGGCTTCAAAGACCACAATACTTTATTTGATAGTGCAAAGAACCCCTACACAAGGCCAAGGATCTCATATGACCGTTTCTGGAGCTATCAGCAAAGAAGCTATTATTCATGTGTCATGTATGATCAAGGCCGCATTTTCCCTCATATGCGCCTTGACACTGAAGCCATTGCCGGACTACCGTGCTTAGAAGAAGCACTTGATTGCTTTCATGATGCAGTCTGCTTGGTTTCATTCTGCATAAAGAACACTGGAATGAAGAATTAGTGCTTCAATTCTATGCTACCCTCCACATCCGCGGCTACAACAGAGACACAAAGACATGGGTTCTCGAGTGGATGACTGGAAATGTTCATCATGAAGCCAAAGCTCTTGACATCATTGAGCTCACAGGCCTACCCACTCCCGGAGAGCTGTTTGAACCTGGATGTCAACTCCACCGCGATGCCTTGGAGAGCATATTTCATAAGCCAGAACCCGACATGAGTCGATGTTTGAGCATGATGAAGCCACTGCCACACGATGCTGAATACCCTCAGCACTTCTTTGTTGATGACCTTGAGTATCTGCCTCGCACAATATATCACATCATCAGGCAAACTCTATGGCCTATCAAAGGGCATTCATCATCTGCAAAGCTTGAAGGAGCAATGAAGACATTGGTCTTCTACATCCTCAATGGCATCAGCTTCAACACGCAAGAATTCTTCATCCGACAATTGGCTGCATCTGGATCTGATCTGTTTGGTCTGAAGTTCTATGCTCCATGGGTCATGCGCCTCATCAAGATGCACTCTGCTATCAACTATCAACCCTCTGCTCGCAATCATCTGATCTTTCTACCAGAGGTTGATATGTCTGTTGAAGCCATATACCCTGAGCCTGCCAAAACGCCACTAAGTCTTCAGAACGCAGATCACCACAGCTTCTCTCAACCTATGGAAGGCGTCCAAGCGGTATCTCGTGTCTATCCCCTAGCTGGGAACACACGTCGCCTCATCGCACGGACTGAAGCCACGAGAGCACGATTGGCCAAAGGCCTCGGCGCCTCGAGTCCTCAATGATCGAGAACTTCTTGTGGCGCTGCATCGAAAGCAAGATAAGCATCACTCCTGGCTCAAGCGTCAAATGCAAAGCCTCTTGGTGGACGTCAATCGCATTTGAAACCTTGCCACCAAGAATGCCTTTGTCACTCACGAGACTTGTTGGCGATCATGGAAGAGTTTGACCCTGCCGGTCTTTCAAGCAGATCTTCAAGATGATGGCTTCATCGAACGCTTCAAGTTTGACTCCACCTCCACGGAATGCAGTCCTCACGACGAACTCCATCACTTGAAGACTCGCTATTCTTCCTCCACAGCAATCAATGCCAGAGTGATCGATGATGAAGCCGATGCTACTTCACCCCCTACTTCGCATCGAATCGACATCGCACAAGCTCGCTCGCACCGCCAACCAACAACGACAACCCTGCTGCATCATCATCTTCAAGAGGACGAGTAGATGCTCTATGTCTTCAAACCTTTTTGGTCCTTACTGACAAAAGGGGGAGAAGCATATGAGTTTGATAGTCTTCAAGCGGGTTCATAAGGGTGGTTGCACTATATTTTGCCTAGTGTTTACAACTCTCGCTTTTGATACATTTGGTTCTTTGAGTTGTAACACTTAAACTCGATGGTCGCCTCGCTACTTATTTGCTTTACTCGTGCGATGATAAATTCCGCATGTGCGATTTATAACTTCCGCACTTAGATCATTCTGCAGACGTCCATTTTCATTATGCATGTCATTCTCTTAGCTATATCATTTCATGCATGATGAATTATCTTCATAAGTTGAAGAGGATCTCCACAAGTACAACCTGCCATGTGCATTTGCATTCCAAAAGCAAACTACTTATATGCACATCTTCGTGGGGAGCCTTTGCCACTTATGAAGACAATTCCTATCCTTTACAATTTCACATATTTTATCCCGTTGAAAACTTCAACCAGTTTGTCATCAATCACCAAAAGGGGAGATTGTAAGTGCATCTAGTGCCACCCCTAGTTGGTTTTGGAGTATTGACGACAAATGTGGTTGAGGGACTAATGCGCTTGTGAGAATTGCAGGATAACGCAGTAGTGTCCCTCATTGATTCGGTTTACCTACCGGAGATGACCCTAAAATGTATGAAGACATTGAAGACAATGGTGGTATGTGAAGATATTCACATTGAAGACTATGACATGAGAAGACATTGAGTGAAGACTATGGAGCCTTGAAGATCGTGGTCGTTTCGTTGTTTCCTTTTCTTCTTTGTTGAGTCGTAGGAACCACCGTCTTCGTTAAGTGGGGTCCAAGTGATCATAGTCGTAATGATGAAGTGATGCTCAACCCAAATCCTATGTCTTGAGCGAAGACAATGAGAGCAAAACTTATCCAGAGCTGGATGAGTTAGCTTTGCTTGTAGCCCAAGTAAAGTTGCCGTGAGTGTTTGAAATCGACCGTTGGAACATGTGTCGGTTCCTTAGTGACCAGGGTCATTTCGGACATAACAGGTCGGGTTGCCTAGTGGCTATAAATAGCCCACCCCTACACCATAAATTGGTGGCTGCTCAGAGTTAGTGCACGGCTTTTGTCGTTTGAGAGCAACCCACCTCGAAGCCTTTGAGAGAGAGAAACCTTGCGAGGACAAAGCCCAAAACACCCAGAGCCAAGAGTGTTAGGCATCATGAAGTTTTCTATGCTCAGTGACTTGAAGACTTATTACACTTGAGGACTGTGAATCCTCCACCGGTTAGGCGTCGCGTTCGAGCATCCAAGAGTCATTGTGGATTGCCGTGAACGTCGTCTGTGAAGGTTCGAAGTCTACCTTGAAGACTTACCAGAGTGATTGGGCGAGGACTGTGTCCTTAGCTCAAGGGGAATAAGGTGAAGACGCGGTCTTCTCGAGTTGAATCTCAGCCTCCCTAACCAGATGTACAGTTGTCACAAAGAATGGAACTGGTCCAACAAATCTGTGTCTTCAACAAGTGACTGGTTCTATCCCTTCCCTCCTTTACCTTGAGTTTGTCTTCGTGAAGTCATTGCTTATATGCCTTATCTGTTTGACTTCATTGCTTGACTTCTATCGTTGTTTGGCTTCATACTATCTTCCATCCTGATCCTTACTACCTAGCTGCTATTAGTATTTGTACGTTCACAATATTGCATACTTGACTATGGCTTGCTTGTTGTAGTTTATCTTCCGCTGCATATCAATTAGGTCATTTCTAGTGTTTGTCTTCGAAACATCCGTGTTTTGAAGACTTCCCTAAAAATCGCCTATTCACCCCCCCTCTAGTCGATAACTAGCACTTTCACTTACATTATTGGTGAAGACACGCTCTATAAAGCCCTTGTCCATCCTGATGGGGGGGGGGGCAATTCAAGAAGTTTACCACAGAATCTTCTTCGTAAGCATTGCCTTTATTCTACATTTTGTTAAGAGTAAATATAGATGTGATAATATAAGAAAAATGGAGAATATTTAATATAAGATGAAGAGTGATGCTACATAACCAAGTAGCTATAAATGTAAGTACAACGATACAAGCAAAAGGTACAGCCAAGAGCAATGCAGAGCTAAACTTCTTCAGTACCATCGGTGTTATTCAACCTTATGGTAAGAGCAAATATAGATCTGATGCGTAGAAAATGGAGGGCAAAGGAAAATAAGCTGCAGAGTGATGGTACATGTACAACTAGCTATCAATATAAGTACACTAATAAAGGACAGTAGGTACTTACAAGAACAATGCAGAGCTAAAAAATTTCATCGGCATTGGATATATTCTACACTAATGTAACCATTCATACAGATCAGATAATTTGGAGCGAACAATTGATAAGCAAGCTGTCACATAATGAACCAGGTATGTATGCAAGTACAGTGATACAGGATAACGGGTACTAACAAGAGCAAAGCATCGGACAACATATTTTCGATATCTTGTCGTCCCTTTCAAACCGGAATTCTTCTTCGAGCAAATTTCCTGCAAAAAAGATCCGTAAGGCACATGCGGAAAAGTAGAAGTTCAAATTGTCATGTGATATCATAGAGCGTTACCTCATCCAGGAACAAGACCAGTGCATAACAAGGTTTTTCCATTCAATGTCTTCTAAATTTAGCACAGGAGACTTCACCGGAAATTCGTTTATAGACTTGCCATCAAAGTGTGATTTCCTCAGGTAACATCGATACTGCTGCAATGCTTCCTTGAAAAGCGCAAGCAAGCTTTGCTCATCATGACAATCTAGATTGACCCTCACCTACTTACAACAATGTAATGTAAATCATTGATGTGTTCAATCAGCAGAAAACAGGAAAATAATCACCATGAATAATAGCACTTACACGTAAGTGGAACAGGAAGATGTGAAAATGGTGTTTGTCTTCACTACAATCTTCCCATGATGGGTATATATGCACGTAGTCCCTAACAACATTGAAAGCATTGTCTTTTAAACTGGGAATAATTGGAATGGGGTTTCAATCTGCAGGAATTGGCCGTCTCTGCAATTGGGATAGGTCTTCGGCCGGTGGACTTGCTGTACTTTTTGCTAGAGTGGGATTTTTCTGTGGTGGGGCTGGTGCTATGGCAACTGAAATCGGCATACCTTTTGCTGGAGTGCAGGTCCTGTGTGGTGGGGCTAGTGGTGTGGCCAGTGAAGTATGGGTACAGTCTGCTGGAGTCGGTCCTACGTTTTGTGTCACTGGTTGTAGAGCCAATATAAGTGAGGTGCTGTCTGATTTCTCCGGCACCACCATGTTTTTCAAGGACTTTGCTGGTGCTCCTTCAGGTTCGCCAATCACCCTCTTCCTTTCTGATGTCTGATGCACAAGAATAGCATTTGAGTGGAAAAACATGGTATGATGACAGATGGAATATGTATTGATAATGGATGGGCATGGCATCTTGACATATATGATGAGTAAACTAAGCAAATGGCGGTGCTACAAAGTAGAAGAAATGCAAGACAACTTATGCAAGATACACGCAATCAATAAAACCTTGACAAATTAGAACAGGCACCTTGATGGGTGAACAGGATAGGCCATCTGCCTTTGACTCCTCGAGGTTAGTATAGTTATTAGGATCATATTCTGAACAAGAATCTACAAGTGGGGAGCGTATGAGTTTCATTGCATCCAGAATGGCACTCAATGCCTTGGTGCCAATTTTGTAAGTCGTTGTAGTGTTCCACAATATTCTTCTGATGCGCGGATTCTGATATTCACTGTGATTACGTATAATATCTGAGAAGCATGAAAACATAAATAGTAGTGAGATTATCTTTGTAATGCAGAGGATATTCTAATATAGGGGCGCCCCTGTAAACCCTTGTGTGCTATCACTGGATTCTGATGAGAGAGCCCATGTGTGCTGTAATATGGTGCGTGCATTAATATAATATGGGACGAGTAGACAAAAAAATAGGCTCAGAAGTAAGGATAGTTGGCAGATGATAGGTTCATAATATACTGTATAGAGAGTTTATTGCCAAACCATGATAATAAGAGCACACAACAACTAGGCAGATCGTAGTTTACATAAAAGGGGTACACTATAACCAGGATATATAAATCGGGAAAGTGGAACTGGCTGGAAATTACGGTGTTGTATTGCCGCTACTAATTCAAAGCCTATCAATCACGTACAAGCCAGCTCTATCAGCTCTTGACTGCAGATGTCCCTGCTCCCCTTCCTGACAAGGAACATACTGTACATACTAAATACAAAATAACAAAAGAGTAACATGTTAAAGAATAGAAGAGGAAGCATATTCTTGAGGCTCCGCTTCATTGCATACAGTGTTGGTTTCCCACTCATGATGAATCACAGCGCCCAAAGAAATGCAATTCCATGATGTCTCTCTATATGTGTCCACATGCATTTGGAAAATCAAGTGGGAGCATTACCTGACCAATTAATTGTGTGTCTGTTAACTAATATCAGTATCATATCACAATTCGTATTTGAAGAAGTAAGTTTTGGACTTATGATTGGTGTGTTATTTAGCTTCAAGAGTGGACTGCTGCTAGCGACACAAAGGAGCTACGCAGATCATAGTGTAGATATAACGGGAAAACCGTAAGCATCACAAGTAAAATCAACAAAGTGGAACTTGCTGGAATATATGTGCTAGTATTGCCGGTACGGCTAGAAAGGCTTCGGATAACCGCTCTCTTCAACTGAAGGTGCGGTCCTGTTAATATCCGTGTAACTCTCAAAGGCGACACAGCTCCCCGCATTTCCTTGCTAATCTTATAGGATTCAAGTGGGCAGGCCACTACATTTCCTATTTCTATGTTTACAAAATCCTACGAATCAAAGAGGCCCGAAGAGATCAAAGTGTCCATCACAACCGACCGTATAGACCTCTACACTGGAAATGTCCCTTCTCATCTTCACTACAAGGAACATACTGTACTACTGTCATACTCCCCCCGTTCCAAAATATAAGTCTTTGTAGAGATTTCCACTATGGATCACATACAGATGTATACAGATACATTTTAGAGTGTAGATTCACTCATTTTGCTCCATATTTAGTCCATGGTGGAATCTATACAAAGACTTGTATTTAGGGACGGAGAGAGTACTTATTAAAGAAGAACGGAAGAGGAACATGCTAAAGAAGAGCAAGCAGATTTTGGATAATAAAATGTTCGTTGTGCAGTGCCCACACATGATGAACCAGAGCACATTAAGAATGCAACTCCATGCCGTCTCTCTATATGTGGTGCACGTGCTTTCTGAAAGTAAAGTAGGAACATTAGCTGACCAATTAAACTGAACAATAGCACATATGCCCATGCGTTGCAAGAAAAAAATAATACACGCATGCTCAAGTGACCCATCTATGTTAGCACTCTCTTCATCACGGTCACATTGTCCACCTCACGACGAACATGACAATTTCAAGGGCAATGATCTTGGTCATCACACTCTAGCACGCTGCTTTCGAAAGACCTTACGGTATGTCGCTATCGAAAAAGTTATCATACGTAGTCTGCGTCCTAAAGAATAGAATACATATAAACTGATAAATATGTACCTACATTTTTTTGTTACAGTGAACAAGGCAAATTATGTCAGCTATGATTGAATTGAAAAATAATATATAATTATTCTTAAAGCTAGCAAAAGTTTGATTAGATGTTACCACTGAGATAGAAAGATTGGAATTGAAACACGTATTTTTATGATATTTTTCTAGAATTGAAATATATATATTTAGTACATCTAGATATTCATAGTGGTGGTGGAAAGAAGCCAAAAATATAAAAATATTCTTTATAAGAAAACTACATAAAATATCAGATGGCCCTAGCCCAATAACAATCACACATAAAATGATGTGAAACATCTTATTAAATCTCTTCTAAGAATGAAGAATGTAAATAAAGAAGAAAAACAAATTAGTGAGAAAAACAACATATACCATGTATTTAACCAATCACTTTTTTCATGCAGGCCTTCATCATACCGCAACTGTTATAGTTAAACATATTTAATGATTCAAATACACAATAAGGGAAAACAAACCACATAGCTAGTACAGCCACTTAGTGCACTTCATTTGAAAGAGTCAAACACTGATCAGAATAATGAATAGATCTACCTAAGAAAGTAACAGTTTGCACATGATAAATAATAAAGAACATATGAAAATATGGCTGCTACGGATTTTGAAGAACATACATAAACATGGATGTCAACATGCCACCAATCTTTGAGCAGTCATGGACCTCATTGCAGTGGATGATAGTAAGTAAAATATAATGATTAAAAAACTGCTCGCGACTGTCGTAGCTTATTTCCGCACGCCCACTTCTGTATCAAAATAAATCAGGCGCTTTATTTAAGCACACACAGGAGCCTAGTCGGGTTGGTTGCCATCGCTGGAATCAACCTAGTATTCCTGGGATCGAATCCCACCCATGGCGTTTTTTTCCCGGTTCAATATTTTTCCTTCTTTCTTACGGAACAGCCAGACCAGTGACAAAACAGACGAAAAATTTGATGGTCCCACCATGGGAAAAAAAGTGGAGAAACAATCCTCCCTTTAATATTAGGTAAAGATCAGCATCATATCAGATTCGTATTTGAGCAACAAATTTGGAAATTATGAGTGGCACGTTGTTTAGCTTGATGGATTCAGGAGCAGTGCTAAGCAGGTACGATGATGGTACTGAATATAAAGGCATGTCTGCATGCAAGTCGTGTGACTTTTTTCATTTGGGTCAGTCGACCATTTCAGGCTGTTGGATGAAGATCTTACGTCTCCTAATCCTTCTTCTTCCTCGTCTCTGATTCTTCCCATACAGAACACCGGCCGAACCACCGGCCCCCACCGCCCGTGTTCCTCCGCCACCACCCCCCCAGCCCCGCCCCCACCCGCGTCGAGTTTTCTTCGTTTGGCGAGGCCCCACCACCGCCCCCACAACCACCATCCCCACCCGAGCCCCTTCCTTCGCACCGGCGAACTCCGACGAGCTCTCAAAAATCGACTGACCCAATTTTGAAATTCAGTCTAGTGTCATTTAACTTGTGTGGAATATAAAAGGGGAAAACCATAAGCATTGCGAGTATAGTGTTGAGCGTGCCATAGTGGATCTGAAGGTGCAAGCTGGACAAAGGCAACTTCGCAACCAATGTCTGCTTTCAACTAACAAGTAGGTGATGGACAAGAAATCAGAGTAAAGCAATGGCGATCTATTTTCTTGCTGAGATAAATAAGTTGAGCAGATACGAAAGAGTACCGCCTCTGGTGCAGCGCTGTGTATGCATCTGCTAAGAATTTGACGGTGCTGCGGTAGCGATGGTTGTCGGCGGCGTGGAAGTAGATCTAGGAGGGTAGACGGTGGCGGCAGGGCGCGGTGGACGAGACGATCGTGGGAGCGGCGTCGGCAAAGTGGACGACGACGGGGATGAAGCGAGAGGACAGGATGCAAGGATCCCGTTCCGAAGCCGTGGATGAGAGAGGTCGATCTCTTGTAATGGCTGACGGCGTCGGGGTATCAACTCGAACATGGTGGATGAGGACGGCGGTGGATGGGGTGGCGGACGGAGGAGGCTGGGGGTGGAGAGGGTGTTTTGGCACCCACGGAGTACCGATGGGGAAATGGAGGGAGAGAGGAAGGGGGGAACCATGTCTTCAGGGCATGCTTGTCTCAAATGTGAGGAAATTTACAAACTTAGCCCCCGTTTAAAATTTCCTACATCACATCAATATTAGTCGGTTGGGGACAGGACGGTAATCTCGCATACACCGAATATTTACCGACGAGAGTTTGTTTTTGGCGCCCACCATGTATGAATCAGGGAGGGAGTTGATTTTGACCGAGGAGACACTGTGTTTTGGCGCCCACCGTGTATGAATCCGGGTGAGAGGCGTTTATGTCACGTTTGAGTGAAATTACAAACCTACCCCTATCGAAACCTATAGAAATCGAGCCGATAGGCTTTGCATGGCAGGGATAGGCAGTCATTTCCATCTCGCAGATTTTGGTTTCGTGCGGTTACTGCGACTTTCCCCGCTTCGTTCAATTTTTTGCAGAGCAAGAGTGCACGTTTACCGTGCCAACTCAATTCGCATCCAGTTTGTATTCTATTTTTGTTCGGGCATGATCCATTTTCGATTGGAATAAAATTCTATATACATCATTATATATATATATACTTTCAAAAGCACAACAAAGAATTCTGCTCCTTTATATGTATAATATGATTTACAAATACAATGATCTCAAAATCATAAGGTTGAATTCAAAAAATTAAAACCAAATTATGTTCTACTAAAATGTATGGATCAGTAATATCTACATATTAAATAACATAGATGCGCGTGAATTCATATGAGTATGCATATTTGATAGATCAATTTTGGTTCGAGTATGAATTACATGTATCATCATCTCAAATTCAAATATTTGAATCCCTTTTATGTTGACTCCTTTCACGCCCATCTCTCTTGCATGCATGCTCCTTCATGTAGCTATCACTCTCTTTTCTCCAGCTCAGCTGCACGCTCACTTCATGTTTCTCGAGTCTCCCTATCGTTATACATTACACGGTTTTCATTATCTTTGCAAACATGGTCTCTCGACGTCTCCCTTGAGAAGTGTCACACTCTCCCTATCGTTATACATTACATGGTTTTCATTATCTCTCACGTCTCTACCGTTCTCTGGTATCACTTGTCGGCGCTTCGGGAACAGGGGTCCCTGAACTTGCTCGCTGCGCTGCCCGGCGTGGCTCAAGTGGGGGCCCAATGCAGCCCAGCTTCATCAGCTCAAGCTCAAGACCCTCGCGAGGGGCCAAGCCTCGCGGGGCAGACGACAGGGTGCTTCCTCAGGAGCATCCTCCCCAGGCAGGCTCGCGAGGAGGCGGAGACATCAAGGCAGGGCACCTCCCGAGGGGCCCATGACGCAAGCCATGACGATCGGAGGCCAGGCAGGTGACAGGCGGGCGCCGGCCTGTGCA
The DNA here is from genome assembly GCA_021605205.1 of Aegilops longissima. NCBI lineage: Eukaryota > Viridiplantae > Streptophyta > Magnoliopsida > Poales > Poaceae > Aegilops > Aegilops longissima. The sequence continues at coordinate 499,543,327 of CM038681.1, read as the reverse complement.
GTGTCCTTGTTTCCCTTTAGGTGCTAAGGGGGCAAGCATAGGCCAAGGCATCAGGCAAAGGTTACCGTTTCGGTGCAACAAGACCAAGACCAGCAGAACGGCAGGATGGAGGTCATCGTGGAGCCCAGGGTGGCGTCACCATCAGAGCCTTTGGCAGCCGACGACCAACTTTAGTCAGGATAAGTGTACCAGATGTTCCCCTTCAAAATGGCCAATTGTTGGCGCCCTTCCCGCTCATTATTTTGGGGAGAGGCCCAGGGCCTCGCTCTATAAATAGGACTAGCCACCACAAGGTAGAGGCATCTGGAGAACAACCAGAGAGAGAGAGAGAGAGAGAGAGAGAGAAGCGGCTGAACTCGCCCAAGCAGTTCATCGCACCAGCTCAAGAACAGCCCCTCGCGAGGTTGTTCTCCCTTTGTACTGTTCATCATCAGCCCCTGAGGCAATCCACCACACCACACACTAGAGTAGGGTATTACACCATAATGGTGGCCTGAACCAGTATAAATCTCGTGTCCCTTGTGTGTTCATCTTTCTTGCCTAGATCTTTGCGAGACTTCGAGACGTGAGCTGGCAGGGGAGAGATCTCCGTGTGCACCCCAGTGTTCGAACCTCAAGGGTCAGCCGGAACCCGAAATCCGACATTTGGCACGCCAGGTAGGGGTGCGCCGGAATCTTTTTTTCCGCTAGCCGCGTGTGATCCTCCGCCAGAATTATGGTCGACGCGCCGAGCTCGCGCCCGAAGCGCTGGGCTGCTCGCCACCCGTGTCGCCCAGACGGCGCCCGTCGGTGGACGCCTTATCGCTCCTCGTTGCTCGCCGCTAACGCCGCCACCGCCCGGCGGGGAACGAGCAGCAGAGCCTCATCCTGCATCTCTTGGTGCGCGCGCGATGGTCGCACCGCCACCCGTCGTTGACTCCAGCGGTTAAATGCGTCCCACGCCCGACGCGCTTTCACGGACGCCAAGACGCGCTGCTGCTCTCGGCGCGTGATCTCCTGCACTACCGCCCGCCGACGACCTCTACGAGGACTGGCTCGCTTGCATCACCGAAGCTCGCGTCGGCGCAGGGACTCTCCCATGCTGTCCTTCCGCTGCCTCGCCCTCCATCCTGCGCAGGAGGCGAGGGAGTAGGAGGTGCCTCCACCACCTCCACCCCAAGAAGGCGCCTGCTCCCGCGCGCGGTCCCCAGTGACGAGAGACCAAGCGCGTCCAGCGCTGCCAAGCGACAAGAAAGGAGCTGCCAAGAGATCCCTCGCCCCCAAGAAGGTGCTCGCGTGCTTCCAGCACCGGTGCGCCATGACCGCATCCCTGCGCCGCCATGTCAGGACCCCGCGTTGCTCGAAGCAGCGACACGTGGGAATCTCCAGGAGCAAGCCCCGCACCAGTAGAGAGCTCCGGTGGCCACTGCGGGTTGCCGCGCTTTCACCTCCGAGCTGCATAGCGTCGTATGGCCCGGCAAGTTCAAGCTAGACCTGCCTCCGTGCTACGACGGCACTACAGACCCCGCGGAGTTCCTCCAGCTCTATGAGTTGGGCATCGAGGCCGCCAACGGAGACGAGAAGGTCATGGCGAATTGGTTTCCCATGGCGCTCAAGGACGGTGCCCGCACCTGGCTCCTGAACCTAGCTCCAGGCACGATCTCCTCCTGGGACGAGATGCGCACCCTCTTCATCGCCAACTTCCAAGGTACTTTCGCGATCGCCCCGCCATGAGTGACCTCCACGATCGAGCAACAGCCGGAGAGACCTGCGAAGTACATCCAAATCTTCAACAACGCCCGCCTCAAGATCCGCAGGGTGACTGAGCAGGCCATCATCTCAGCCTTCTACGATGGCGTGCGCGACATCAAGATGAAAGAGGAGCTAGCGATCCATGAAGACCTGTGCACATCGCTGGAGCTATTCAACCTAGCTACCAAGTGCGCCAAGGCTGAGGAAGGGCGCCTCTCCCTCCTCGAGCTCCCGGCTGCCGACCCAGAAGAGAAGAAGCCCAAGGTCAAGGACGTGAAGTGCAAGGGGGCTGCTGTGCTTGCAGCGGAGCCGGACACCAAGCGAGGCAGGGATCAGCCTGAGTCATCTAAGGGCAGCCGATACTGCGTGTACCATGACCTCCACACCCACAACACCAATGAATGTCAGGAGCTCAGGGCCGTGCGAGATGGGCGTATCGGCCGATGCCCCGACCGCAGTGACCGGGGCTATGGCCGAGGAGGAGGAAGAGGTGGAGGATGATGGGAAGACCGTGGCCCTCGCCAAGGGTGGCGTGACCGGCCTCGCGAGGACCGCTGACAGGACCAGCCTCGAGAGGGAGGTTGGAGGGATCAGCCTCGTGAGGACCGCCCTCAAGGCAACGCAGGCCTCCCTCCTCTGCCACCGCCGCCAAGGAGGAATGAAGACCATCACCAGGACAAGGGGCTGGGGCTTCAGAGCCGCAGCAATCGCTTGCATCCTGGCGGCGCCAGCCCCACCTCTCAACAGATCTTCAAGCAGTTTGCTCATGAGGTGAATGCAGTCCTCCCCAAGCTTGAGGCCACGCGCCCTCTCAGGTGGTATGCGTGCGCTATCACGTTCAGCTCAGCGGATCAGCTCAAGTGTGCAGCAACGGCCGGAGTCCTCCCGATGCTTTGTTCCGCAGTCATCAGCAATGTGCAAGTCACCAGGACCCTCATCGACGGTGGAGCTGGGCTCAACGTCCTGTCCGTCAAAACGTTCAACAACCTCCAAGTGCCATACGATCAGCTTCAGCTAACCAAGCCCTTCTCAGGAGTCACTGATGGTTCCACTGTTCCAATAGGGCAAGTACGTCTTCCCGTCACTTTTGGGCAGCACAACAATTACCGCACCGAGCTCATTGACTTCGACGTGCGCCTTTGCCGCATAATGCCATCCTCGGGTATCCAGCCTTGGCCAAGTTCATGGCAGTGACTCACCATGGCTACAATGTCCTGAAGATGCCAAGAAGCGGTGGAATCATCACAGTGCCTTGCGAGGAGAAGGATGTAGTGTGCTCTCTTGAGCGTGCCTTCCAGGCCGCGGCAACCGAAGACCCAGATCACAGGAGCAGGAGGCTCCCTGAGGCGGTCCCTAAAAAGAAGAAGGCTTCACCTGGCCCAAGCGATCGCAAGGCAGGCGCCTCCAGAGGCGCCGCGTAAGGACCCGCGCCCGTCCAAGGTGCGCCACCCTCTGCCGCATAGGAAGGCGCGCTCGGCGCCCTCCTCAGGCAGGACTCGGGGGCTCTCTCCTGGAGGGCCACCGACCTCGCCAAGGTCACGAGGGAGGCACTCGGGCACCGCTTGGAGGCGTGCTTCAAGGCACGTTTCCCTCAGGAAGGTATAAGGCAAGGAAGGCAAAACCACCAGGAGTTCATTGCAAGGAACATTCAAGAACTACAGGAGTCAAGAGGCATGCGTGGCAGTCGCCGCCTACCCTCCGTAGCCCCACATCCCGGCGAGGATGGTGGGCTGCGCGTCTGCATCGACGTACCAGGGCTCAACTGAGCCGCGTCTTAGGAGCGCCTCTGGCCTTCACGAGTGGGGCGTTGTGAGGGCCCACCTCACAACTACGTTCGCATGCCCTTCGGCCTGCCGAACGCGGCTGTCGCTCACCAGCGCCTGGTGAGGAGCATCATGGAAGCTCAGGTGGCCAGGCACCGCGCGTTCCTGGTGGAGATGGAGATGAACCTCGAGGAGCCGCCCGGACCCTCAGGGCCTCCCGAGGCTCAGGGCTCGAAGGCTCATGAGGAGCGGCCTCTTCACCACGCATCGTCAGCTACTCCGACACTCGCTCTGCAATGGTATCAGGTGACATCTTTTTAAGTTTTATCTTCAGCTAGGAGCGCCCGCAGGGCCGCATCATTCCTAGGTCGCGTGGGTCCGTCCCTGCGGCATGTATCTGTTTTGCTTAATGTTTTTCATATGGTTTGTTGGGGGCGCCCCTCGGGCTGCATTATCCCTAGGCAGCTCGGGTCAGACCCATTGGCGTTTACTTCTCCGCATCTATCTAAATGGGTTTGCTCCTCCGAGCTTAACCTGGTTCCCATGGTTATCATCTGCTGCTTATTGCGGACCTCTCCGCGCGCATGCAAAGCGCTTGCACGTTAAAAGGGGGGCACCTGAGCATCGCGACTCACGGGCTCTTACTGGCTCTCCAGCCCTCACCCCCTGGCCTTGACCCACGGCATCGCGACCTGTCAAACCAGCGGCGGTTGAGCTCGCTCGAGGGCCGGGACCTGAGGACGTCGAGCATTTGCATTCTAACCACCCTGCAGGAACACACCATTGATAAAGGCCCAGAGCCAGGCGCAACCCGCCTCGAGGTAGGGCCCCGTGAGTCCCGCGCTGGCTCACGGGTGCCCAGATACACCTCTCCTAGCCCTACCATGCCAGCCACGCGTCAGGGCGGGGCTCCTCCCGGAGGGGAGCCCCTCCCACGCACCAGTGGAAGCACCATGCTCCGCGCTGGCTGACGACACTATCGAGGAGCGGCTATGCCCGTGCACACACGGAAGCACTATGCTCTGCGCTGGTGATAAACAACTGGGGGCGGCCCACGGCCGTACCAACCTCAGGGAGCCCCGAGCTTAGTGTCTGGAACCATCTCAATGCCTCCCCTCGGGAGTGCCGCGCGAGGGGGCTGGGCACGGGGGTTGTGCCGTGCCACGCCCGAACGCACGCCACCCAGCCAGGTCCCTCAGACCTGGTCGTCGTGCGCCTCTCCCCGAGCGGAGCCAATGTATGAAGGCTCGTTTGCGCGTCAAGGGGGACTCCTGAGCATCGCGACTCAGGAGCCTAACTGGTCACATAGCCCCTCACCCCTTAGTCCCGTCCTGGTTTCCGGTCGGGGCTAACGGCGGCTGAGGTATGCGCGGGGCTGGGCCCTGCCGACGTAGAACGACAAGTCTACTCCTACACCTCCCTTCCCTACTTGCTGTTCGCGCGTCAAGGGGGACTCCTGAGCATCACGACTTAGGAGCCTAACTTGCCACGTAGCCCCTCACTCCTTGGTCCCGTCCTGGTTTCCAGTTGGGGCTAACGGCGGCTGAGGTATGCGCGGGGCCGGGCCCTGCCGACGTAGAACACAGGCAAATAGGAGGGAGAATGCAAATCCTAAGGAATTCAAAAGAAAATATTACAAGCCATAGAATGTCTCACAACACCAAACACAAGTTTAACCGCCTCCACGAGGCACAGTGCATGTTGCAGGAATTAAAAACAGGACAGAAGCCGCGAAGGGATCACTTTCCAGTGGCGCCGCCGCTTGTGGTGGAGCCACACTGGGCGGCTCCACCTCCTGAAGCCGCGGAACTGGTGGCGTCGCGTCTAGGCAAGACGCTGAAGGCGCGGAACCTACCCAGCAAAGCCTCGGCTGGGCCCTTCACAGCCTCAGCAGCGGCGGCGGCAAGGTCACCGCTCATGGGTTCCATCAGGCTGTCGAAGTCGATGTTGGGGTCGCGAAGGTAGATGTGGCTGAGGACGCGCGTCAGTGCTGCAGACGACAGGGCCCGCGCCTCGGCCTCGGCCGTAGGGCCAAGGCCGTCCGCGACATCTTCAAGCGCACGGACCAGGAAGGGAAGTAGCTCGGCGGGGCCATCCTCCTCGCCAGCCAACGGGTCCTCTAAGCCGCTCTCATAGAGCGTCTTCAGCGCAGCATGAGCCTTCTCCACCAGCTCGGCGAAGGCCGCTCGATCCTCGAACAGGACCTTTGCCTTGTGGTCTAGCTCCGTCCTCTCCACCTTTAGCGCCTGCTCCAGCGTCTCCAGCCGGCCATGGCGGTCGACAAGCTCGGCGTCCCGGTCCTTGACGGCAGCCTCCCAAGCCTTCATCTCCTCCTCCTTCTCTTGGTGGACGCGGACCTCCTTCGCGAGTTCCTCGCGCAGGTCTTGCAGCTCGACCTCCAGCGCCTTGCAGCGGCCCCGGGCATCCGCAGCATCGCCTTGGGCAACATCGTGAGCAGCCTCAGCCTTGCGGGTGGCTTGCTTCTCCTTGTCGGAGGCAGACGCAGCCTGCCTCAGCGCCGCTCGGACAGAGGCAACGGAGCGGGCCCAGCCGGAGGCTAACTCCAGGCGCCCGACCACCAGGCGAGGGTCCGCGCTCTGGAGATCCTCCCGAAGCCGTCTCAGTTCATTGGCGGCCTGGTCCAAGACAGCAGAGGGATCAGAAGAGACGTGAGCTAGTGGAGCAGGCGGAGAGGATGGCAGCGTGATCACGGCTTGGGAGGAAGGAGCCTCCCGGGCCTTGGGCATCTCAGCAGCAGCACCAAGCCTAGGCCCCTCCAGGGTCAGCGGAGCCACGGGTGTTGACTCCTCGCCAGAGTGCCCCTACTGGGCTCGCGAGGACGACCGGGCAGGGGAAGCGCGATCCTCGGTGCCTCCCTTCCCTGCAAACGAAGGCGCTGCCTCGACAGGCGAACTCGCCTCAAGTAGGGCCGCAGAAGCCCCCCTCAACCTCTTCGCCTCAGGTGCTGGCCTGGTCAAGAAGTGCAGACGTCAAGTCTCGGCGGCAGAAACAAAACAGAGCGCGGATCGAGTACTTACAGGTCATTGCTCGCGGGTTCAAGTAGCCTCCGGCCAAACTTGAAGCCTGAGAGCCTGCAGCTGGGGTCAGCCTTGGGAAGCATGGAAGCAGAGGACGCGTCGGGAAGGCCGGAGCTGGCCTCAGACCGCCCTGGAGCCAGAGCGGATCCTGGGGGCACCAGCCCCGACCTGTCTTTCCTCGGGACTGGGGGAGAATCCACTCCTCCTCGCTCGATGCTGGCCTCGTCGTCATCCGACATGGAGCGGAGGGTGCGAGACCTACGCCGGGGGAAGGACTCCTCCGACTCCTCGCCAGTCGCCTCGGAGTCGAACTCTTCCTCCTCCTCCTCCTCTTCTTCCTCCTCACTCCCGTTGGAGTCGCTGGAGGACACGTTCACCGTCGGCAACACCGTCAGATCCCCGGGAGCCACTGCGGGCACTAGCCCATCACCGTTTAAGGTGGGCATGGCGTCCACCGCCTGCTCCCAGTCGTCACGAAGAAACAGGGGGACAGGAGCACCGTCCGGCCTCGCCACGTCTCCCCCGACCAAGGAGTGGAGGGCCGCGACCAGTCTTCGTCGGCCAGGGCTGCAGAGCTCAAGCGAAGGGCAGCATCTGCTTCCCCAAGCCTCCACAACGGGAGCGAGTGCTCCCGGAGTGGAGCCACCCGGTGCTCCAGAAACTCCCTTAGGAGTGTGGCCCCGGTCAGCTTTGCCGACCCCAGGTTGCCTGGCCTCAGGTCCGCGTCCATCCTCTCCAGCACCGCCCTCGCGCGGGGGTCGACGAGCTCCGCGCGAGACCACGCATCAACGGCCTTGGGCTGCCCCGTGGGCAGCACAAGTCGGGGGTGGATGCGCCCGGCGTCCACCATGACCCACCTGCTCCGGAAGCCTTCAATCCTCTTCTCGGGCTTCGAGATGGCGTTGGAGCCAGAGTACGCGACAAAACTCGCGCATGCGGAGATGGGGCCACGAGAAACCCGGAGATAAAAGTAATGGCGCAGCAAGGCCACCGAGGGCTTTATCCCAACGTGAGCCTCACAATAGTAGGCGAAGATCGCCAGAAGAAGAACAGAGTTGGGGTGGAGGTGCAGAGCTTGCAAGTTGTACAGGCGAAGAACAACAAGGAAGAACTCGGAAAAAGGAGGCACCAGACCGGCGACGATGGCGCTCACGAAGAGCGGGTAGAAGGTGCCCCCCTTGCCTTCAGGATGGCCGGAGCCAGCCTTGAACACAGTCGCTCCCGCGTTGCCCTGCGCCACCGTCCTCAGGCGCAGGAGGGCAAGATTCCTCTCCGACACGTTCGGGGGATCCAGAGCCGGGGAGTACCAGGCCTCAGTCGGAGTCTTGCGGGGCGCCATAGCTCACCGGACGGGAAGGATTGAGGCAGGTCTGGAGGATTTCGGAAGCAGGAAGGAGAAGGGCGAGAAAGGGGATCTGGAGCAAGGCAAGCGAGAACAAAGCAGGTCAGTTTGGCCCGGGCACCCCTTTTTGTCAAGTCGTGTGGTCGCCGAGGCATCGTGGGGAAGCGGAGATGCCCACGTCCAATCAACCACCACGTGATGCCCAAGGCCGTAGGTCGTTGGGGCCTGCGGCGCTTCACACTTGCCCCTTCGCTTCTCTGCTAAGCCAAGTCCGGGCGCGCCTTGGGCCTAGGGGCTACTGTCGGTGTTCTGGGAACGGGGGTCCCCAGACTTGCCTGCCTGCGGCCTGCGACGTGGCTCAAGTGGGGGCCCAATGCAGCCCAGCTTCATCAGCTCAAGCTCAAGACCCTCGCGAGGGGCCAAGCCTCGTGGGAAGACGACATGGAGCTTCCTCAGGAGCAGCCTCCCCAGGCAGGCTCGCGAGGAGGCGGAGAGATCAAGACAGGGCACCTCCCGAGGGGCCCATGACGCAAGCCATGACGATCAGAGGCCAGGCGGGTGCCAGGCGGGCCCCGGCCTGCGCAGTGTCCTTGTTTCCCTTTCGGTGCTAAGGGGGCAAGCATAGGCCAAGGCATCAGGCAAAGGTTACCGTTTCGGTGCAACAAGACCAAGACCAGCAGAACGGCAGGATGGAGGTCATCGTGGAGCCCAGGGTGGCGTCACCATCAAAGCCTTTGGCAGCCGAAGACCAACTTTAGTCAGGATAAGTGTACCAGATGTTCCCCTTTAAAATGGCCAATTGTTGGCGCCCTTCCCGCTCATTATTTTGGGGAGAGGCCCAGGGCCTCGCTCTATAAATAGGACTAGCCACCACAAGGTAGAGGCATCTGGAGAACAACCAGAGAGAGAGAGAGAGAGAGAGAGAGAGAGAGAGAGAGAGAGAGAGAGAGAGAGAGAGAGAGAAGCGACTGAACTCGCCCAAGCAGTTCATCGCACCAGCTCAAGAACAGCCCCTCGCGAGGCTGTTCTCCCTTTGTACTGTTCATCATCAGCCCCTGAGGCAATCCACCACACCACACACTGGAGTAGGGTATTACACCACAATGGTGGCCTGAACCAGTATAAATCTCGTGTCCCTTGTGTGTTCATCTTTCTTGCCTAGATCTTTGCGAGACTTCGAGATGTGAGCTGGTAGGGGAGAGATCTCCATGCGCACCCCAGTGTTCGAACCTCAAGGGTCAGCCGGAACCCGAAATCCGACATCACTAGGTACCTAAGCTTTGTTTTTCACCGCCACATACACAGTCTCACTCGTCTTTCACTTTGTCTTTCTCTCTATGGGGTTCTCTCACACACCCTATATGTCTCTAGGTATGACTCATACCACTAAATTTACTCTCTCCTGCAGACACAACATTTGTTGCAGTCTCCTTTCCGTCTCCATCCCAGTTATAAAACTGACATTATTCATTTGTTTACCGATCAGACAAGCTCCCCCCTCTCTCTCACACACACAAACACAACTCCTTCTTCCACTCCCCTTCCCGACTACCGTCTCTCTCTCTTTACACAAAACCCTCGCTGCACTTTTCCTGCCTGTATTTCTCTCACAAACATTTATCGACTAGGCTCTAGATAGGTTTATACACCCGCACACTCGTGCTTCCACTATCGCATACATGTCTCTCTCGCGCTCCTTGTATCTATGTAGATTTTTCTTCCCTTCTTGAGACACGCCCTCTCGATCGTGCACACACACACTATCGCCTCATTTTAAGCTGATACCACTCGCACACACATTCTTTGTGTCTTTGTCACACATGCACTCTGTCCTCCTCCTCTCTCTTTCTCACACACACACATGGGCTTTTTGCAACAACTAGCAAGATGCCCATGTGTTGCACGGAACATCAAGATGCATTTGTATGATTATTTTATCTTGTGGGAGAAAAGGATGAACGAGGGAAGGCCTTATTTGCAAATGTGGAGAGGGGTGTGGGTATCTTTTTGCAAAATTGCCATAGTTTCCTTCCTATCCGCCATATATAAATCGGACGGCCTATATTGCAGGGTGGCAGGCACACCATCATCACCAACTCTGTTTTTTATCTATAGTCTTATAAAAAGCATAGCCGGTGATGAAGGTGTGCCTGCCATCCTGCAATATAGGTCGTCCGATCTATATCTAACGGATAGGAAGGAAACTATGGCAATTTACTCCGCACTCTCCACATTTGCAGATAAGGCCTTCCTCGCTCATCCTTTTCTCCCATTAAGATCTTGATGCTCAAATGCAAAGGCACGGGCATCTTGCTAGTAAGAGTAGAAATTAGACATATACCACTTCTCGAATCTTGAAACCAACAACATTCCTCCCTTATCTCATCAAAATCGCCAAAGGAATATATTTTGAGTGAAAGATAACATATTTTTAGTGATATACGTATTTCAAAACTAGACTCTTTTTTCTATCAAATCGGTGAATATGTATTAATCAACTTTGATCGTGCGGCAACGCATCGTTCCACAATGTAGTGCCTATTGATTTTTTAAGAAGTCAAACTTTGCAAACTTTGACCAAGTTTGTAGAGAAAAATATTTATATCTGCAATAGCAAAAATATATAATGTGAAACTACATTATATGATGAATCTAGTGATATATGTTTCGCACTCTAGATGTAAATATTTTTCTCCACAAACTTGGTCAAATTTGTGAGGTTTGACTTTTCAAAAAATCTATAGGCACTACATTATGGAACGGAGGGAGTAGTTATTACCACTGTATAATTATTTGGACACCAGACAAATTGTGGAGTACATATACGAAGAGAAGAGGCGCACGCACGCAGTCGGTCTCTCGTTGTCTCGCTCACATGAGTGTTCCGTAAAGGCACCGGTAACAAATAAACCCTAAAATCCTAGGCACACGATTGCTGCATGCGCGGGTACCGGCTACGTGGTGGAGCGCACCTTTGTAGGAATAGTCAGCTCGCGTGACAATTTGATCCGTAGGAGTTGATGGTCGGGGCCACAGGTGAACAACCTGGAGGCGATGGCTCGCCAGTTGCCACAGATCGAGTAGCCACGTTTAAAATATCATTTTTTAGCGGGGTAAGAGTTTCGATATTCAATGGCGCGTTATAAGTACTAAGTAGTTTTTAGAACGATTGGTATGGAGCGAAAATGGAATTCATAACTACTACCTCCTAGACGTATGTTGTATGGGTTTATGTTGCGAGATGTTGAACCTGGTAGTTCTAGGGCAAATACTATGGTTTAGATGTTGGTTTTCAGTAATGAAAATCAGAAGGGGGAAACTCTTCTTTGATAAAAAAAACTACTACCTCCGTTCCAGTTTACTAGTCCCCATCGTAGTTTGGTTCAAAGTTTTTCCATGAATTTTACTTGTAAAATGTGAATGGAAAATGAAATTTTGTTATACCCAAACAAAAAAAGGACTGGAGGGAGTGATTGCTTTGACACGGACATGACCTCTCATAACGCAGGCATTGAACCGGCGCGCCGGCCAAGAGGGCCCCACTCGCTGCAGGCCCGGCTGAACACGCCTCCTCGCCGCATGCAACCGGCTTCGGACTGCCCCGCCTGCCTCCATTGAATCTGCACGTGTGCCGGCAACACGTCCTTCCATGAGTCGGCAGGCATTTTAGGACACAAAAAATGACCAAAATATAATTAATTACGCATGGTCTTGACTTGTTGTGCTCGCAGTGGTAGCAGGAACTAGAGGTTTTTCTTTATTTATAACTCTCCTCACATTTTTTTGGCTTTGAAGTGAATCATGGTTGTGGACATTATCTATGAATGTGCAGATATCTGTGAACATGAGTTTGATGTGGAAGTTGAACTTGGAATGTCGGGCTTGCGCGTGAACTATATCATGTCCAATGCTTCGTCTGTTATTGTTTGGAAAGTAATTGCTGTTATTACATGACCCAAAAAAATATATTTTGTGCCACATCAGTAGATGCACGGACATCACAACAGGCATGCTGACTGGATAAACATTTGCACCTAGCTATTATGAAGGAAATTTTGTATTGACAACAGTTTTAGATAGCAGGAGACGCCTAGCCTGCTCTGCCTCTGCTAGCTTATTTCGGGCTTCTTCCATCTCTTCTTTGGCTTGGGTGAAGAGAGCATATGATTGCTCTTTTCGCTTCTTCAGGAACTCAGCTACATTCTCAAGGGCTGCTGCACGCTTTCTTTCAGCCTTAACTAGAGCCACGAGGACACGAACAGCTGACGACTCCACCTTGCTTGTGTGTAATCCAGCATCATTTGGGAATTTGCACCTTGTGTCTAATCCAACATCATTAGGGAACTGGCACCTTGTGTGTAATCCAGCCTCATTTTGGAAACATGATCTCGAGGTTGACCATACTTCCCTCCTTGCAGGAACTGCATCCTGACATGAAGTTACATCTTTTTTAGATCAATACTCAGAGAAACCCAGATCCATTTAGTAGAAGCCAGATAAACAGGACTCGCAGAAGTGAATTCAAAAGGAAAAATATAAAAACAGACTACAAGGTGAGAACACCCACTTCCTACATCAAGGTAAAAAGGAAAGCATTAGGACGATTAAGACTCTTCTTATTACACATCGAAGAACACGAGGCTAAGAGAAACAGAAACTACAACATATACACATCAAAGAACACGAGGCTAAACGAAAGTAATTGAAAGGGTGTTACTTAACAAAGCTCGTTTTACAGGTTCGGTTCAGCTCCTCTTTAACTTGCCACGCTCCTTGAAGAAGTCCCCAATATCCCGTGTTTGGTTTGCATTGCTCCTCTGCATGTTCGCACTCATGGTTTTAAAATCTCAACATGGCAAGAAAAATATACTACTAGTAATACTCACGCATCTTGTGGGCAACATTAAAGCACTCGTCTGCCATGTTAGAGCATCTCCAACAGAAGCGCAACGCGTGGCGCTTTAAAAAAGCGTTTACAGTGCTGAGGTCGAGAAGTAGAGATAGAGTAGAGACTAGAGAGTAGAGGATAGTTCTCAGCATAGATATAGCATAGATAGATAAAAAATAGATAGTTCAACTACTCCTTGTTGTCTGACTCCTCCTCGGTGATATCCTCCTCCGACGTCTCAATGTAGGCGTGAAGATACCGATTGTCGTCGGATTCCCAGGGCGACGCTACTCCTAGCCTCATGTTGAATTGAGCGTCCGCTTTTCGCGTACGCTTGTCCTCACGATAGGCGGCTCGCTCCGCCCTCCTCGTCCCCCTCTCCATCCTCCTTTGCGCGTAGAACTCGCGCTCGTTGATGATGTCCTGCGGGAAGCGTTGGCGCCACAGCGCCATGGCTTCCTCGTCCATCTAAGCGATGCAAAGACGGTGCTCCCGCCTCCGGTTGTCGCGACGATCCTCGTCGGTGATAAGCCACGGCAGAGGCACGAGCTACTGCGCCCGCTCCCGCGTCGGCACGTTGGGGAAGTTCAATGTTCTATGAGGCCACCGGAGGCGCCACGCCGCCGCGTCGTACGCTTAGGCGGCCTCGTTGGCGGTGTCGAAATTGCCGAGGCCGAGGCGCATCCCGCGGAACCGGATCTCGGCGGAGAAGCCGTCGGAGGGGCGCGCGCGGACGCCGCGATATCCCCAAGTTTCTCGGCGACGCGACGACATGGTGGCGCGGCGGCGGCGAAAAAGAGCGGGGAGAGAGCGGTGGCAAGGCACAGAGTAGGGAGAGAGTGGTGGCAAGGCACAGAGTGCTGGGAGGGCGTTGGATTTTATAAAGCGCGCCGGACGCCGCGCGCCAAAACTAGCGCGCGCCCGACCGATTTTCCCGCACGCGCGCGATCCTTTCCCGACGTCCCTGTTATCTCTACTCTCTTCTCTACTATTATATTTATTTTATATTTTATATTTATCTCTACTTCTCTACTCTCTACTCTTTTTTTCCTTCTAAAAAATAGAGTTGGTGATGATGGTATGCCTGCCATCCTGCAATATAGGCCGTCCGATTTATATCCGACGGATAGGAAGGAAACTATGGCAATTTTGTAGAAACATACCCACACCCCTCTCCAGATTTGCAAATAAGGCCTTCCCTCATTCATCCATTTCTCCCGCAAGATAAACTACTCATACAAATGCATCTTGATGCATGCAACGCATGGGCATATTGCTAGTTCTAATTTTTTTTTCATCATTTGCCACACTACTGGTTGCAGATGAAGAACCTACCCAAGCACAGCGCGATACACGAGCGACGCACAATTACAAGCTGATATTCTGTTGGACAATGGAGGCTATAACCAATTACTTTTACGGGAACAATAGCAACCAGGAAATTTGAAGGGTAGGTATGAACAAAATTGGAACTGCACATGTACAACTAAGTGATTCAATACACACATTACCAATCGAGGAGGAGAACGATGGTCGCGGCGGCCTCTGTGCATCATGGTCGGCAACGGGAGTCAGTTCATTTTCCACGACGGTGGTGCTTCTGCGCTTGGCGTCGGCTTCCGGGAAGCAGATCCGAGACCGTGGAAGATGGTGCCGGGGAAGAGGCTCCGTGTACGACAACGACGGTGGACCGGCTCCAGTGCGTCGTACGAGGTCGTCGATGAGGAAGATGCGCTGCAGTGGACGAGTGCGCCGATGTAGAAGGGGAGGAGAACGAAGGCTGTGGTGCCATGGAGAAGTCTATTTTGCGGTGGGTATAGAAAATGGGGAGTATTCAGGTGTACTACTCTAGGTGCCGGGGTGGGGTTGGCTGGGTAGGGTGAACCTGAAGTTACGAAAACAACACCCAACCAAGCGTCATTCGTAGGCCTGTTCCGAAGGCTATGATGGTAACTTCGCACTGCTCGAATCAGGGTCGTGGGAGATTTTCCCACCGACCTCAAAATTTTGTGACACTGAACTCCCCGTGTGGCGTGCTGGGTGATTGGGCTAAGCAACTAGCGAGTAGTACTAGTAACTACTAGTACTCCCTCCGTTTTTATTAACTTTGCATATTAGGTTTGACCGAAGTCAAACTTCCTAAAGTTTGACCAAGTTTATAGAAAAATATAAACATTTACCATAACAAATATGTATGATGTGAAAGTACATTCAATAATGAACCTAATGGTATTTATTTGTTACTGTATTGTATATGTTAATATTTTTTGTTACAGTATAAACTTTCTGAGAGTTTACGAAACTTGACTTTGACCAATGCTAATACGCGGACTTAAATAAAAACAGAGGGAGTACACATTTGTTTTCTTAGTTTGTACTGAATTAATCATTTGTTATAATTGTGAAATAAATATATTAGGCTACTGACTTCGAATGTAATGGTCTATACAATTCAATAGTTGCAATCATTGTTGAATTCCAAGATGTATATGGTCTATAGTACTTCACAATGTGCTCAAACTCACATAATCCCAGTCGAATGAGAATCTAAATGAATTTCATAGTTATTACTTTGTAGGATGCAACAAAACTAACCATAACTCTACATCATCCTTTATAAAAGCAACATTTTGAACACATCCCAATGTGGGAATGAAACATGTAGAGAGAGCTTGCGAAGATGGAGCAGATAGGGCGGGAAAGATTGTATGGATGTGGACAAGAGAGTAGGAGACAAACCTAACAAGACAGAGAGAGAGATAGAGAGAGAGAAAGAGAGAGGAACAAGTTAGGTCTGTGAGAAAGATGGGGACATGTAATATACGTGAGATGCGTGTGCATCGGGATTCTGTACACGTGGAAGGAGAAGAGACAACATGTTTGATGAGGGAGCTGAAAAAACATGGACGAGAGGGGAAGGATCTCGTGGGTTGAGGGATTGATCATTTTGTGCAGGGGAGAGAGGGATTGGTAATTTTGTGCGGGAGAGAGGGGGGAGGAGTCACCAGCCGTCATCACATCATCATGCTTCCAAATGGCCCCACACTCTCTAGTGCAGTTTGGTCGTCGTCTTCGATCTCCTCGATGCCCTCTTTGAAGATTGAGGTGTTGTGCATGCTGGGGGTGTAGAGAAGCACAAGCGAGAGTGGTCACCATATAACCTTGGATGGGGATGAATTGTGTGCTCGGGGGAGGGGGTGTGTGTGTGTGCGGTGTGTGTGTGTGCGGTTTGTGTGTGTGTGTGTGTGTGTGTGTGTGTGTGTGTGTGTGTGTGTGTGTGTGTGTGTGTGTGTGTCAGATATTGAGAGAAATCAAACCTATGGAGAGAAATGTGTGTGTATGTGACGGAAAGCTACATGCTAAATAGGGTTTTCACGAAGAGATTGTGCGTATGAGATAGAGAGCGATGTCTGCGGGCCTTGAGGTGGGCAGGGCTGGGTGAGGGTGTCAAAATGTGTGTGTGATGCATGTGTTACATGCGATCGTCGAGGGATGATTTAATCGAGAGAGATGGTTGTTGTGTTACGGATGCTCCCCTCTCTCTCTCTCTCACACACACACACACAAGTAAAATAGAAGACTGTTCCCTCATGTATACACAACGTATCGGCATCTGTCTATGTCTCACTCATGCATGATCATTTGCACATTCACACCTCTCTATGTCTCTATCACACGCACACCGTCTCCACATTGCCCTTCCGCCACAAGACACATATGGACACATACACACGTTCTCTCTCAGTCACACACACAAAATCAGTATTAAAAAAAACTAGGGCGCACCTAAAACATCCAAATCCCAATAAACACGAATTGGAGCTAAATTCAAATATATGGAAATATTTTAGCGTCAAGAACTTTTCCAGGAAAAAAGTTGAGTAATATTCAGGGATTGTTTTCACACACACAAAAAGGTTCGGTGGATGTCCTTCGAGCGCGACACGGTGACGCACCGTTCGATCGACCGCGCGGCCGCGATTCACGCGCTTGCACAGGATTCCGTATCGTGGCTGTGGTAACTAATATAAGTTCTGCCCCAGTCTAATGTTTACGTGTACTAGTACAGTTTTCTTTTAAGTTTGACCAACCCTATATAAAACTAAACTAAGCACCCATACGCGCACTCATCAATATGCCGCCACCGTCGTTGCGCATGACGGCGCCCGCCTGCACCGGCCAACAATTTCTCGCCCATCACCGCCGTGTCGCCGCCATCCCTGTGCCATGAAGCCGAAGGCTCGCCCGCTCACGTCGTCTGCAGTCCCTCCTCGCGATGCCGCCACGCGGCCAAGCACGCGAGCAGCTGGTGGAGCCGCGCCTATGCACACAGCGTATGAAGAGGAGGACGAGCGCGTGCTCCAGCACGCCGACGAGGAGGAACTAGCGTGTCATTGTCTTCTCTGCCCGCGCGGAGGAGGCGCGCATGGTGGCTGTCGCGGTGGAAGCCGGTCGCACCCGCGCTGAGCTCACAAACCGGGTGCGGATGCGGAATCTACCTTCGAGACCTTGAATGCCACGTGGATCCTGCAATCTGAAGGAGCAATTGGGATCCGTCAACTCTTGTGAGCCATTGGATGCAACATGGATGGCTAGAAGGGCTTGTTCAACCTCCGAAACTGATGCACTATTCATCTTCTCAGCCCGCCACACGCCTAACCGCCTGCCGCCGCCGCCCTACCCTGAACCGCCTGCCACCGCCATGCTCCCCCACCCCCGCCATCCGTTTAACCCCGGGCACGATCCATTTTTTCCGGCGAACTGCATTCCACACCCAACACTCATAAGATAGATCGTGGGCACCCTGCCACCCTAATATAGGTACTGGGGTAGCTTCTCTTCCATCTTCTTCCTTCGCTCCGTCGAACTTCTTTCACAAATCAACTGACCCAAATTATACTACTAGTACGAACGTATTAAGTACAGTAGGAACACGAAGATACGAGCAGTAGTACCAACTGCAAGAAGGACAGTAGTAAGACATAGTACTAGTACTACTGTACGTACTAAAGAGTTCAAATAACGAGAAAGAACATAAAGTTCAAATAATGAGAAAGAACATAAACATAGTTCTGCTGGGGGCTCAGCACAACACACCCCTGGAATAAAACTAAGCAACTAGTCCGCTTGACACTGCAGTAGAACCAGCATGAGCGACGACACTGCCACCTTACTCGGAGTCCGAGTCCGAGTCCATGTCGTCGACTTCGTCCTCGTCCCTCTTCCTCTTCCTCTTCGCCGACGCTTCTTTGCTTGAACCGGACACTGGGCTCTGCTTCTTCATCCAACCCTTGTAGATATTTAAACAAAGGTAGGCATCCATTGTTGCGTACAGGATGTGATCTTCATCTATTGTCTTCGACTCCCGTGCATGATGAAACTCGTGGTGAGGTTTCTTTAGTTTAGCGTACGGAGGATCAATCATGGCTGCAGCCAGTGTCGGCATTGAAGGCTGAGAGGAGAATACCAGGCTTGCCTTCTGGAGATCGAAGGGCTGGCCAACAACGAGGCCTATCCTACCAAGGACATCCCTGTCATTCCTAAAGTCTACAGTAACGAATTTCACTGTTTCGTCCATGAGGAAGTTCTTAAAATCCTAGGACTCAACGTCGGCATGGCATATGTGGTAGACCAAGCACACGTTATGTATGCAACCTTGGATCACGGCAGGCTTCTTATTCTCTGCCTCCTTTAGAATCTTCTCGCTTTCCAGGACTATGGTGTACTCAACATCTAGCCTAGCGACCCACTCATCCTTTGAACTTTTGAACATGCGTAGGAATCAAGCAAGGCATGCTTCCACCGTCACGGATCTACGGGTGTAGATGATGATGAACTCATCGCTGGTGATGGCTGTAACCTTGTACTCACTGCCGATCATGGAGTTTTCGGAGGCCATGGATTTTGGAGGCGGGTTAGGAGAAGTTGAACTGGTGTAATGTGAAAGGACGGGACGACTGGGAGCGAACTGTTGTAAGGTAGAAGACGGGGACGACCGGACAAGTAGGGCGTGCGAACGGCATGGGGTTGTTGGCTTGCCCGGTGGATAAACGGCTGCATGCCCCCAAAGAGTTCTCGAGTACTATGCGGGATCCACTAGATGTCATGTCTACTAGACCCATATCGTAGGCTTGGCGGCATAGCTTCCGCACGTTCGCACGCCATGCCGGCGCATGGATGTAACTTCACTTAATTCCGTCAACCGTCGCGCCTCCCACGACCTTCGCCTCCCTTGCGCGGTCGCACCCTTTGAGACTTCAGACGGCTATAAATGAGCTTTTTTTGCCTATTCCGCATGCATGATACTCCCTCTGGTCCTTTTTATTCGGCGTAAGATTTGTGTCAAGTCAAAGTTTGCAAAGTTTTTGACCAAATTTCTACTAAAAATATCAATATCTACAATGCCAAATATATATATATATTATGAAACTACATTTTATAATGAGTATAAAAATATTGATTTGACATTGTGAATGTTGATACATTTTTCTACAAGTTTGGTCAAAGTAGAGGTACATTGACTTCAGACAAAACTTATATGCACAATGCAGACTAGTTCCTCCGTCCAAAAAGCGTGCCATGTCCTATCTAGTCATCACAACAAGGTTAGCTATTAGAGTACTACTACCTCCCTTCTAGTTTAAAGGGCTCGATTCAAAAATTTCACCTACTCTTACCAAGATAGAGGCGGTGGAATAGTTTTTGTAGTGGTTTCTAGAGTCTGGACTCCATCTTCAGGAACCTTCACCGCTGCCGGCAAGAATGCAAGGAGATGAACCAAAAAGGAAATGAGGCTGGAATGAGTAGTTCCGTATTTTATACAGTGGCAGAGGTGGGTAAATATCTGCTATACCTCCGGTGGCAAGACCATGTCTCTATGCACACACATCTCAGCCGTTGGTTCCAAGTAGATCGAACGACTCATGTTGTCCAGAGGCAGACACACCATCACCACCGACTGAGATTTTATAGGAGTAAATAAATATATAGAGTAGAAAATAGAGATAAGAGTCGAGATAGAGAGTAGAGATTAGTCAATATTCTCTTTAGGCTACTCATAGTAGAAAGTATCATATACTAGTATCATGTGCATGATACTAGTGTATGATACGGGACTACCTTTATAGTGCCACGTATGACACAAAATAGCATAGTATTTAACATGATACGGTATCTACCTATGTTACTCTAGTAGCTAGGGATACTAGGAGTAGTAGCTAGGGATCGAGTGTGCGAGATGAACCGGAGAAAGTAAATGCAGAGAGATTAAATGCAAAAAAGATGGAGGGATGTGATGGTTGCTTGTCCGTTTATTTTACCAGGCCCCTTATTACTAGGAGTAGTTGGGTTTTGTGATATGACAGCTTTACTGCCGCGCCACGAGCGGGGTGAGACTCCCGTGCAGCGCCGCCCTCTACACTAGTACTACATCGGCAGTGGTTTATTAGTCCCCCATTTGAATTTGACTGAAGATTTAACTGACAAAATGTTAGTGCATGTCAACAAAAACTATTTCGTTGGATTCGTATTTGAACATAGTTTTCAATAATATAATTTTTTGTGACATGCATGAACATTTTGTTAGTTCAATCTATGGTCAAAATTTGACACAAAATACAACGGGGACCAATAAACCAGGATGGAGGTAGTACCAGCTAGTAAGATACCACATTACCACCACTATGGCCAGCCTTAATCATCGCATGCAATAATCTGGTGCACCTTGTAATCTGAACGCCTACTTGACTCTCCTTCTCCCTCTGGCGGTCCAACCACAACACCCCGTGTGGAAAAAATCTGCATGCATGACTCTCCTCCCCCCTCGCTCGTCCAATCCGTTGTGACTAGCAATATTTCCACCCTTTCCCTCCCTCGTAATTTACTCCAACAAATATGCCCACGTAGCTGTTACGTTAATCAAGCAACATATCTTACGGGGCGCTGCTTCAGTTACTTAACTGCAGGTGCATTGGGTCACTGACATGTGGGCCCAACAGGCGCTAGCCCACATGTCAGTGATGCAACTGGATCTGCATTTAAGTCAGTGAAGCTCAGTCCATATCTTACATAGGTGTGCCATTGCTCGCTATAAATACTGCGCCTCCCACGACATTTGGAAGAACGCTCACGTTCATCGCTATCTCCATCCCCTCCCTCTCATGTCAACCACCATGGCATCGCCCCTCCCAAGGCCTAGGCGCCCCTCGCTGCACCGCGCGGACGGTCACACGTCGCTGTTCCATTCCTCGATGCCACTAGTCGAGGAGGACGCGTCGGTGTTCCGCTCCTTGCCGCGACGCGTCGAGGTGGACGCGTCGGCATTCCCAATCTCGCCAGCACGGGCGTCAGAGGACGCGTGGGCTCCCCGCTACAAGGAGAACGCCCCGCCGCCCGCTGAGCCCCCCAGCCTTGAGGAGCTTTGGAAATAAATGGATGTCGCCTTGTGGGAGGCTTTGCCTCCGGCAGAGCGCACCACAATAGAGGCGGAGAAGAAGGCCGAGGAAGAGAAGCGCGCCGCGGGGCAAGCTGCCTGGCAGGCCTATGTCGTGTCCGAGAGAGTCAGGCAATTGGCTCTTTGGAAGAAGGCTCATGCGAGGGCCGTGAGGGTGGCGGAGGACGCCCGTGCCAAAGCCCTAAGTGCAGTCGGGCCCAAGCGCCTCATCTATGCTTGGCGGTACGTGGACCGGGTGCACGCTTCCAGCGAGGAGGAGTACCTGTTGGCGCCGGATCACCACACCGGTGAGATCGCGCTCGCCCGCCGGCAAGCCGCCAATCAGCACCTCGCGAGTTGTGAGGCTGAGGAAGAGGCGTTGTGTCGGCGCGCTGGGAAACGGCCGCGCACCAGGGCACTCGTGGCGCGCCGCAAGCGCTCCTGCGAGCGTCGTGGCTTTTAGTAGGAGTATAATTTAGTTTCGTAAGGCGATCTCATTAGTTTTGGGACACAAATGATAAATCCCGAACGTTCAGGAATTATTAGCGTCCTTAATTAAGTATGTATAAGGGAAAGTTTGGAAACCTTGTGTATTCGTACGCATTTTATAAGTACGTGCATATAGCACAAACTTTACTACTCCTATATACTATCGCACTACACGTCTCTCTCTATATATGCTTGCAGACTGTGCTACTCCCTCCGTCCAGGTGAATAAGTCATCTTTGGTTGTGCACCGTGACCAAGAAGGAGGGAAGACTTACACACCTAGGCGGAGGGAGTACTACTAATACTTATGTATGTGCAAATGCACGTTTTAACATTACGATGCGGTTTTTGTAAAAGTAGAAAAACAACACTAGTCAAGCTTGTGAAACGATTCAATGCAAGACAAATGCAAAAATGCTTGTTTGATTGTTTACTTTTAGGTTCCTTCTCTGTGGTTATTTCTTTGTCGTACTTTGTACGGAGTATCTCACAGGTCGTAAAGGCATGCAAATTCCCAAACCGCTTTCTACACCCTGTATTGAATTTTTTGTTTAACAAGTTGTGTCGTGCAATTGGAATTCCAACTTGAGTACTACTACTAGTAGGAGTACCAGGGGCGAGTTCTTTTAGGCTTCTAGATTAGTAATCATATAACTACTACCTTCGTCCTGGTTTATTGGTCCCCATTGTAATCTGTGTCCAATTTTGATCATAAATTAACTAATAAAATGTTAGTGCATGTCACATGCACTAGCATTTTATCAGTTAAATCTTTGGTCAAAATTTAGCACAAATTATAATGGTGACAAATAAACCAGGACGGAGGTACTAGTAGTAGTTTAGAGGCCCAAATAAATGAGTGAGGCGCCTTAGGGGGTGTTTGTTTCCAGGGACTTTTTGGTGTAGGGACTAGAAAAAGTCCCTCTTAGAGACTTCTTAACCAAACATGAGGGATTACTAGGGACTAAAAGTTGCTTTTTGGGACTAAATGAAGAAGACTCTCAAGGAGAGTATTTTTTGGGACCTTTTGAGACTTTTCCAACAATGCCCCTCCCTGCACCCATTGCCCCGCCGACCCATGGTGTTGTTCGGTTGTTATTTTTCTGTATACTAGGGGTAACATGGTCATTTAATAACCTCCAGAGAGGGACTAGGGACTTTTTAGTCCCTTGAAACAAACAGGAAGGGACTTTTTAGGGACTAGGGACATTTTAGTTGGGACTAGAAAAAGTCCTACGACTTATGAACCAAACATGGCCTTAATGTTACTCTCCACTGTGACTAGTCTTATGGGAAAAACCGGGGAAGAGATGACTTATTTTTTAAGCCGCCAAAAGAACTGGCCCTAGGAGTAGTAGCTAGGGATCGAGTGTGCGAGATGAACTGGAGAAAGTAAATGCAGAGAGATGAAATGCAAAAAATACGGAGGGATGTGATGGTTGCTTGTCCGTTTATTTTACCAGGCCACTTATTACTGGGAGTGGTTGGGTTTTGTGATATGACGGCTTTACTGCCGTGCCACGAAGCGGGTGAGACTCAAGGCAGCGCCGCCTCTACACTAGTACTACATCGGTCGTGGTTTATTAGTCCCCATTGAATTTGATCAAGATTTAATCGACAAAATGTTAGTGCATGTCAACAAAAACTATATCGTCGGATTTGTATTTGAACATAGTTTTCAAATATATAATTTTAGGTGAGATGCATCAGCATTTATCGTACTATATATAATGTTAGTTCAATTTTTGGTCGTACTAATCTATAGTAAGGTGCCTGTGCGTTGCACGGAACAGTGAAATGCATTGATCGGGGATTTGTTTATTTTGACAAAGGATGTGGGGGTCATCTCATGTGTAACGGGTATCGATAGATTTCTTCGGATATTATTTCATCTCTAGAGCTCACAAACATCCATGTGAAATAGATAAAAAAGAATCTTTTGCAAACAAAAAGCGTTCAACTGTTCAACCTGTATCCAAAACTTGTGAAGAAATAACACTTATTGTGCTTTGCAAGAAATGATCTTTGATACGTCTCCAACGTATCTATAATTTTTGATTGCTCCATGCTATATTATCTACAGTTTTGGAAATTATTGGGCTTTATTATCCACTTTTATATTATTTTTGGGACTAACCTATTAATCGGAGGCCCATCCCAGAATTGTTGTTTTTTTTGCCTATTTTAGAGTTTCAAAGAAAAGGAATATCAAACGGAGTCCAAACGGAATGAAACCTTCGGGAACGTGATTTTCTCACCGAATATGATCCAGGAGACTTGGACCCTACGTCAAGAAAGAAAGGAGGAAGGCACAAGGTAGGGGGACGCGCCCACCCCCCCAGGGCGCGCCCTCCACCCTCATGGGCCCCCTCTTGCTCCACCGACGTACTCCTTCCTCCTATATATACCTACGTACCCCCAAACGATCAGATACGGAGCAAAAAACCTAATTCCACCGCCGCAACCTTCTGCCCCACGAGATCCCATCTTGGGGCTCTGCTATGAGCTCCGCGAGGAGGAACCCATCACGGAGGGCTTCTACATCAACACCATAGCCTCTCCGATGAAGTGTGAGTAGTTTACTTCAGACCTTCGGGTCCATAGTTAGTAGCTAGATGGCTTCTTCTCTCTTTTTGGATCTCAATACAATGTTCTCCCCCTCTCTCGTGGAGATTTATTCGATGTAATCTTCTTTTTGCAGTGTGTTTGTTGAGACCGATGAACTGTGGGTTTATGATCAAGATTATCTATGAACAATATTTGAATCCTCTCTGAATTCTTTTATGTATGATTGGTTATCTTTGCAAGTCTCTTCGAATTATCTGTTTGGTTTGGCCTACTAGATTGGTTTTTCTTGCAATGGGAGAAGTGCTTAGCTTTGGGTTCAATCTTGCGGTGTCCTTTCCTAGTGACAGTAGGGGCAGCAAGGCACGTATTGTATTGTTGCCATCAAGGATAACAAGATGGGGTTTTATCATATTGCATGAATTTATCCTCTACATCATGTCATCTTGCTTAAGGCGTTACTCTGCTTTCTTGAACTTAATACTCTAGATGCATGCTGGATAGTGGTCGATGAGTGGAGTAATAGTAGTAGATGCAGCATGAGTCGGTCTACTTGTCTCGGACGTGATGCCTATACACATGATCATACCTAGATATTCTCATAACTATGCTCAATTCATCAATTGCTCAACAAGAATTGCTTACCCACCGTAAAATACTTATGCTCTTGAGAGAAGCCACTAGTGAAACCTATGGCCCCAGGTCTATCTTCATCATATTACTCTTATTTCCTTTGCTTTTTACTTTGCATCTTTATCACAAAAATACCAAAAATATTATCCTATCATATCTATCAGATCTCACTCTCGTAAGTGACCGTGAAGGGATTGACAACCCCTAATCGCGTTGGTTGCGAGGAATTATTTGCTTTGTGCAGGTACGAGGGACTCGCGCGTAGCCTCCTACTGTATTGATACCTTGGTTCTCAAAAACTGAGGGAAATACTTACGCTACTGTGCTGCATCACCCTTTCCTCTTCAAGGAAATCCAACGCAGTGCTCAAGAGGTAGCAGAGAAGATTTCTGGCATCGTTGCCGCGGAGTCTACGCAAATGTCAACATACCAAGTACCCATCACAAATCCCTTATCTCCCGCATTACATTATTTGCCATTTGCCTCTCGTTTTCCTCTCCCCCACTTCACCCTTGCCGTTTTATTCGCCCTCTCTTTTCCGTTGCCTTTTTCTCGCTTGCTTTTTGTTTGCTCGTGTGTTGGATTGCTTGCTTGTCACGATGGCTCAAGATAATACCAAATTATGTGACTTTACCGATACCAACAATAATGATTTCCTTAGCACTCCAATTTCTCCTCTTACCGATACTGAATCTTGTGAAATCAATACTGCTTTGTTGAATCTTGTCATGAAAGATCAATTTGCCGGCCTTCCTAGTGAAGATGCCGCTACTCATCTAAATAGCTTTGTTGATTTGTGTGATATGCAAAAGAAGGAAGATCTTGATAATGATATTGTTAAATTGAAGCTATTTCCTTTTTCTCTTAGAGATCGTGCTAAAGCTTGGTTTTCGTCTTTGCCTAAAAATAGTATTGATTCTTGGAACAAGTGCAAAGATGCTTTTATCTCTAAGTATTTTCCTCCTGCTAAGATCATCTCTCTTAGAAACAATATTATGAATTTTAAGCAACTTGATCATGAACATGTTGCATAAACTTCGGAGAGGATGAAACTAATGATACGTAATTGCCCTCTTCATGGTTTGGATTTGTGGATGATTATACAAAAAATTTATGCCGGATTGAATTTTGCTTCTAGAAATCTTTTAGATTCGGCCGCGGGAGGCACTTTTATGGAAATCACTTTAGGAGAAGCTACTAAACTCCTAGATAATATTATGGTTAATTATTCTCAATGGCACACTGAAAGATCTTCTAATAAAAAAGTGCATGCGATAGAAGAAATTAATGTTTTGAGTGGAAAGATGGATGAACTTATGAAATTATTTGCTACTAAAAGTGTTTCTTATGATCCCGATGATATGCCTTTGTCTACTTTGATTGAGAATAATAATGAATCTATGGATGTCAATTTTGTTGGTAGGAATAATTTTGGTAACAACGCGTATAGAGGAAACTTTAATCCTAGGCCTTATCCTAGTAATTCCTCTAATAATTATGGAAATTCCTACAACAACTCTTATGGAAATTTTAATAATACGCCCTCTGAATTTGAGGCTAGTGCTAAAGAGTTTATGAATTCGTAAAAGAATTTTAATGCTTTGCTTGAAGAGAAATTGCTTAAAGTTGATGAATTTGCTAGGAACATCGATAGAATTTCTCTTGATGTTGATTCTTTAAATCTTTGATCTATTCCTCCTAAGCATAATATCAATGAGTCTCTCAAAGCCATGATAATTTCCATTGATGAGTGCAAAGAAAGAACCGCTAGGATGCGTGCTACGAAAGATGCCTTTATTAAAGCATGTTCTTCCAGTTCCTATGAAAATAAAGATGAAGATATAAAAGTTATTGATGTGTCCCCAATTAAATCTTTGTTTTGCAATATGAATCTTGATAATTATGAGACTGGATATGATCCACCTTTACCTAGAAGGAGTTCCAAAAATTCGGAGTTTTTAGATCTTGATGCTAAAATTGATAAAAGTGGGATTGAAGAAATCAAAACCCTAGATGTTGCTAAACCCACTATTTTGGATTTCAAGAAAATTAATTATGAAAGTTGCATTTTGATTGATTGTGTTTCCTTGTTGCAATCTGTACTAAATTCTCCTCATGCTTATAGTCAAAATAAAGCATTTACTAAATATATCGTTGATGCCTTGACGCAATCTTATGAAGAAAAGCTTGAGTTGGAAGTTTCTATCCCTAGAAAACTTTATGATGAGTGGGAACCAACTATTAAAATTAAGATTAAGGATCATGAGTTTTATGCTTTATGTGATTTGGGTGCTAGTGTTTCCACTATTCCCAAAACTTTGTGCGATTTACTAGATTTCCGTGATTTTGATGATTGCTCTCTAAACTTGCACCTTGTGGATTCCACTATTAAGAAACCTATGGAAAGAATTAATGATGTTCTTATTGTTGCAAATAGGAATTATGTGCCCGTAGATTTTATCGTTCTTGATATAGATTACAATCCTTCGTGTCCTATTATTCTTGGTAGACCTTTCCTTAGAACGATTGGTGCAATTATTGATATGAAGGAAGGGAATATTAGATTACAATTTCCATTAAAGAAAGGCCTAGAACACTTCCCTAGAAAGAAAATAAAATTAACATATGAATCTATCATGAGAGCCACTTATGGATTGCCTACCAAAGATGGCAATACCTAGATCTATCCTTGCTATTATGCCTAGCTAGGGGCGTTAAACGATAGCGCTTGTTGGGAGGCAACCCAATTTTATTTTTATTTTTCTGCTTTTTGCTTATGTTTAGGAATAAATATTTGTTCTAGCCTCTGGTTAGATGTGTTTTTATATTTTAATTAGTGTTTGTGCCAAGTTAAACCTATAGGATCTTCTTGGATGATAGTTATTTGATCTTGCTGTAATTTCCAGAAACTTTCTGTTCACGAAAACAATTTTTAAAAATCACCAGAATGTGATAAAATAGTTATTCCAATTGCTTATGATCAATAAACAAATTTCCTAGGTCTTCCTATTTTTTCTGATTTTTTGGAGTTCCAGAAGTTTGCGTTATTTACAGATTACTACAGACTGTTTTGTTTTTGACAGATTCTGTTTTTTGTGTGTTGTTTGCTTATTTTGATGAATCTATGGCTAGTAAAATAGTTTATAAACCATAGAGAAGTTGTAATACAGTAGGTTTAACACCAATATAAATAAATAATGAGTTCATTACAGTACCTTGAAGTGGTCTTTAGTTTTCTTTCCTAACGGGGCTCACGGGATTTATGTTAAGTTTTGTGTTGTGAAGTTTTCAAGTTTTGGGTGAAATCTTTTGAGGATTATGGAACAAGGAGTGGCAAGGGCCTAAGCTTGGGGATGCCCCGGATGGCATCCCCTCTTTCGTCTACTTCCATCGCTAACTTTACTTGGAGCTATATTTTTATTCACCACATGATATGTGTTTTGCTTGGAGCGTCTTGTATGATTTGAGTCTTTGCTTTTTTAGTTTACCTCAATCATCCTTGCTGTACACCCTTTTGAGAGAGCCATACATGATTTGGAATTTGTTAGAATACTCTATGTGCTTCACTTATATCTTTTGAGCTATATAGTTTTGCTCTAGTGCTTCACTTATATCTTTTAGAGCACGGTGGTGGATTTGTTTTATAGAAACTATTGATCTCTCATGCTTCACTTAGATTATTTTGAGAGTCTTAAATAGCATGGTAATTTACTTAAATAATCCTAATATGCTTGGTATTCAAGACTTGTAAAACTTTCTTATGAGTGTGTTGAATACTACGAGAAGTTTGATGCTTGATAATTGTTTTGAGATATGAAGATGGTGATATTAGAGTCATGCTAGTTGAGTAGTTGTGAATTTGAGAAATACTTGTGTTAAAGTTTGTGATTCCCGTAGCATGCGAGAATTACAAGTAGCACCATGATCTTCATGATAGAGAGTCTCTCATTTTGTCACTTTCATATACTAGTGGGAACTTTTCATTATAGAACTTGGCTTGTATATTCCAATGATGGGCTTCTTCAAAATGCCCTAGGTCTTCGTGAGCAAGCGAGTTGGATGCACACCCATTTAGTTTCTTTTGTTGAGCTTTCATATACTTATAGCTCTAGTGCATCCATTGCATGGCAATCCCTACTCACTCACATTGATATCTGTTGATGGGCATCTCCATAGCCCGTTGATATGCCTAGTTGATGTAAGACTATCTTCTCCCTTTTTGTCTTCTCCACAACCACCATTCTATTCCACATATAGTGCTATATCCATGGCTCACGCTCATGTATTGCGTGAAGATTGAAAAAGTTTTGAGAATGTCAAAAGTATGAAACAATTGCTTGGCTTGTCATCGGGGTTGTGCATGATTTAAATACTTTGTGTGGTGAAGATAGAGCATAGCTAGACTATATGATTTTGTAGGGATAACTTTCTTTCGTCATGTTATTTTGAGAAGACATGATTGCTTAGTTAGTATGCTTGAAGTATTATCATTTTTATGTCAATATGAACTTTTGTCATTGAATCTTTCGGATCAGAATATTCATACCACAATTAAGAAGAATTACATTGAAATTATGCCAAGTAGCACTCCGCATCAAAAATTCTTTTCTATCATTTACCTACTCGAGGACGAGCAGGAATTAAGCTTGGGGATGCGTGATATGTCTCCAACGTATCTATAATTTTTTATTGCTCCGTGCTATATTATCTACTCTTTTGGACATTATTGTAGCGACCAGACCCGAATGGATCAAGTCTCCGTGCTCAGTGTCATCCCCGGATCATAATGCCGACACCACACAAGATTTCAAGGATTTATAGCAGAGTAGCAATCACACACTTATTACATCGTTGTCCACAAGGGAACTTATTACAATACTATGGCTTAAGGCCATCTAATGATAACAGCGGAAGGCTTGGAAGATAAGCGAGTCCATCAACTCCAACGGCATCACTGAGTATAGAACCACAACCTAACACCTTACTCGTCGTTCGAAAAGTCTCATAACGTGAAAGTTGCAGCCCAAAACGGGTCAAGACATGGAATATGCCGCAATGTAACACATAAGAGCAATGAAGGAATAAGCCTATACTACATGCATATATGGCTGGTGGTAAGGCTCTACTGTTTACATTTGCATAAAGCTGATTTTTCCCTACATCAAAGGAATAATTTTTTTAACTATCATGGTGGTTGTTAAACATTGAGAATGGTTGACAGATCCTCAATCCCAATTAAAAGGTACTCATCAAAACCCAATAACTTTTATTTAGAAGTAACATGTTGAGATTCACATGATATTCAATTACCAGATACTCAAATTGTCCATAACGGGACACGGCTAATCATGATTAGTTTATACACTCTGCAGAGGTTTATGACTTTTCCCCACAAGACTCGATCGCCTCCGCTTGGTTCTCGTGACTACATGGTGTTTGAGAAACGGATGACCGAGACATAGTCTTTCGAAGCGCTTAGCACCTTACATGTGGGTAGACCGTACTAACCTACATCCCCTACATCAGCTAGCCTACCCGTAAGAGTTCGCACGACTTAGTCAACTATGCCAGAGCCCATAATTGGCTTGTGGCTGCACACGGAAGTTTCCAGCTTGAATAATCTTATGATCCCTTAGAGCCCGGGTGGCGGTCCAAGAAATACAGCAAGTCCTGATGGAAACCAGGTGCCTCAATCCACCCAGATGTGTGTTTAGGTTTCCACCTTAGATAAACCATTAATTAACAATCTCACATC
Source organism: Aegilops longissima (assembly GCA_021605205.1). Taxonomy (NCBI): domain Eukaryota; kingdom Viridiplantae; phylum Streptophyta; class Magnoliopsida; order Poales; family Poaceae; genus Aegilops; species Aegilops longissima. The sequence continues at coordinate 499,512,692 of CM038681.1, read as the reverse complement.
TGTCATGGATATTCACTCACCCAATCCACGTCTACTAGCATAGCATGGCGAAATAAGCAAACGCAGAAGTAACTCCCAAGGTTTCATAAGTAAAACAGGTAATAGGTACTACCTCAATCTACTTCCCAATCCCACAATTTAATTAGGTCATAAACATGCAAGTGTTTGAGGGTTTGATCTAATGCAATAAAACTGGGTAGTAGAAAAGGTATGATCAAGTGTTACTTGCCTTGCTGATGATCCGCGAGACCTAGGGATTCGAAGTAACAAGCGGCGCACTCCGGGTGATCTAACGCAGACAAACAACAAGCATACAATAAGTACTCATCTAATGCACGGGGAAATCTCGAATAAAAGATCTAACCAGAGAGTTCAACTTAAGAACCCTGGTTGCAAAAAGAATCGAGTCAATAAAGCATCGAAAGTCGAAACTCGAGAGAGAACGACTCGGTTTAGCAATCTGAAACTAGGTCAAAATTTTACAGTAGCAAAACCCTGTGTAAGTAGGTTAGTCGGAACGGCGGTTTCATAACGAAACTCCAGGCGCTTGAATCACCTGATTCCGATAAACGAGCAAGAAATAAAACAGATTTGAAAATCGGATCGGAAATCGAATCAGAAAAATAACGGATTAATTCCGATTTAAAAAAACGATTTAACGGATTAAATAACGGATGTTCGTTAACAGAACTAATTCAACGAACACGTTCATTGAAACGAACGGTTCGGTGAACGTTCATAAATAAGAAAACCGAAAAAAACCATCTAGGGTTTTGAAAAAAAACGACATCACGAAAAAAACGGATCGGGTTTTCTTAAAAAAACCGGATCGGGCGGGGCGGCGGCGGCTACCTCCGGTGGCTTTCCGGCGGGCTCAGCGGGGCTCGGGGGCGGGGCGGCGGCCGGGAGGGCGGCGAGGGGCGGCGGGTGCTCCAGCGTCGGCGGGGTCGGCGGCGGCTTCTCTCGGCAAGGGGCTCGGTCGGGCTCGGGTGAGGGCGGGCGGCGGGATGAGAGAGAGGGGGGCGGGTATTTATGGAAGGGGGGTGGCGGCGCTTGGGGAGGGGCAGCGGGTCGGGCGAGGCGGACTCCAGGCGGGGGCAGGCGGGCGGCGGGGGAGAGCGCCACAGGGAGGGAGAGGGAGGTGGGCAGGCGGCTGGGCAGGCTGGGCCTCGGCCGGGGAGGCGCGATTTTTTTTTTAAATTAAACCAAACGAATTAAAAAAAAATACCAAATGAACTCCAATTTTAATAAAATAATTTTCCCGACTCCTAAAATGAGTCGAACAAAATGAACTTTAAAAACGGCAAACATGCATATATTTTTAAATGCTCATTTTTTGCCTAAGCAAAATAAATCTTCCAAAAGCCAAATTTGATTTATTTATAAAACCTTCGTTTTTCCTAAATGTTGGGAAAGTCATATTATTCCCTCTCTTAATTTTGTATAGGAAAACTTTATGAAGATAATTTAAATAAATCCAATGATCCTATTTTCAAAATTTGAGAAATCCCAAATATGAAAATAATGAAACTTCCAACTCTCTCCGAGGGTCCTTGAGTTGCGTGAAATTTTCTAGGATCGGAAAAATGCGAGAAAAATTATGATATGCATGATGACCTAATGTATAACATTCCAAATTGAAAATTTGGGATGTTACAAACCTACCCCCTTAAGATGAATCTCGCCCTCGAGATTCGGGTTGGCTAGAAAATAGGTGAGGGTGGTCCTTGAGCAAAACTTCCTCTCTTTCCCAGGTGGCTTCATCCTCAGTGTGGTGGCTCCACTGCACTTTGCAAAACTTGATAACCTTGCTGCGGGTAACTCTGCTGGCAAACTCGAGAATCTTAACCGGTTTTTCCTCATATGTCAAGTCATCCTTCAACTGAATTGCTTCCAGTGGTACTGTATCTCTTAACGGTACCTCTGCCATCTCGGGGTGACATTTCTTCAACTGAGAAACATGGAATACATCATGAACTCCTGACAGTCCTTCTGGCAATTCCAACTTATACGCAACTTCTCCCATGCGTTGCAAAATCTTATATGGTCCAAAGAAACGGGTGCTAACTTCCTTTAACTCCAAAACGCTTAACTCCTCAAGCGGGGATACTCTAAGATATACTGCTCTCAACCTCATACCCAATCGCTGGCGCTTTGAATCGGCATAGCTCTTACGTGCGGACTGGGCTACCTTGAGCCTGCTCGAATTAACTTAACTTTCGTTCGACTCCTTAATCAAATCTGGTCCAAACAATCGACGATCTCCGTTTAGTCCCATGACAATGGTGTCCTGCACCTTCTTCCATACAGCGCCTCGAAGGTGCCATCTTTAAGCTGGTTTGGTAACTGTTGTTGTAGGAAAATTCTGCATACGGCAAATTATCATCCCAACTAGATCCATAATCTAGTGCACAAGCTCTCAAAGATGTCCTCCAAAATCTGATTGACTCTCTCGGTCTGTCCATCGGTCTGTGGGTGGAAAGCTGTCTCAATTCTAGTCTGGTTCCCAATGTTTCGTGTAACCGGTTCCAAAATTTCGAGGTAAACCGGGTTCCTCTATCTCGATACGATGCTCCTTGAACTCCGTAAGCACACAATTCTGGTCATGTATATCTTTGCCAACATAGCACTGCTATAGGTAGTCTTGATCGAATGAAATGAGCTACCTTGGTCAAACGGTCGACTATGACCCAAATCGAGTCATATCCGAACGGGTCTTTGGCAAACCTGTGATGAAATCCATGCCTAGTTTATCCCACTTCCATTCGGTATCGGCAACGGTTGTAATAATCCTGCTGGCTTCGATGCTCTCCTTTACTTTCGACATACGTCGAAATTGCTACATACTCCGCAATATCCTTCTTCATTCCGTCCACCGAAAATATTCTTCAAATCCAAATACATCTTGGTATTTCTGGGTGAATCGAATAGGGTGAATCATGGGCTTCTTGCAAAATCAACTTCCGATCTCGGGTCATTGGGCACATAAACACGGTCTTCAAACCATAGGGTATCGTGCTCATCCTCACGAAATCCTTTAGCTTTTCCTTTGCCCATTTTCTCCTTTATGGAGGCAACTTCCTTATCCGCCTTTTGGGCTTCTCGATTTTGTCCATTAGTGTCGATCAATCTCCAATGCTGCTACATAGCCTCTGGAACTATTTCCAAACATAGTTCTCGAAGGTCCTCGGCTAACTCATTGGGTATTCCTCCCATCATTAGGGTATTGACGTGGCTCTTACGGCTCAATGCGCCGCTACGACATTAGCCTTTCCAGGTGATAATGCAATCTCATATCATAATCCTTGATAAGTTCTAACCATCTCCTTTGTCCGAGATTCAATTCCTTACGGGTGAAGATGTACTTCAAACTCTTGTGATCCGTATATACTTCACAATGATTTCCAATGAGAAAATTTCTCCACGCCTTCAAGGCATGCACAACGGTTGCTAACTCCAAATCATGAGTGGCATAATTCAACTCATGGGGCTTAAGTTGTCGTGAAGCATACGAAACAACTCTTCCTTCCTGCATAAGCACGGCTCCAAGTCCTCGACGTGAAGCGCCGCAATACACCTCATAATCCTTAGTCCGATCCGCAATATCAAACCGGTGAGGTAACCAATCTTTTCTTCAACTCCTGAAAACTAGCCTCACAGTCCTCACCCATATGAATTTGTTTTCCTTCTTCAACAATTCTTTCATAGGCTTTGCAATCCTTGAGAAATTCTCAATGAATCTTCGTAGTATCCTGCGAGTCCAAGGAAACTCGAATCTCTCCAACTGTCGTTGGTGCTTCCCATTTGGTTACGGTCTCAACTTTTGTGGGTCAACTGCTATCCCTTCTCCGGATATAACATGTCCGAGAAATCCAACTTCCTTTAGCCAAAACTCACATTTGCTGAACTTGGCATACAACTGGTGTTCCTCGCCTCAAAACCAATCTCAAATGTTCCTTGTGTTCCTCTTCATTCTTCGAGAAAATCAAAATATCATCAATGAACACCACGATTTAATTTATCCAAAACTCCATAAACACTTTGTTCATCAGGTTCATGAAATAGGCTGGCGCGTTAGTCAGTCAAATGACATAACGGTATACTCATACAGTCCATATCTCGTGGTAAATGCTATCTTGGGTATGTCTTGCTCCCGAATCTTCAACTGATGGTACCCTGATCGCAAGTCGATCTTGGAAAACACTTTGGCTCCTTGCAAGCGATCAAACAGATCATTTATCATAGGTAGTGGGTACTTGTTCTTGATTGTTACTTCATTCAATCCACGATAATCAACAACCATTCTCAAAGATCCATCCTTCTTCTCTACTAACAAAACGGGTGATCCCCAAGGTGAAGAACTTGGGCGAATAAAACCTTTATCCAATAGTTCCTTAATCTGCTTCTTGATTTCCGCCAAATCCTTTGCGGGCATCCTGTCTGATCCGCTTCGATATCGGGCCTGTTCACGGCAACAGCTCGATCAAAACTCAATGTCTCTATCCGTGGCATTCCCGCAATTCTTCCGAAATACATCAGATAATCCTTCACCATCGGTACTTCTTCCCGTACCACTCGATAAGCAATTAACTTGTGCTCTCCTCGGCTCGTGCCGTGATACATACTTAATCCTTCTTCCTTCCGTGTGGTGAGCAAAATTGACCTTGTGGTACAATCTATGTTTCCTCCATACTTTGATAACCAATCCATTCCTAATATCACATCCAATCCTTGGGATTCCGTAACTATTAGGTCCGAGGGAAAACATAGTGTCCAACTTAGTGGCGCCGATCACACCATTTACTAGCCATGTACTCTGCTCCGGGTGAGGTTACTAGCATGGGTGACCTAAGGGCTTGGGTCGGTAACTTGTACTTATCCACAAATCCCTTGATATATATGAATGCGATGCACCAAGATCGAAAAGAACAACCGCAGAAATGACTTAACCAAAAACTTACCGACATCTGATCGGGCTGATCTTCAACCTCCTCCACATCAATGTGGTTCACCCGTCCCCTGTTGAAAGGGTTTGGCTTCTTTCGAGCTTCCATTGCCATTTCCATTCGCCTTCTCGACAGTCATTTGCATAGTGCCCATCTTGCGGCACTTAAAGCAAGTAATGTGACTCAGTCTACCTTGGATGGTGTTGACGGGTTGGTGCGGTTCTGTCCATTGCTTCCTCCATTCCTGCTCCCATTCTTGGCGCCATTATGGTTATGCGAATTACCTCCTCCATGGGTATGCTGAAACTGAAATCCTGATTTAGGGTATAACGAGGCTTCATTGGCTCCAGAGTTATACTTCCCTGTCCATACTTCCGCTATGTTCTCAATTTGTTGCTGCTTTCCTTCAATCATGAGGGCTCGGTCTACTAACTCCTGGTAGTTGTTGAAACTTGCTACCATCAACGGCATGTGAACTCATCATTCAGTCCTTCTAGAAACTTCTCCTGTTTAGCAGTCATCAGAGTAACGCTATCCGGGGCATAACGTGCTAATTTGCTAAAGTCATCCACGATCGCCAACAGTCCTTCCTCCTTGGCGAAGTTGCGAAACTCACGCTTCTTCATGGCCATGGCTCCTGCCGATACATGGGCAAGTCGGAAAAGCTTGTCAAACTGATCCCATGTGATGTTGTTCACCGGTAAGTGGCTGTGAAATTCTCCCACCATGCTGCTGCGGGTCCTTCAAGCTGATGTGCTGCAAACTTCACTCTTTCACCATTTGTGCATCCTGCAGTGGTCAGCTCCTTCCTATCTTGTGGAGCCACCATCTGCTACAATCGGCTCGGTGCTATCGGAATACACCGCGGTTCATCTAAGGAAACGAGTCGATGATCCGCAGTGGTGGTGGTGGTGGGTTGTTGTTGTTGTTGTTGCCCGGTTCTCGCACCAATGTTTGAATCAGGTATTCTGCTGCTGGATCAATTGAGTGATCCTCAAGGGAAAACGAATCCGGGTCGCGTCTCTGAGGCATCCGATGGGTTTTAGAAAAGAAGAGAATTTAAGAATAGAATGAGGTCTAAGGGGAATCACTACCCAAATGCACATGAGCAAATGCACACAAAATCACTTCATTCAATCAAACAAGGGCTTACAATGATCTAACTATCGTGAAAGTGCGTGTACTATAATGTTTACATGGAGGGAAATACTACTAATATGTGGGGGACTTCTACTAATTTGAACCGTGGAAGACTCCATGATGTCCGCTCAGCTTCGTCTTCAAAGTCGGGTTCACTTGGATCCGAATCGGTGTCGTCGATGTTAATGTAGTCGCTTGGGTATTCAACATACTGGTCTTCATTCTGAGCGCCAACTTCTTCTTGAGTTCTTCGATCTCATACTTAAGATCGTTATTGTGTCTTGCCGTAGCTACGATCTCGCCCATGTAGTCCTTGCGTGTAGTATTTAGTTCTCCTTCCAGTTCTAGGATCCTTCCTTTGTCTTCGCAACTCCAACATGTCGTTGACATTTGGTTCTCCCGGCGCCGAATGTGCTGATTTAACTCCCGGATGAACGCTGCAATGGATCTATCCTTCTTGGTGCCGACGACGCCCCGCTTGTCATCTCGGCGTCCGCAAATCTGGTAGATGGTGTCCTTGAGGTCTTCTTGATAAACTTCTCCAATGCGCCCCATGGTGATGTGAGCTGCCATGCTCTTTCCTGCACTCCAGTTGGTGCAATCAAAACACTATCTAGAGGCTTGGTGATTGGGGCGAATGTCCTTCCCGAACGTGAGCGTGAATCTTCCAGCTCCTCTTCAGCAGAGTGGCGTTGAAAGTCCCAGAAGCTTGGTAGTCCAATGTTCGTGTACTTGGTGACTTCCTTCAAGTGAAATCCAAAAGGTGTGCCTTCATCCGTTGGGTGTACTTGATCTTCGTGTCCGCCATCCTAAAGAGTAGAAAAGATGAGGAGTTAGAAAATGGGAAGAGAGTAGTGATCTATGGCTTTAACTTAGTGGTCGTGTCCTCACAACCGGCGTGTGCTCGATACCATTCTCTCAGAGCGACCAGACCGAATGGATCAAGTCTCGTGCTCGGTGTCATCCATGGATCAAGAATGTCGACACCACACAAGAGTTCAAGGATTTATAGCAGAGTAGCAATCACACACTTATTACATCGTTGTCCACAAGGGAACTTATTACAATACTATGGCTTAAGGCCATCTAATGATAACAGCGAAGGCTTGGAAGATAAGCGAGTCCATCAACTCCAACGGCATCATCGAGTATAGAACCACGACCTAACACCTTACTGTCGTTCGAAAAGTCTCGCAACGTGAAAGTTGCAGCCCAAAACGGGTCAAGACATGGAATATGCCGCAATGTAACACATAAGAGCAATGAAGGAATAAGCCTATACTACATGCATATATGGCTGGTGGTAAGGCTCTCACGGTTACATTTGCATAAAGCTGATTTTTCCCTACATCAAAGGAATAATTTTTTTAACTATCATGGTGGTTGTTAAACATTGAGAATGGTTGACAAGATCCTCAATCCCAATTAAAAGGTACTCATCAAAACCCAATAACTTTTATTTAGAAGTAACATGTTGAGATTCACATGATATTCAATTACCAGATACTCAAATTGTCCATAATCGGGGACACGGCTAATCATGATTAGTTTATACACTCGCAGAGGTTTGCGACTTTTCCCCACAAGACTCGATCGCCCGCTTGGTTCTCGTGACTACATGGTGTTTGAGAAACGGATGACCGAGACATAGTCTTTCGTAAGCGCTTAGCACCTTACATGTGGGTAGACCGTACCAACCTACATCCCCTACATCAGCTAGCCTACCCGTAAGAGTTCGCACGACTTAGTCAACTACGCCAGAGCCCATAATTGGCTTGTGGCTGCACACGGAAGTTTCCAGCTTGAATAATCTTATGATCCCTTAGAGCCCGGGTGGCGGTCCAAGAAATACAGTAAGTCCTCGATGGAAACCAGTGCCTCAATCCACCCAGATGTGTGTTTAGGTTTCCACCTTAGATAAACCATTAATTAACAATCTCACATCTGTCATGGATATTCACTCACCCAATCCACGTCTACTAGCATAGCATGGCGAAATAAGCAAACGCAGAAGTAACTCCCAAGGTTTCATAAGTAAAACAGGTAATAGGTACTACCTCAATCTACTTCCCAATCCCACAATTTAATTAGGTCATAAACATGCAAGTGTTTGAGGGTTTGATCTAATGCAATAAAACTGGGTAGTAGAAAAGGTATGATCAAGTGTTACTTGCCTTGCCGATGATCCGCGAGACCTAGGGATTCAAGTAACAAGCGGCGACCGGTGATCTAACGCAGACAAACAACAAGCATACAATAAGTACTCATCTAATGCACGGGGAAATCTCGAATAAAAGATCTAACCAGAGAGTTCAACTTAAGAACCCTGGTTGCAAAAGAATCGAATCAATAAAGCATCGAAAGTCGAAACTCGAGAGAGAACGACTCGGTTTAGCAATCTGAAACTAGGTCAAAATTTTACAGTAGCAAAACCCTGTGTAAGTAGGTTAGTCGGAACGGCGGTTTCATAACGAAACTCCAGGCGCTTGAATCACCTGATTCCGATAAACGAGCAAGAAATAAAACAGATTTGAAAATCAGATCGGAAATCGAATCAGAAAAATAACGGATTAATTCCGATTTAAAAAGAAAACGACGAACGGATTAAATAACGGATGTTCGTTAACAGAACTAATTCAACGAACACGTTCATTGAAACGAACGGTTCGGTGAACGTTCGTTAAATAAGAAAACTGAAAAAAAAACCATCTAGGGTTTTGAAAAAAAAACCGAACATCACGAAAAAAAACCGGATCGGGTTTTCTTAAAGAAAACCGGATCGGGGCGGGGGCGGCGGCGGCTACCTCTGGTGGCTTGGCCGCTGGCTCAAGGGCCTGTGGGGGGGCGAGGGGCGGCGGCCGGAGGGCGGCGAGGGCGGCGGGGTGCTCGGCGTCAAGGGCGGGTCGGCGGCTTCCTCAAGGCGGGGGGCTCAGGTCGGGCTCGGGTGAGGCGGGCGGGCAGGGATGAGAGAGAGGGGGGGGCCGGTATTTATGGAAGGGGGGGCGGCGCTTGGGGGAGGGGCAACGGGTCGGGCGGGCGCGACTCGGGGCGGCGGGGCGGCGCGGCGGGCGGCGGGAGCGCCACACAGGGGAGAGAGAGGGAGGGGGCAGGCGGCTGGGCCGGCTGGGCCTCGGCCCGGGGGGGGGGGGGCGCGATTTTTTTTTTAAATTAAACCAAACGAATTAAAAAAAATACCAAATGAACTCCAATTTTAATAAAAATAATTTTCCCCGACTCCTAAAAATGAGTCGAACAAAATGAACTTTAAAAACGGCAAACATGCATATATTTTTAAAATGCTCATTTTTTTGCCTAAGCAAAATAAATCTTCCAAAAGCCAAATTTGATTTATTTATAAAACCTTCGTTTTTCCTAAATGTTGGGAAAGTCATATTATTCCCTCTCTTAATTTTGTACAGGAAAACTTTATGAAGATAATTTAAATAAATCCAATGATCCTATTTTCAAAATTTGAGAAATCCCAAATATGAAAATAATGAAACTTCCAACTCTCTCCGAGGGTCCTTGAGTTGCGTGAAATTTTCTAGGATCGGAAAAATGCGAGAAAAATTATGATATGCATGATGACCTAATGTATAACATTCCAAATTGAAAATTTGGGATGTTACAATTATTAGGCTTTATTATCCACTTTTATATTATTTTTGGGACTAACCTATTATCCGGAGGCCCAGCCCAGAATTGTTTTTTTGCCTATTACAGAGTTGCGAAGAATAGGAATATCAAACGGAGTCCAAACGGAATGAAACCTTTGGGAACGTGATTTTCTCACCGAATATGATCCAGGAGACTTGGACCCTACGTCAAGAAAGAAAGGAGGAAGGCACAAGGTAGGGGAGCGCCCTCCACCCTCGTGGGCCCCCTCTTGCTCCACCGACGTACTCCTTCCTCCTATATATACCTCACGCACTTCCCAACGATCGACACGGAGCCAAAAACCTAATTCCACCGCCGCAACCTTCTGTACCCACGTGATCCCATCATGGGGCCTGTTCCGGAGCTCCGCCGGAGGAGGAACCCATCACGGAGGGCTTCTACATCAACACCATAGTCTCTCCGATGAAGTGTGAGTAGTTTACTTCAGACCTTCGGGTCCATAGTTAGTAGCTTGATGGCTTCTTCTCTCTTTTTGGATCTCAATACAATGTTCTCCCCCTCTCTTGTGGAGATCTATTTGATGTAATCTTCTTTTTGCGGTGTGTTTGTTGAGATCGATGAATTGTGGGTTTATGATCAAGATTATCTATGAACAATATTTGAATCCTCCCTGAATTCTTTTATGTATGATTGGTTATCTTTGCAAGTCTCTTCGAATTATCAGTTTGGTTTGGCCTACTAGATTGGTTTTTCCTGCAATGGGAGAAGTGCTTAGCTTTGGGTTCAATCTTGCGGGGTCCTTTCCCAAAGGATGAGGGGCAGCAAGGCACGATTGTATTGTTGCCATCGAGGATAACAAGATGGTTTTTATCATATTGCATGAATTTATCCTCTACATCATGTCATCTTGCTTAAGGCGTTACTCTGTTTTCTTGAACTTAATACTCTAGATGCATGCCGGATAGCGGTCGATGAGTGGAGTAATAGTAGTAGATGCAAAGCGAGTCGGTCTACTTGTCTCGGGCGTGATGCCTATACACATGATCATACCTAGATATTCTCATAACAATGCTCAATTTTGTCAATTGCTCAACAGTAATTCGTTTACCCACCGTAAAATACTTATGCTCTTGAGAGAAGCCACTAGTGAAACCTATGGCCCCCGGGTCTATCTTCATCATACTTATTACCTTTGCTTTTTACTTTTCTTTTATTTTACTTTGCATCTTTATCACAAAAATACCAAAAATATTATCCTATCATATCTATCAGATCTCACTTTCGTAAGTGACAGTGAAGGGATTGACAACCCCTTATCGCGTTGGTTGCGAGGAGTTATTTGCTTTGTGCAGGTACGAGGGACTCGCGCGTAGCCTCCTACTGGATTGATACCTTGGTTCTCAAAAACGGAGGGAAATACTTACGCTATTGTGCTGCATCACCCTTTCCTCTTCAAGGAAATCCAACGCAGTGCTCAAGAGGTAGCAATCTTTAAGAATTAGTTTTTGAGTACCGATTGTTATACATGTTGGCTACAGATGACATGGCACTTTCTTATAGTCAACAATTGGCTATACTATTAAGTATTAACCATGCCCTTATACACCTAGACTGTTCAACCCGCGGGAGGAAATTTTCCGGTTGCCGTTGGAGAATAATAGAATCACGTCCAATCCATTTGAGTTTATTGCGTGTATGATTCTCCCTCTATAAAAAGTTAATCCATCCTTAATCTTGTATTCTAAGTACTCAGGGGTTCCACTGTCAAGACAAAGGTACATGACTTGCGTGTGGCTATAGATTCTTACAGAAAGTTAAAATGAAACAAATCCATCCTTAATCTTGTATTCTAAGTACTCCGTGGGTTCCACTGCCAGTACAGTAGCGAAAGAAGTATATATTAAAATATATATAAAAAGCTAAAGTTTAGGACAGAATTCGAACTTAGGTCATCGCGCTGTGAGCATCTGGCCCGGACCAATACACTAGGTGTTCGTTGCGGACAATGCAAGAGATAAACCTTTATAACAATGAGCCCATCCGTTGCAACAGATCCAAAGTAGAATAAAACATAGTGACAAATTTGAAAGAAAACAGTTTAGTTTTGATATACATATCACTAAAAATATCTTATGTTTCACTCCAAATATATTCTTTGGGCTATTTTGATGAAGTAAGGGAGGAATGTGGTTGGTTTCAAGATACTAAGGGGTTTGTGCAAACTGGAGCAGAGAAGTGGGAATTGTTGCAAAAGGCCACAACTTACATCACAGCCGTTAGATGAAGATCTAATGGTCAGAATGGCAGATGGCAGCCACACCATCTCACCAACTGAGTATTTTATAGGAGTAGGAGTAGAGAAAAGACCGAGTTGGTGATGATGGTGTGCCTGCCATCTTATAATATAGATAGTCCGATCTATATCTGACGGATAGAAAGCAAACAATGACAATTTTACAAAAGATACCCATACCTCTCTCCACATTTACAGATAAGGCCTTGCCCCGTTCATCCTTATCTCCCACAACCTCATTACAGAGCAATTAAAAAAGGAAGTCTCTGAACAATCTGGCATGGTGGCCGCTGCCGGCGCCGTCCATCCCCATGCCTCCGCCCAGTTCGACCACCAGTCACCACCACGCCCCACTCCTCCTCACCTTATCTATCATCTTTCTCGAGATATCATTTTTTCGATGAAATGGTCGACATACCATTTTCCGATAAAATTCTCAAGATATCATTAGTTTTTACACATGGGATTACTCCTGCATGGGTCAATCACAACAGGTGTTTTGTAAAAAATGCATCTTGATGTTCCATGCAATGCACGGGCATCTTGCTAATTTTTTTGCATATAATTCCAAACACCACATAGACACGGTCTTTGACCATTTTACAACTATGTTAGTATCATTGTTAGTGGTCAGCCGGTGCAAGTTATAGCCCCTGGGTGTTTTAACCTTTTTTTAGTAATGATATCTGGCGATTGTTCACCACGAGCTCAATCATGGCAAATCCCACGTAACCGTCAGATTTCCATCCGACTGTGGCCTGTTTTCAAGCCATAGTATTTGAAAAAACCGCCACCCTTACACATGTACTGTAACTGCATCGCGGGTGTTTGCAACTGCCATGTCTCCCAGCAAAAGTTTGCTGGGGATTGGAGTTAGCACCGATGGCGGTTCGTAGTCATTCCACGCTCAGGCATTGAACTTTGTAACTATTTTAGTTGTGAATATACTACTCCTCTAGTCCTACTCCACTACTACTCTACTCAAGCAAGTTAGGGAATAGTAGTAGGTACTTTAGGGAGTACCAATACTGTGATCACTCAAGCAAGTTTTCTGGCATCGATATGACCCTACGCTGCTGGTATGTGTCTTGTAAGTCAAGCGACGGGTTGTAGTCATCATCACCTGTCCACTTCCCGCATCACATATTCGTTTCTCCATCTTTGTCCGCACATAATCTCGTCCAATCTTCCATCCCCGTAATGGCGCCTCCCCCCTCGTCCGAAACCCAAGCACTAACAATGGCAGAACCGAGCAGCGTCCACCGAAAGAGTGGCTGGAATTCGCTCCCCACAGAGGTAATCAAGCTCATTGTTTCACGTGTGGACAATCTTAGTACCATGCTCGCCACATGCTTGTCGGGGCTGTACCGTTTACTCAAAGCCCTCAGGCCAGAGCTTTTTATGCCAGCTCCTTGCTTGCTGATGTCGCTTGATCTTCAGAAATGGCATGTCACGTAGCATAACAATTGTAGGTTGGCGAGCATCAACCCCCTTGACTGCGATCCGATCCCCGTCACGCTCAACTACATTAACGGTAGGTACTGGGTCGGCATGAACACGTCTTGGATGGTGCTCGTCGACGGTCGCGACATCTGGATGCTCGTGGAGGTCTACACCCGGCGATTGATCCCCCTTCCTTTGATTAACACTTCACTGCTTTGGCACCGCGGCCCAGAATACTCGAAATCTTACAGTAGCCAACATGATACCAAGTTTGATTTGCTCAAGGTTGTAATCTGCGAAGTGCCGACAAGATCTGCGAATTATAAAGACTTCAGGCTAATTGCGTTCTTCATCCGCGGTCTCGCCTATCTGATAGGTCACTGCGGTAAGTGGATAAATCTACATGTCCATCGCAGGATCATACATCCTCCATGGTTCTCTGATGCCATTGAACACAAGGGCTTCATTTACGCTGTCGACTCCATCTATGGCTGGACTTATTGCTGGCCTACTCCAGTCATCGCTACAAACGGCTGTTACGGCAGTATGTTACTTTCCTATGATATCATGATGGCTTGCTTATATTACTGTCAATATTTACTGAAAAAATATTCATGCTCATAACATGCTGTTCTAAAGATTGACTACATTAAGAGCCCTTTTTTATTTGACTCCAACTTGATATGATGTTGTAGGCCGCCTGGTGTCCCTACCCTTCCTAATCCCAGAACCTTTCAAAGAAAAGCAGCATGGCAGTTGCAGGTGGTTCCTGGCTCGATCAGACGACGGTGAACGATTGATGATCATTCTCATGTACCGAACGCGTTGTTTCACGGAATACAATCGTAGTCACTGCAAGGTCTTTGAGCAGGATCCCAGCTTCTCTGGGCCTTCAAGAATTTTTGACTGGAGGCTGGTAATTAGCCTTGGTACATGCTCTCTGTTTCTCGGACTGAATTATCCGATTAATCAGGAGATAACCGACAGCAAGGATCATGATGGCAGCGCAGTTTCGTTCATTAGGAAAAAATGTGTGTACACAGCGTACCATGTGTCTCTGCATGCACCATACCATGATATGTGCCGCCACGCTCTGCAGCCAAAAGTAGGAGAGAGGGTCGCAAGTATCAGACTTCGACCTACTGGCTGGAGTTTCCCCCGTCAGACACCCATCTGGTTCAAGATGTCAGCCAATCTCCAAAGCTTAATAAATAGTAACGTCTAACTGAGCCAGATAGCTAGATGCGTACACTTGGTGTAGTAGGATCTTTATTTAGTTTAATGCATACACTTGTTCTTTTTTGGTAGCCCTTTTGTAATGATGGCTGATGTTTGGTTTGGAAGAGAGAGCTGCGTCTTTACTCTTCTGGCCTGCTTACTGCTTCTGTTGCACCCCCAGCCCTGGTTGCTGCTGCTGCTGTCTTCAATGTACAATCAGTAGTATATTTCGTCTGTTGGTTGAATAAATGTGTTGTTAGAATGACAAACACAATGTTTTGGAAGTCATTGCACGGTCTGATCCTTTAGTGCCCCGTACCGTACGTAGCGCATACTATTTTTTGGTACGGAACACATTTTCCACTTGTTGATAACATGCAGCCCACTGATGAAGGCCCAATAAAGGAGCCCATAATTAACTGGAAGGGAGGCTCTCACATGAATCCGGCCCAGGTACATGCTCATGTTCCCCTAAACATAAATAAGTAAATAAATAAAGCTAAATGCTCATGCGCCAGTTATTTAAATTCACGATTTAACAGGAGGATATTGTTTCCTATGATAGTGTCGTTACATTCAGTCGATATTATTCTTAGGCAAAGATAGCGACCAGTCTTCTTTCTCCCACCATTTTCTTCTTGCAACCAGCGGACCCATGCAAATCGTACTCAACGTCGTAAATAGTTTCGGTCCATTTTTATTTTTCAATAGGAATGTCCAACCCAGCCTAGTACATGGCGACGGCACTTTATCCTCCGTCTTGGTGCGCTTGCCGCGGCGCCACCGTCCGGCCCTCTCAACATATAGAATCGGGAGAGGACTGTAGTTGTGAGTATGATAGTACGGACCCACCAGGTCCACTCCCGAACACAAGCAAGCGCCTCTTTTACTACTCACATGCACCCTTCGTTTTTTTACTCTAATCCACCCTGCTGATATCTGGGACCCACATCATTTTCAACGTATAGTTAATTAACGACAGAATTGCATAACTTTTTTTTGAGTAGTAATTAGGAGGAGCAGCCTATAAACTGGGTTGTGCGGTGTTGACTCTGATTTTGGCCGAAGGAAATATAATGCGGTTAAAACAAATAAATTACTTTAAATGGTGAAAATGATAAAATATACCATTGAGTGGAAACGACCATGGTGAATTTCCATTGCTTAATATAAAATAGCAGAGCTGATATTTGAGAAATTTGCAAAGTGGATAAAAATCTCCATGAAAAATTTGTCCTGACTAAAATCGTATGTAACCTACGGCAGATGTCAAATACTAACATGAAATCATAATATTTCCAAGTCCTTGTTCCATCGTCGAGGAGAAATATGAATCCGACGCATAAAAAATATATCATGCTAAAAAAATATACACGCGATATATAGAAATAAATAAATGTTTCTAATGAGGTGTCGACACATATATACAGTTGGGAAATATTTTGTCAATGTACTCATCTCATATATGATATTGAACTTTAATTTGCGTAGAAAATAATTAAGTGTGCACACCCTCATCAAAAACCTTAATGCATCATTGATGATCAATCAGGCTTAGCCAATTAAATAAATACGGCCACATTGCATGGCCGCTGGACGTTATGCATGCATGTGAGCAGTGTGGTGCCAAGGCCCACAAGTTGGTTTAAAGAATTCAAGCCCACATGGTGATTAAGAAGTACAGGGGTTGATTACGGGCTTGCCAGTTCAAACCTCGGTCAACGAGCAATTAATCAAAAAAATAAATTAAAGAAAGGAGCCAGCCCACACACGCCCACGATTGCATGCACGATCCCATGATTGGGAACGTGGGCATGCACGCTGGAGGGCTCTATCCCTCCTGTTGCTCTCCCGTCCTATAAATACTCCCCTCCAGCATTCAGGAATGAGAGGTTGGACTGCTCATTTCATTTGCTGTTTTGCTGCTGCTACACATACACTGCTGCAAGAAAAAAATCCACACACACATACGTGAGGAGAGGGAGGCTGGGAGGAGTGGAGCAAGAAGGTGAGTTCATGGTTCTCTCCTAATCCCTTTGCTTCTCTTGTTGGTGATCTACCCCATGTTTTCTCAATCTCCGCTCTTGGTTTGGTCATAATGACATGAGCCAAGTAGTGTTTTCTCATATCATGGTTCATGATCTGGTCATATGGACGCAGTTCATGAATTCATCCCCATGTTACCCAATTTTTGCTCTTGGCTTGGTCATATTGACATGAGTCAAGTAGCTTTCTGCTTGATATGATGATTCTTGATTTGGTCATATTGACACAGATCTAGAACTTTTCTTCAAGTAGCATGATCCTTGCTTTTTCTTCCATATGATGGTTCTTGATTTGGTCATATTGACACGGATCTTGAATTTTTCTCCAAGTGACATGATTCTTGCTCTTGGCTTGGTCATATTGACACATCCCAAGTGGCCTTCATCCTCCATAAATTTGGCATTCTACTCTTGGCATGGTCATATTGACACATGTCAAGTAGTATTTTCACCATATTCGAGAGCTCACTCTTGGCATGGTCATGTTGACACATGTCAAGTAGTATTTTCACCATATTCGAGAGCTCACTCTTGGCATGGTCATGTTGACACATGTCAAGTAGTATTCTCACAAGTTTAATATCTTACTCTTGGCACGGTCATATTGACACATGTCAAGAGGTATTCTCACAAATTTGATAGTTTTTTTCTTGCCATGGTCATGTTGACACATGTCAAGAAATACAAGTTGCATGATGAGTTCCTCTGGTTTGGTCATATTGACACAAGTCAAGGTATTTCTTCCCTTATGTAGAGTGAAGGCTTTATTCTCAACAAAATCACGGCAAAGGTATGACTCGGGAAAAATCAACATAAAAAAATGAGGAACAAACTATATACTATAAGATACATATAAAAAATATTGCAAAACAATAGGTGCTCGTCAAAATACACCATACTTAGTCGCATGTTCTATGATCACATGTGTGCATGATATGCTAAAACTGAGTCATGTAGCAAAACTTAATTAACCATGTTCAAAGTTGGGTGCGTAGAAAGTTGACATCCCACTTCATGGTGCATAAACAAAATGCCACCTAAATCATAAATGCTATTATATTAACCAAATGTCTCTAAAATAGACTAAATGGGTGCACTTTATAAAAATGCGTTGGCCCTAAATAATGCTAGCCGTCATCATCGATAAATAACTAGATATTGGCGAATCTAGTGTAGGCGCATGCAGAGTAAAATGGACACGTCCTACTTAGCTAATTCTAGGTGAATTGGTGTACATCCACCCAACCAAAATAAATTGTATGGTCCCTTCATATGGACATACATAAAAAAAACTAAAAGATGACCAGAGTCATAATTTGAGTTTGATCGCACTCGAAATATTGTAGTGCACTTGCATATGCCACCAAAACAAATTAAATATCTTTTATCTGCTCCATATATGTGTATGCTCAAAAAGGTCGCATCTAGCTTATCTTCGCATAAGATGAAAGTTAGATCATGCATCACCCATACGGCTTGCAAATATTAAGAAAACGTAGATGTCATCTACTCATAAAACAAAGAGTACTACAATTGTTAGTACTAAAGTAGTTGCATTGCACAGAACACGTGCATGACTATATGTCCCATACGCATGCATCATGATGTTTGAAGACTCATTTAACAGATTGGTTAACCATTAAGATGAATTTCTCATACAAAGTAAAGAAAATAAATCAAAGTCTATATATTGGTTAATCAGCAAGGAAAAGTAAGTGAAGTCATTCAAGCATGCACACACGTACTGCCAATACCAGTGCGAGTCAAATGAAAGCAAATATAAATGAAAGTCATCGCATATGATAATATCAACAAAGTCCAAGGCTCCCCCGAGCATGCCGGCGTCGACGATCACGCGGAGGAATTTCTTTTTTTTTGTAGCATGTTGTAATAGGAATGTGTTGCAATCTTATGTAATAGCTATGTTGGAATTCTTAATCAGGGGTTTTCTCTTCGGAGATGTAATTAACAAATCTTTTATGTAAACGTAAGAGTTCTAGAAATAATGTACCTGCAATATTTGATCTCCTTTTTATTGTATGTATTTATGCATTTAAATATATCCATTCTGTATCAATGACGTGGACGCGTATTCTCACGCCCGCCATTTTCCTGTCATCATGCGGTCTCTGCGGCCCGTCTAACAACATGACTAGCCCAGCAGTTTTTTCTTTGGGAAAATAGGTAGCCCAGTATTTCTTTTTGAAGAATACCCAAGCTAGGCCTATTTGTTTTCTCCGACTTACTGGGCTGCAAATCTTTCAAGACGAGGTGGGATGCATTCCGGCCTGGCCAAAGAGTATGGTCAGTGTGTGTTAAAAGTAATATCAAAGGGGTTGAAAATTCCAAAAAAATATAGCAAATGGGAAATTAGTTTCTTTTTTTGTTTTCGTTCTTCACTGATATTTTATATTTCATTGTATTTAACATGACATAGTACTAATTTATTTTTAAATTTGTTCTAGTATGGTTACTAATTTTTGGATTAAGAATATTTTGTTCCCTAGCAAAAATTTGCGAATTTTAAAAAATTTGCACATATTTAGTTCAATTTTTTAACCCTTGTACTGACCAAAAAATGGGCAGTAATTCTAAAAATGGAAAGTGGGCTGCAATAAATTCCATGTGAATTAGAAAATGAGTAAATTTTTTAAAAATAATAGCAAATGGGCTATACACACCACAGATTTCTGGGCTGACTTGTTTATGCAGGGCTTTGTCAGTCAACACACGATTCTAGCAGCAGTGACTGTTGGATGTCCATTCAACGGACGACGTGCTTCTTCAATCTCTGATCTTCCTGCTCCAGCCGCCTAAACTAGCGATGGCGGGACTGCCTGCTCCCACCTCTTGTGGCGCACTGTGATGCTGCGTAGGCTTCACCGGCCCACCCTACTCCCTCCGCTGGCCTGGCCGCACGCAATCAACTGCCTCCTTGTTACGCGAAAAAATGATTCCTCCCACTGACATATAGGGCGCACCGGTTGGAAGGCTGACCTGTGGGCCTACTAAGTTGACGCATACGCAGGGCTTGTCAACTTTGTCAACAAACGATTCTAGCAGCAGGACCGTTGGATTTGAATCAAACGGTCCTGCTGCTTCTTCAATCGCTGCTCTTCTTGCACCACCGCGAAACCAGCGCCGACGAGACCGCTTGCTCCTGCCTCCGTGGCGGGTGTCTTTGCCATGAAGCCTCACCGCCCCCTACTACACCCACCGCAGGCCAGGCCCTACGGCGATGGTAGCCTCACACCGTAGCCGAATCAGTGAACCCTCGTACTCCTCTCCGCGTGGGCATCCACTGCCGCATCTTCCCCGGCTCCGCGTCATCCCCTTCCTAGGCCTCGCCGTCGTCCACTGTCCTGGTGATGTGGTCAACGTGGTCAAGGAACGACTTCCATCGGAAGAGTACTATACGTAGAGAGGTTGACAGCTGGGTCCACGGCCGCAGCAAGGAAGTGCCTCCTTATTACGCGGAAAATAATGATTCCTCTTCCTGACATCGGGGACCCACTGGACGGGCCACCGTATTTCACGAAAAAAAAGTTTCCCCCTGACTACTGGGACCGACCATGCTACATCTTTGCATGCAAGGAAGTGCGTCCATATTACGGGCAAAAAAATGATTCATCGTCTGACTGCTGGGACCCCTAGCTACATCTTCGCATGCAAGGAAGTGCCTGACAGTCGGGACCCACTCGGTCAAAGTGTACGTAGTGTTGTCATTCTGGTCGTGAACGTGTACATACATACTGGTCGATGTAGAGGCGCGCACCTGTCGTAGTAGAGGCACGCACGTGTCGTAGTAGAGGTGCACACGTGTCGTAGTAGAGGCGCGCACGTAGCATGTACACGTACATACAGTGGCCAGGGTGCAAGAAAGAAAATACGGCCACCTATGTACATACGAGCGGGGTCTCGAACGCCTACTCGCGCATACGTACGGCCAGGGCTCGTGTGCATGGCTGGGTCGGAATGGAGAAACTGCGTCATCGTCGTGTTCATGGGGAGCCAACTGGCTGGGTCGGAACGGAATGCGTCGTCGTGTTCATCGGGAGCCAACCAGCTTGGACGGAATAGCCGATGGAAATGAGGCCTGGCGTACCGCAGAACGGAGGAAACGGCCTTGTGTTCGACCGGCCACGGTTGAAACGGGATCCTGTTCATCAGGAGGGGTCTGGCGTACCGCAAAACGGAGGAAACGGACTTCTGTTGGACCTCCTACGGTCGAAACGGGGTCCTATTGACTGGGAGGGGTGTGGCGTACCGCAAAACGGAGTAAACGGACTTGTGTTGGAGCGCTACGGTCGAAACGAGAGTCCTGTTCATCGGGAGGGGTGTGGCGTACCGCAAAACGGGACTCCAAGGGATACTGTTCATCTCCAGCGTAGACCTCCTCCATCCTCCAAGGGCTACTGTTCATCCACCGTCGACCTCCTCCAGCCTCTACCTGCGACTGTTCATCCACGGGCTCCTGTTCATCTAATCTCCACCGAGCGCTCCTCCACCGGCTACTGTTCAACCAGCCCTCTCCACGGGAGTCCTCTTCAACCACCCCTCCACGGGCTACTGTTCATCTAGCCCTCCACCGGCTACTGTTCAACCGGCCCTCCACCGGCTACTGTTCAACCAGCCCTCCACGGGGTCCTTTTCATCTAGCTCTCCACGGGGTCCTGTTCATCCACGCCCAACCGGCTCGATCAATCAGGGTCCTCTTCATCCAAAGGCAACACGGGGTCCTGTTCATCCAACCCCCCGCCAGGAACTATTCATCCAACCCCCCCCCCCCAACAACGCTCACTGTTCATCCAGGGAAGGAGGCAGCAGGTTCGATCGGCTTTAGTTAGCAGCAGTAGCGAACGAAGGAATCGCTCGATCGGGTTCAATTAACAGCCATCGATCGATCGCTCGGGTTTAGTAATGCGCAGCCTGCAGTGCAATCGCTTGGGTTCAGTAGGCGAACACCTGGCTCGGGTTCAGTTAGAGCACAACGCCTCGCACACACGCCAGCAGCGCGTGTGTACGAGAAACGCAGCGATCGCTTCGCCCCGACTACCCATCGTACCAGGAACTCCCTGATATTTTCTGCGCCCTCGCTTCTACCACGGTTTGTTCCGTCATGGACGGCCCAAAGAATGTCATGCAGCTGCGTCTCCGGCCCGCCCAAGACGAAAATCCCATTTTCTGTCATAGAAGTAGGAGCCCACCACATCTATGATGATACCGGGTTTTGTCACAATTATCGTCATAGAAGTGTCATAAGTATGACAGGAAAAAAATTCGTTCGGCCCAAAATGTCACGGGTGTGTCTTTTTTTGTAGTGCATACACGTCTTGCAATTGGGTCAAATCCCAGGTTACCGAAGAGGATTTGAACAACTTTGTCGCCACTGGCGCTTTAGCCAAGAAAGAGATCATCCATTGGAGAGCTCTTGGTGGTGAAATTCCTCCTCAACCAAAAGATGGAGAAATAATTGTTTTTGCTAACCACTTGGGCCGAGGATTCAGTCCACCCGGCTCAATTTTTTTTCGTGATGTACTGCATTTCCTTCAACTTCACCCTCAAGACATCGGTCCCAACTCCGTGTCCAACATCTGCAACTTCCAATTATTTTGCGAAGCTTATCTTCAAGAGAAGCCCACAGTTGATTTATTCAAGGAATTCTATTACTTGAACCGCCAAACAGAGTTTGTCGACGGGCCATGTCAAGAACTTGGTGGATTCTCCATTCAGAAGAGGAAGGAAGTCAGCTTTCCCCATGCTAAACTGCATAGTCACCCCAAAGACTGGAACCAAACCTGGTTCTATTGTCAAGATACATCTCCAGTCAGTGAGGATCCTCTGCCGGGTTACTGTGAACACCGACTTAGCAACACACATCCACCCCCCCCCAACGGCTCAATGCGAGGGAATGGTCCAAATATGCACCAGCCTTTCCAAAGCTCCAAGCCTTTATGGCCAACGGCTTAACTGGCGTCGACTTTTCCCCGTGCTGGATATCTTGTTGTATTTTACCATTAAGCCGCTGCCCTAGCTTAATATGTGAATATAATGGTGATGTAAACGATCCTCAACGCCATTGTAACATTCAGCTGTCTGATGCGGAAATCACTGAAACCACCAAGAAGCTGCTGAATGAGCCTGTGAAGGAGTGCAGAAAAACCGTACTTAGTCCGTTCTGTACCTTCAACAAGCCGCCAGCTGTATGAACTGCACATCTTCCGTTTAATCCATATTTTGATGTCTACTTATGATCTTTTCAATCTTAACAGGCTGATGATCCATTTTGGAAGAGGAAAACACAGGATAAACCGGCAAAAAGGGCTCATGTGAAAACCAAGGCCATCAAGAAAACCACCAAGAAGACTACTGGTTCCGCTCATGAAAACGAGAATAATGAGTTAGAGGTAGAACTTGATTCTCTTGGCTCCTTTTTTATACATCTCATTGACAATGATTGTTATCAGGACGACGTAGAGGCTAGCCGTGCAGGTGACGCAGAGGTAATTACTCTTTCTTCCGGCTCAGAACCTCTGCCCACACAAAAAGCCCGACAAACTAGACGGAAAGTAAGCTTTTCTCACCCTCTAGCTCACTTGGATCCCAACTTTCTTTTGAAGAAACAACAACATGAAGCTCGCCGAGTCACCCGGCATAGTGGTGGTCAGATCACTTCTTCCGGCTTACCAAACACGCCGGTTGGCAAACGCCGCCCAGAGGTCCTTCTAATTTCTGATGTATTTTACCCCAAGGCAGGTCATTTTCGACAACCTCTTAACCTGTCTGATTCGAACTATCAGGGATCTTCTCGTTCTTCCTCTGGCGAATCATCAGGGACACAAATCCCGACTTTTAAAACTGCACCTGGGTAAGGATACCTTTTAACCATTCATACCTCATGCTCTGTTAATTATCCTAACCTCTTGACACGTCTTATTCTCAGGGGCCTAGCCAAACCCAGCAAGAAACCCAAGCTAACTAAGTCGGCCGACGATCTTAATCTGTCTGAGCCGGAGAAACAACCAGAGTCTCCTCATCCTCATCCGACTGCAGAAGCCACCATTGATAACTCCCCTCCGGAAGATCATGAAGCTTCCATGGACCATGTAGATGTTGAGCTGACTATCTCTAAGCCGCCAAACCCAATCAAATCTGCCGAGGAGAAAACTGATGATGTCATTGTCACCGGCTTTGATTTCACAGCTCCGGGTCAACCTAACGCCTTATCCAAGCATAGCGCTAAGGAAGAAATCAGTGCTCAAGATAAAGGCAAATGGAAAACAGACTTGGAGAGCTATACTCATTTCAGTGCCCAAGATCTCCATTCTGGCTATTTAAATCGTCTGTACACCAGCCGTGATTTTGAGGCCGTCTTAGTGAACCTAATGAAGGAGCGCTATGAGGTAAACACTGCAATTCGTTGTTATATGAATGTCCTTCCCCTTAGCCGCCAAATTTATTGGGCATGATTAGAATAACATGTGTTGTAAACTTCAATAGCTGCATAGATCAATTCCCGCAGCCCCCAAGGGCCGGTTTATTCTTGTAAGATAAACTGGGACTTTATAATATCAGTACCTCAACTTTGTATCTGTAGCTCCCAAGGGCCGGCTTAACAAATATGTTGAGGCGGGACTTTAACTCAGCAAGAATTAACATTGCGTATGTAGCCCCCAAGGGTCGGCTTAACAAATATGTTAAGTCGAGACTAATCATCTTCTTGAAATCCATAATCCCAGTCATAGCCTTCGTAAGCCGGATCATCATCAATTGTCTGGGTCAGCAAATAAAGCCGTGTTTGAAGAGAAATATGCATTAGCCCCCAACTGTCAAGTATAATACTTGCATTGTACTTGGGACTTCACAAATGTTTGAAGAAGTAATAGACATTAGCCCCCAAGTGCCAAGTATAATACTTGTATTGTGCTTGGGACTTCAATTAGATTTATTGCCATCTTATGTACTGTGTACTTTTTTAGACTGAGCTTTGCAGCAAAGAATCTCAAGTCACCAACCTTCAAGAAAACCTCAAGTCTCAACAAGCAGAAACCTCCAAGGCCAAGGATGAACTGACTAGTGCCTTAGCAGCAATTGAGAAATTGAAAGAAAGCTTCAAGGTGAAACAAGCAGGTTGGGATACAGAAAGGGCAGCCCTGCTTAAGAGGGCTGAAGATGCTGAAGCGACCCTTGAACTGGTATCTGCAGAGCTTGCCGTCTTAAAGCAGCAAATTAACGCCATGACTACTGCCGTTTTTGGTAAAATAATTTCCTCTTAATCTTTGAACATATGTTTATCCAACATGCTTACAAACATCCTTAATGACGCAGGATCCCGGGTTACTCATCTTGGCTCAGACATGCCGAAGAAGCTGAAAGCTGCTTACACGCTCATAGAGCAGCTATACACTAGCGCACAGCAAGTCATCTGCACAGCTGCTCACAACAAACAGGCTCCAACCCTTATCAAGGATACGTTGGACAAACTATCTATGCTGCGTGCCCGGATTGAGGAGTTGAAAAAGTTAGCAGCCAGAGCCGGTGCCCTTACTGCACTAACCCGGGCCAAAGCGTGGCTAGGTGATCTTGAACCGGCAGACTTGGCAAATGGTTGCCCAAGCATAAAATAAGATGTGTCACCCTTTACTGCAGATGACTTCGCCGCTCTAACGAGGGAAATGCGTACTTTGGCTAGCAAACTGGCTGAAGAAACTGATCTTACCCATTACCAATCGGTTTATGATGCCAACAATAAGAAGGTGAAGGCGCCGACTCATGATGCTCCGGACCTGACTCCTCCGATCCGTAAGCACACTTATGCCCCTGATGTTGATCCATCCACACTTATAAGTGGTGAAGCTATATTCAGAGCGTTAACTGGGATCGACTGGTCGACCACTAACTTCCAGCCATTGGGTGAAGAGGAGGCAGATGAACCGGCGCCGGACGAGCCGCAACATTCAACACAACATGGCCAAGAATCATAAGCCGTAAGCCGGCTTAGCGCATGCTTTCGGTGAAACTGCTAAAACAATTACTCTTGTGGGGGATGCCTTTGTAATATGCTTTAGTTTAAACTCTTGATCTATCATGCCATCGTGCATGTTTTGTTCTGCGTGACACTATTGATCTGTCAAGTTGAGAATCTGCCACGTATGTTTATGATTTCATCAACCGTGTGTACCAGACTTTATTTATTGTACCTGCACACAAACACATGGCAAAGATCCTGGCGGTTTACCGCATGATGGATCATAATATCATATCAAAAACCACTGGTGGCTAAACATAGTCCATAACGAGGGCCGGTTTAATCATGACCTTCAATAAAAAGCATCATACCTGTGGTATGTGATTAAACTGCCGGCTTACCACACCAAAGCAGTAAGGGTGATGCTACCTCTTGAGCACTGCGTTGGATTTCCTTGAAGAGGAAAGGGTGATGCAGCAGAGTAGAGTAAGTATTTCCCTCAGTTTTCGAGAACAAAGGTATCAATCCAGTAGGAGGCTACGCGCGAATCCCTCGTACCTACACAAAGCAAATAGCTCCACGCAACCAACGCAATTAGGGGTTGTCAATCCCTTCACAGTCACTTACGAGAATGAGATCTGATAGAGATGATAGTTAATATTTTTGGTATAAAGATACAAAGTAAAATAAAAGCAAAGTAAAAATTAAAAGCAATAATAAAGTGGTTGGGAGATTAATATGATAAAGGTAGACCCGGGGGCCATAGATTTCACTAGTGGCTTCTCTCAAGAGCATAAGTATTCTACGGTGGGTGAACAAATTACTGTTGAGCAATTGACAGAATTGAGAATAGTTATGAGAATATCTAGGTATGATCGTGTATATAGGCATCACGTCCGAGACAAGTAGACCGACTCCTGCCTGCATCTACTATTATTACTCCACTCATAGACCGCTATCCAGCATGCATCTAGAGTATTAAGTTCAAGAAAACAGAGTAACGCCTTAAGCAAGATGACATGATGTAGAGGGATAAATTCATGCAATATGATAAAAACCCCATCTTGTTATCCTCGATGGCAACAATACAATACGTGCCTTGATGCCCCTACTGTCACTGGGAAAGGACACCGCAAGATTGAACCCAAAGCTAAGCACTTATCCCATTGCAAGAAAAACCAATCTAGTAGGCCAAACCAAACTGATAATTCGAAGAGACTTGCAAAGATAACCAATCATACATAAAAGAATTCAGAGAAGATTCAAATATTGTTCATAGATAGACTTGATCATAAACCCACAATTCATCGGTCTCAACAAACACACCGCAAAAAGAAGATTACATCAAATAGATCTCCACGAGAGAGGGGGAGAACAGTGTATTGAGATCCAAAAAGAGAGAAGAAGCCATCTAGCTACTAACTATGGACCCGAAGGTCTGAGGTAAACTACTCACACTTCATCGGAGAGGTTACGATGAGGTAGAAGCCCTCCGTGGTGGATTCCCCTTCCGGCGGAGCTCCATAACAGGCCCCAAGATGGGATCTCGTGGATACAGAAAGTTGTGGCGGTGGAATTAGGTTTTTGGCTCCGTATCTGATCGTTTGGGGGTACGTAGGTATATATAGGAGGAAGGAGTACGTCGGTGGACCAACGGGGGGCCCACGCGGCAGGGGGGCACGCCCCCCACCCTCGTGGCCACCTCCTTTCTTTCTTGATGCGGGGTCCAAGTCTCCTGGATCATATTCGGTGGGAAAATCACGTTCCTGAAGGTTTCATTCCGTTTGGACTCCGTTTGATATTCCGTTTCTCCGAAACACCGAAATAGGCAAAAACAGCAATTCTGGGCTGGGCCTCCGGTTAATAGGTTAGTCCCAAAAATAATATAAAAGTGGAAAATAAAGCCCAATATGGTCCAAAACAGTAGATAATATAGCATGGAGCAATCAAAAATTATAGATACGTTGGAGACGTATCAGGCATCCCCAAGCTTAATTCATGCTCGTCCTCGAGTAGGTAAATGACAAAAAAGAGAATTTTTGATGCGGAGTGCTACTTGGCATAATTTCAATGTAATTCTTCTTAATTGTGGTATGAATATTCAGATCCGAAAGATTCAAGACAAAAGTTCATATTGACATAAAAATAAAAATACTTCAAGCATACTAACTAAATAATTATGTCCTCTCAAAATAACATGGTCAAAGAAAGTTCATCCCTACAAAATCATATAGTTTAGTCATGCTCCATTTTCGTCACACAAGAATGCTCTCATCATGCACAACCCCGATGACAAGCCAAGCAATTGTTTCATACTTTAGTAATCTCAAACTTATAAACCTTCACGCAATATATGAGCGTGAGCCATGGATATAGCACTATGGGTGGAATAGAATATGATGATGGGGGTTATGTGGAGAAGACAAAAAGGAGAAAGTCTCACATCAACGAGGCTAATCAATGGGCTATGGAGATGCCCATCGATTGATGTTAATGCAAGGAGTAGGGATTGCCATGCAACGGATGCACTAGAGCTATAAATGTATGAAAGCTCAACAAAAGAAACTAAGTGGGTGTGCATCCAACTTGCTTGCTCACGAAGACCTAGGGCACTTGAGGAGGCCCATTGTTGGAATATACAAGCCAAGTTCTATAATGAAAAATTCCCACTAGTATATGAAAGTGACAAAACAAGAGACTCTCTATCATGAAGATTATGGTGCTACTTTGAAGCACAAGTGTGGAAAAGGATAGTAGCATTGTCCCTTCTCTCTTTTTCTCTCAATATTTTTGGGCCTTCTCTTTTTTATGGCCTTTCTCTTTTTTTATATTCCTCACTTGGGACAATGCTCTAGAAAATGATGATCATTACACTTCTATTTATTTACAACTCAATGGTTGCAACTCGATACTAGAACAAAGTATGACTCTATATGAATGCCTCCGGCGGTGTACTGGGATATGCAATGAATCAAGAGTGACATGTACGAAAGAATTATGAATGGTGGCTTTTGCCACAAATGCTATGTCAACTACAAGATCATGCTAAGCAATATGACAATGATGAATGTGTCATGAAGAACGGTATGGTGGAAAGTTGCATGGCAATATATCTCAGAATGGCTATGGAAATGCCATAATAGGTAGGTATGGTGGCTGTTTTGAGGAATATATAAGGAGGTTTATGTGTGAAAGAGCGTATCATATCACGGGGTTTGGATGCACCGGCGAAATTTGCACCAACTCCCAATGTGAGAAAGGGCAATGCACGGTACCGAAGAGGCTAGCAATGATGGAAGGGTGAGAGTGCGTATAATCCATGGACTCAACATTAGTCATAAAGAACTCACATACTTATTGCAAAAATCTACAAGCCATCAAAAACCAAAGCACTACGCGCATGCTCCTAGGGGGATAGATTGGTAGGAAAAGACCATCGCTCGTCCCCGACCGCCACTCATAAGGAGGACAATCAAAGAAACCCTCATGTTTCAAATTTGTTACATAACGTTTACCATACGTGCATGCTACGGGACTTGCAAACTTCAACACAAGCATTTCTCAAATTCACAACTACTCAACTAGCATGACTTTGATATTATCACCTCCATATCTCAAAACAATTATCAAGCATCAAACTTTTCTTAGTATTCAACGCACTCAAAAGAAAGTTTTACAAATCTTGAATACCAAGCATATTATTATTAAGCAAATTACCATGCTATTTATGACTCTCAAAATAATCTAAGTGAAGCATGAGAGATCAATAGTTTCTTTAAAACAAATCCACCACCGTGCTCTAAAAGATATAAGTGAAGCACTAGAGCAAAACTATATAACTCAAAAGATATAAGTGAAGCACATAGAGTATTCTATAAAATTCCAATTCATGTATGGCTCTCTCAAAAGGTGTGTACAGCAAGGATGATTGTGGTAAACAAAAAAGCAAAGACTCAAATCATACAAGACGCTCCAAGCAAAACACATATCATGTGGTGAATAAAAATATAGCTCCAAGTAAAGTTACCGATGGAAGTAGAAGAAAGAGGGGATGCCTTCCGGGGCATCCCCAAGCTTAGGCTCTTGCCACTCCTTGTTCCATAATCCATCAGAAGATTTCACCCAAAACTTGAAAACTTCACAACACAAAACTCAACAGAAATCTCGTGAGCTCCGTTAGCGAAAGAAAACAAAATACCACTTCAAGGTACTGTAATGAACTCATTATTTGTTTATATTGGTGTTAAACCTACTGTATTCCAACTTCTCTATGGTTTATAAACTATTTTACTAGCCATAGATTCATCAAAATACGCAAACAACACACGAAAAACAGAATCTGTCAAAAACTGAACAGTCTGTAGTAATCTGTAACTAACTCAAACTTATGGAACTCGAAAAATTCAGACTAAATAGGAAGACCTAGGAAATTTGTTTATTGATCAGAAGCAATTGGAATCACTATTTTATCACGTTCTTGTGAATTTTAACAATTGTTTTCGTGAACCAAAAGTTTCTGGAAATTACAGCAAGATCAAATAACTATCATCCAAAAAGATCCTATAGGTTTAACTTGGCACAAACACTAATTAAACATAAAACCACATCTAAACAGAAGGTAGATGTATTATTTATTCCTAAACAGAAACAAAAGAAATAAAACTAAAAATAAAATTGGGTTGCCTCCCAACAAGCGCTATCGTTTAACGCCCCTAGCTAGGCATAAAAGCAAGGATAGATCTAGGTATTGACATCTTTGGTAGGCAATCCATAAGTGGCTCTCATGATAGATTCATATGGTAATTTTATTTTCTTCCTAGGGAAGTGTTCCATGCCTTTCTTTAATGGAAATTGGAATATAATATTCCCTTCCTTCATATCAATAATTACATCAATTGTTCTAAGGAAAGGTCTACCAAGAATAATAGGACAAGAAGGATTGCAATCTATATCAAGAACGATAAAATCTACGGGCACATAATTCCTATTTGCAACAATAAGAACATCATTAATTCTTCCCATAGGTTTCTTAATAGTGGAATCCGCAAGATGCAACTTTAGAGGGCAATCATCAAAATCACGGAAATCTAGCAAATTGCACAAAGTTTTGGGAATAGTGGAAACACTAGCACCCAAATCACATAAATCATAAAATTCATGATCCTTAATCTTAATTTTAATAGTTGGTTCCCACTCATCATAAAGTTTTCTAGGGATAGAAACTCCCAACTCAAGTTTTTCTTCATAAAAGTGCATCAAGGCATCAACGATATGTTTGGTAAAAACTTTATTTTGACTATAAGCATGAGGAGAATTTAGCACGGATTGCAACAAGGAAATACAATCAATTAAAGAGCAACTTTCATAATTAAATTCCTTAAAATACAAAATAGTGGGTTTAGTGTGACACTCCAAATTTTTTTATTTATTTTTTAACAAAAGCCTTGCTTGATTTGAAGAAGGTCATTTAAATTCTTCCTAAAACCTCTCTCTCTCAAAACTTTTCCCCATGGCAAGGATTTCATTTCTCTTGTATCTTCTTCAACCCTGGTGTTTGGTTATTTAAAACCTTTATTCTGAGTTTCCCATCTCAAAAATATTTTTGGAATTTATTTTCTTTTAAAAAGAAGAAACCCTATGGGTTTTGGGGCTTCTTTTGTTCTGAAACCATCCATGGTTTTTACCGTGCCTCATGTGGTAAAATCCTCCCAAAACCCCTCCCTACACTTTGGGGCAACCTAAACATTCTGTCCCAACAAGTTCAATCCATTTTTGGATTTTAATTCATTTATTTTACTCCCCAAAACAATTCTGTCTTTTATTCTAAGCCTAGATGATTTACAAAGGAAGTACCAGTTTTCCTTTGAGTTTTGATCTCAAACCAACTCCTCTGGATAGTCCTTAGCACCCCCAACCTAGATCCATCAAGATCCACTCTTCCTCTTTTCAAAATTTTCAAGTTTCAACCTCTGCAAGTTTGGACCAGATTCATCATTTTGGTGAAATTCATATTTTCCTTTCTCCAAAAATTCCACCAAAATTCAGGCAGTCCCCAGGTGCTTTGAGAGGCCACCACACCAAAGATCAGCCCCAGATAAATTTTTCTCATCCTTGAATCATTTCATCAAACACTTGGCCTAAGACTGTTCTGTACACTTTCAAGAAAATTCAGAGTTTGAGTTATCTTGATGTCGTTTTTAAATCGGTGGCTTGTCATCGATCACCCGTGCACTCTGGCGCGTTGCGCACGGCCCCTTCTCCTTGACCAGAGCACCGCACGCCCTCTTGGACGGACGCAGGTGTCGGTGGCGGCGAGCATCGCCGACGCCGGCAGCTTCTGCGGTGGCAGAGCCACCCGTGGCGGCCAACGGAGCCAGCGCCGGCTCGCTACGCCGTTCTGCGCCGCCCAATGCTCCCTAGCCCTCCGCATGGCCTCATGCATGCCAGCACACACCGCAGCACCGTCGCCGTGGCCCGGCAAGCACAGGGCGCGCCCTCTGCCGCCGACGGGCCCGCGCCGCCCCGTTCTGCCGAAACCACCCAGCACGCCCAATCAAGCCAAGGTTAGATGCAAACGGAGCCCGTGGACCTCCACGTCGATGCTCAACCCCCTAATCTCCCCGACCAAGCACTGCGCCGCCGTAACCATCGCCGGAGATCCCCGTTCACGGCCACCGCCTCGGATCGCCTATATAAAGAGGTCCCGAGCTCGTTCTCGAGCACGCACCACCACTGCACCCCACCAGTATCCCGCCAAGCCACTAGGAGGACCTCGAGGAGGTCTCCTCCCCCAACTCCGGCCGCCCCGATCCGCCTCGGCCACCAACTCGATCCACTCCGGTGAGGCCATCCCCGCCGCCCAAACCTCGTCAGTAGCCTCCTCGGGAACCCAATTATCTAACCCCGTCTTCAATTTGACCTCCGCAGCCCTCCCCGACGAGATCCAACTCCACCCGAGCCACCGTCCGCTGGAGCAAGGGCCGCCGTCGATGTGGTGCTCGCCGACAACCACCACCACCACCAACCGACGCGGAAGGACACACTAAGCACGTAGGTACTCTCTGATCCACCCAACTCGCCGTGGATCGCCGCCGGCGACCACCGCAGCTCTCGGGCGCCGACGAGCTCTGTTCCTCCCCGTTTGAAATTTCAAACCTGACGGGTGGGACCCCTTGTCAGTTTTTTTCTTTTTATTCGAATCGTTTTCTGAAAACACCTTCGTGCAGAGTACGTTTTCCTTTGCAGTTGACGGCTTTTTAGCCGAAGCATTTTCTGTTTTTATAAGTTGGCCCCTGGAAACTTTCTGTTTCATTACAGATGAGTCCCTGGATTAAAACCTTTATAACTTTTAAACAAAAACCGATTTTTGATTGATTCTTTTTCTGTCATCTTTTTTTTTCTGTCTAGTTTTTTTTCATAGTTATTAGAAAAATATTTGGAACACTTTTCTGTGCACTCACGGTATTTACGTTAAGTACGTATTTTCTTATACCGTAGATACCGGAGGAGGTGACGGAACCGCGAACTTCGCCAAGCTAGACTCTGACTACTCCGAACCAGGCAAGCATGTTTGAACTTTTGATATGATGAATGTTCGTTGCATGTTTGCATTAAGTAGTTTCATGGCATGTTTATGAGTATTTCGATAAATGTTACAATACATGCAAAGTTGAGGCAAGTGAGTTCGAAAATCCATATGTTGTTGGTTATAAGTTTGCATGGCCATGTGATGGCATGAGAATGGGTAAGATGGCAGTGTTGTAGCATGCCAGTCTTAAGCCAGACCTTTTGACTTCAGTGTCAACGTGAATCAAGTCACGTTTCCATCCGTTTCCCTTCCCGTACTACCACATGTTTTCCACAAGGGATATGGCTTAGTAAGTTGCAAACCGCTTTCCTGGTACACACCAAATAGAGAGGCCGGGATGAGGGTTCCATGGCCCTGGATTAAAGCCCGTCATCCGGTCAAGGGGCATGGGTGTTTTCGGTTGGGATCGAGAGGGGGGCACCCCTTAGAGCGCGCGTATATAAATTTGATCCCATGCTATTCGAGGTTGTGATCTCCCCGTCTCAAAGTTTTTCTTGAACGTTGTCTAGGGTGATTCCTGGCATCGTGAGGTGGGATGGGTGTGTACTGGTTAGATGTGTTTCTACCAAAATATCGTAAACGGAACTAGTCCTCGTGACTACGGAAATCCTGTGGCTGTGGATAATTAGTACAAACTCTGCAGAGTCAAAATCCTTTGAAACAATCTTATCCATGTCCGAGTACTATGTTCAACTTATCTTGTCAGTATCAGTCTCAGTGACAAAACTCCGGTAAATTACATGAGTGTTAAGTCCGGTTAAAATGTTTATTCCTGTGGATGGACTAACCCGTTTATTATTATGTGTTGAATATTTCCTATGAGTATTATATCTTGTGAATTTATCACATATGAGTAATAAGCCCTTTCCGCGATGTCGCTCAGACGTCCGACTGTGGCACACTTGTTATTTACTTTTGATATAAGCCCTTTCTGCGATGTCGCTCAGACGTCCGACTGTGGCATGCTCGTTATTTACTTTCGATATAAGCCCTTTCTGCGATGTCGCTCAGACGTCCGACTGTGGCACACTTGTTATTTACTTTTGATATAAGCCCTTTCGCAATGTCGCCAGACGTCCGATCGTGGGTACGATTGTTATTTACTTTCGATATAAGCCCTTTCTGCGATGTCGCTCGACGTCCGATCGTGGCACGATGTCATTTACTTTTCAATATAAGCCCTTTATGTGGTGTCGCTTAGACGCCCGACTGCGGCATGATAATTTATTTTGTTTACCCTTCGAGGCGTCGCTCCAGACACCCGATCGGTTTTTAGTTATTTTGTTGGGATTTCGGGAAGACTACCGCCCGACTTCCTTTTTACTTATCATGTAGTGCAAGTAATTATTATTTGAATGTGCATTGTTAATTGTTCATGATGCATTCATGCATACATTTATTATATATTATATCCGAACTGTCTTGCGAGTACTTTCAAAGTACTCACCGGCTTGTTGATTTGGCGGATGTTGATGAAGGCGATCTCATGGATGAAGAGTTCGATAGCGAGTCCGACACCTAGAGGAGTCCTACCAGTCTCGTGCGATCTTGGATTTGGTCATCAGATTATATCCGCTTCGCTACCGAATAAATTCATCGAGCCTCACCCGGCGCCGATGAGCTGCCGTTTAGGAGTCATGTTATCCTCCCCATCGTGATATATCCACCACCACTTTTATCTCGAGTCAAGAGCATGCCACCACGCCTTGCGCCATGACTGCCCTTATGTACAATATTGGCGTGTTTGTAATAATTTGTTGAGCAGCCTCAGCTCAACCTGTAATATATTTTATGCTATCGCCTTCGCATCAAGTATTTGTCTACCAAGAAGGATAATTCTTCTTATATCGGGACCTAAAGATCGGTTTCTCAATAAGTATTTTGTTGAAAATCCAGTCGTGACAAACTTGGTACCAAAGCCAGGCTGATCAGTAGGAAGCCACTAGGTGCGATCGCTAACCGTTATTAACATAATAGAGTTAATTTTTTTTGCAATGTAGTCATTTTCGACGACCAAGATATATTTATGATCCGACCATTCAGAATTTTTGCCTACTTTTTTAGATGGCTGGCAACGACTGTGAGTCACAGGTGTTCGCCAACGTGCCTGAGGGGTTCGTCAAGCTCCTCTCCTTCATCGTCCAGGTCACGATGGGGCCATCAGTGCTCCCAGGCTTCACACTCTACCCGCACAAGATCAACGACAGTCTGACCATGCACCAGGCCATGGTGCAATTCAAGGGAGGGCGTGTTGAGTTACGCCACTTACGGTTCTTGGGGAGAGCCATGCCTACGGAGAGGCATGCTATGCAGATGGCTGCCCGTGAGGCGATAGCTCGTCTCCGGGATGTTCTTCCTTCAATGAAGACTCGTCGCTACCGCTACCTTCCATGCCACGTGCCATACACCTGTCACTACTCATTCGCTTGCCCCAGAGGAGAGCGAGACGAGGCTATTGAGATGCTTGTCGAGTACCTCCGAGCTCTGGAGGCAGCCTTCGACAACCTGGTGGATGACCCTGTGGCTGCCCGCATGGACTCAGTCCATGGCTGTGCCGCCAACAGGAGGGAGCTCCTGCACACCGCACCACCGCTGACTTTCGTCTCGTCCTCGGCATCTTATTCTCCTACCATTCTCGCCACTGCTCGTCGCCTGCCTACCACTGAGGAGCTCAACCAAGTCATTGCGCCCACTCCAGTTCGTTCCGCACCACCTATTGCGCCCACTCCTGTTCGTGTTGCTCCGCCTATGGCGCCCGCTCCATCAACTCAGCGCAGCACATCACGTCTGGAGCCTATTAGCGAGGAGGAGGTTGAGTCCCCAGCCTCACTGCGCCTCACCCTCGGCAGGCCAAGGGAGATCCTTACCATCTCCGACTGAGCGCGCTTAGCCGCCATGCGATGTACCGACTTGTATGATATGTTTATATGTACATAGGTTGTGAGAAGTAGCTTGTTTGCGCATCATGTTGGAACTGGGAGAAGTGCACTAGCCTAAATAACATGTCAGGTATATGTACGCATATCCTGAGTGATGTATTGTATAATTACTGCTTGCGTGTAAGATATGTAATAGTCCTTCTCCGTGCGCAATCGTTTATTCTCTTGAAAAATCTTGGAGCTTTTAAAATTTCCCGTATTTATGAATTTATTGACTTTTGCGACTCATTTTCTTTTCTTATGAGTTTTACAAAATATATCCCCAGAGTGAAAAATGTCACGTCCTTGGACGCGCTCCATACCAAATCCGCCAGAGGAAAATTATGGCACACCACCAAGCAACAATTTCACACAGGGGCGGTCAAGTCAACAGGGCAGTGAAACAACATTTACCCAAGTATGCCGCCTTTATGAACAGAGTCAGCAACAACATCAGGAAATGATGAACCAAGTCATCAATATGGGAAATCACCGTGGGCAGTATCATCAGCAATCCAAGTTATCCGAGCTACGTAAGACGCGTCCCCTAACATTTTCTCATCTTGACAAACCTCTTGAGGCCGACGGTAGCTTGAGACATGGAAAGAAAATTAATTATTGCACAGTGTTCAGACCGTGAGAAAGTACTATATGCACCACACTATCTCACTAGAGCAGCTGCATCATGGTGGGAAAATTTCCTACACATGCACCTCAACGAAAATGATATAACCGGGAGGAGTTCAAAGAAGGTTTTCGTGGGGCGCACATTCCTAAAAGTGTTATGAAGATCAAGAAGAGAGAATTTGACGACCTCAAACAAAGGACCATGACGGTGTCAGAATACAACAGCTAGTTTACTCTGTTGTCTCACTACGCCAACGAAGAGTGTATGACTGAAAGCAAGAAGATGAAAAAAATTCTTGGATGGCCTGGCACCGCGCTTAAATGCCAGCTGGTTGTGCACACTTTCCCAGATTTCAAAACACTGGTGGATAAGGCTATTACCTTGGAAAATGAGCAACGCAGCTTGGAGGATTTCCGCAAGCGAAAAAGGGACCAGACTACTCTTGCTCGCAACCACCGGAGCAAGATGGATTTTCAGAAAAGTGGGACACACAAACCCATGACGAATATTCACACCCAATCAATAATTTCCATGCAAGGGACAAGGAGTTCACATATCGCCCAGGCGTTACTTGCTACGCTTGTGGAGAAGAAGGGCACTATGCCAAGCAGTGTCCCAAGCCAAGGAACTCGACCCCAAAGCCGAACAACGGTGGCAATAATTTAGCGCCCAAGCGAAACAATTTCAACCCCAATAATAACCACAGGAAGGGTCATCTGAACCACGTGACCAGAGAAGAAGCACAAAATGCCCCGGATATCGTACTCGGTACGTTCCCTGTCAACACAATACCTGCCACGGTTTTGTTTGATTCTGGAGCTTCTCACTCGTTCATTTCGAAGAGATTTTCTTTGCAAAATAATTTTTCGATGCTTCCCTTGGAAAAGTCCATGATCATCAAGTCCCCTAGGATTAAGGAAGTTACTCAGAGTTACTGCCAAGGTGTGGTTATTGAGTTTGAAGGACTGAAGTTTCACGCCAACCTTATTGTATTGGAAAATAAAGGGCTGGATGTCATCTTAGGGATGGATTGGTTAACCACCAACAAAGGATTTATTGACTGCTTCAACCGGACCATAATTCTCACCCACCATCACGGGAAGACAATAAAAGTTTCAGCCAAAGAGAGACGGATATCTCGGCAACCGAGGTTGAACAAGGTGGACGTTTCTGAATTAAGCAAAGTTCCAGTAGTATGTGAATTTCCAGACGTATTTCCCGAAGAACTACCAGGCATGCCACCAGACCAAGAGATAGAATTCAGCATTGAGCTAGCACCCGGAACCGCTCCCATTTACAAGAAACCATACAGAATGGCACCATCCGAGTTGGTAGAATTGAAGAAGCAAATAAAAGAATTACTGGACAAAGGATATATACGAGCCAGTTCTTCACCTTGGGGTTCACCAATTTTATTTGCCAAGAAAAAGGATGGGACACTGAGATTGTGTATAGACTATCGAGCACTTAACATGGTCACAATCAAGAACAAATACCCAATGCCGCGGATAAATGATTTATTTGATCAGCTCGCTCAGGCCAAAGTATTCTCAAAAATTGACTTAAGGTCGGGGTACCATCAATTAAAAGTACGAACAGAGGATATCCCCAAGACAGCCTTCACCTCCAGATACGGACTGTATGAGTTCACAGTAATGCCGTTTGGACTAACAAACGCACCCGCATATTTTGTTCATCACATGAACAAAGTATTTATGAAGTTTATGGACAAGTTTGTTGTGGTATTTATCGACGATATTCTGATATACTCCAAGACACCAGAAGGGCACGCTGAACATCTCCGAATCATACTAGGAGAACTAAGGAAACATCAATTGTACGCCAAGTTCAGCAAGTGTGAATTTTGGCTAAGATAGGTAGGTTTTCTGGGCCACGTACTGACCCAGGAAGGTATTGCCATAGACCCGGAAAAGGTCAAGGCCGTACTTGGCTGGAAACCACCAGCCAGCGTAACGGACGTACGAAGTTTCTTGGGAATGGCAGGATACTACCGGAGATTTATTGAAGGATTCTCCACCATAGCAAAGCCAATGACGCAGTTACTCAAGAAGGACAAGAAGTTCGAATGGACTGAAGCTTGCGAGAAAAGTTTCCAAGAGCTAAAAAGGAAATTGACGACAGCAACAGTATTAATTGTGCCCGACATACACAAAAATTTTGAGGTGTATTGTGACGCATCCCGGAAGGGCCTCAGATGCGTATTGATGCAAGAAGGCAAGGTGGTCGCATATGTCTCCAGACAACTTCGCAAGAACGAAGAAAATTACCCTACTCATGACCTAGAGTTGGCAGCAGTCATCCATGCACTCAAGGAGTGGAGACATTTCCTACTTGGAAATCGTTGTGAAATATACACAGACCATAAGAGCCTCAAGTATATTTTCACACATCCGGAACTAAATTTACGGCAACGACGCTGGTTGGAATTAGTAAAGGATTATTGTCGGTGTCAAAACCGGCGGATCTCGGGTAGGGGGTCCCGAACTGTGCGTCTAGGCGGATGGTAACTGGAGACAAGGGACACGATGTTTTTACCTAGGTTCGGGCCCTCTCGATGGAGGTAATACCCTACTCCTGCTTGATTAATATTGATGATATGGGTAGTACAAGAGTAGATCTACCACGAGATCAAGGATGCTAAACCCTAGAAGCTAGCCTATGGTATGATTGTTGTTCGTCCTACGGACTAAAACCCTCCGGTTTATATAGACACCGGATAGGTTAGGGTTACACAGAGTCGGTTACAATGGTAGGAGATTTACATATCCGTATCGCCAAGCTTGCCTTCCACGCCAAGGAAAGTCCCATCCGGACATGGGACGAAGTCTTCAATCTTGTATCTTCATAGTCTTGGAGTCCAGCCGTGACGATAGTCCGGCTATCCGGACACCCCCTAGTCCAGGACTCCCTCAGTAGCCCCTGAACCAGGCTTCAATAACGACGAGTCCGGCGCGCATATTGTCTTCGGCATTGCAAGGCGGGTTCTTCTCCAAATTCCATAGACTTGTCGAATAGTGTCCGGCTTCTGATAAATGTTGCGCTCCTCGGCTTCTATGCCCAATAATGGCCATCTTCCACGTGTTTGAATGAATGCGAACAACCAAGGTATTTTTACAATTACCCCCCTAGCCGCGCAAATGAGCCGCCTATAAAAGGGGCAAGGATCTAGATCTGAGTCACACCATCCCCCTTTGCGAAGCTTTCATCGAGCGCCTCGACCAAAGCCCATTCCATCATGGACGGTCGACGCGGCTCCTCTTCTCGCGCCCAGCCCTCAACCAAGAAATTGGGAGAGATGCTCAGTCCCGCGTAGCGAGCTAGTTATACTCCAAGCCAAGGGATTTCTCCCCCCGGCCTTCATGGTTCCGGTTCGAGCCGGACTTGCCACCTACAAGGGCGGAAAGCAAGCGGAGAGCGTCCCCGATCCTTCTAAAGGAGAGCGGGTATGCTTCATCTCTTATCTAGTAAGAGGCCTCAGATTTCCCATCCATCAGTTTCTCCGGGGGCTCTTGGAGTTCTACGGCCTCCAATTGCACCACCTTACTCCTGCCTCCATCCTGCACATCGCGGGCTTCGTGGCCCTTTGCGAACTATTCTTGGGCGTCGAGGCTCATTTTGGACTATGGAAGAGAATATTCTGCCTAGTACCCCGTCCCGATGAGGGGTCAATATATCAAGTGGGCGGAGCCGAGCTATGGCGCATCACCGGGACCGGATACCTATCCGGAACCCCAAAGAAGGCGTTCGAAGACTGGCCTTCGGAATGGTTTTACATGGAGGACGTCCCGCTGCCGGATCCTGTTCGGAACGGCCTTCCGGAGTTCAGCAATGCTCCTCTGAAGAAGCGCCTAAGCTGGCGCCCTCGAGCCCTCGGAGAGAAGATGACCGGATGTCCGCTATTTGATGAGCCGAATAAGGTTATCGGCTCATGCCGGATTGACCATGACAGGAGTCATGGCAATCTGCATTATGAGGAGTGCAGCCGCTCCAATACAGGGGCCACCCATGTGGGACTTCAACGGGAGGACGATGCCGCCCGCCATGGCCGCAAAGGGCTGTGGATCGGTCACCGAACTGGTGAAGATCTTGTCTGCCATGTACAAAGGAGAGGAGGAGGA
Organism: Aegilops longissima; assembly: GCA_021605205.1. Taxonomy (NCBI): domain Eukaryota; kingdom Viridiplantae; phylum Streptophyta; class Magnoliopsida; order Poales; family Poaceae; genus Aegilops; species Aegilops longissima. The sequence goes on along the minus strand of CM038681.1, from coordinate 499,471,748 downwards.
TTTCCTCCGTGTCAACCCACTGAAGGAGTTTTCTTTGAATAATCCTCAAAGCTGGGTAAGCAAACATCTTTGTGACCTGTCCGATCCATGTTCCCGTAGTTAAATATCTCATTTCATGGTTTTTATGCAGAGAACTGCGGATATGGAGAAGATACACAGCCCGCCCCACAACCCGAGGATCCGGAGCGGTCCTCGATCCGACCTCCAAGAGGATCCGGATATAACGGTGGAGTTGATCGGCGGGTGTTCTACCAACTTAGCATCGACAATGCTTTGGTAGCCATTACGGCCGATTACCCCGAATACTTCCAGCCCACTGTAATCGAGACCAAGATCCCAAAACCCTGATAATGACCCATCCGTGCTTATTTTTGATCACCGTATACCAATGGTGTTTCGCAGGGGGTACCTTCGAGGTGGGAAGCCGAGCCTGCGGCGGCTGGCCAACAAGGGGCAGCGCGGCCCCGCAGGTTAAAAAGAAGTGCAGTCCGGATCGAAACTCCGCCGCAACGGTATAGCGTGTCACCATACTCCCCGGATTGATTCCTGGTAGGCGTACTTACACTGATGCTCTTTTCAGGAAAAAGAGCGCTCGTCGGACTGAGTCCGGAGAGGTTGCCAATCGAACCTTCACCGGCCAAGCTTCAAAGCCGGGTCCGGAGGCTGAGGCGAGCACGAGACGTGCGTCGGATGCTCCTCCAACAGAGGATGCCGACAGGTTTTCCGCCACCAACTCCGAGGTGGAGAGCGCCTTGAATCACAGGCGTCGCCGGACAGTTCTTCGTGACGCATGTTTCTCCCAAGAGGCCTTGAATGCCTTTGATTCGGGAGATGCGCACCTCCGTGCCGCTCAAGATGGTCTAGCCAGAGCCATGGAGCAGTATGTAAAGGACATACGGGTAAGAAAATTTGACAGCTATATATGCCAGTAGCCCTCAAGACTTAAAATAGTTAGAGTAACTGATTTAAGGATCATTTGTTATGCAGGATCTTACAGAAAAGAATACCCGACTGTCCCAGGAGCTTGAAGAGTGCAAGGCCCAACTTGAGGCCGCACTAGCCGCTACAGGGGGAGCTACAGAGGCCCCTTCTGGTAATATATGCTTTTAAAAAATAAATAGTTTATAAAGTGCGGCTGGTGTGTAAATCTGACCAAAACATTGCAGATGGCGCCGGACTAGATCCGGACAAGCAACAACTCTTATGCCAGTTAAAGGCTGGCGAGAGTGTGCTTACGAGGGTGCGGCAGGAGAAGAATAATCTCCAAGATGCCAACACCAAGCTGGGTGAGGAACTAAAGGACGTTCGTGCCCAGTTGTCTGACTCCGTAAAGGAGAATCGGCGGCTTCATCGCGGCATTTTCAGTAAGTGCTTGAGCAAACTTTGAAAATAGTTCGGCGAGGAAGGCCACTAACATAAACATGTATGTAGGTTTGCTCACAGGTCGTCCTGAGGAGGAGATGCCTAGTTCTTTGGGTGATCTTCTTCCCGAATTGCGTCAGCTGCACGAACGAGTCCGACAGGTGATGAAAGGCATCGGCCAAGCCTTGTGGCCATCTATCTCCCTGCCCGAAGGCATTGGGGAGCTGGCGGAGCGGCTTCAAGGAGCACGGCGGCGCTTCCGGCTATGGAAGATATCGGCCTGCCGTCAAGGCGCCAGGAGGCTGGGCCATGGTGAAGGCGCGGTACACGGTTGTTGACCCAAACCACATGGCCGAGGTCGGACCTGTGGGGCGGATGGGATGGAGATCCTGTAAAGTTAGTGTACGCCAAGTAGAATTGGCCGCCAAGTATTCCCAACAAGATTGTAAATTAGATAGCCTATTAGATGGCATTGAGGTGGAATACAATGAGTCGAGTTGACTATGTAAAAATATGACATGAAAAAATGTCTTCTAGCGGATTGTAGATCGCTTGTCGAAGCGGACCTTTTAACCGACCTCCGGACCCAATAGTCCGGAGTGTGTCTGAATACCTTCGTGGTTATATAAGAACCGTGGTATGCATGGAGACAAGGCGTAGGGGTCATTGTTGTTGTATCAGACAAGTGCCCAACTAGTTATGTTATATTACATGGGTAGTAAGAAACATCTTCCAGGGAGAATAGTTCCGTTAAGGGTTCCTTTCGCTGGGATGCATGCCCTAAAGTGCATGTCAAAGCTGCTATGAAAGCAAAAAATCATCTGGGGAAGATGGGTAAATAGTTAAAAATCATATTTCAGTTCACCAACCGAATATTCCCTTAAGAACGCTAGCTTTCGGCTTCACCCAGTCTGAGGTACACATCCGGCTGACCCGGCAGTAGCAATCGTAGAGGTGCTCCCTTTACCACCTAGCCGAACAATCGGGAACGTAGGGATAAGCATAGGAGCCAGGCAACCCAGCTCGGCTAAAACTTAAGTCATATCGATGCATATAATGGTGAATAAAAGGTACATGCGGAAGTTTAACACATGTGTTGGGCATGAAGCTCAGATAAATAAGCTTCATTAAAGAAGCCCCGTGTATAATGAGCGCGGACAGCGTGTCAAGTGTGTGTGGAAAAAGCGCAAACGAGCCTCTAGAGGCTACAAGAAGAAGAAGGAGGAAGGAGAGAAATAAAAGACAGCAAAAAGCAAAAATAAAGAATGCGGACGGAGGAAGGAGACGAACTTGGAGTCCGGCACTTAGGCGTAGAATCTTCGTAGACGGGCTGCGTTCCATGGGTTCGGCTCGAGTCGGTTATCCGATGCGTTTTGCAGACGGTATGCTCCGCCGGTCAGGACCTGGTCGATGATGAAGGGACCTTCCCATTTGGGCTTGAGTTTGTCCTTTTTCTTGTCCAACAGGCGTAGAACTAGTTCGCCAACGTTATAAGCTTTGGCCCATACTTCCCTGCTTTGATATCTTCGAGCCTGCTGTTGATAGAATGCGGAACGACCTTTTGCCACGTCGCGCTCCTCCTCCAATGCGTCCAAACTGTCCCGCCGATCGAGCTCGGCTTCTCTTTCTTCATACATGCGTACGCGAGGTGAGTCATGTATTATGTCGCAGGGCAAGACTGCCTCTGCGCCGTACACCATGAAGAATGGTGTAAATTCGGTAGTACGATTCGGCGTGGTCCGCAGCCCCCAGAGTACGGAGTCAAGCTCCTCGACCCAGTGCGTGTTAGATTCCTTGAGGGACCACACTAGTCTGGGTTTAATGCCGCTCATGATTAGACCGTTTGCCCGTTCGACTTGGCCGTTGGTTTGAGGGTGATAGACTGAGGCGTAATCAAGCTTGATGCCCATGTTTTGCACCATGATTTGACCTCATCGGCCGTGAAGTTGGTGCCATTGTCAGTGATGATACTGTGGGGGACACCGTAACGGTGCACTACCCCTGATATGAAGTCTATCACTGGTCCGGATTCGGCCGTTTTAACTGGTTTGGCCTCTATCCATTTGGTGAATTTGTCCACCATGACCAATAGGTATTTTTGCTTGTGGGTTCCTCCCTTGAGGGGTCCAACCATGTCAAGCCCCTAGACCGCAAACGGCCAGGTGATGGGTATAGTTTTAAGGGCGGTGGGTGGCATGTGGCTTTGGTTAGCAAAAAGCTGGCAACCGACGCATCGTTGGACTAAGTCCTGCGCATCTGCCCGGGCCGTCGGCCAACAAAATCCTGTACGGAAGGCCTTGCCTACAAGGGCCCGGGCTGCGGCGTGGTGCCCACCCAGTCCGGCATGAATTTCAGCCAGGAGGTTTCGCCCTTCCTCTTCGGAGATACACCTTTGAAGGACTCCGGTAGTGCTTTTCTTATAAAGCTCTCCCTCATGGACTTTATAGGCTTTAGAGCACCGTACTATGCAGCGAGCCTCATTTTGGTCTTCGGGGAGTTCCTGCCTAGTTAGGTAGGCTAGGAATGGTTCCGTCCACGGGGCGATAACTGCCATTATTTCGTGAGCAAAAGGTGTTATCTCAGGGGCGGAGCCTCCGGTTGTGTCAGAGTGTTCGGCGTCAGGCGGTGCGGTTGGGTCCGGATTGTTATTATCGGACTCCCCTTCCCATAGTACGGATGGCTTGAATAGCCGTTCCAAAAAGATATTGGGTGGGACGGCATCGCGTTTTGCGTCGATGCGTGCCAATATATCCGCCGCCTGGTTGTTATCCCGGGCTATATGATGAAATTCGAGCCCTTCGAACCGTGCTGACATTTTTAGGACCGCATTGCGGTATGCTGCCATTTTTGGATCTTTGGCGTCAAAGTCTCCGTTTATTTGAGATATTGCGAGGTTTGAATCCCCGCGCACCTCTAGGCTTTGAATGCCCATGGAGACTGCCATCCGGAGGCCGTGCAGAAGGGCCTCGTATTCGGCTGCGTTGTTGGAGTCCGTATACATTATCTGAAGGACGTATTGGACTGTGTCCCCGGTTGGGGACGTCAGGATGACGCCAGCCCCCAGGCCAGCGAACATTTTGGAGCCGTCAAAGTGCATGATCCAATTGGAGTATGCACCGTACTCTTTAGGGAGTTCGGCTTCAGTCCATTCGGCCACGAAGTCGGCCAAAACCTGCGACTTAATAGCTCGTCGTGGCTTATAAGTTATGTTGAATGGGAGGAGCTCTATGGCCCATTTAGCAATCCGGCCCGTCGCGTCGCGGTTGTTTATAATGTCATTAAGAGGTACTTCGGAGGCTACCGTTATCGAACACTCTTGAAAGTAGTGTCGCAGCTTCCGGATGCCATGAACACCGCGTATGCTATCTTTTGATAGTGTGGGTACCGGACTTGCATGGAGTTAGGACGGTGGACACATAATAAACCGGTTTTGAATAGGGAACCGTGTCCGTCCGTTCTCGTTCGACAATGAGCACCGCTACCGACAACTTGATGTGTTGCGGCGATGTATAATTGCATTGGTTCGCCCACGTTGGGCGCGGCCAGGACCGGATTTGTTGCCAAAATGGCCTTTATTTCTTCGAGTCCGGCCGTGGCGGCATCCGTCCACTCGAAGTGTTTGGTGCGACGGAGGAGGCGGTAAAGAGGTAATGCCTTTTCTCCTAAACGGGAGATAAAGCGGCTTAGACCCGCTACGCATCCCGTCAATTTTTGTATTTGTTTGAGGTTTTTTGGAATATCCAATTGTGACAGAGCTCGAATCTTGGCTGGGTTTGCTTCAATTCCTCTACCGGACACAATGAAGCCCAGGAGCTTTCCGGCTGGAATGCCAAAGACGCATTTTTCCGGATTGAGCTTGATGTCATATTTTCGAAGATTGTCGAATGTGAGCCTCAAGTCGTCTACTAGATTTTCGACGTGCTTGGTTTTGACGACCACGTCATCTACATATGCTTCCACCGTTTTGCCGATCTGGTTTGCCAGACATGTCTGAATCATGTGCTGATATGTTGCGCCGACGTTTTTTAGCCCAAAGGGCATTGTGTTGAAGCAGAACGGGCCGCATGGAGTGATGAATGCTGTTGCAGCTTGGTCTGGCTCCGCCATCTTGATTTGGTGGTAGCCGGAGTACGGGTCGAGGAAGCACAAGCGCTAGGATTTATCCTTCTTTCGTACCATCACCAGGTTCGCTAGCCAGTCCGGATGTTTTATATCTCTGATGAATCCGGCCTCCAAAAGTTTGGCTAGCTCCTCTCCCATGGCCTGTCTCTTGGGTTCGGAAAAGCGCCGAAGAGCCTGTTTGACTGGCTTGAATCCTTTTAGGATGTTTAGGCTGTGCTCGGCCAGCTGACGTGGGATTCCTGGCATGTCTGAAGGGTGCCAGGCAAATATATCCCAGTTTTCTTGTAGAAATTCTCGTAGTGCGACGTCTACATCAGGGTTTAATTATGCCCCGATGGAGGCCGTCTTTGCAGGGTCCGTTGGGTGGACTTGGAATTTGACTACTTCATCCGCTGGTTTAAAAGAGGTGGACTTGGATCTTTTATCAAGTATCACATCGTCCCTGTTCACCGTGGAGCGCATCGCGGTGAGTTCCTCGGCCGCTAGGGCTTTGGATAGTGCCTCGAGGGCTAGTGCGGCTGTCTTATTTTCGGTAGCGAGTGCTATGTTCGGATCACTAGCGAGAGTGATGATTCCGTTGGGACCGGGCATTTTAAGCTTCATGTACCCATAATGGGGTATAGCTTGAAAAATGGTGAATGCCTCTCGTCCTAATAAAGCATGATATCCGCTGTTGAGCGGGCCACTTGAAATGTGACCTCCTCGGACTGTAATTGTCCGTGAGCGAACACTACGTCCAGCGTGATTTTTCCTGTAGCATGCTTCCGGCTGGGATTATTCCTCTAAAGGTTGTGCTGCTTCGCTCAATGCGGTTCCATCTATTTCCATTTTTCGAGGGTTTCCTCATAGATGAGGTTTACGCTGCCGCCATCCATGAGTACCTTAGTAAGGCGAAAGCCGCTCTACTATCGCCGAGGACCAATGCGGCTGGTGCCCGGCAGTTCGAATTTAGGTTAAATCCACGGCATTGAAGGTAATAGCCGTGTCCTCCATGGATTTATTGTTGCTACCGGTAGACTTGACAAGGTTGCGGAGTTGTCGTTGCGCATGTTATTTGATGCAAAAGTCTCGAAGACTGTTAACACCGTACTGGTGTTGCTGGGCTGGGATTCTGAAGCTAGAAGCTCTTCGCCACTCTTGGCCACCTGCCGTAGTATCCAACATGCTCGAAGGCTATGAGTTGGAGTGGCGCCCTCTGTGCTATGAATTTTGCAGGGTCCGTTTAGCCAACCCTCCAGTACGGTTCCGTACCCTTTAGGTGGTTTTGGTTTTTTGGTATTCAACCCAGGTGCTTGATAATGATGCACCCTTTTGTTCCGGACTAGGGATGTATTCGGGGCCGGATTATCCCAAAATTTACTTTTAGTTTTCTAGGCGCTCTCCATCGCACAGTACTTTTGTACGATGGTCACCAAGTCAGCAAAGTGTGTAATTTCGCGACGACTTATGGCGTTTAGGATTCCCTTGTCTGTGCAATTATTGCAGAAGATTGGTATTGCATCCTCCTCTCGGCAGTCCTTTATCCTGTTCATAACCAGGAGGAATCTGGCCCAGTAATGATGTACTGTTTCGGCGGGCTCTTGCCGAATTCGAGAGAGATCGCTAATTTTTGGGTGGGCGGGTGGCACTAAATCCGGAACCCGTCAATTTAGGACTCAAGGGCGGGAAGTTTCGAACTTCGGAAGTTTGGATTTTGAGTGCTATCCAATGAGTCGACCCGCCGCTGACTTTAGGTTCGTGGCTTGATCGACATCCGTCCCTCCGCAGGAATCCGGCATGGAGGATCGGGAATCGGACGTAGCTAGTCCTTAAGATAGGAGAAGAGTCGCGCATTGCTCCTCTATCATAGCAACATGATGGGTAGCACGGGAGAGTTGATCTCTCTCGATCGGTTTTAGGCCCGATCCGGTCGTGTCTGTGGCGACTCGAGATGCGGCGATGCGATCCAAGAGCTCGTTTATAGAGGAGAGCTCGATCGGATCTAACTGTTCGGCAAGTTCGAACTAACATGGAGATTGGTTTCGATGACTCGAGAGGTCATCGTCGGTAGCAGCGGCGAACTAGCGGTCATGAGAAACCGCCTAGCGAAGAGTCGACCGATGGCCAAGGCTTCTTTGGCGATGGTATCGCCTTTAAAAGACGAGACGAGGCATCCTACCCGACGGCGACAACCTGAGAGGAACTCTCAATGAAAGCACCAATGTCGGTGTCAAAACCGGCGGATCTCGGGTAGGGGGTCCCAAACTGTGCGTCTAGGCGGATGGTAACAGGAGACAAGGGACACGATGTTTTTACCCAGGTTCGGGCCCTCTCGATGGAGGTAATACCATACTCCTGCTTGATTAATATTGATGATATGGGTAGTACAAGAGTAGATCTACCATGAGATCAAGGAGGCTAAACCCTAGAAGCTAGCCTATGGTATGATTGTTGTTAGTCCTCGGACTAAAACCCTCCGGTTTATATAGACCTTTGGATAGGTTAGGGTTACAGAGTCGGTTACAATGGTAGGAGATTTACATATCCGTATCGCCAAGCTTGCCTTCCACGGCAAGGAAAGTCCCATCCGGACACGGGACGAAGTCTTCAATCTTGTATCTTCATAGTCTTGGAGTCCGGCCGTGACGATAGTCCGGCTATCCGGACACCCCCTAGTCCGGGACTCCCTCAATTATGATGTTGGAATCCACTACCATCCAGGAAAAGCAAATGTAGCGGCAGATGCTCTAAGTCGGAACCCTAGCTCGGACAACGACAACCTACCAAACCTGAGACCTGAATTTCGACAGGAGTTTGCTAAACTCAATTTGATGGTGGTCACCATAGGCAGTTTGTCGAATTTGGAAATACAGCCTATCCTGATAGAAAAGATTAAGAAGGCTCAGCATGGACACCCCAGCGTTGAAGGCATAAAACGGAAAGTGAGTTTGGGCAAGGCCTCAGAGTTCATCATAGACGAGCAGGGAATATTGTGGTACGGAGAGAGGCTTTGCATACCAAATATCGAGGACCTTAAGCAGCAAATTTTAGCTGAAGCCCACACTGCTCTGTATTCAATTCATCCTGGAGGAACAAAAATGTACAAGGATCTTCAGGAATTTTTTTGGTGGCACGGTATGAAAAGGGACATAGCCACGTTCATTGCATGTTGTGACTCTTGTCAACGCATCAAGGCCGAGCACCAGAAGCCGGCCGGACTTTTACAACCAAATAAGATACCCGAGTGGAAATGGGACGAAATTGGAATGGATTTTATTGTTGGACTACCTCGGTCATGACACGGGAATGATGCCATATGGGTCATCACAGATAAACTGACTAAGGTGGAACACTTCATCCCCGTGAAGACAACCCACACCACTCAGAAGCTTGCCAGGATTTACCTTTCCCGTATCGTCTGCTTGCATGGAGTCCCAAAGACAATAATATCAGACAGAGGCACTCAATTTGTCTCCCGATTTTGGGATCAATTGCAACAAGCTCTGGGAACTCAACTGGCGTTTAGTACCTCATACCACCCCCAGACTGATGGACAACCGAATGCATGAACCAAATTCTAGAAGACATGCTGAGGGCATGTGTCCTCACCTATGGAACCAGTTGGGAAGAAAGCGTGCCATACGCAGAGTTCGCATACAACAACAGTTACCAAGCCAGCCTGCAAATGGCACCATTTGAAGCTCTGTACGGGCGAATATGTCGTACCCCGCTAAATTGGTCAAAAACTGGAGATAGCCATATCTTCGGCCCAGACATGCTCAAGGAGGCTGAAGATAAAGTTAAGATAATTAGGGATCGACTCAAGACAGCTCAAAGTCGACAGAAGAGTTATTACGATAAAAAACATCGGGGAGTCAATTTGAACCTGGTGAGTTTGTGTACCTAAGAGTATCTCCTATGAGGGGCCTGCAACGATTCAAGGTTAAGGGAAAGCTAGCACCAAGATTCATCGGACCCTTCTGTATAGTGGCACGAAGAAGCACAGTAGCCTACCAGCTAGACCTACCCAAAGAATTATCCGATGTCCATGACGTGTTCCACGTCTCGCAGTTGAGGAAGTGCGTGAGCAACCCAGAGAAGCAAGTATCTCATGAAGACATTGACGTGCAACCAGACCTCACTTATCGGGAACGTCCAATAAAAATATTGGAGGAGCCTGAGAGGAGGACCCGACAGAAATCCATCAAGTTTTTCAGAGTTCAGTGGAGCAATCACACCGAGAATGAAGCGACTTGGGAAAGAGAGGATTTTCTTCGGACAGAGCACCCACACTTATTTGAGGATCAGCTGAAATCTCGGGGACGAGATTTTTCCTAAGGTGGGTAGGTGTTGTGACACTCCAAAATGTTTTATTTAATTTTTAACAAAAGCCTTGCTTGATTTGAAGAAGGTCATTTAAATCCTTCCTAAAACCTCTCTCTCTCTCTCTCAAAACTTTTCCCCATGGCAAGGATTTCATTTCTCTTGTATCTTCTTCAACCCTGGTGTTTGGTTATTAAAAACCTTTATTCTGAGTTTCCCATCTCAAAAATATTTTTGGAATTTATTTTCTTTTAAAAATAAGAAACCCTATGGGTTTTGGGGCTTCTTTTGTTCTGAAACCATCCATGGTTTTTACCATGCCTCATGTGGTAAAATCCTCCCAAAACCCCTCCCTACACTTTGGGGCAACCCAAACATTCTGTCCCAACAAGTTCAATCCATTTTTGGATTTTAATTCATTTATTTTACTCCCCAAAACAATTCTGTCTTTTATTCTAAGCCTAGATGATTTACAAAGGAAGTACCAGTTTTCCTTTGAGTTTTGATCTCAAACCAACTCCTTTGGATAGTCCTTAGCACCCCCAACCTAGATCCATCAAGATCCACTCTTCCTCTTTTCAAAATTTTCAAGTTTCAACCTCTGCAAGTTTGGACCAGATTCATCATTTTTGGTGAAATTCATATTTTCCTTTCTCCAAAAATTCCACCAAAATTCAGGCAGTCCCCAGGTGCTTTGAGAGGCCACCACACCAAAGATCAGCCCCAGATAAATGTTTCTCATCCTTGAATCATTTCATCAAACACTTGGCCGACACTGTTCCTGTACACTTTGAGTAAAATTCAGAGTTTCAGAGTTATCTTCAGTGTCGTTTTTCATCAGTGGCTTGTCATCGATCACCCGTGCACTCTGGCGCGTTGCGCACGGCCCCTTCTCCTTGACCAGAGCACCACACGCCCTCTTGGACGGACGCAGGTGTCGGTGGCGGCGAGCATCGCCGACGCCGGCAGCTTCTGCGGTGGCAGAGCCACCCGTGGCGGCCAACGGAGCCAGCGCCGGCTCTCTACGCTATTCTGCGTCGCCCAACGCTCCCTAGCCCTCCGCGTGACCTCATGCATGCCAGCACACACCGCAGCACCGTCGCCGTGGCCCGGCAAGCACAGGGCGCGCCCTCTGCCACCGACGGGCCCGCGCCGCCCCGTTCTGCCAAAACCACCCAGCACGCCCAATCCAGCCAAGGTTAGATGCCAAACGGAGCCCGTGGACCTCCACGTCGATGCTCAACCCCCTAATCTCCCCGACCAAGCACTGCGCCACCGTAACCATCGCCGGAGATCCCTGTTCACGGCCACCGCCTCGGATCGCCTATATAAAGAGGTCCCGAGCTCGTTCTCGAGCACGCACCACCACTGCACCCCACCAGTACCCCGCCAAGCCACTAGGAGGACCTCGAGGAGGTCTCCTCCCCCAACTCCGGCCGCCCCGATCCGCCTCGGCCACCAACTCGATCCACTCCGGTGAGGCCATCCCTGCCACCCAAACCTCGTCAGTAGTCTCCTCGGGAACCGAATGATCTAACCCCGGCTTCAATTTGACCTCCGCCGCCCTCCCCGACGAGAACCAACTCCACCCGAGCCGCCGTCCGCCGGAGCAAGGACCGCTGTCGACGAGGTGCTCGCCGACGACCACCACCACCACCCACCGACGCGGAAGGACACACTGAGCACGTAGGTACTCTCCGATCCTCCCAACTCGCCATGGATCACCGCAGGCGACCACCGCAGCTATTGGGCGCCGACGAGCTCTGTTCCTCCCCGTTTGAAATTTCAAACCTAACGGGTGGGACCCCTCGTCAGTTTTTTTATTTTTATTCGAATCGTTTTCTGAAAACGCCTTCGGGCAGAGTACGTTTTCCTTTGCAGTTGACGGCTTTTTAGCCGAAGCATTTTCTGTTTTTATAAGTTGGCCCCTGGAAACTTTCTGTTTCATTACAGATGAGTCCCTGGATTAAAACCTTTATAACTTTTAAACAAAAACCGATTTTTGATTGATTCTTTTTCTGTCATCTTTTTTTTTCTGTCTAGTTTTTTTTCATAGTTATTAGAAAAATATTTGGAACACTTTTCTGTGCACTCACGGTATTTACGTTAAGTACGTATTTTCTTATACCGTAGATACCGGAGGAGGTGACGGAACCGCGAACTTCGCCAAGCTAGACTCCGACTACTCCGAACCAGGCAAGCATGTTTGAAATTTTGATATGATGAATGTTCGTTGCATGTTTGCATTAAGTAGTTTCATGGCATGTTTATGAGTATTTCGATAAATGTTATAATACATGCAAAGTTGAGGCAAGTGAGTTCGAAAATCCATATGTTGTTGGTTATAAGTTTGCATGGCCATGTGATGGCATGAGAATGGGTAAGATGGCAGTGTTGTAGCATGCCAGTTTTAAGCCAGACCTTTTGACTTCAGTGTCAACGTGAATCAAGTCACGTTTCCATCCGTTTCCCTTCCCGTACTACCACATGTTTTCCACAAGGGATATGGCTTAGTAAGTTGCCAACCGCTTTCCTGGTACACACCAAATAGAGAGGCCGGGATGAGGGTTCCATGGCCCTGGATTAAAGCCCGTCATCCGGTCAGGGGGCATGGGTGTTTCGGTTGGGACCGAGAGAGGGCACCCTTAGAGCGCATATATAAATTTGATCCCATGCTATTCGAGGTTGTGATCTCCCGTCTCAAAGTTTTTCTTGAGCGTTGTCTAGGGTGATTCCGGCATCGTGAGGTGGGATGGGTGTGTCTTGGTTAGATGTGTTTCTACGAAATACCGTAAACGGAACTAGTCCTCGTGACTACGGAAATCCGTTGGCTGTGGATAATTAGTACAAACTCTGCAGAGTCAAAATACCGCTCGTTATTTACTTTCGATATAAGCCCTTTCCGCGATGTCGCTCAGACTTCCGACTGTGGCACACTTGTTATTTACTTTTGATATAAGCCCCTTCTGCGATGTCGCTCAGACGTCCGAATGTGGCACGATTGTTATTTACTTTCGATATAAGCCCTTTCCGCGATGTCGCTCAGACGTCCGACTGTGGCACGTATGCCGTTTACTTTTCAATATAAGCCCTTTATGTGGTGTCGCTTAGACACCCGACTGCGACATGATAATTTATTTTGTTTACCCTTCGAGGCGTCGCTCCAGACACCCGATCGGTTTTTAGTTATTTTGTTGGGATTTTGGGAAGACTACCGCCCGACTTCCTTTTTACTTATCATGTTGTGCAAGTAATTATTATTTGAATGTGCATTGTTAATTGTTCATGACGCATTCATGCATACATTTATTATATCTTATGTCCGAACTGTCTTGCGAGTACTTTAAAAGTACTCACCTGGCTTGTTGATTTGGCCAGATGTTGATGAAGGCGATCTCATGGATGAAGAGTTCGATAGCGAGTCCGGCGCCTAGAGGAGTCGATCGGTCTCGTGCGATCTTGGATTTGGTCATCAGATTATATCCGCTTCGCTACCTGAATAAATTCATCGAGCCTCACCCGACGCCGATGAGCTGCCGCTTAGGAGTCATGTTATCCTCCCCACCGTGATATATCCACCACCACTTTTATCTCGAGTCAAGAGCATGCCACCACACCCTTGCGTCATGACTGCCCTTATGTACAATATTGGCATGTTTGTAATAATTTGTTGAGCAGCCTCACTCAACCACGTAATATATTTTATGCTCTGCCTTCGCATCAAGTATTTGTCTACCAGTAAGGATAATTCTTCTTATACTGGGACCTAAAGATCGGTTTCTCAATAAGTATTTTGTTGAAAATCCAGTCGTGACATTTAGCAACATCTAGGGTTTTGTTTCCTTCAATCCCACTTTTATCAATTTTAGCATCAAGATCTAAAAACTCCAAATTTTTAGAACGCCTTCTAGGTAAAGGTGGATCATATTCAGTCCCATCATTATCAAGATTCATATTTCAAAACAAATATTTAATAGGGGACACATCAATAACTTTCAGATCTTCATATTTATTTTCATAGAAATTGGAAGAACACGCTTTAATAAAGGCATCTTTTGTAGCACGCATCCTAGCGGTTCTTTCTTTGCACTCATCAATGGAAATTCTCATGGCTTTGAGAGACTCATTGATATCATGCTTAGGAGGAATAGACCTAAGCTTTAAAGAATCAACATCAAGAGAAATTTTATCAACATTCCTAGCCAATTCATCAACTTTAAACAATTTCTCTTCAAGCAAAGCATTAAAATTATTTTGTGAATTCATAAACTCTTTAACACTAGTCTCAAATTCAGAGGGCATCTTATTAAAATTTCCATAAGAGTTGTTGTAGGAATTTCCATAATTATTAGGAGGATTACTAGGATAAGGCCTAGGATTAAAGTTTCCTCTATAAGCGTTGTTACCAAAATTATTCCTACCAACAAAATTCACGTCCATAGATTCATTATTATTCTCAATCAAAGTAGACAAAGGCATATCATTAGGATCAGAAGAAACACTCTTAGTAGCAAATAATTTCATAAGTTCATCCATCTTTCCACTCAAAACATTAATTTCTTCTATCGCATGCACTTTTTTATTAGTAGATCTTTCAGTGTGCCATTGAGAATAATTAACCATAATATTATCTAGGAGTTTAGTAGCATCTCCTAAAGTGATTTCCATAAAAGTGCCTCCCGTGGCCGAATCTAAAAGATTTCTAGAAGCAAAATTCAATCCGGCATAAATTTTTTGTATAATCATCCACAAGTTCAAACCATGAGTAGGGCAATTACGTATCATTATTTTCATTCTCTCCCAAGCTTGTGCAACATGTTCATGATGAAGTTGCTTAAAATTCATAATGTCGTTTCTAAGAGAGATGATCTTCGCGGGAGGCAAATACTTAGAGATAAAAGCATCTTTGCACTTGTTCCAAGAATCAATACTATTTTTAGGCAAAGACGAAAACCAAGCTTTAGCACGATCTCTAAGCGAAAAAGTAAATAGCTTCAATTTAAAAATGTCATTATCAACATCTTTCTTCTTTTGCATATCACACAAATCAACGAAGCTATTTAGATGAGTAGCGGCATCTTCACTAGGAAGGCCGGCGAATTGATCTTTCATAACAAGATTCAACAAAACAATATTGATTTCACAAGATTCAGTGTTGGTAAGAGGAGCAATCGGAGTGCTAAGGAAATCATTATTGTTGGTATTGGTGAATTCACACAATTTGGTATTATCTTGAGCCATCGTGACAAGCAAGCAATCCAACACACGAGCAAACAAAAAGGCAAGCGAGAAAAAGGCAAACGGAAAAGAGAGGGAGAATAAAACGGCAAGGGTGAAGTGGGGGAGAGGAAAATGAGAGGCAAATGGAAAATAATGTAATGCGAGAGATAAGGGATTGTGATGGGTACTTGGTATGTTGACTTTTGCTTAGACTCCCCGACAACGGCGCCAGAAATCTTCCTGCTACCTCTTGATCACTGCGTCGGATTTCCTTGAAGAGGAAAGGGTGATGCAGCAGAGTAGAGTAAGTATTTCCCTCAGTTTTTGAGAACCAAGGTATCAATCCAATGGGAGGCTACGCCATGAGTCCCTCGTACCTACACAAAGCAAATAGCTCCACGCAACCAACGCGATTAGGGGTTGTCAATCCTTCACGGTCACTTACGAGTGAGATCGATAGAGATGATAGATAATATTTTTGGTATTTTTGGTATAAAGATGCAAAGTAAAATAAAAGCAAAGTAAAAAAGTAAAAGCAATAATAAAGTAGTTGGGAGATTAATATGATAAAGATAGACCCGGGGGCCATAGATTTCACTAGTGGCTTCTCTCAAGAGCATAAGTATTCTACGGTGGGTGAACAAATTACTATTGAGCAATTGACATAATTGAGCATAGTTATGAGAATATCTAGGTATGATCATGTATATAGGCATCACGTCCGAGACAAGTAGACCGACTCACCTGCATCTACTACTATTACTCCACTCATCGACCGCTATCCAAAGATGCATCTAGAGTATTAAGTTCAAGAAAATAGAGTAATGCCTTAAGCAAGATGACATGATGTAGAGGATAAAGTCATGCAATATGATAAAACCCCATCTTGTTATCCTCGATGGCAACAATACAATCGTGCCTTGCTGCCCCTCATCACTTTGGAAAGGACACCGCAAGATTGAACCCAAAGCTAAGCACTTCTCCCATTGCAAGAAAAACCAATCTAGTAGGCCAAACAAAACTCATAATTCGAAGAGACTTGCAAAGATAACCAATCATACATAAAAGAATTCAGAGAAGATTCAAATATTGTTCATAGATAGACTTGATCATAAACCCACAATTCATCGGTCTCAACAAACTCACCGCAAAAATAAGATTACATCGAATAGATCTGCACGAGAGAGGGGGAGAACATTGTATTGAGATCCAAAAAGAGAGAAGAATCCATCTAGCTACTAACTATGGACCCGAAGGTCTGAGGTAAACTACTCACACTTCATCGACGAGGCTATGATGATGTAGAAGCCCTCCGTTGTGGATTCCCCTTCCGGCGGAGCTCCGGAACAGGCCCCAAGATGGGATCTCGTGGATACAGAAAGTTGTGGCGGTGGAATTAGGTTTTTGGCTCCGTATCTGATCGTTTGGGGGTACGTAGGTATATATAGGAGGAAGGAGTACGTCGGTGGAGCAACGGGGGGCCCACGAGGCAGGGGGCGCGCCCTAGGGGGGTGGGCGTGCCCCACCCTCGTGGCCACCTCCTTTCTTTCTTTCTTGACATGGGGTCCAAGTCTCCTGGATCATATTCGGTGAGAAAATCACGTTCCCGAAGGTTTCATTCCGTTTGGACTCCGTTTGATATTACGTTTCTTTGAAACACTGAAATAGGCAAAAAAAACAACAATTCTGGGCTGGGCCTCCGGTTAATAGGTTAGTCCCAAAAATAATATAAAAGTGGAAAATAAAGCCCAATATGGTCCAAAACAGTAGATAATATAGCAGAGAGCAATAAAAAATTATAGATACATTGGAGACGTATCAGGTGATAACCCAAAACTTTATAAGACAATACTTCCAAGCACTTAACATCATCATATGCTGCGGGTTCATCATATACCTATGTTTGAGCTGTGCTGTGCAACAGACTCTCTTTGGTCGTTGTAACCTGGTCATTAAGCCTGCATGTAGGTCAGAGTTATACTCATATGAAGTTATAATGCTGGCTTGATAGCCGAAATCCCAAGGAGATTAGAGCTGTGCTCTTATGAAATTATCATATTGGCTTGATAGCCGAATCACCAAGGTAATCAGAGCTATGCTCTTATGAAATTATCATATTGGCTTGATAGCCGAATCACCAAGGTAATCAGAGCTGTGCTCTTATGAAATTATCATATTGGCTTGATAGCCGAATCACCAAGGCAATCAGAGCTGTGCTCTTATGAAATTATCATATTGGCTTGATAGTCGAATTACCAAGGTAATCAGAGCTGTGCTCTTATGAAATTATCATATTGGCTTGATAGTCGAATTACCAAGGTAATCAGAGCTGTGCTCTTATGAAATTATCATATTGGCTTGATAGCCGAATTACCAAGATAATCAGAGCTGTGCTCTTATAAAATTATCATATTGGCTTGATAGCTGAATCAAGAGGGTAGTAATGCTATGTTCTCCTTGGTGAATACACCTATGTTTGAACAGGAAGCCCCCAAGTGATTGTAAGAACGGCGTTGCGCCGGATCAAGTGGGTAGTAACGCTATGTTCTCTTTGGTGATTACACCTATGTTTGAACAGGAAGCCCCCAAGTGATTTTTTGTAATAAAAAAGACTCATTATTCTTGGAAATGAAACGACAGAGGCCCTGCTTTATCAGGGATGCCGACTTGATTATAATCATCATAATATATACATTGTCAAAATATATACATTGTAAGAGCCGATGGCTCAAGTATAGTAAGGCCGAAGATGGGAAACATTCCACGGCTAGTGGGTCTCCTCCTCCGACTTACGTGAATCCTTGTGTTCTCGAATGTCGATAAGGTAGTACGATCCGTTGTTCAGATTTTTACTGACCACAAAGGGTCCTTCCCAAGGTGGGGATAACTTGTGCATGTCAGTTTGATCTTGGATGAGCCGGAGCACCAGGTCACCTTCTTGAAAGGTTCTGGTTTTAACCCGGCGGCTGTGATAGCGGCGCAGATCTTGGTGGTAAATCGCCGATCGAGCTGCCGCTATATCACGCTCCTCACCTAACAGGTTGAGTGCATCCTGACGTGCTTTTTCATTGTCAGCTTCAACATAAGCCTCCACACGGGGCGAATCATGACGGATGTCACTAGGGAGAACCGCCTCTACTCCGTAAACCATGAAGAAAGGCGTGTAACCCGTAGATCTGTTGGGGGTAGTATTGATACTCCATAACACTGAAGGTAACTCTTCGACCCAACAACCCAGCGTCCTCTGTAATGGAACCATAAGCCGGGGCTTGATACCTTTCAGGACCTCTTGATTGGCTTTCTCGGCTTGACCATTAGACTAAGAGTAAGCCACTGATGACACATCAAGCCGGATATGCTCACGTTGACAAAACTCTTAGCACCCTTGGATAAATTAGTGCCATTATCAGTTATGATACTGTGGGGAAAACCAAAACGGAGAATCACCTTTTTGATGAATTTAACCGCCGTCGCTGCGTCACATTTACTGGCCGGCTCTGCCTCGACCCACTTTGTAAATTTGTCAACTGCCACCAGGAGGTGTGTCTTTTTATCCTTGGACCTTTTGAAAGGCCCAACCATATCCAGCCCCCAAACTGCAAACGTCCAAGTAATTGGAATCATCCTTAATTCTTGAGCCGACACATGAGCTCGTCGGGAGAATTTTTGACAACCACCACATTTACTGACTAGATCCTCAGCATCAACATGAGCCGTCAACCAATAAAACCCATGACGGAAAGCCTTGGATACAAGAGGCTTAGAACCGACATGATGGCCACAATCACCTTCATGAATCTCACGCAAAATCTCACAGCCCTCCTCTGGAGAAACACAACGTTGAAATGCCCCTGTGACACTGCGGTGATGCAACTCTCCATGAA
The DNA here is from genome assembly GCA_021605205.1 of Aegilops longissima. Taxonomy (NCBI): domain Eukaryota; kingdom Viridiplantae; phylum Streptophyta; class Magnoliopsida; order Poales; family Poaceae; genus Aegilops; species Aegilops longissima. The sequence continues at coordinate 499,452,858 of CM038681.1, read as the reverse complement.
CGAAGTCATTGACTTGGACCGCTGGGTTATCTACCTGGCCAAAGTTTCATCATCAGGTAACTCGCCCCGGGCCATATAAGCCAAATATGGAACTGTCCAATCAGGAATCACATGAAGAGCCACCACCAATTGTGCCTCCGGGTCAGGAATAGCCAGATCTTCCTCTGTAGGCAATTTGACAGAAGGGTTATGCAGAATGTCCAGGAAAGTGTTAGGTGGCACTGGCTTATGCTGAGACCCTAACGGACTTAAAGTATCAGCCGCCTCATTTTTCCTGCGATCAACATGGTCAACTTGATAACCCTTAAAGTGGCCCGCAATAACATCAACCTCCCGACGATAAGCTGCCATGAGTGGGGCCTTGGAATCCCAAGTGCCAGAAACTTGCTAAGCCACCAGATCTAAGTCGCCGAAACACCTCACCCGGCTTAAGCTCATCTCCTTAGCCATCCGAATACCATGGAGCAAGGTCTCATACTCAGCTGCATTGTTAGTGCAAGGGAACATCAGCCGGAGAACATAAGAAAATTTATCACCTCATGGGGATGTTGTACAACTTCAGCCCCCGAGCCTTCCAACTGCCTGGACCCATCAAAGTGAATAGTGCAATACGTGTTATCCAGCTTCTCCTTAGGCATCTGTAACTCTGTCCAATCATTGATAAAATTCACAAGTGCTTGAGACTTGATGGCTGTACGGGGCACATACTTAAAACCGTGAGGCCCAAGCTCAATGCCCATTTGGCTACCCAACCTGTGGCTTCTCTGTTTTGAATGATATCCCCTAAGGGGGCAGAACTAACCATAGTGATAGGATGACCCAAAAAATACTGCTTAAGCTTCTGGCTAGCCATAAAAACCCCATACACAAGCTTCTGCCAATGTGGATACCTCTGTTTGGACTCAATAAGGACCTCACTGATATTAGTAAACCGACCATTGAACCAGATATTCCTTGCCTGTCTCCTTCCTTTCCACCACAATGGCAACACTAACAGCTCGGCTATTGGCAGACACACATATACAGCAACGACTCCTTATCAATGGGAGCAGCCAAAACAGGCGGCTCAGCCAACTGTATCTTCAAGTCCTCAAATGCTTGATTAGCAGCATCACTCCAGACAAAGTGATCTGTTTTCTTCATCATCTGGTACAGTGGTATAGCTTTTTCACCAACCGGCTTATGAACCGGCTTAAGGCCGCAATACGACCTGCCAGACGTTGAACATCATTGACACATCCTGGCTTAGCCAAAGAAGTAATGGCCTTGATCTTCTCCGGGTTAGCTTCAATGCCTCTGTTGGAAACGAGAAAACCCAAAAGCTTACCAGCTGGTACACCAAAAATGCACTTGGCCAGGTTAAGCATCATCTTATATACCCGGAGGTTATCAAAGGTCTCCTAAAATCATCAATCAGGGTTTCCTTCTTTTTGGACTTCACCACAATGTCATCCACATAAGCATGAACATTACGCCCGATTTGATCATGAAGGCAATTTTGCACACACCGTTGGTAAGTCGCATGGGCACTCTTGAGCCCAAAAGGCATGGACACATAGCAAAAGGCTCGAAACAGAGTAATGAAAGCTGTCTTCTCCTAGTTCTTCACTCCCATTTTGATATGATGATAACCAGAATAAGCATCCAAAAAGCTCAAACGCTCACAACCCGCTGTAGCATCGATAATTTGATCAATACGGGGAGACCAAAAGGATCAGCCGGACAAGCCTTGTTCAAATCTGTGTAATCCACACACATATGCCAAGTGCCATTCTTCGTAAGTACTAACACCGGGTTAGCCAACTACTCCAGATGAAAAACATCAACGATGAACCCAGCCGCCAAAAGCCGGGCCACTTCTTCACCAATGGCTTTACGCCTCTCTTCATTAAAGCAACTAAGAAACTGCTTGACCAACTTAAACTTTGGATCAATATTCAGAGTGTGCTCAGCGAGTTCCCTCGGTACACGTGGCATGTCAGAAGATTTCCATGCAAAGATGTCCCGGTTCTCATAGATGAACTCGATGAGTGCGCTTTCCTATTTCAGATCCAGATTAGCACTGATGCTGAACTGTTTGGATGAATCGCGAGGAATGAAATCAACTAGCTTGGTGTCATCCGCCGACTTAAACTTCAAGACTGGATCATGCTCCGTAGTTGGCTTCTTCAAAGATGTCATATCTGCCGAGTCAACATTGTCTTTGTAAAACTTTAATTCCTCTGTTGCACAGACATACTCAACATAAGCTGCATCACCTTCTTCACACTCCAAAGCTATCTTCCGGCTTCCATGCACTGTTATAGTCCCTTTGTGATCCGGCATTTTGAGCTGCAGATAAACATAACAAGGCTGTGCCATGAACTTGGCATAAGCCGGCCGTCCAAACAGAGCATGATACGGGCTTTGAATCTTGACCACCTCAAAGGTTAGTGTCTCAGCCCTGGAATCATAGTCATCCCCAAAGGATACTTCCAGAGCAATCTTGCCTACAGGAAATGCCGACTTACCAGGCACTACTCCATGGAAAACAGTACTGGACGGCTTAAGATTTTTATCAGTCAACCCCATACGACGGAAAGTATCATAGTAAAGGATATTAATGCTGCTACCTCCATCCATGAGTACCTTAGTGAACTTGTACCCACCAACCTGAGGTGCCACCACCAAAGCCAAGTGACCCGGATTATCAACCCGGGGCGGGTGATCCTCTCGACTCCACACAATAGGTTGCTTTGACCATCGGAAGTAATGAGGAATCGCCGGCTCAATGGCGTTCATAGCCCTTTTATGGAGCTTCTGATCCCGTTTGCATAAATTCATGGTGAAGACGTGGTACTGCCCACTATTCAGCTGCTTTGGATTATTCTGATAACCAGACTGCTGCTGCTGATTCCCCTGACCAGACTATTGATGAAAACCTCCCTGGTTGCCTTGATTTCCTTGATTGACTTGGAAACCAGAATTAGAACCACCACCATTGTGACCCGGACCATAAGAGCCGGACCCTGATCCGCCGCCTGGCCCATGATTGTACTGGAACAAGTCGGAATTTTTGAACTCTTTCATAATGTGGCAGTCCTTCCAAAGGTGCGTGGAAGGCCTTTCCCGTGAACCATGCTTTGGGCAAGGCTGATTCAACATCTGCTCCAGATTTATACCTGACCCTCCTGCCCGAGGAGGTGGCTTTCCTTTACGACGCTGACCATTGTTCTGCGTGTTGGTATTGGCCACAAAATCTGAATTATTATCAGCCTTGAATTTACCGTTGCCCCCTGACTCACCGGGTTATGATGCAGGCCCTTAGTGTTGCCACTCTTCTTTCCCTTTCCCGGCTTTTCATCATCAGACTCGGGGTTGTTGGTACTATCAGAGTCGGCATATTTAATGAGAGCCGCCATCAGCTCCCCCATATCATTGCAGTGGCGCTTGAGCCGCCCTAACTTCTGTTTAAGAGACAAAAATGACAATTCTTCTCTAACATGAGGACCGTTGAACCGGCATTAATGTTATCCGATGAGTGTAGGATGGCTTTGACCCGGCGCACCCAATGGGTCGTTGACTCGCCCTCCTCTTGGGCACAAGCATCTAAATCCACAATCGACATGGGATGTTTGAACGTGTCTTTAAAATTTTGGATGAACCGGGCTTTCAACTTAGCCCACGACCCAATTGAATTGGCAGGCAGTCCCTTTAGCCAAGTACGGGCCGTCCCATCCAGCATCATGGTGAAATATTTAGCGCACGCGACATCACTAACATCCAGCAGTTCCATGGCCATCTCATAACTTCCAATCCACGCCTCAGGAGGTAAGTCGGCTATGTAGTTGGGCACCTTACAAGGTCCTTTGAAATCCTTGGGCAGACGCTCATTATGCAGAGCAGGTACTAAACATGGTACACCCATGCTTCTAGAGGTCACGACTGCTTCCACCGAAGTTGTCGGATAAACCGGCGATGGTTGATGAGCCGCGTACTGAGCCGCCAGCTCGGCCTCCCGACGTGCTCTATCCTGATCCATCAGGGCCTGAGTATTACGGGGCGGGTCATGTCCACGGGGCGGGTTACGACGCTGCTCACTGCTTGACACCGCTGGGGTGTCCATGTGTCTGCTATAACTCCTGCTTGGGCGGGGGGTTGAATGGATCCTCTCACGGCTGTAAGAATAAGCCTCCTGCTGAACCAATGTTGTCTGAAGAACCTCTCTAGCCCTTCACAATTTAACCGCAGTTGGAGACTCGCCTTCAACTGGGAGAGCCGCCAATCGTGACGCCGCAGCGATCATGTTGTCCAAAGGGTTAGAGTAATGACCCGGTGGTGTCGGCACATGTTGTGGTGGGATATTGTTCTGAAGAGGCGGGTTCGTCGTGCGTGGCTGAGCCGACGCTCCGGTCCCGGGCGCAGCTACTGCCCGGTTTATCCCTGGCGGGTCACTGGTTCCTGCACCAGGTGTGTTGAAGAGGTTCCTTGCCTCGTAAACCAGAGGCAGATGACTCCAGTGCCTTCTCCTCATGACGGCATTCGAAGCGTTCTGATCCAATGAGAGCCGGAAGGAATTGGCCTGGATCCCTTGTGCCTGAGCATCCAGAACCGCTCATTCTGCCGTCATCCTTGCATCCTCAGCTGCCAGGTCCTCCTTGGCTTGAGCTATCTGATCTCGCAATTTTGCGACTTCCGCGTTGTGCTGATCTTGGTTTGCCGGGTTAACCTCCGCTGTCAGCAGTGTTGTCAAAGTGTCTAGTAAGTCGGACAAGACCTGAGCCGGCGGGCGCGCAGGGCCTCATGCCCCGGCCGCCATCGCCCCTGCTGACCCGGAAATCATTGCCGCTGAAGGCGAAGAATTCTGCACTGACTGTGTACCAGCCATGAAGACCGCGACCCGGTTCGGCGGCTCGTAGGGGTCCGGAATACTGTCGCCATCGGAACAGCCCCCAAGCCTACCGTCCTGCAGTTGATACAATGAAGTAGTCTCGCCCGCGGACGACTCACCATCAGAATAGATGGCCGTCTCACCGCCAGACGTAGATCCTTCCTCAAATTCTCCCCCATGGATGAATCCAACAAAGGCACGCTTCACGGCGGGTTGAACTCGGGCGGATCATGCACGCTGAGCCGTCTCAATGATGTCGGTGCAGGTGTCCGGCTCCGGGCCCGGTTCGCTGATCTTGCCGATGAAGACGTGAATTCCGCCGAAGGGGACCCGGTACCCGTACTAGATTGAGCCGGCCTCGGGGGCCCAGCCTGCGTCGTCGATGTAGAGCTTGCCGCGATGACTCTTGGTCATCCGGCCCACAGCGTATCCCTTCATCCCTTCGAAGCTGCCCTGTAAGAACTCGAAACCACCGTGCGCTGGCCCCACAGTGGGCGCCAACTTTCGTGGAATTGTCACGGCAGATGTCGTAGCGAGAGGACTTAGTCGTGGAGCCATCACACTAGGTTAGCTTAAAGGGGTTAAACGGGACAAAGGACATATGAGTTTATACTGGTTCGGCCCCTTGCGGTGAAGGTAAAGGCCTAATCCAGTTTGAGGTGGTATTGCTTATGTTTCAATTACCAGGGAGCGAATACGCTTGACCTAGCTTTAGATCTGTTGTCTCTCGTCCTAAGTCACTGTCGGGTCGTCCCTTTATATACACAGGTCGACGCCCGGCGGCTTATAGAGTCCCGGCCGGCTCATAAACAACGTGTCCGGCTCGGCGACTAACTGCACATGCCCTATAATACAAGTTACACATATATGGCGGTTTACACTTGTTTGGGCCTTAAGTCGCCTTTGGGCTTCAGGCCCTTGATGAGTCTGCGTAATGAGCTACCGTCTTAAGCATCTTCATGGGCTTTGTCTCGATGAACCACTAGGGACTTAACCCGGCCCCTCCTGGGTGGGTTAACCCGATAGTTATATCCCCAACAGGCTCAACCGATACTAACCGATAATTGTTGAAGAAGAAAGGTGGGATGCCTACCGCGGCATCCCCAAGCTTAGATGCTTGAGACTTCTTGAAATATTATCTTGGGGCGCCTTGGGCAACCCGAAGCTTGAGCTTTTGTGTCTCCTTAATTCCTCTCATATCATGGTTTCCTAAATCTCAAAAGCTTCATCCACACAAAACTCAACAAGAACTCATGAGATAAGTTAGTATAAACCAACGCAAAAACTTTATCATTCTCTGCTATAGCAAATCACTAAAATTATTACTCAATATTGCATATTGAATGCCTCTGCATATTTAATACTCCTATCCTCAAATAGAATCATTAAACAAGAAAACATATGAAAACAATGCAAACATAACAACAATCTGCCAAAACAGTACAATATGTAAAGAATGCAAGATTATCAATACTTATTCAACTCCAAACATTATGAAATTCTACCACACTGTAGCAAATTTATCAGAGCTTAATTTGCAAAAAATTTCAACATTTTATCACACTCTGACTTTTCTAGGGAATTTTTGCAACATCGATAAACTTTCTGTTTTGAAACAGCAACATGTAGACTTGTAAAAGAAGCATGGCAAAGGCTATCAATGCCATTTTTATTGAAAATAAATATGCAAAATAGTATTCTAAATAACAGCAAGCAAATCCTAACAAAATAAATTGATGCTCCAAGTAAAACACATACCATGTGACGAATGAAAACATAGCTCCAAGTGAGGTTACCGATAATATTGAAGACGAAAGAGGGGAGGCCTTCCGGGGCATCCCCAAGCTTAGTTGCTTGGATATTCCTTGGATATTAACTTGGGGTGCCTTGGGCATCCCCAAGTTTAGGGTATTGTTACTCCTTATTCTCCTCATATCGTCATCTCACCGCAATCTTGAAAACTTCAATCACACAAAACTTAACGGAACTTTGTGAGATAGGTTAGTATGATAAAGAGTAAACCATTTCACTTTTGGTACTGTCAGAGGCAAGATTCATAATTGTTCTCACACAATTCCTACTGTATAATGTCATTTCCACAATTTATATTGAGAAATATAAACCATAGAAACTAGAAATCAAGCAAACTATGCATTGAAAACAGAATCTGTTAAAAACAGAACAGTCTAATGATCTGGACTCAAATCCTACTTATTCTACTCCAAAAATTATGAAACAAACTGGAACGCGTGAGAAATTTGTATATTAAACTTGTTCAAAAAGAATCAACTCAAAAGCACTCTTCTGTTAAAAATGAGACTTATTTTCGTGTGCGCAAAAGTTTCTGTTTTTCAGCAGGGTCAAATCAACTATCACCCAACATGATCCCAAAGGCTTTATGTCGGTGTACTAGAATAGGGGTACCCTAGTACCCCGAACTCGTGCACGGACAGTGGCAGCGCCCCATGGCCGGGCCGGCCTGTTGGCCGCCAAGATCCTCAACAGCTCCTTGGAGCCATTCAAGAACAAAGTAGTCAAGACCCGGCAAGAGAAGCTTGCGGGAAGGCCACCTGTATGCCAAGGAACGAGGCCCGGCAAGAGGAGCTTGCCGGGAAGGCTTGGCGGCGCTGAACCCCCAAGCACGACAAGGTTCCCGCCAAGGCAAGGCGCTTGCAGGCGGGCGACCTCTCTTCATCTCCGCTCCAGCTCACCCGCCAACGTGTCACCACGGGCTCTCCCAATCTGCTGCGTGTCGGCGGGCCGCAGCCAACGGGAGTAGCGACAGACGGCGCGACAAGCCACCATCGTGGCGGACGGGCGCATTTAACGTCCTGTTACACTGTTCGGGCGATCGAGGCGGGCATTGATGACTCTTGTCCCTTGCCGTCGAGTTAGGTATAGGTTCTCGTACCTTTGTACAAAGCGGTGTACCAACCTAGGTTTTTACCATTGTGACCTTGTCTACTTGCCACATGTGGTAACCCCTTGTGCATATAAAAGGAGGCCCGAGGGCAACGTAGAGGAGGTTCGATTGGGCTGGGTTTCTAGTCCGACTCCAGCTGAGTTCATCACACTCAAGTTAGGTCTTGTAGCCAGCATTGCTCCCTAGCAAGAACACAAGATAATCCACAAAGCAGCAGTAGGAGTATTATCTCTCCGGAGAGCTCCGAAGCTGGGTAAATCCCCTCGTGTGCATCGCCTCGACTCGCTCTTTGTGCAATCTTCGCCCCCCTCTGAACCACAAGGGATCCAGGTCCCGTAGATGCTCGTGGGGCACGATCAGCACACCCCCGACATCTTTGGCGCGCCAGGTAGGGGGCGTCGAGGCTGTGTGAATCCGGTCCGGCGGTCGCACTAGCAACTCCATCGACGTCTTCGTCGACATGGCGCCGAAGAAGAAGCCTTGGCAGCAGCTGAGCCGTCGCGTCGAACCCACCACCACGGAGCCGTCGTGGTGGGGAAACGCTGCGGAGGGACGGCGTCGTCGAAAGAGCCCACGATGCCGCCAGGTCCAAAGACAACGCAGCGCGGGCGTCGGCGTCCGAATCTGCACCGCGTCCGTCACAGGAGGCGCAGGACAGACAGCGTCATGATACCCGCGGCACCATACGATCTTTGGACCAAGGCCAAGCTGGAGGATCCCGAGGCCCTCGAGACCCGCATGCACCTCAGCATGCCGGTACGAGTGGGGTACGGTCGCTGGGACGGGATGCTGCTCCTCCTAACTTGGTTAGGAGTCCGAGCACATCCCGTTCTTTGCTTCGTACTCCGTTGCCGCCAACCACACCAGCGGAAGCCTTGGCGAGAGCTCAGTTACTACTAGATTACCCTCCAACGGCCGATAGGGTCGATGAGTGGAGGGCCACAATTCAGAGTCTCATCGGCCGCCAGCAACAACGCCCCGCGGCAACCGAAAGCCGCAACAGCGGCGGGCGACAAAGCGCAAGCCGATGGCGGCGAGACTTGCGGGGTGCACCCACCGTACACTCCCCTTCCGAAGGCCAAGATCGCCGACTCGCGGATCCACCTCGACGGTGACTCCATAGCATCGTCCGGATCCGCGGGCTCGTCGCGACCAGCGCCAAGTTCTTGAGAACGGCAAGAAGAGGACGCCGAACCCGTATCGGCGCCCGAAGAAAGCGCGCCGTCAATCGACCAGCGCGGCGGGCCCACTGTCGATATGCATGCGCCCGAAGAACCAGCAACTTACCGTACCACGGTGGGTTGCCCTGCGTTCACTCGTGAGCTGCGGCAAGTCGATGGCCCGACAAGAAAAATTTCAAACCAGATGTGCGGAGAAATGCGACGGCAGGACACACCCATCGGAGTTCCTCGGCATCTACACCATCGCGGTGCAAGCTGCGGGGGCGAGACGACAAGATCCTCGCCAACTACTTCCCTTGGTGCTCAAGCCAAGCGTCGATCTTGGCTCATGCACTTGCCGGATGGCTCTATTTCTTCTTGGGCAGATTTGTGCCATCAGTTTGTTGGCGCCTTCACAGCGACCACAAGCCTCATGGCCAAGAGAGTGATCTCCACCTGCTTGCCCGTAAGGAGGAGTCTCTCGCAAATTTATCCGAGAGATTCATCGAGTGCACTATAACATCCTGCACGTCCACCCTGCTGCAGTGATTAGTGCATTCCATCGAATGTCTTGAATCGCAGGATGAGGAGGAGATGGCGATGTGCAAAGTGAAAGACGTCGGCGAGCTCTACGCCCTGCCGACAAGTGTGCACGCTACGAAGAAGGAAGAAGGCTCGGGAGAGAGTGTGGGAGCAGAGTCTGACAGTGAGGGGACCGCCCCGGCAAGGAATAACCGCCGGCGGAACAACAAGAGGAAGGAAAACCAAGAAGTGCTAGTTGTCGAGCAGTCCGGCAAGGATGATGCCGCCAACCAAGCCAAGGCCGGTGGCTCGGCAAGGAGGTTGCCGTTGGCGCCGTCCGCCAAGCTGTGGACGCCGACAAGCCTAGCAGCTCAACAAGCGATCTTGCAAAATCCACCGCACTAAGGGCCACGATCTCCAAAGCTGCAAGAAAGTCGAGCAGCTTGTGGAGCTGACTGAATCTGACGGCGAGACAAGGAGAAAGCCCAAGAAGGTGCGGTGCAGCAAGTAAAAGAGACCCGGTCGGGGAGGACCCAGCAGCAAGGCCAAGCAGCGGCAAGGAGGCAGACCTCCCGTGGCGAGACAAGGAAGAAGATGAAGATGAAGATGGCGAGGATTATGAAGATGATGAAGCTGATGAGCAGGAGTTTCAAAAGGCAACAGAGGTCCTTTGCGTCGACGGTGGTGCGTCTCTGCATACCTCACACCGCCAACTCAAGCAATGGATGCGCGAGGTCAATGCAGCAGACCATCCCTAGAGTCACGCAAACCTCTGAAGTGGTCCAGCACGCCCATCATCTTTGACATTGAGGATCACCCTGATCGCATCACTGCGGTCGGGTGTTTGCCGATGTTGGTCTCACCAACCATCCGCAACCTCAAGGTCACAAAGATGCTGGTTGACGGCGGGGCCGGCCTGAATTTGATATCTTCTGCAATACTCCAGAGACTTCAAATCCCCGACAGCGAGCTCGAAGAAACTGGCACCTTCCAAGGAATCAACCCAGGAAGGAGCAAGCCCAAGGGGAAGATCACGTTGCCGGTAACATTCGGCGGTGAGCTCAACTTCAGAACTGAGAGGGTCACGTTCGACGTCGCCGATTTCCCATTGCCCTACAATGGCGTACTCGGCCGTCCGGCACTCGCCAAGTTCATGGCCGCCTCTCACTATGCATACAACCTACTCAAGATGCCCGGCCCGATAAGTGTCATTTCTGTCCATGGCGACAAGAAAGATGCACTTATCTGCGCCGACAAGATTTACCGGGATGCAGCAGCCGCGACAGATAGCAAACCACTTACCACTGAAGCTCCCGGGGCGAAGAAGAAGACCACTAGGTCCGGCAAGAGCACTGTTGCCCACTCCGGCAAGCGCACCTCTTCGGAGTGCTGCGCTACCGTCGAGGACGCACCATCGAGCTCCACCGGCAAGTGCAACAAGACGATGGCAGCTCCGCCAAAGACCAAGAAAGTGCCCGCCAAGGAGGACGGCGCTGGTGGTACCTTCACCATCAGTGCCACACTTGATCCTAAATAGGAAGGCGGGCTCGTTGCTTTCCTGCGGGCGAATGTCGATGTGTTTGCATGGCAACCATCTGATATCCCCGGTGTTCCTAGGAAAGTAATTGAGCACCACCTAGCTGTCTGCCCTCACGCGCGGCCCGTCAAGCAAAGAGTTAGGAAGCAGGCAGTGGAGCGCCAAGAGTTCATAGCAGAAGAAATCAAGAAATTGGAAGCGGCGGGGCTTGTCGGAGAGTCCTCCACCCCACGTGGTTGGCCAATCCGGTAGTGATATCATAAGGCTAATGGGAAATGGAGACTTTGTATTGACTTCACGGATGTTAATAAAGCCTGTCCCAAAGACCCATTTCCCTTGCAGCGTATCGACCAGATTGTTGACTCCACGGCCGGATGCGATCTGCTTTCATTTATTGATGCATATTCAGGATATCATCGAGATCTTCATGGCGAAGAGGATGAAGAAAACGCATTCATCACACCATGTGGCACGTCTTGCTTTATACGGATGCCTTTCGGTTTGAAGAATGCTGGTTCAACCATTGCAAGGGCAGTCCATGATGCTTTTGGACCACGGATACACGAAATGTAGAAGCCTACATGGATGACATAGTGGTCAAGAGCAAGGACAGGCGACTCGATTCAGGATTTGGATGAAGCGTTTGCAAACCTGCGCAAGATCAACCTCAAGCTCAACCCGAGAAGTGCGTGTTTGGAGTCCCTTCCGGCAAGCTTCTCGGGTTCTTTATATCTCGGCGGGGAATTGAAGCCAGCCCGACAAGATCAAGGCCATTGAGCGATCGAAGCACCAAAGCGCGTTAAGGATGTCGGGAGGCTTGCGGTTGCGTGGCTGCTCTCGGCGAGTTCATTTCTAAGTCTGCTGGCGCGCCTGCCGCTTTTCAAGATTTTGAAAAGGCAAGTCAATGAAATGGACTCCCGAAGCGGAGGCTGCGCTGCAGGACTTGAAGAGATACCTGTCCTCCACTCTAATACTTGTCGCACCTAAACCGCAAGAGAAGTTGCTTCTATATATAGCGGCGACCAATCAAGTGGTTAGTGCTGCGTTAGTAGCGGAGAGGGAGGCGGATGATGAGCCGGCAACCGAGGCAGGTGCGTCCAGCGACAAGCGGGGGGCTTCGCCGTCAAGCTCCGGTCCCGACAACGACGGATCAGCGCAGGGTTGCGACAAGATACGGAAGAAGATGGTGCAGCGCCCAGTGTACTTTGTCAGTTCCCTTCTGCAGGGGGCTAGATCGAGATACTCTGGTGTGCAGAAGCTGCTTTTGGCCTGCTCATGGCATCGAAAGCTGCGCCATTACTTCCAAGCACATGAGATAACAGTTGTCACTCGCTTTCCGCTAAAGAGGATTTTGCAAAATCCGGAAGCAACAGCAGGATTGTTGAGTGGGCCTTTGGAACTGTCAAGCTTTGGTCTCAAGTTGAAAGCACTTCAACTATCGAGCAGGGGCATTGGCAGAATTCATAGCAGAGTGGGCGCCAGCGCAGGATGGAGAGATTCGAGACGAGCATCCCGTCAAGGAGGCAAATAAAGAATGGCTGATGTACTTTGGCGGTGCCTTCTCGCTGCAAAGGCGCCGGTGCGGCGTCTTTATCGCACCCACCGGGAACACCTCAAATACATAGTCCAAATGCACTTTCCCAAGGAACAAGCAACAAATAATACTGCAGAGTATGAAGGCTTGCTTGCGGTCTCGAGATTGCGATAGACCTTGGGATTAAGAAGCTCATTGTTAGGGAGACTCACAACTTGTCGTCCGCCAAGTAAATAAAGATTACGAGTCCGTTGATGGAAGCATCGTCGATGAAGTGAGGAAGCTGGAAGAGCACTTTGAAGGCCTGCAAATGGAACACGTTCCAAGACCGCACGAATGATATAGCTGATGGCCTTTCCAAATGTGCCGCACTTAAGTTGCACAATGGAACCAGGGATTTTTGTGCTCAAGCTGACTCAATAACCGTGACACCATCAACAGGCGAGCAAGAAGAAAAATTGGTTTCCGGCAACTACTTTCCGGCGAGAGCTCTCCGCCGCCGCCAAGAAGGTCCCTAGAACCAATGCAAATATCAGCGAGGCGTCTGCTCCGACAAACCACGCAGTTTGTATCGTTGAAGCAAACGCTCCCGACAAGCTTGACGGGAATCATCGAGCTCCGGCGGACCAGCGGGTCCTTGCCGTAGAAGCTATGGTCCCGATGACAGATGAGCCTTTAGTCCTTGTTGTCGAGCCACAGGCTCCAAAGATGGGCACAAGCAGATCGTCCATTTCCTTGAGACGGAGAACTTCCGAAGAGCAAGAAGAAGCGGAAAAAAGTAGCCCGGCGGTCAAGTATGTACCAGTTTGTTGATAACATCACATGCGAAGGAGACTCAATGGGGTGAAATTGAAGTGTATTTGCGGGAAGATGGATGAAACTGTTGGCGGAGATACGGAGGCATATGTGGTCACCGCATTGGCGCAAGAGCACTTGCCGCAAAGCTTTCCGGCAAGGTTTCTTCGGCGAAGCCCTCCAGATGCAAGCGCACAAGTAACCAAGTGTGAAGCGTGCGATTCCATTCAAGACAGATACACCAACCAGCTCAAGCTCTCCAGACGATCCCTTTATCCTGGCCCTTCTCGGTGCAGGGGCTCGACATCCTCGGCCCCTTCCCCGAGCTGTCGGGGCTTTGAGTACTTATGCGTCGCAATCGACAAGTTCACAAAGTGGCGGAAGTGGAACCAGTGAGGAAGGTGATAGCACGATCGGCCGTCAAGTTCTTGGTCAATTGTTTGCCGTTTTGGGATTCCTAATCGGATCATCACCGACAACGGCACACAGTTCACGAAGTCGCACCTTCATGCGATCGCCCAAGATCTTGGCGCCAAGATCTGCTTTGCTTCCGTTGCTCATCCGAGAAGCAGCGGTCAGCGAAGAGGGCAAATGCTGAAGTGCTGCGAGGACTCAAGACCGAACTTTCGACGGGCTGCACAAGTGCGGAAGGAACTGGATCGAGGCTGCCGGTGGTTCTTTGGTCGATCGGACGACGCCAAATCGAGCCACCGGCGGACACCCTTTGCTCTAGTCTACGGAGCAGAGGCAGTTCTCCCCACGGAACTTCGTATCTGGGTCACCTCGAGTGCTCGCTTATGATGAGCTGGAGCAAGAGCAGCTGCGACAAGATGGCGCGCTGCTCCTCAAGGAAGATCGTCTTGAGCTCTTTGTCGAGCTGCTCGTTACCAGCAAGCTTTGTGTCGCTACCATAGCCGCAAAGTTAATGCGGAAGCTTGAGGAAGGAGACCTTGTTCTTGGTAGCGTTCAATCCGCCAAGAATTCCAACAAGTTGGCCTTGAAGTGGGAAGGCCCTTATCGGGTAAAACGAGTCACTAGGCCCGGCGCTGTCCGCCTTGAGACCGAAGGCGGCTTTCGGTGAGCAATTCCTGGAACATAGAGCATCTTAGCAAGTTTTACCCATGGTAGCGCGGTTGCGGAACCCGTTCGGCAACCAACCTTTAATACAAGTCTTACCGCTGTTGCATGTAATCCTTTGTACAAAGCGGTATGAACCCGTGCATCAGTAAAGCCTATGGTTGCGCACATTTTTGTTAATACATGCCTTCATAATTAAATATGCATGTGTTTACTAACATCTTGTGCAGCACCCGCACCCGGTAAGCGATAATGAGCCATTAGGCTCCACAACTTTCTTTTTCTCTTCTTTCTTCTCAAACAAGAAGAAGGTTCATCCACCCACAAGTTAACCGGGGGGAGAGAAGGAGATAGTGGTGTTGGCCGACAAGCGTCGCTCGAGGAACTGTCGCCTTGCGGAAGACGGACAACAGAAAAGCTAAGTTGCTAAGTTTAAGCGACCAGTTTTAAATTTTCAAGTTATCTTCCTCGAGCGATAGTACTTTGTATGGAAAACCTGTGCGCGGAGGAACCAAATCGTGGCGAATCGCGCCCTTATTTTGTTTCGAGTCCGCTCAACAACTTAAGTGAGCTGCGGCTAGTCTGCGACGAGGTTGCTTGTCGATGGCGACCCTTGACGAAGCTCTTGAAGTTCCGCTTTCGGCGCTTCATGACAAGGGTGCTGCACCGCAAGTTTCCTGGCGTGGGGTAAAAACATACAAGGGAAGAAATCGAGTAAAGGAAATAACGTTGCATTCGATCGCCTAAGATAGTGTATATTACATAATAACTTGTCGCAGATCTAATAGGCTTTCCTCACAAAACATGATCTCTGCGACAAGAGAAGGATAAACTTGGCAGCCTAGTCCACGCCAGCCCTCGAGCCTCTTGACTCGCTCACCCTGTCCACAATGGAGTGCGACAAGGGTCTTGGCGCTTCAACATCGGCCGGATGAAGGCAGGGACTTGAGGGCCTTGGAGAAGTCGGCCTTTGGGTTGCGAAGGCCACTTTCATCAACACTTTACGGAGAGCCTCGGCACAAACTTGGCGTGATTCCTCCGCCAATTGCTTGAACCTCATCCCGGACCGCGGATACCCGCCAACACGCCTTTGAAGAATAGGCTGAGCTTGGCGCTGGGTTGGAGGTTCTCGTCGGTGGAATATCCAAGATCTGTCATCCCCAACTCTATCAGCTCATTGTGGATGCGGCGGCGGTGTCCACGAGGCCTTCGTCCAATGCATTATGCTGTCGAAGATTATTACTGGCGGTCACGGCATTCGACAAAGAACTCCTCGGTGGCCTTGATTTTCTCCAAGCAGGCCCGTTTCCCACTCCACGATGCCGTTCAACGTCTCCTTCAAGGTGGTTAATTTCAGCTCCAGATCCGCCTGGACGTTCTTGGCGGCATCGATCTCCTTGATCTTTTCAGCCAAATGACCCTGCAGCTCGCCGAGGGTATACGCGTCCTTCTCACGCTCGCGCTTCAACCCGGTGACCTCCTCAGCACTCTTCTGGAGGGTGGACTCCAGCTGAGCCACCCTCGTCTCTAGTTCCCCTTTGGCGGCCTCGGCAGCCGCGGCAGCATCCTTTGCCTCCTGAAGCGGCCTGCTGATCGTTTGCTCGCGCGCGGCGAGATCTTCCTCAAAGCTATCGAGGTTGATCTTCCGCTGCGCCAGCTCACCTTCTCTAGCAGAGAGCTTCTCACCGGCAAGCCTCTGCTGCTCCTCAACCTCGCCTTTCTCCAAGATAAAGGCCGTGCGCTCCTCGACAAGCTGCTCCCGAGCCTCTGCTATGTCCGGAGAGTCTCTTTGTTGGCGCGTCGGAGCTCTTCTCGCACGTTCTCCAAGTCAGCTCCGCGCCTCGCGACAAGCGCCTTCCTGGACTCAGTTTAAGCAGCCGAGGCGGTAGAGCGACAAAGAACCTCCTTAGCAGCTGCTCCTCCTCGGGTTCACCATCGCTGCTGCTGGGGGCATCAACCAGCGACAGCCCGGCGGAGGCGAGCAGCTCCGCATCGAAGGTCTCCTTCTTGGTGGCGCCACAGAGCTTGATGCCCATGGGAGCTTGATGAAGACACCCTCACGGCTTTCAGGTAGGCGCCGGGCTGGGGCTCCTCGGAGTCTGGCGCGGCATCGGTGGCGAGGGGATCGGCGGTCGGTGCAGCGCCTGGCGCTCCTGTGGCCTCCGGGCCGTCAGTGCGATCGCCGGGTTCCTCCCCAGCCTCTGCGCCAGCGGCCTCGGCAGCCTCCTCACCGGCGGGCTTGTCAGCACCAGCTTCCCCCTCCTCCATGTTTGCGGCGTCGACACTGTCGCCGCCGGCGTCCTCCTCGCCGGCAGCCTCGGTTTCCATCGGGTCTCCGGCAGATGGATCTGGTGGTCAGGAGGAGGAAGCACAGATCAGACAGATATTCGGAAGAGCCGAACCCAAGGAAAACTATCAAGACAAGAAGGTTACCTGCAGTGGGGCCTGTGGCCGCGGCCTCCACCACCGGAGGGTCGTCGGTGCCAGTCCTTGTCGGGGAAGCTCCCCTTGTCGGAGAAGCCTCCCTTGCAGGAGAGCGCTCCCTTGGCGGAGAATTCTCCCTTGGTGGCGTAGTCGAAGCAAGCAGAATCTCGGGAGCGGCCTCCGGGGCCTCTTGATGAGGCTGGACCTCAGTGGTGGCCTCCGGTGCTCCATGATGTGGCTGCTCTGCTCCTACAAAATCCAACAAACCAGATATAAGTAACGGAAAAGCACCCAAGCGCGCCTAACCACGGGAAGCATACTAGATACTTACGCTGGGGGCTGTGCTGGGGGCTGCTCTGTTGAAGGGTTGCCGGATCCGGCAAGGGAGTTCCGGACGTGCCCCTGTTAAAGAAGTCGTCCGAGACAGCGACCACCGGTGTCTTGGCCCTCTTGGCGCCCTCCGAGTGGCACGCTCAAGAAGAAAGTTCAGAGTGGAACCAGTCAGATATAAGATGAAGCAATAAATTGGAAGATTACAAATGGCAGCGGCAAGATCTTACTCTTCCTCTTCTTCCTCGGAGCTGAGGGCGGAGAGATCGAACTCTGCTCCAGCGCGACGGATCGGAGGAGAGGACTCCCTCTGGCGCTTGGCGGGTGCAGAAGCTGCGACTCCAGAGGGCCCTGCTCCCGCCGCCGCGGCGGAATGAGGCGCTCCCGCGGCAACAGTACTTGTCGCGGTGGAGCGCGTCGGGCGGCGAGGCGGCTGCTGGATCGCGTGCTCCCCCGCCATTTCTCCGGTCCTCCGGAGACGTCTCCTTGGCGGGGCGGCGAGCTCCTCCTGCGGCAAGCTACTTGATGGCGGAGGAGAGGCGCCCCCGGCAGGCTCACTTGGGTCGTTGTCGGGCTCGGTCTGCTCCTCCTCACTGATGAACTCTTCTTGGTCGGCAAGGCTTGCCGCCTCGGCCTTCTCTGCCTCCTCGACTGTGAACCCAAACGCACCGGCGGCAGCGGCCTCTGCAGCCTCCTCCAACCTTGTGGCGATGCGTGCCATCTCCTGAGCAGTGGTGTCGCGGGTGAGCCGCCTCTTCTCGTCGGCGCGGACCGGCACTTCAGACAAATCGTCGAAGAACTGCTGCACTATTTCGTCGGCGGGTTCCTGCCAAGTTGGAACGATCCCATGGGAATCGCACAACGGCATTATCGCGCGGATGTGATCAAGCGACGAGTTGTTGCACAAGGGCACAACCCCCCTCGGCAACATGCACCATCCAGGGTTATCCGCTTCAGGCTTGAACAGCTCCCGCAGCATGCCGTCAAGCTCCAGGGTGGTGAAGTTCCAATTCAGACCTGGACGCAGCCTCATGATATCTGCCGCGTTCTGGAATTCCCCTGCAGGTCTCCCTTTCTCCTGCAAGGGTGCAATTCGGCGGCGAAGGAAGTCCGCGCCAACCGCCCCTACGGTGAGCCCTGCTTGCCGGAGGCGCAAAATCCTAGTTGTGGCAATCTTCAACTTGTCGTCCTCCGGCGCCAAGTTGCTCCAATCATTGCCGCGAACTACGGGGGTTTTGCGCAGGGCAGTAAAGGGCTGTGGCTCCTCCTCTAAGATCCAGCACCAGTCAGCCCTCCACTCCTCCCACTTGCTGTGCAACTCTCCGTCAAGGTACGCTTCCTTCTTGCCGATCCTAGAGGTCCATGCAATTCCTCCGGCAAGCGGCTCTCCTCTCTCTACACGGGGTGAGAAGTAATGGCGGAAGAGGGCGACATTTGGGTGGACCCCGACAAAGTTCTCGCAAAGATGCGCGAAAACAGCCAAGGTGAGAACGGCGTTGGGGGTGAAGTCAAGAAGGCGGAGGCCGAGGTGTTCATGACATCACGTAAAAATTCAGAAAAGGCGGGCGAGCCCGCACTGTAAGAAAATCGCAAAGAAGGGGTACCAAGGAGACTTTGACAGATGTGGCGGCGGAGATGACCTCGTCTTGCGGATGCGCCCGGTCGCCGTCGACCGAAGAGGTAGTACCCATCCCGCAGCTCCTTCCCCGCCGAGCAGGGGGTCAAGAGAGCCCGCTCTTTCCGCAGCCCTTGAGCCGCTGGCCGGTGGATTTCACGCCTTCCCTTATCGGCCTTCGGAGCCATAGGGAGTCGTGGTGAAGGAAGCCGACGGCGGGTGGCACCGGTGGCGATGGAGGGGCGGAGCGTCGCTCTCGTGGGCTCGAGAAGGAAGGGGAAAGCGATGGGGTTTTCGATGTGACAGCAAGGGCAAGTGGGCGTCCTGCCCGGTTTCCCGCTTATAAAGGGAGAGGGGCGGCGTCCGATTTTTCCCATTAAAGGAATCCCCACGATCTCCCCACGACGCCACGCCCCACACGTGCTGCTCGTGGGAGACGTGGTGGGTCCAAGGCAAGTAACGGCGTAATCAAGACCACGCGCGCTGCAGCACTTTTTTGGGCCTGGCCCAACAGAGCTTGGCGCCGTGTGTGGCCCAGGCCCGGGCTCTGTCGGTGTATTAGAATAGGGGTACCCTAGTACCCGAACTCGCACGGATAGTGGCAGCGCCCATGGCGGGCCGCCTGCTGGCCGCTAAGATCCTCAACAGCTCCTTGGAGCCATTCAAGAACAAAGTAGTCAAGACCCGACAAGAGAAGCTTGCCGGAAGGCCACCCAGGCGCAAAGGAACGAGGCCCCGCAAGAGGAGCTTGCCGGGAAGGCTTGGCGGTGCTGAACCCCAAGCGCGACAAGGTTCCCGCCACAAGGCGCTTGCCGGGCGGGCGACCTCTCTTCATCTCCGCTCCAGCTCACCCGCCAACGTGTCACCACGGGCTCTCCCAATCACGCTGCGTGTCGGCGGGCCGCAGCCAGCGGGAGTAGCGACAGACGGCGCCGACAAGCCACCATCGTGGCGGACGGAGGCGCATTTAACGGTCCCCGTTACACTGTTTCGGGCGATCGAGACGGGCATTGATGACTCTTGTCCCTTGCCGTCGAGTTAGGTATAGGTTATCAGACACCTTTGTACAAAGCGTGTACCAACCTAGGTTTTTACCATTGTGACCTTGTCTACTTGCCACATGTGGTAACCCCTTGTGCATATAAAAGGAGGCCCGAGGGCAACGTAGAGGAGGTTCGATTGGGCTGGGTTTCTAGTCCGACTCCAGCTGAGTTCATCACACTCAAGTTAGGTCTTGTAGCCAGCATTGCTCCCTAGCAAGAACACAAGATAATCCACAAAGCAGCAGTAGGAGTATTATCTCTCCGGAGAGCTCCGAAGATGGGTAAATCCCCTCGTGTGCATCGCCTCGACCCGCTCTTTGTGCAATCTCCGCCCCCCTCCGAACCACAAGGGACCCAGGTCCCGTAGATGCTCGTGGGGCACGATCAGCACACCCCCGACATCTTTACTTGGCACTTTATTGAAACAAAAGCTATAAAACATGATCAATACAGTAGCATAATCATGTGAACATGCAAAAACAGTAGGTAAAAGTGTTGGGTCATCTCCCAACAAGCGCTTTTCTTTAATGCCTTTTAGCTAGGCATGATGATTTCAATGATGCTCGCATAAAATATAAGAATTGAAACATAGAACATCATGCATCATAAGTTCCTCTCTCATAATAATTTTCAGTAGCATCATGAATAGATTCATCAATATAACCATTACATAAAGCATTATTTTCATGATCCACAAGCATAGAAAATTTATTACTCTCTATGGCATACATGTCATCATAATAATCATCATAGAAAGCAACTTCATTGTCATAATCAATTGAAACCTCTTCCGAAATAGTGGATGTGTCACTTAATAAAGTCATGACCTCTCCAAATCCACTTTCATATATATTGTAATGAGATTCAACACCCTCCAAAATAGTGGGATCACTATTCCAAACCCACTTTTATCAATGTAATCATCATAAATAGGGGGCATGCTATCATCAAAATAAGTTTGATCAAGCAAAGTAGGGGGACTAAAAAGATCATCTTCATTAAATGTAGCCTCCCCAAGCTTGGGACAAACATTAATTGCAGCAAATCAATTCTCTAACATGCCATTCTCATCAAACATAGCATCCCCAAGCTTGTGGCTTGGCATATCATAAGCAAAATCACTCTCATCATTAATAGTATGAATAGCACCAACGGTATAACAATTGCTATCATCATAATTTCCCAAGTTGGTGCCAAAAAGATTTTCAGTATTATAAGAAGTATCATTATCTTCCCAATCATAATCATCACAACAAGCAATAGGCATAACAAAATCATCATCAAGTGTATCATCTTCCACAATTATTTTTGATTCATTTTCATGAGGCACAACAATAATATGAGCAACATTATTTGGGAGAGATACCTTTTTACCTCTCTTCTTCCTTCTTTTCTTCTTCTGAACCACATCATGTGTGGGTTTAATTAATCTTTTCAAGCTTTGTATTGATGATATTGGTTCGATAGGAAGCTCCTCCTCGTTACCTGATTCATCATAATAAACACTAGGAGGGTTTTGGGAAATATTTTCCCTTTCATTAGTACTCTCCTCATATTCCATTTGTTTTCTTGACTTTAAATAGTTGGCAATATAAGGATTATCAATGCAATTTACCGCACAAAACATATAATTTCTTCTAGATCAAAATCAAGAAACCTCTCGAGATTAAATTTTGGAATACCCTTAGTTGTACGTTTCATTTCTTCATACCCCAAAAGAAGACTAAGCTCGTTATGATGCTCAAGGGTGATCAAGTTATCACAATTTTTGGACACGGTTTGATCATGAAAGAATTTGCATTGGAGATTTAAATGACCATGTTCATTGCAAAGTTCACAAGGATGGAGAAACAATTAAATCTTTCAGCACAATCATCTAGCCTCTCTTGCAACTTTATCGTTTCTAAATATTTATGCTTCTTACAAAATCTATCTTCCATTTTTGGTGCACAATTGCACTCCCAATTCACTTCGCAAAAAGTGACATGCTTATCAGAAACATTTTTGTCATGACTTGTGCAACCATCATTAGCATTTTGGATATTAAAATAATTCATACTAACAACATTGCAATCATGCTCATCATTCAAATATTTTGTCTCAAAAATCTTATTGACTTTCTCTTCTAACAATTGAGTACAATTTTCCGATGCATCATTCTCAAGAAAGATATTATAAAGATGATTAATAATATGATGCAACCTAAATTCCATTTTTATGTAGTTTTCTTTAATAAACAAAACTAGTGATAAAACAAGAAACTAAAAGATTCAATTGCAAGATCTAAAGATATACCTTCAAGCACTCACCTCCCTGACAACGGCGCCAGAAAAGATCTTGATGTCTACTACGCAACTTTATTCTTGTAGACACGTGTTGGGCCTCCAAGCGCAGAGTTTTGTAGGACAGTATCAATTTTCCCTCAAGTGGATGACCTAAGGTTTATCAATCAGTGAGAGCTGCAGGATGAAGATGGTCTCTCTCAAACGACCCTGCAACCAAATACAAGAAATCTCTTGTGTCCCCAACAAACCCAATACAATGGCAAAATGTATAGGTGCACTATTTCGGCGAAGAGATGGTGATAAAAGTGTAATATGGATGGTAGAAATATATTTTTATAATCTGAATAAATAAAAAGTAAAAAATAGTAAACGGGCACAAAAACAGTATTGCAATGCTTGAAAACAAGGCCTAGGGTCCGTACTTTCACTAGTGCAATCTCTCAACAATGCTAACATAGTTGGATCATATGATTATCCCTCAAAATGTAATAAAGAATCACTCCCGAGTTCCTATTAGCGGGGAACAAAAGATAGATATTGTTTGTAGGGTACGAGACAACCTCAAAGCTATTCTTTTCGTTCGATCTATCAAGAGTTCGTACTAGAATAACACCAAAGCAAATTCATATTAATAATACTCAATCCACACAAAGAACTATAAAGAGACCCCGAAGTTTCTACCGGAGAAAAACATGCATCAACCCCTATGCATAGATTACCCCAATATCACCGCGAGAATCCGCGAGTTGAATGCCATAACATATATCAAGTGAATCAATAAGATACCCCAATTGTCACTTCAAGTATTCATATTGCAAGATATATATCATGTGTTCTCATCTCTGAATATTCAATCCGACAAGACATAACTTCAAAGGGTAAATATTCAATTCATCATAACAAGAGTATAGAGGGTAGAAACATAATATGATCCATCTATATTAATAAAGCCCATGATATAGATCACGAGAGAGAGAGAGAGAGAGAGAGAGAGATTAAACACATAGCTACTGGTACAAACCCTCAGCCCCGAGGGTGGACTACTCCCTCTCATCGTGGTGGCCGCTGGGATGATGAAGATGGTCACCGGAGATGATTCCCCCTCCGACAAGGTGCCGGAAAGGGTCTAGATTGGTTTTCGGTGGCTACAGAGCCTTGCGGCAGCGGAACTTCTGATCTGGGTAACCCCGAAGGGTTTCAGAATATTTGGTAATTTGTAGTGCAAAGAAGGGGTGTGGGAGGCCACCGAGGTGGGCACAACCCACCTGGGCGTGCCGGGGGGCCTGGCGCACCCTGGTGAGTTGTGCCCCCCTCGGGGAACCCCCCCAGGTGCAGCTCTGGCCCATTGGGTTCCTTCTGGTCCAAAAAAAATCTCCGTGGAGTTTCATTGCATTTGGACTCCGTTTGGTATTGATTTCCTGCGATGTAAAAAACAAGCAAAAACAGCAACTGGCACTAGGTCAATAGGTTAGTCCCAAAAATGATATAAAGTTGCTATAAAATGATTGTAAAACATCCAAGAATGACAATAAAACAACATGAATACTTCATAAATTATAGATACGTTGGAGACGTATCAGGTGCGTATGCGGCGATCCGAACTAGGATGCCTTTGTTGCATGACTGGGGAAAACCAGCCCTTCGTATAACGCAGAGTGTCGGTGTCAAAAAAGGCGGATCTCGGGTAGGGGGTCCCGAACTGTGCGTCTAGGCGGATGGTAACAGGAGACAAGGGACACGATGTTTACCCAGGTTCGGGCCCTCTTGATGGAGGTAAAACCCTGCGTCCTGCTTGATTGATATTGATATTGTGGATGTTTACAAGAGTGGATCTACCACGAGATCAAGGAGGCTAAACCCTAGAAGCTAGCCTATGGTATGATTGTAAGGGTTGTTGTGATTGTCCTCCCACGGACTAAAGCCATCCGGTTTATATAGACACCGGAGAGGGCTAGGGTTACATAGAGTCGGTTACAATGGTAGGAGATCTACATATCCGTATCGCCAGCTTGCCTTCCACGCCAAGGAAAGTCCCATCCGGACACGGGGTGAGGTCTTCAATCTTGTATCTTCATAGTCTTGGAGTCCGGTCGATGATGATAGTCCGACAAATGATAGTTCGGTGATGATGGTAGTCCGCTATCCGGACTCCCCTAATCCAGACTCCTCAAGAGCCCCGAACCAGGCTTCAATGACGATAAGTCCGGCGTGTATATTGCTTGGCATTGCAAGGCGGGTTCCTCCTCCAAATGATAGAAGATTGTGAACACCAGGATAGTGTCCGGCTCTGCAAAATAATTTCCAGATTCCACCGTAGAGAGTATAATAATATATACACAAGTTCAATCTGCTGACGTTTTCCGTGGCATGACGTCACACCACTACCAAGCCATTACTCGAATTATTTTTTACTTTATCACCTCAGCGCATTTAGTGAAGCGGTTTCCTTGGCACGTCTTGTCGAAGCAGAGATCGTGTTTCCCCTTAATCCGGGATTCTCATCAATACGGTCGTGGGTAACCCAACCGCGTCATTGATGGTGACGCTTGGGAGATAAGCGAGTTTTACCAGGCCGGTAGGGGACGCGTGAGATTTTGCCCGCCCATATAAGGGATAAGGATTCACCTTCTCACCTACGCCTTCTTCCTCCTTTGCTTATCCATCTCCGTGCACTCGAGCTCCAGCGCCCAAGTTCGCAAGATCTCGTCTCAACCTTCTCCGACCATGTCCGGAGCGGAGGTAAATGGTTGGCCTCCACCGCTAAGGAGGAGCAATCGCTAAACTGCGCGGGCGCGGATACCTCTCCGGCGACATCGCGACCGGCTGCCCGACGAGGGGCAGCTCATCCCCACCCCTAGGCCCCATGAGAGGGTTGTCTTTCTTTCCCACTTCCTCCGCTGGACTGGGCTTTCCACTTCACCCCTTTGTCCCGGGCTCATGTTCTACTACGGCCTGGATTTCCATGATCCGGCGCCAACTTCATCCTCAACATCTCGGCGTTTATCGTCAGTGTGCGAGGCCTTCCTCTGATCCAGCCCCACTTCGCCAGGCTCAAGACCTTCAATGTCAAGTCAAGGTAGTGAAGGGCATCCAAGCGGAGTGCGGAGGCGCCATGTTGGGCAAGATGCCCAACGCCCTTTAGTTCAAGGGGCCTTCGTGGAATCCGTCAAGGGTGGCAATCGGGTGGTTCTACATCACCGAGCAGCGTGACTCTAAATGGGCGGCGCCCCGAAGTTTAGATCTGGTATCCCCACGCAGCTCACCTCCCGGAAAGAGAAGGGCTTGCGTGGGGCAGTTTGAAGGAGCCGACGGACTCAACCTGTATCAAGAAGCTGGTGAAGAAGCTCAGGCTGGTTAACATGGTCCAAGTCATGCTCGTCGCGGATTCTCCCATGCCAAGAGCGGGCATTCAATCTATGGAGTTCGATCCGAACAACACCAGTCTGAACAAGCTCTTCGACACAACGCACGGAAGGCGCTGGAAGGTGCTTTTCAAGGGCGCCGAAGCCCCGCATCCGCGATCAAGATCGCGGATTTCGCCGCAGCCCAGTGACGAGGTAAGTGATTCTACCCTTTACGGGACACTTGTTTTCATAGTTTGACTCTATGCGGTTTTAATTTCCCTTTTCCTTTGACAGACTGGATGAAGTAGGCGGAGCAGATTACCCGTCCCGCCCCTATGCCGTAAAATCCAAGAGACGCCGTCTAGCGAGGTTGCTGGTTCCGCACCGCACGTGGTGCCGGAGAAGAAGGCCAAGAAGGAGGCCATGGGTGCTCGAAAGAGTGCCCGTTTTCAGGTGTCCGACGACTCCGGGGTGGACTCCTCCCCCGAAAATGAGGAGGAGGAAGAGGAATCTCTCCCAGAGAAGGGAGAGAGGAAGAGGAAGGCTTCCCCAATAGGGGAGGCCGAAGGGTCCAAGAGGGGAAGGACTGTTCCCCCGGACAGCTCCGCCAACATCAACGTTGGCGAGGAAGAATGGCCTTCAAGGGCCAGGCCTCCGGCGAGATCGTAAGTATCCGCATTAGTGAATGATTTATAATTTCTTTTTCAGCGTCACATTGTGTCATTCTAACGCTGCATGCTGCCTGTAGTCCGGCCAGTGATGATCTCCCCGCTTCATCGAGCGGGTCGTTGGCTTCGTCGGATGTAGACTCCATCCCGACCGCCTCCACCCCTCGCGACGCCGAAGACGCCGAGGTGGGATCCCGAAGGACCCATCGGGGAGGCTCGGAGGCGCCACAAGGCGCCTCCGGACTTTGGCGCCGACTCCAACAGAACCCGCAGTGGTTCCGGAGTCCGGCAGCGCCCTTCGATCAAGGGCAAGACCGTGGCCGGGCGGCTTCCGTCCCAACCGGGGCGCCGGCAATTTGTTGGAGGCGCTGCAGAGCGCTTCCATCGAGGAAGAACACCGCACTATTATGCGTGCGGTGATTCGAAGGTGCAGCTTCGCCAAAGGCGGGCTGACCGAAGCTTCGCAATAGCCTTCTATCGTGCTTTGAGGTAAGAAGTTAAAATATGCAATGTAATACCGCATAGACAGTAGCCCGATGCTCGGTTCGTGTTCGGAAAGAAAAGCCGGACCGAGGATCTTAAAAAGATATACGCAGGTTGCTAAAAATTAGGTCAATATGGGTTGCGGGCTGCGCCGCTGACCTCTGCCGCACTTATCATGGAGGTCGGTGCGTTGAAGCAGAGCTCGAGCAGTCCGGCAAGAGCTCGGCCGCTAGGAAGCAGCTCCAAGACAAAGAAGGTGAGTAACACCGCTTTGAATTTGTACCATACTGTAAAAGGATTTAGGTTGCGACAAAAAATAACAAGGATAACATGGTACTGCAGGGCCACGAACGAGGTGGCGGCCTCAAGGAGGCCGTGTCGCGACGAACGCATAATGCGCCACGAACGGGAGAGCGAGAAAAGCAAGAGGCGCGGTGTGGCGGTGGTTCAAGAAGAGCTCCGTGCTCTCATGGAAAAGCATGAGAGGTTGGGCGTGACTCAAAGACTCGAGAGTCCGAGCTTGCCTCGCTCTCGAAAGTGCTAAACCGCCAAGGCCGAGGCCCATAAGTCCCTTCAGAGGTTGAGTTGATGAGGAAGATAGCGGCGGTAAGGCATTTTCCATGCAAAGCAAGCATGTGAATGTAAATTACGTGTTACTTACCCGAATCGGAGCTCTCCTGTAGGCGCTTGCAGATCTGCCTCAGCGCGTGTCGATGCCGCCAGATTCTACCGAGCCGAGGAGGGAGCTCAACGGAGAAGGTCTTCGTCTCAAGATGCCGAGGCCGCCATCAGTGCCCCTAGCGACCAGCTGAAGCAGCTGGTCGAGCTTCACAAGGTGGCCGAACAGGCCATGAAGGGCCTCATAGTCCGCTGTGGCTCGAGAGGCCATGCATGGAGCTACTTCAGCCTCGTCGACGGCTGGTGGATGCGTGCCTCGGGTGGAGGTTATCAAGCGCTCCGCCAGTATTGAAGGTGCTCGTCGGGCCCTTGCCCGCGCAAAGGTGCATTGGGGCAAGCTGGATGCGGAGAAGCTAATCATCGACGCGCCAGCAGCGGGCAAGGAGCATCGTCGCCCAAATTTACTATAAGGCTGTCTCAAGGGTGCCCGCAAGATTGCGGATGAGTGCCCCAGGGATGTAATTATTGAGTGAATTCGCAATGTGTTATCCTGTGCGCTGAAAACCTTGTTCATATGCGCTAAGCAACGCTTGTTGAATTTAAAATATTACCTTCTGTGCGGCCGTTTATTAAATCTGAGAGATGGCAAGTCGTCGGCTTCAGCCCCCATGCCACGAGTGCTGGGGTGTTCGGGATAAACTTGAGCACTCTTGTTCCCATTTTTGGGTCCATCTAGGGAGGCGCTCAACACAACGAACAAGGCAACCGGACTTATAGTGCTTGAACACTCTCACTTAGCCATAGAATTCTATAATTTTAAATTTCGTGAAGCCCCTAGTATTCGAAGACCAATTGGGGCGCTATCCACGCCTTCATCGGACATAATCCGAACTTCGCCAAGCGGCATAGGTCTTTAAGGACCAGAAAGGACCTCTCGAACAGCGACCAGTCTCTCGCCTTATCATGCCGGTCCGTTTTAGCTTTCTCCACTGAGGCGTTAACCCGGCTCAACCGGGGCGCAATCGCAGTTGTTCTCCCAGTGCTACCTTAGCCGATAGAACGGAACGTAAGGTGCCGAACATGGGAGCCAGGCAAACCCAACTATTGACCCAAGGCATGATTCGGAGCTGATTCATATAATGCTATAAGTTCGGGTGCCGCACTTGAGAAAGTGTCGGGACTTTATCACACCATAAAGCGGAGGACATAAGCCCCTGTGTGTTGGCGTACCTAAGATGCACGGGTGCAACATGTCGTAAATGAACATATATATATATATATATATATATATATATATATATATATATATATATATATATATATATATATATATATATATATATATATATATATATATATATATATATATATATATATATATATATATATATATATATATATATATAAGTAATGCAATTATAGGCAAAAGTGCTGAGTGTCCGTCATGCCTTTGTCCTTCCCTGGTTGTTGCATCATGAGTTCGCAGGTTCGCGCTGGACTGAGTTCTGTATAAAAATAGAAAATAAAAAAGAAAAAGAGCGACACTTGGGAGCCCCTGGTGTGGTCGAACCGCACTGGCCTGTTGTGGTTGTGCCCTTCCCCTATGCCCATGGTATCTCCAGGCGTGAATAATGTACGCGAGAGTTTGTCTTGCAATTTTGCGAGGGCTGGGGTTGGGGCCGCATTGCTACGTGTGCGGAACGCGTGCTGTGGTCTTGGTTGATGTTGCTCCGGCACGTTTGGTCGTGTCCGGTCGCTTAACGGCCGGACTCGAGAATTGCCTTAAAAGGGTGCTCAGATTTCGCCGCGAGAGCCGCTGTATGTTCCTCCGCTCGGAGGGAGCGCCCGTGTTTCCATTGACCGTGATGACTCCACGAGGGCCTGGCATCTTGAGCTTAAGGTATGCATAATGTGGCACCGCGTTGAATTTTGCAAACGCGTTCGTCCGAAAGCAGAGCGTGATAGCCGCTGCGAACGGGACTATGTCAAGATTAACTCTCGCCGAAATTATCCGGGATCCAAGACCACTTCTAGTGTAACCGAGCCTGCATAATTGGCCTCGACACCTGGTATGACGCCTTTGAAGGTCGCTGTTGTAGGTTTAATCCTTGAAGGGTCTATGCCCATCTTGCGACCGTATCCTAATAAAGCAGGTTCAGCACGCCGCCGCCCATCGTGACTCTCGTGAGGTGAAATCCATCAACGATTGGGTCTAAAACAATGCGCGAATCCGCCATGGCGGATATCGGTCGGATGGTCTCTTCGATCGAAAGTGATCGGGCAAGAGGACCATGGGTTGAATTTTGGGGCGATCGCTCCATCGCAGATACGCCCTTTAGTGCACGCTCGCCCCTCTTGGGAATATGCGTATGATATCACGCTTACCGTCCGAACTTGAGGGGGGAATCCTTTGTCCTCTCGTTGTTCGGCGGCGGGTCTCTTCCTCGTCATCGCTGTGTAGCCCCTTGTCACTGTTCTCGGCGATTAATTTGCCTGCTGCTTGAATACCCAACAATCTCTGCTGGTATGGTTAGCTGGCTTTTCGGGGTTCCATGAATTTGACAAGAGCGGTCGAGTATTCGGTCCAAATTGGGCGGGCCCGGAGTGGTTCTTTTGAATGGCTTCTTCCGCTGACCGGTTTGAGCCTCGAATCCGGCGCTGACTGCCGATCCTCATTCTTTGTCGCCGCCAATGCGGCGTTTTTTTTGTTTCGCGCGACCGCCATTGCGGTCCTTGGTATCCGTCTCGCCAGCGCTTTTGCTGAGGTTGTTATCGCGAGCAAGCCAGCTATCCTCTCCCGCATGTAAGCGGGTCATGAGGGATGTGAGGGCTGCCATGGATTTCGCTTCTCCGCCCTAGGTGCCGGGCCAGCCACTCGTCGTGGATGTTATGTTTGAAGGCAACGAGTGCCTCGCATCCGGACAATCGACGATTTGATTTTTCTTTGTTAGGAACCGTGTCCGAATTGCCCGCCGATTCGTCTGGCTGCTGGATTATGTGGCTTAGGTCATCTGCGTCCGTGGTCGCATATACGCGCCTCGGAAGTTGTCGAGGAATGCGGCTTCCGTGTCTTCCCAAAGATCCAATTGACTCTGCGGGCAGGCTGTTAAGCCAATGCCGAGCTGGTCCGCTTGCAGCGGAAGATATTTGATGGCGTGAAGATTGCCGCCAAGGGCCATGTGTATATGGAGGAGATAATCCTCAATCCAAACCGCTGGGTCTGTTGTGCCATCGTAGGATTCGATATTAACAGGTTTGAACCCTTCGTGGATTTGATGATCCATTACTTCGCCGGTGAAGCATAGTGGGTGTGCGGCGCCTCAGATATAATATCGCGACGTAGCTCGAGAGAGCGTTGTTCGCTGTGTTCGCCCGCCGAGTAGTTGTATCCGCTATGACGGTATTCGCCGTGGGTCGCTACGCGTCCACGTGATCCATAGATAGATCTGGATTGTCTTGCCTTGTCCTCCAATATATCTCGCAAGTCCGCGCGTTCCCCGTGGCTTCCTGCTTTTAGAGCGATGCCGGGTACGGTTTTGGTGGAGGGCTTGCATGCCTCTCTATCGCGCCACGAGGTGGTCGGTCTGCCGACAGGCGCTGGTGATGCTGCCTCCTCTAATCGGGGAGCAACTTGCATTTTGGGTAACTTTTGAGGGCGCTCGAGTTCATACTTTTCGCCGCGAGGACCTCGGTCCATCCGTCGCCAAGAGGTCTTGATCAGCTTGAAGCTGTTGTTGCTTTTTCTTTAGGCTGTTTGTCGTGGCCATTAGCCTGCGCTCTAAAACACTCTTGCTCGACGGGATCCTCAGCACGACGAATTAAATCGCCGCCGAGGCTTGCCTCGCCTCCGGAGGGAGGTAAGTAATTGTCATTCTCGACCTCTTAAATCGCCGCCTCTCCCGAGGGCTTGCTTCGCTTCCTCCTCACGCTGGATCGTCTTTGGAGGGAGTTGTCTTCGCACTTTCGGGGTGTTATTATCTCCTCGTGCGGAATCTCCATTCTTGCCGTGGCGGATTTAGAGCGGCGCCACCGACGCCGGGCGCTTGGGCTGTTTTTTAAGGAATCGGCCTCCGCCGCTTCTTCGCCGCCCCCATCTTTTGCGGTGTCCACCATGTATATGTCGATGACGAGGTGGTCTTCCAAAGGTCCCGTAGGCACCGGTTCTTGGTAGTCTCCGCATCGCCGCCCATACCGCCGATGTCTTCGTAGTCGATTCGAGTATGTCGGTTAAATCGTCGACAGTGGCTACAAAGTCGGTGGTGGGTAGGATCTGAATTTCTTCGTCATCCGCATCCCAACCGTCCTGGCCGTAGTTCGGCCAGGGCTCGCCGGATAGCGAGAGATGCTTCAATGAATTTATGATATCGCTGAAGGGCGAGTGCTGAAAGATGTCCGCAGCGGTGAATTCCATGATCGGCGCCCAATCGGATTCGACTGGCAGGGGCGCAGGAGGTTCGGAGTCCGCAGGGAGTCCGGCACCTCGGAGTCATGGGCTTTACGGGGACAAGGTAGTGTTCGCTCCATCGCCGTAGGAATTGCGGCTCGAGGCGGTGTCCAGCCATCCGCCCTGATCCGAGCGATCGGCTCCGGACTATGAGTCGGAGCGGATTCGCAGCGGACCTCCAAGGGCTGTCCGCGACAGAGTTAGGTCATGCCCATCGTGACAACGCTGCACGCCGGGTCGTGGCTCAGATCCATCGAGGATCAAGTCCCCGCGGATATTGGCCGTGAAGTTTAGGCTTCAAACCTGACTGACGGCCAGGGGCGAAGCTTCGATCCGCTCCAGATGGCCAAGGAGTTGGCCCGCATCTGGCGGTCACCAATACGAAGATCTATCCGGGAGAAAGGTCTCACCCAGACTGCGTCGTTGTTGATTGAAGAGGCCATCAAGCCTATCGGTGACGACACGAGGAACTCTCAATGAAAGCACCAATGTCGGTGTCAAAACCGCGGATCTCGGTAGGGGGTCCCGAACTGTGCGCCTAGGCGGATGGTAACAGGAGACAAGGGACACGATGTTTACCTGTGTTCGGGCCCTCTTGATGGAGGTAAAACCCACGCCCCGCTTGATTGATATTGATATTGTGGATGTTTACAAGAGTGGATCTACCACGAGATCAAGGAGGCTAAACCCTAGAAGCTAGCCTATGGTATGATTGTAAGGGTTGTTGTGATTGTCCTCCCACGGACTAAAGCCATCCGGTTTATATAGACATCGGAGAGGGCTAGGGTTACACAGAGTCGGTTACAATGGTAGGAGATCTACATATCCGTATCGCCAAGCTTGCCTTCCACGCCAAGGAAAGTCCCATCCGGACACGGGGCGAAGTCTTCAATCTTGTATCTTCATAGTCTTGGAGTCCGGTCGATGATGATAGTCCGGCAAATGATAGTTCGGATGATGATGGTAGTCCGGCTATCCGGACACCCCCTAATCCAGGACTCCCTCACGGAGTAAATCACTAATGATTTGCAGTAAGTCGCAAAATCGCCGACGAACTCTCGCCATATCCTGACAGTTAGTTTTCGGCTTTCTCTATTGAGGTATTTTACTGGACGAACCAGAAACAAAATCGCAGTAGGTCTCCCTTTACTACCTTAGCCGAACTAGCGAAACATAAGGTGGTAATCGGAGGAGCTGGGCTACCCAACTATAGACCAAAGACAAGATTCGAAGCTCATGCATATAATGCAATATTCGGGACGCCGAAGAGTACCCTATAGGTGTTCGGACTTTTGAAAATATGCATAGCCGGATAGAGCCCCGGGATTTAGGCCGGACCAAAGCATATGTGGCAATCTGAAGCAAGGAGGGAATACAGATGGTAAAATAAACCAATATCAAACAAAAGTTGGCGGTTAAGTGTTTCCTTTATACCCTGATTAATACGTCAAGATGTGCTATTATAGATAATGCCATGAACATCAGGGCTATTTGACATGCTGAGAATTTGTACACGAGGGGAAGCTTTATACAGGGCCTAATAGAAAATGTAGTCTTGAAGATCCTAGTGGTGCCCTGCCGCACATCTACGCCGTTTCTCCTTGGCGAAAAATCCTTTGAGAGGAGAGGTCGATGGTCATCTATATGAAAGGGGGGCCTCAAAAGGGGGCTTGCATGACCGTAGAGTAGGTAGGTTTTTAATGAACCTGTAGTACGAAAGAGGAAGAAAAAACAAAGAAAAAGTTAAGGTCCGAATAGGGTCAAGCCGCACTATAGACCTTTTCTGCAGTGTGCCTCCGTCGTTGCCCAAGGTGCGTATG
This sequence comes from Aegilops longissima, assembly GCA_021605205.1. Classification (NCBI taxonomy): domain Eukaryota; kingdom Viridiplantae; phylum Streptophyta; class Magnoliopsida; order Poales; family Poaceae; genus Aegilops; species Aegilops longissima. Next base: position 499,419,366 of record CM038681.1, on the reverse strand, counting down.
CCGTGGTTTTATGGGGCTATCGGCGGAGGCAAAACTGCTATTCAAGCTCTGGATTCACTGAGCTGTTGCTCTGTAGAGTGAACCGGACTCGCTTGGCGGTGTCCGAGGTCTTAATGACCGATGAATTGTTCGACTTGATGAGGCCGTTCTGTACTTCGGCTCCAAGGGCCACGGTGTGCTCCTCAGTACGGAGGGAGCGCTCCATATTTCCATTGACTGTGATAACGCCGTGCGGTCCGGGCATTTTGAGCTTTAAATAAGCATAATGTGGGACTGCATTGAAACGGGCGAAAGCGGTTCGTGCAAGCAGAGCGTGATAACCACTCCGGAAAGGGACGATATCGAAGATCAAGTCTTCACTTTGGAAGTTGTCCGGAGACCCGAAGACGACTTCCAATGTTTAGGAGCCCGTACAATGAGCCTCCTCGCCGGGTATTACTCCTTTAAAGGTAATATTACTAGGCTTAATTGTTCACGGGTTAATGCCCATCTTACGGACAGTGTCTTGATAGATCAGGTTCAGACTGCTGCCGCCATCCATAAGGACTCTAGTGAGATGGTATCCATTGATGATGGGATCGAGTACTAGGGCCGCCGATCCTCCATGACAGATACTGGTCGGGTGGTCCCTGCGATCGAAGGTGATCGCACAAGCCGACCATGGGTTGAATTTTGGGGCGACAGGCTCTACGACGTAGACGTCCCTTAGTGCGCGCTTGCGCTCCCTCTTTGGGATGTGTGTGACATATATCATGTTCACTATTTTCACCTCTGGGGAAAATTTATTCTGTCCCCCTGTGTTCGGTGGACGAGATTCATCATCATCCTCGCTTTGAGGCCCTTTCCCCTTGCGTTCGGTATTTAACTTACCGGCCTATTTAAAAACCCACCAGTTTCTGTTGGAGTGGTTGGCAGGCTTATCGGGGGTGTGATTGCTCTCTCACTATAGTGCCAGAAAAGCTCATGTCTGCTAGGACTACGTCGGTATTTCCCCAAAGTGGAAGGGTTGATGTAGCACAGCGAAGGTAGGTATTTCCCTCAGTGATGAAACCAAGGTTATCGAACCAGTAGGAGAACCAAGCAACACAACATAAACAACACCTGCACACAAATAACAACACCTCGCAACCCGACGTGTTAAAGGGGTTGTCAATCCCTTTCGGGTAACGATGCCAGAAATTTGTAATAGATTGAAATAATAGATCGTAAATAAAATAAAGTGCAGCAAAGTATTTTTGGTATTTTTGGTTCAATAGATCTGAATAAAAATGCAAAGGAATAGTAGATTGCAAGCAAATATATGAGAAAGAAGAACGGGGGCCGTAGGTTTCACTAGTGGCTTCTCTCGAGAAAAATAGCAAACAATGGGTAAACAAATTACTGTTGGGATATTGATAGAACATCAAATAATTATGACGATATCCAGGCAATAATCATTACATAGGCATCATGTCCAAGATTAGTAGACCAACTCCTACCTGCATCTACTACTATTACTCCACACATCGACCGTTACCCAACATGCATCAAGTGTATTAAGTTCATGCAGGAATGGAGTAATGCAATAAGAACGATGACATGATGTAGACAAGATACGTTTATCTATTGCGTAGATATAGATCCCATCTTTTTATCCTTAGTAGCAATGATACATACGTGTTGTTTCCCTTTCTGTCACTGGGATCAAGCACCTTAAGATCGAACCCACTACCGGGCACCTCTTCCCATTGCAAGATAAATAGATCAAGTTGGCCAAACAAAACCCAAATATCGAAGAAGAAATACGAGGCTATAAGAGATCATGCATATAAGAGATCAAAGAAACTCAAATAACTTTCATGGATATAAAAAGATATGACTGATCATAAACTCAAAGTTCATCAGATCCCAACAAACACACCGCAAAAAGAGTTATATCATATGGATCTCCAAAAGACCATTGTATTGAGAATTTAGCGAGAGAGAGAAAGCCATCTAGCTACTAACTACGGACCCGAAGGTTGATAAACCACAAGTGTAGGGGATCGCAACAGCTTTCGAGGGTAGAGTATTCAGCCCAAATTTATTGATTCGACACAAGGGGAGCCAAAGAATATTCTCGAGTATTAGCAGTTGAGTTGTCAATTCAACCACACCTGAATAACTTAATATCTGCAGCAAAGTGTTTAGTAGCAAAGTAATATGATAGTAGTGGTAACAGTAACAAAAGAGTAATGAAAGCAAAAGTAATATTTTTGGTGTTTTGTAGTAATTGTAACAGTAGCAACGGAAAGTAAATAAGCGAGAACCAAAGATATGGAAAACTCAGAGGCATTGGATCGGTGATGGATAATTATGCTGGATGCGGTTCATCATGTAACAGCCATAACATAGGGTGACACAGAACTAGCTCCAATTCATCAATGTAATGTAGGCATGTATTCCGAATATAGTCATACGTGCTTATGGAAAAGAACTTGCATGACATCTTTTGTCCTACCCTCCCGTGGCAGCGGGGTCCTAACGGAAACTAAGGGATATTAAGGCCTCCTTTTAATAGAGAACCGGAACAAACCATTAGCACTTAGTGAATACATGAACTCCTCAAACTATGGTCATCACTGGGAGTGGTCCCGATTATTGTCACTTCGGGGTTGCCGGATGATAACACATAGTAGGTGACTATAGACTTGCAAGATAGGATCAAGAACTCACATATATTCATGAAAACATAATAGGTTCAGATCTGAAATCATGGCATTCGGGCCCTAGTGAAAAGCATTAAGCATAGCAAAGTCATCGCAACATCAATCTCAGAACATAATGGATAGTAGGGATCAAACCCTAACAAAACTAACTCAATTACATGATAGATCTCATCCAACCCATCACTGTCCAGCAAGCCTACGATGGAATTACTCAAGCACGGCGGTGAGCATCATGAAATTGGTGATGGAGGATGATTGATGATAACGACGGCGACGAATCCCCCTCTCTAGAGCCCCGAACGGACTCCAGATCAGCCCTCCTGAGAGGTTTTAGGGCTTGGCGGCAGTTCCGTATAGTAAAACGCGATGATTTCTTCTCCTTTATTTTTTTCTCCCCGAAAGCAAATATATAGAGTTGGAGTTCGCATCGGAGGAGGTCCAGGGGGCCCACGAGGTAGGGGGGCGCCCTAGGGGGGCAGGTGCGCCCCCACCCTCGTGGACAGGTGGTGGGCCCCTGGCCTTCATCTTTTGCAAGGATTTTTTATTATTTCTGAAAATTTGTTCCGTGAAGTTTCAGGTCATTCCGAGAACTTTTGTTTCTGCACATAAATAACATAATGGCAATTTTGCTGAAAACAGCGTCAGTCCGGGTTAGTTCCATTCAAATCATGCAAGTTAGAGTCCAAAACAAGGGCAAAAGTGTTTGGAAAAGTAGATACGATGGAGACGTATCAACTCCCCCAAGCTTAAACCTTTGCTTGTCCTCAAGCAATTCAGTTGATAAACTGAAAGTGATAAAGAAAACTTTTACAAACTCGCTTTGCTCTTGTTGTTGTAAATATGTAAAGCCAAATTCAAGTTTTCAGCAAAGATTATAACTAACCATATTTGCAATAGTTCTCAGGTCTCATGTTTACTCATATCAATGGCATAATCAACTAGCAAGCGATAATAATAAATCTCGGATGACAACACTTTCTCAAAAAAATCTTGATATAATATAACAAGATGGTATCTCGCTAGCCCTTTCTGAGACCGCAAAACAAAAATGCAGAGCACCTTTAAAGATCAAGGACTGACTAGACATTGTAATTCATGATAAAAGAGATCCAATCATAGTCATACCCAATATAAACTAATAGTAATGAATGCAAATGACAGCTGTGCTCTCCAGCTAGTGCTTTTAATAAGAGGGTGATGACTCAACATAAAAGTAAATAGATAGGCCCTTCGCAGAGGGAAGCAGGGATTTGTAGAGGTGCCAGAGCTCGGTTTTGAAATAGAGATAAATAATATTTTGAGCGGCATACTTTCATTGTCAACATAACAACTAAGAGATGGCGATATCTTCCATGCTACACACATTATAGGCGGTTCCCAAACAGAATGGTAAAGTTTATACTCCCCCTCCACCAACAAGCATCAATCCATGACTTGCTCGAAACAACGAGTGTCTCCAACTAGCAACAGTCCCAGGGGGAGTTTTGTTTGCAATTATTTTGATTTAGTTTGCATAAAGCATGGGACTGGGCATCCCGGAGACCAGCCATTTTCTCGTGAGTGAGGGGCGGAGTCCACTCCTCTTGAGAATAACCCGCCTAACATGGAAGATAAGGGCAGCCCTAGTTGATACATGAGCTATTCGAGCATACAAAACAGAATGTTTATTTGAAGGTTTAGAGTTTGCCACATACAAATTTACTTGGAACGGCAGGTAGATACCGCATATAGGAAGGTATGGTGGACTATATGGAATAACTTTGGGGTTTAAGGGATTGGATGCACAAGCAGTATTCCCGCTTAGTACAAGTGAAGGCTAGCAAAAGACAAGGAAGCGACCAACTAGAGAGCGACAACGGTCATGAACATGCATTAAAATTAATAAACATTGGATGCAAGCATGAGTAGGATATAATCCACTATGAACATAAATATCGTGAAGGCTATGTTAATTTTTCAACTACATGCGTGAATATGTGCCAAGTCAAGTCACTTAAATCATTCAAAGGAGGATACCACCCCATCATACCACATCACAACCATTTTAATAGCATGTTGGCACGCAAGGTAAACCATTATAACTCATAGCTAATTAAGCATGGCACGAGCAACTATGGTCTCTAACTGTCATTGCAAACATGTTTATTCATAATAAGCTGAATCAAGAACGATGAACTCAACATATTTACAAAAACAAGAGAGGTCGAGTTCATACCAGCTTTTCTCATCTCAGTCATTCCATCATATATCATCATAATTGCCTTTCACTTGCACGACCGAACATTGTGAATAATAATAAGAGTGCACGTGCATTGGACTAAGTTGGAATCTGCGAGCATTCAATAAACAGGAGAAGACAAGGCAATATGGGCTCTTGGTTAAATCAACAATAATGCATATAAGAGCCACTTCAACAATTTAATCATGGTCTTCTCCTATCGACCCCCAAAGAAAAGAAAAGAAATAAAACTATTTACACGGGAAAGCTCCCAACAAGCAAAAGAAGAACGAGAAATCTTTTTGGGTTTTCTTTTTAATTATTACTACTACAGCAGGAAAAGTAAACTAACTAGAAGCTATTACTATTTTTTTTGGTTTTTCTTAAAGTTTATCAAACACACAAGAAGAAAGCAGGAAAAAGAAAATAAACTAGCATGGATGTTACAGTGAAAGAGTATGAGCACCGACATCTAGCAATGAGTGTGAACATAAATGTAATGTCGGTGGGAAATACGTACTCCCCCAAGCTTAGGCTTCTGGCCTAAGTTGGTTCATTGCCAAGGATGGCCTGGCGGATACCCGTAGGTGTAGCCGGGTCGTCTTTGAGATGCAGCGGCTATCGCCTCCCGAGCTGCAGCGTGGCGCCGAGCTGCCTCCGCCTCCTCTCGTACTCATCTGCCTCCTCTCTGGTAATAACATATCTTCCTTTTGCCTGATAATCAAAGAAGGCAGGAGCAGGGAGAGTAATACGGACAACACGCCGTTTATCAAAGATTAGTCGATACTGGAGAGGTGATTCATTCCTCTCGACAAAATGGTGGTGGACCATAGAATTAAAGTCTAAATAAGTAGGAGGCAACTCCATATCATCCTCACGAACATCCACATCAAGAGAATCAACTAAGCGGGTTGCATAAATTGATCCAAAGAAATCTCCATTAAATCTATTATGATGCAACCTACGTGCAACAATGGCTCCCATATTATAAGATTGGTCTCCCAACACAGCACTCCTAAGAATACTGAGATCAGGGACACACATGTGACATGCTTCATCTTTACCATTTATGCATCTACCTATGAAGAGAGCGAAATAATGTATAGCGGGAAAATGGATGCTCCCTATGGTAGCTTGTGTTATATCTCTAGATTCCCCCACGGTTATACCAGCAAGAAAGTTTCTAAATTCAGATTACGGGGATCACTAATACTACCCATTGTGGAAGTTTGCAAGCAGAAGTAAAATCCTCTAAGTCCATGGTATAAGATTTTTCATAAAGATCAAACATGACTGTTGGAGAATTAGGAGAAGATGAAAATTCAAACCTCCTCACAAATGAGCTAGTGAGTTGATGGTACTGGGGGCATTTGTCTGCCTCAAAGCTCACAAGATCGGTGTTACGAAAATATGCGTTAAATTCTTCTTTGATCCCCGCTCGATCCATAAAATTTTCCGAAGGCCATTCACAAGGCCGTACTGGAGCGTCTCTTGGTGGCTCCTGGTCAGCATCACGCATTGCAAGCCTGGGTCCTTGCTTCCTTGAAGAACCACCTTGGAACATTTTCCTAAGCATGTTTCTTCCTCTAAAAAATTTCTGAAATTTTTAGTAACTTCAAAATAAAAGTGAACCAAGCTCAAAAAAATTGATAGCAACTACTCCTACAAGTGCCTAGAGCCTATATCAAGCATTAGAACTACTTGGAACCATATAAATTTGACATGCAAGCTCAAGAACATGGTCACCTAGGAAGCACAAATTTGCAATGAATAAAGCACTAGAACAAAAACTAATTGGACCAATGGAGGAGTCACATACCAAGGAACAATCTCCCCATGCAGTTTTGTGAGAGGTGCTTTGAGCAAGGAGATCGAAAATCGCAGTAAAGTGAGCTAGAACTCGTGCTTGAGATAGATATCCGTGTTTGTGGGAGGAAGAAGAAGTGTATGAGTGCAGGAATAAGTGGAGGAGGGCCACCGTGGGCCCATGAGGCAGGGGGCACGCCCTGGGGGGTAGGGCGTGCCCTCCACCCTCGTGGCCAGGTGGTTGACCCCCTTGCTGTGTTCTCAGTTCCATAAATCCTCAAATATTCTAGAAAAAATCATATTTCATTTTCAGGGCATTTGGAGAACTTTTATTTTCGGGGTATTTTTATATTGCACAGATAAGTCAGAAAACAGACAAAAAATAATACTATTTTTACTTTATTTCAACTAAATAAGAGAAAGTAGAAGGAGGGTACAGAAGGTTGTGCTTTCTAGTTTCATCCATCTCATGCTCATCAAAAGGAATCCACTAACAAGGTTGATCAGGTCTTGTTAATAAACTCATTCCGAATAGCATGAAACCGGAGAAATTTCGAATAACACTATGTTACCTCAACAGGGATATGCACATCCCCAATAATAAGAATATCATATTTCTTCTTGACAGTAGGCAGAGGAAATTCAAAACCTCCAAATATAATCGATGGAATTTCCAATAGAATTGATATTATGAACTTGAGGTTGCTTCCTCGGAAAGTGTACCGTATGCTCATTACCATTAACATGAAAAGTGACATTGCCTTTGTTGCAATCAATAACAGCCCCTGCAGTATTCAAAAAAGGTCTTCCAAGAATAATAGACATACTATCGCCCTCGGAATATCAAGAATAACAAAGTCCGTTAAAATAGTAACGCTTGCAACCACAACAGCACATCCTCACAAATACCGGCAGTGTATAGCAGTTGATTTATCAGCCATTTGCAAAGATATTTCAGTAGGTGTCAACTCATTCAAGTCAAGTCTACGATATAAAGAGAGAGGCATAACACTAACACCAGCTCCAAGATCACATAAAGCGAGCATGGTATAGTAGGTACTCCTGGATCTCCAAGTTTCTTTGGTATTCCACCCTTAAAAGTATAATTAGCGAGCATGGTGGGAATTTCAGCTTCCAGTATCTTTCTCTTATTTGTAACTATATCTTTCATATACTTAGCATAAGGATTCATTTTGAGCATATCAGTTAATCGCATACGCAGAAAGATAGGTCTAATCATTTCAGCAAAGCGCTCAAAATCCTCATCATCCTTTTTCTTGGATGGTTTGGGAGGAAAAGGCATGGGTTTCTGAACCCATGGTTCTCTTTCTTTACCATGTTTCCTAGCAACAAAGTCTCTCTTATCATAACGTTGATTCTTTGATTATGGGTTATCAAGATCAACAACAGGTTCAATTTCTACATAATTGTCATTACTAGGTTGAGCATCATCATGAACATCATCATTAACATTTTCATTAGGTTCATGTTCATTACCAGATTGTGTTTCAGCATCAGAAATAGATATATCATTTGGATTCTCAGATGGTTCAGCAATAGGTTCACTAGAAGTTTGCAAAGTCCTATCATTTTTATTTTTCTTCCTTTTAGAAGAACTAGGTGCATCAATATTATTTCTCTGAGAATCTTGCTCAATTCTCTTAGGGTGGCCTTGAGGATACAAAGGTTCCCAAGTCATTCTACCAGTTCTAGTAGTCACTCTAACAGCATAATCATTTCTCTTACTATTCATTTCATTGAGCAAATCATTTTGAGACTTAAGTACTTGTTCTACTTGAGTGGTAACCATAGAAGCATGTTTGCTAACAAGTTTAAGTTCACATCTAACATCAGCCATATAATCACCCAAGTGTTTAATCATATAAGTATTTTGTTTTAATTGTCTACCAAAATAAGCATTAAAGTCTTCTTGCTTAAACATAAAGTTATCAAACTCATCCAAGCACTAGCTAGCAATTTTAGTAGGAGGGACTTCTGCTTTATCATATCTATAGAGAGAATTTACCTTTACTACCTGTGTCAGGTTATCAAGACTATGAGGTTCTTCAATAGGTAATGGATTAAGATCATATGTTCCTTCAACAGGCGGTAAATTAAGACCATGTATTTCTTCAATAGGAGGTAAATTCTTAACATCTTCAGCTTTAATACCTTTTTATTCCATAGATTTCTTTGCCTCTTGCATATCTTCAGATCGAGAAATAGAACACCTCTCTTCTTGAGTTCGTTTAGGAATAGGCTCAGAATTGGCTCGAGCTGGCTCGTGAAGTGTCCAATTATTTTCATGTCAACATATTATTCAATAAAATTTCAGCTTCATCCGTGTTCTTTCCTGAAAATGTAACCAGCACAACTATCCGTAATCTCCGAAGCATCTGTTAGTCCATTATAAAAGATATCAAGTATTTCATTTTTCTTAAGAGGATGATCAGCAAAGCATTAAGCAACTTGAGAAGCCTCCCCAAGCTTGTGGGAGACTCTCTTCTTCAATTTGCACAAAGTTGTATATTTCCTCAAGGCAGCTTGTTTCTTATGAGCAGGAAATATTTAGCAGAGAAGTAATAAATCATATCCCGGGACTACGCACACAACCAGGATCAAGAGAATTAAACCATATCTTAGCATCACCCTTTAATGAGAACGGAAATATTTTAAGGATATAAAAGTAGCGAGATCTCTCATCATTAGTGAACAGAGTGGCTATATCATTTAATTTAGTAAGATGTGCCACAACAGTTTCAGATTCATAACCATGAAAAGGTTCAGATTCAACCAAAGTAATTATATCAGGAGCAATAGAGAATTCATAATCCTTATCGACAACACAGATAGGTGAAGTAGCAAAAGCAGGGTCGGGCCTCATTCTATCATTAATGGATTGCTTATTCCATTTAGCTAATAACCTTCTAAGCTCATCGTTATCTTTGCAAGTCAAAATAGCAGCAGAAGCTTCTTTATCAAAAATATAACCTTTAGGAATAACAGGCATGTTTTCATCATCAATTTCATCAACATGTTCAGTTTCAATAATTTCTTTCTCTCTAGCCCTAACAATTTGTTCATCAAGAAATTCACTAAGGGGCACGAGAGTATCGAGCATAGAAGTAGTTTCATCATAAGTATCATGCATAATGTAGTGGCATCATCAATAACATGCACATATCGGAAAGAATAGCGTAAGCAGGTTTAGGTGTCGCAAGCTTACTCAAAATAGAAGGTGAATCAAGTGTAGAGCTAGATGGCAGTTCCTTACCTCCCCTCGTAGTTGAGGGATAAATTGTTGTCTTAGCGTCTTTCAAGTTCTTCATAGTGACCAGCAGATATAAATCCCAAGTGACTCAAAGAATAGAGCTATGCTCCCCGGCAACGGCGCTAGAAATTAGTCTTGATAACCCACAAGTGTAGGGGATCGCAAAAGCTTTCGAGGGTAGAGTATTCAACCCAAATTTATTGATTCGACACAAGGGGAGCCAAAGAATATTCTCAAGTATTAGCAGTTGAGTTGTCAATTCAACCACACCTGGATAACTTAATATCTGCAGCAAAGTGTTTAGTAGCAAAGTAATATGATAGTAGTGGTAACGGTAACCAAAAAGTAATGAAAGCAAAAGTAATATTTTTGGTGTTTTGTAGTAATTGTAACAGTAGCAACGGGAAAGAAAATAAGCGAGAACCAGTATATGGTAAACTCGTAGGCATTGGATTGGTGATGGATAATTATGCCGGATGCGGTTCATCATGTAACAGTCATAACATAGGGTGACACAGAACTAGCTCCAATTCATCAATGTAATGTAGGCATGTATTCCGAATATAGTCATACGTGCTTATGGAAAAGAACTTGCATGACATCTTTTGTCCTACCCTCCCGTGGCAGCGGGGTCCTAACGGAAACTAAGGGATATTAAGGCCTCCTTTTGATAGAGAACCGGAACAAAGCATTAGCACTTAGTGAATACATGAACTCCTCAAACTATGGTCATCACCGGAAGTGGTCCCGATTATTGTCACTTCGGGGTTGCCGGATCATAACACATAGTAGGTGACTATAGACTTGCAAGATAGGATCAAGAACTCACATATATTCATGAAAACATAATAGGTTCAGATCTGAAATCATGGCACTCGGGCCCTAGTGACAAGCATTAAGCATAGCAAAGTCATAGCAACATCAATCTCAGAACATAATGGATACTAGGGATCAAACCCTAAGAAAACTAACTCAATTACATGATAGATCTCATCCAACCCATCACCGTCCAGCAAGCCTACAATGGAATTACTCACGCACGACGGTGAGCATCATGAAATTGGTGATGGAGGATGGTTGATGATGACGACGGCGAAGAATCCCCCTCTCCGGAGCCCCGAACGGACTCCAGATCAGCCCTCCTGAGAGGTTTTAGGGCTTGGCGGCGGATCCGTATCGTAAAACGTGATGATTTCTTCTCCTTTATTTTTTTCTCCCCGAAAGAAAATATGTAGAGTTGGAGTTGGCATCGGAGGAGCTCCCGGGGGCCCACGAGGTAGGGGGCGCCCCTAGGGGGGCGCGCCCCACCCTCGTGGATGTGGTGGGCCCCGGCCTTCATCTTTTGCAAGGATTTTTATTATTTCAAAGTTGTTCCGTGAAGTTTCAGGTCATTCCGAAAACTTTTGTTTCTGCACATAAATAACATCATGGCAATTCTGCTGAAAACAACGTCAGTCCGGGTCAGTTCCATTCAAATCATGCAAGTTAGAGTCCAAAACAAGGGCAAAAGTGTTTGGAAAAGTAGATACGACGAAGATGTATCAAAGGTCTACAAAGAACTACTCACGCATCATCGGGAGGCACCAATGGAGGTGGTGAATCCCATCCAAGATGGTGTCTAGATTAGATCTGGTGGTTCTGGACTCTGCGGCGGCTGGATGAATATTTTGTCGACTCCCCTAGGGTTTCTGGCACTTGGCACTATGTCAATAGGTTAGTACCAAAAAATGATATTAAATGACTATAAAATTATTATAAAACATTCTAGATTGTTAATAAAACAACCTGGAACTATAAAAATTATAGATAGGTTGGAGACGTATAAGCATCCCAAGCTTAACTCCTGCTCGTCCTCGAGTAGGTAAGTGATAAAAACAGAATTTTTGATGTGGAGTGCTGTTTATCATGTCATATCATATTCTTTTCTTTATAGCATGGACATTTGGACTTTTATGTGATTCAAAGCAATAGTCTAGTTTTGACATAATAATTTAGATACTCAAGCATATCAACAAGCAACCACGTCTTTCAAATATCAATGCTAAAATAAGTTATCCCTAGCCCATCATGCTCAAACATTGATCCATTCATGAAACACACTTGAATATTAGCTACACCCAATACTTAAGCATGATCATATTGCCTATTAGTTGGTGCTTTTTATGAGAGAAGATGGAGACTCAAATTCAAAATAAAAATTGCGTAAAATGAAAAAAAGGCCCTTCGCAGAGGGAAGTTGGGATTTGTAGAGGTGCCAGAGCTCAAAGCAAAAAAGTTAGAGATAAAAACATTTTGGGAGGTGTATCCATCCCACCAACGAAAACGACTTAGAGTTCCGAACACTTTCCATGCTAGATATGCCATAGGCGGCTCCCAAACAGAAAATAAAGTTTATTCCTTCTTCCACCATTCTTTCACTTTCTATAGCTAGCCGTATCTACGGGTGATGAAGCCATGTACCTAGGGTGGGGTCATAGGCCTGACCTAGACACCCTCCCCTAGGACATTACCCTAAAACAAGAAGCATTCGAAGAGGAGTCACCATCCACTCGACCATGAGGCATTCCACTCGGAAGACTTGAAATCACTCGACCATGGAGACTGTCACTCGACCGCCAGAAGATCTAAAGCCACTCCGCACTGCAACGGTCGGACGTTACATCATAGCTTTAATGGTCATTATGTATCTTTATTACTAGCGTTACCAGTAACGCCCCCTCTTGATGTACCTTAAACCCCTTGTAACATGGGCTGGCTGGGGTCCTAGCGCACTCTATATAAGCCAGCCCCTCCACAGGCACAAGGGTTCGCACCCCTGTAAACACACACATACATAATCCAGTCGACCACCTCCGGGCTTCAAAACGTAGGGCTGTTACTTCTTCCGAGAAGGGCCTGAACTCGTAAAACTCGTCTGTACAACTTCGCCATAGCTAGGATCTTGCCTCTCCATGCTTACCCCCTATTCTACTGTCAGTCTTAGTACCACGACAGTTGCCGCCCACCGTGGGGCAGGTGTCTTAGCGACTTGTTGGAGAAGTTGCAATTTTCCCGATCCCCATCATCATGGTTTCTGGCGAAGGATTGGCCGAGGGCCGCGAGATCCGTCTCGGCGCGCTCGTGTTCATCGCCGACGACTCCGCTAGGCTCCAAGAGGCTCCACTCGACTTCGAGGCGCTCCCCGTTCGCGGGCAACGACTTCGCGAAAAGGCCCCGCTGGCGTCCTTCGCAGCAGCCGCCGACTTACCGGTCGGCTCTGTGGCGCGCCCTCGCCTCGTTGTTCGCCGCAAGCGTTCCGGTCGGTCGCGGCTCCAGCGGTGGGTGAGGCACGCGGTGGCTCGCCAGTCGGCCACCCCACAGGTCGCGGCAATCAAGCCTGACGAAACTCTCTACGGCCTGTTCGACCCGTCGACTGGCTCCCTCGATACGGCATCCGAGTGCGACAGCAGTGATCCTGCGGTGGAAGTCCTGATGGTCAATGGACCGCGCAGTCCTCCTGGCTTCCCCCGCGCTGACGGTGGCGATGGCGGTGGTGTTCCATCACACGTCCACGAGGAGTACCGCCCCGAGCCCCTCTCTTCGCAGCTGAGGGAAGAGCTTCGCCGCCGTAACATGGATGCACTTCACACTCCTATGTTGGAGAAACCCCCGAGGCCTGGGCCTTGGAGGAGGCGCGCCTGGACAACTTGGCTGAGCGCACTCGACTGTGGAATCTCCAGCACGCACTCGACGAGCATGCTCGGCAGCGGATTCCTGAGTCCAGTCGACGTCAGCTTTTTCCGCCCCCAACTCAGGTACACCGAACTCCAATTCAGAATCTCATAGCTGCAGCCCGAATAGCAGAGACGATTCAACCTTCCTAGTCAGAAGCTGGCAGAGGTTTGATGCAGATCCGGGCTTTACTCCGGGCAGCGGGAGAGCAGAACACAAGAGTGTCTCAGTCGCGGAATAGGATTCATAGCAGATCTGTGGTGGCAGACACAGTTCAGTTGGCTCACAGCCCAAGATCGCCTCCGAGGCGTGAGGGACTTGGAGATCGGTGAGAACAGTACAGAAAACCGTGTGCAGTACGATCACCGACTCAACCACGATGATTGTCGTTGAGTGCCCACGCCTCCCCCAAGGAGTGGGTCATACGTGCCTCGCAACACAATGACAGACGCCCTCACAGTGGTGGGCGAATGATTCTAGTTGACCCCCGAGAGCTGGGCTTTGATGCGAGATCTATTCTCGTTCAGGGTCTAGTTGACACGAACAGAGCTCACAGAGAAGGTCATGACAGAGATTATCCGACTGGCAGCAGAGTGCATGTCTCAGGTCCAGAGTGTTTCAGCAGAGCCATCAGGGCTGCAGTGATTCCTCCCAACTTCAGGTTGGCGACTAGAGTCAGCAAGTTCACTGGTGAGTCCAAGCCTGACACATGGCTTGAGGACTACCGAGTGGCTGTTCAGATTGGCGGCGGCAATGATGAAGTGGCCATGAAGCACCTTCCTCTGATGTTGGAGGGCTCGGCCAGAGCGTGGTTGAATCAGTTAGCACCTGGCAGCATATATAGTTGGGAGGAACTCGCCGGAGTGTTTGTTAGGACCTTTGAAGGTACATGCAAACGGCTAGCAGGGTTAACAGAGTTGTAGTCCTGTGTGCAGAAACTGAATGAAACCTTGAGAGATTATATCCAGAGATGGATCATGTTGCACCACACACTGGAGAATGTGTCAGATCACCAAGCAGTTTGTGCCTTCAAGGAAGGTGTCAATTATCGAGAATTGAACCTGAAGTTCGGTCGGACCGGGGATATGTCTCTGAGTCGGATGATGGAGATTGCCACCATGTATGCTAATGGTGAAGAGGAGGATCGACTCCGGAGTGGCAAGCACAAAACAGTCGCCCAAGAAACTGAAGGAGGGAATTCCAGTCGGAAACAGAAGCACAAAGCCGAGCCAGTTGCTCCTGGTGAAGCCTTAGCCGTGACTCAAGGAAAGTTCAAGGGGAAGCCCAAAGGGCCGTGGAACCCCAAGAAAGTGAAGGATCAAGATGGAAATGATGTTTTGGATTTACCATGCCATATTCACACCAAAAAAGATGAAGAGGGTTATTTCATTTACCCCAAACATACCACTCGACAGTGTCGGCTCCTGATCCAGCAGTTTCGAGAGAAACAACCTAAGGAGAAGGAAAAGGAGACGGACAAGGGTGAGGGTAAATAAGAAGACGACGATGGTTTCCCCGATGTCAATTCCACTCTGATGATTTTTGCTGATGTTGAGAGCAAAAGTCGACTGAAAGTCATTAACAGAGAAGTGAACATGGTCGCTCCAGCGACACCCAGTTATTTGAAGTGTTCTCAGACTGCCATCACATTCGACCAGTCTGACCACCCAACATGTATAGCCACCCTTGGGAGGCAAGCCCTGGTGGTCGACCCAGTTGTTGAAGGCACTCGGCTGACTAAAGTGCTGATGGATGGTGGTAGTGGCCTAAATATCCTGTGTGCATTCCGATGTCCAAGCTCAATGAAAGCAATATGAGTTTCCATGGCGTCATACCTGGCAAGAAGGCTGATTCACTCGGACAGATCGCCCTTGATGTGGTTTTCGGTGATTCCAAAAATTACCGCAAGGAAAAGTTGACGTTTGAAGTCGTGGATTTCCAGAGTGCTTATCATGCTATACTGGGTAGGCCTGCTTATGCACGTTTTATGGCTCGACCATGTTACGTGTACCTCAAATTGAAGATGCCTTGTCCCAGAGGAGTGATCACTATCACTGGCAGTCGGCAGAAGGCAGAAGAGTGCTTCCAGAAGGGCTCAAAGATCGCCAATGCACAAATGGCAGTAGTAGAATTGCAAGAGTACCAGAAAAATGCAGATCCGAGTGATTTGTTGGGAGCCAAGAAGCCTGCCACAGACTCTGCATTTTAGTCATCCGGAGAAACGAAGCCGATTCATATTCACCCGACCGATCCCAATGCTGCTCCGACTCATATCTCAACAACACTCGACAACAAATAGGAAGAAGCGCTCATCCAGTTCCTCCATGAGAACTGGGACATCTTTGCATGGAAACCTTCTGACATGCCGGGTGTACCCAGGGGACTGGCTGAGCATCATTTGCGAGTCGACCCGAAGGTAAAACCAGTTAAGGAACATCTTCAACGGTCCGCCGTACAGAAGAGAAAAGCAATTGGTGAGGAAGTGGCTCGGCTCCTGGCAGCTGAGTTCATCCGAGAAATTTACCACTCCGAGTGGCTCGCCAATGTTGTCATGGTCCCCAAGAAGGACGATTCACTTCGCATGTGCATTGACTTCAAGCATATCAATCGGGCCTGCCCGAAAGATCATTTTCCTCTCCCCCGCATTGACCAAATCGTCGACTCGACTGCGGGGTGTGAGCTATTGTCTTTTCTGGACGCCTATTCCGGGTATCATCAGATCCGACTATATGGACCCGATGAGATAAAAACGGCTTTCATCACTCCATTTGGTTGCTTTTGTTATGTCACCATGCCATTCGGCCTGAAGAACGCCGGAGCCACATTCATGAGGATGATTCAGAAGTGTTTGCTCACTCAAATCAGTCGGAATGTGGAAGCATACATGGATGACATTGTGGTCAAGTCACGTAAGGATTCCGACCTACTGGCTGACCTTGCTGAAACTTTTGCCAACCTCAGAAGGTATGATATCAAGCTTAATCCATCAAAGTGCACATTCGGAGTTCCTGGCGGAAAATTACTCGGTTTCCTCGTTTCCGAACGAGGGATCGACGCTAACCCAGAGAAAGTTGGTGCTATACTCTGGATGAAACGCCCTGTGCGTGTGCACGATGTCCAGAAGCTTACTGGCTGTTTGGCCACCTTGAGTCGATTCATTTCTCGCCTCGGTAAAAAGGCATTGCCTCTTTACCGTATGATGAAGAAGTCTGATAAGTTCGAGTGGACTCCTGAAGCTGATGCAGCGTTTGTAGAGCTCAAAGCCCTGCTTTCCACCCAGCCGGTGCTCGCTGCCCCAATCAGCAAAGAGCCTTTACTGCTTTACATTGCAGCCACTGAACAAGTTGTCAGTACAGTACTCACGATCGAGCAGGAAGAAGAAGGAAAAGCTTATAAAGTTCAGCGCCCAGTATATTATGTTTCTGAAGTTCTGACTCCATCAAAGGAAAGATATCCACATTATTAGAAGCTTGATTATGGGATTTACATGACCACGAAGAAGGTTGCACACTATTTCTCTGATCACTCCATTATAGTCGTCAGCGACGCTCCATTATCAGAGATTTTGAACAATAGAGATGCAAATGGTCGAGTGGCAAAGTAGGCGATTGAACTCCTTCCCTTGGATATCAAGTTTGAGGCAAAGAAAGCTATCAAGTCCCAAGCAATAGCAGATTTGCTCGCCGAGTGGATCGAACAACAATTGCTGACTCAAGTTCACTCGGAACATTGGACCATGTTCTTTGACGGATCCAAGATGCTGAATGGTTCCGGTGCTGGGGTGGTATTGGTATCCCCCCGAGGAGACACACTCAGATATGTCCTCCAGATTCACTTTGATTCCTCCAACAACGAAGCTGGATATGAAGCACTCCTGTATGGGTTGCGTATGGCCATTTCACTCGGCGTCCGTCGCCTCATGGTCTATGGCGACTCAGATTTGGTGGTTAATCAAGTGATGAAGGAGTGGACGTTAGAAGCCCTGCCATGACTGGTTACTGTGTTGCAGTGAGAAAGTTAGAAAAGAAGTTTGAGGGGTTAGAGCTCCATCATATACCCCAACTGAAAAATCAAGCAGCTGATGATTTGGCAAAGATAGGTTCCAAGTAGGAGGCCATTCCCAGCAATGTGTTTTTGGAACACATTCATACACCTCCAGTTCAAGAAGATCCTTTCACTGAAGAGCCCCCACAACCTAAGAGTGCCACAGATCCGACTGTAGTCGAAGTCCCAGCCATGGTCGACTTGATCATGGGGGTTTTGGTCATCACTCCCGACTGGACAGTGCCGTATATTTCATACATTCTCAGGAAGGAACTCCCTGAGGATGAAAAAGAGGTTCGACAAATCGTCCGTCGATCCAAAGCCTTTACTGTGATAAGAGGACAGTTGTTCAGAGAAAGTGTGACTGGAGTGTGCCAGAAATGCATAACACCAGAGGAAGGTCGAGTGATCCTCAATGACATCCACTCGGGGACCTATGGACACCATGCGTCCTCTCGGACCATTGTGGCCAAAGCATATCGAGCGGGATTTTATTGGCCACGAGCAAACGAGATGGCAAAAGAAATAGTCGACAAATGTGAAGGTTGCCAGTTTTACTCCAACATGTCTCACAAGCCTGCATCAGCCCTGAAGACCATTCCACTTGTCTGGCCCTTTTCTGTTTGGGGTTTGGATATGGTTGGACCTCTGAGGACTGGTAGGAGCGGCTTCACTCACGTGCTCGTGGCAGAAGACAAGTTCACCAAATGGATTGAAGCCAAGCCTATCAAAAACCTTGAAGCCAGTACTGCTGTCAGCTTCATCAGAGAGTTAACATTCAGATATGGTGTTCCACACAACATCACTGACAATGGGTCAAACTTCGATTCTGATGAGTTCAGAGCCTTCTGTGCTTCCCAAGGTACTCGAGTCGACTATGCTTTAGCCGCCCACCCCCAGTCGAATGGACAAGCTGAAAGAGCAAACGAATTGATTCTCAAAGGACTGAAACCCCAATTGATGCGTGATCTCAAACACGCAGCAGGAGCCTGGGTCGATGAACTTTCTTCAGTGCTGTGGGGACTAAGGACAACTCCCAATCGGTCGACTGGCCGAGCTCCATTCTTCTTAGTTTATGGAGCTGAAGCTGTACTTCTGAGTGACTTGCTCCACAACGCACCCCGAGTCGAGCTTTTCTCAGAAGATGAAGTAGAACAAGCACGACAAGATGCAGTTGATCTCCTGGAAGAGGAAAGAGAGATGGCTCTGATCCGGTCAGCCATCTATCAGCAAGACTTGCGTCGATTTCACGCCAGAAACGTAAGGGGTCGGGCATTTCAAGAGGGAGATTTGGTTCTCCGAGTGGATCAGCAGAAACCACACAAGCTTGCTCCTGCCTTGGAAGGCCCCTTTATTGTCACCAGAGTGCTCCACAACAGAGCGTACCACCTCTACAACGTCGACCATAAGAAAGACGAGCCGTGCGCTTGGAATGCGGAGCTGCTCCGCCCATTTTATACTTAAGCACTCATTCCGTCGAGATGTACTAAGAAATACCTTTGTAGTCTGTTCATCAAAGACAAGAGCTTTACAGTCTTCTAAAATTATTTCCGTTGCTTATATTTGTGTCTGAAATCCCCCAGTGGGTGGCTTAGCCGCGAATTCGTTTCGCCTAAGTTTAAAAAAATCCTACCGAGTGGTGAGCAAGCCTCTCACTCGGGGGCTTAGCTGCGAATCCGTTTCGCCTAAGTTAAAAAAAATCATACCGAGTGGTGAGCAAGCCTCTCACTCGGGGGCTTAGCTGTGAATCCATTTCGCCTAAGTTTAAAAAATCCTACTGAGTGGTGAGCAATCCTCCCACTCGGGGGCTTAGCTGCGAATCCGTTTAGCCTGAGTTTAAAAAAGTCCTACGGAGTGGTGAGCAAGCCTCTCACTCGGGGGCTTAGCTGCAGTCCAGTACTCGCCTAAGTTTAAAACATCCTACCGAGTGGTGCGCAAGCCTCTCACTCGGGGGCTTAGCTGCAGTCCAGTACTCGCCTAAGTTTGAAAAAACCCTATCGAGTGATGAGCAAGCCTCTCACCCGGGGGCTTAGCTGCAGACAAGTACTCGCCTAAGTTTAAAAAAATCCTACCGAGTGGTGAGCAAGCCTCTCACTCGGGGGCTTAGCTGTAGTCCAAGACTACCTAAGTTTAAAAAATCCCACCGAGTGGTGAGCAAGCCTCTCACTGGGGCTTAGCTGCAGTCTAGTACTACCACGCTTGAAAAAATCCCACCGAGTGGTGAGCAAGCCTCTCACTCGGGGGCTTAGCTGCAGTCCAATACTCGCCTAAGTTTAAAAAAAATCCTACCGAGTGGTGAGTAAGCCTCTTACTCGGGGGCTCAGCTGCGAATCTGTCTTGCCTAAGTTTGAAAAGTCCTACGAGTGGTGAGCAACCCTCTCACTCGGGGGCTTAGCTGCGAATCCGTTTCGCCTAAGTTTGAAAAATCCTACCGAGTGGTGAGCAACCCTCCCACTCGGAGGCTTAGCTGCAGTCCAGTACTTGCCTAAGTTTGAAAAATCCAACTGAGTGGTAAGCAACCCTCCCACTCGGGGGCTTAGCTGCAGTCCAGTACTCGCCTAAGTTTGAAAAATCCTACCGAGTGGTGAGCAACCCTCCCACTCAGGGGCTTAGCTGCAGTCCAGTACTCGCCTAAGTTTCTAAAATCCCACCAAGTGGTGAGCAACCCTCCCACTCGGGGGCTTAGCTGCAGTCCAGTACTCGCCTAAGTTTGAAATTCATCCCTATCCGCAAGGACGACGAGGTGAAGGTCGACTGCAACCTTCTCCTCGGAGCTACGTCACAAGTACAACGTACGCTCCATCCCCATCCGCAAGGACGACGAGGTGCAGGTCGACTGCAACCTTCTCCTCGTGTAGCGACCCGACCCAAAATCGGTCAAGTCTCTGTGTCTGTACCATCCCAAGATCAGCTGGCACTCACAGTACATTGATGAAATAGTCAAAGTTCAATCACACCTGAATTTATTACACGGTTCTCATATCGAGTCTTTATTACAATAGAATAAATTCGGCCGAAGGCCAACTCATGAGAAATAAACTAAGTAAAGCTGCGGAAGCGTAGAAGAATAGCGAGTCCATCCGACTCCATAGGGCAATCGCCAAGCGCGGAGCGTAGCCTCACTCCTGATCGGAATAATCCTCTGCAACATAAGACGTTGCAGCCGTGTAGGTCAGTATTTTGAATATGCTGGCAAGTCATGAAGAGAGAATGACAATAAAAACTACTAACACTATATGCAATTTGGCTGTGGGGCTCTAAGTTTCATTATTTTGCGAAAAGCCAGTTTTTCCCTACAACAGTGGACTTGCTTGCAAATACTACAAAATTGTTCATAATTATTGAGATGGTTCCATCAACAAATGTCTCATTCCCAATTATTAAATAATCCCCTCAATTTATTAATTTCAGTGTTGAGATTTCCGAAATACTTCCAAGTTCCAGAGGCTCAAATTGTCCGTAACCGGGGACACGGCTAATCGATTAGATCTTTGCTCTACAGAGGTTTGCGCACTTTACCCGCAAGAATCGCTCCTCCTTTTAAGTCTTCGCACTTCATGGTGTTTGAAGACGAGACGAACGTAAACAGGGTCTTCCAAGAGTTCCTCCGCCACCGCCGTACCCATCCAATCCTACCGTTCTTCTACATCTCGTAGCACCGTCCGGCCAGAGTCACAACTAGGGTTGACCAAGCCAGAGCCCATAATGGCTTGCGGCTGCACAGGTAAGCTTCCGGTCCATGGGGTATCCATCCTTCTCTTCGTGGCTGGGTGAAGCTTTCCGCAAGATGTCATGGAACTTCTCCATGCATCCCGGCCAACCACTGGGTTCTCCAGGGTGCCCGTCAACCGTTCTCCACCCAGTAGTGAATTTTGAAGTCCATCTTGATCTTGAAATCATGGGGTTGTCATCATCTTTGACTCTCACATCTCCCTTATGATTCACTCAACCAACCCCGTCTACGAGCATAGCAAAATAAACTACTTCGTCCCGGGCAATGTAACAAGGGGAATTGGGTTCATCCTACCTCATGATGCTACTCAAGAACATAACTTCAAATTCACCTACTGCATGCATGGTGGGGAGGTATAATTCTAATGCAATAAAAATCACAGGTATTGTAAAGAAACATGATCAATGACTTGCCTTGCTGACGATCTTCGAAAGCTAGGGACTCGTGGTAGCAAGCTTCGCACTCCGGAAATTCTACCGAGGCAAACAACAATCATAATAAGCATATAGCATATGATCACTTAACATAATAGCATGCTAACATAACACACAAAACAAACGAATCAAAAACCCAAAGGAAAACTCGAAGAAATCCAACTCAATCTTTTCCTACATGAAACAACAACTAAAAATAGTTTTGCACCACAAAATATTTCTTAACAGGACCTAAGCTTGGGTTTATGCTACCTAACAGAAAGGAATTCATCATGCAACTAGGAGCAAAAAGAATCACCTTAAAAGCTATTATAAAACTCCTATTAGGCCTAAAACAATACTAGTAAGAAAAACTAAAATAAAATTTTTATTTATTATAAATAAAAGTTCATGCTCTAAAGTTACAGAAACTAACCTAGGATAAACTATCACATAGGAAAAATAAATTTATTTGCTAACTAAAACAATAGGAAAACAGTAGCTAGTAAAATAAATAGGAATAACATGATTCTGGTTAAACTATTTTTTTATTAATTTCTAAAATGCCCAAATAAATTCCTACGGTTAGGCAATGTCAAAACAAAGTTGTGACAAAAAGAATCACTAAAAATAATATTCCTAACTCATTTTATAGCAGAATTACTATTCTATCTAAATCTAAAATAAAACAATTTTAAATAATTTTAACATGACTAATTATATTTTCTACAGAAACTACAATAAATTTTCAAACCAACAAAAAAAGAATCACTTAAAAATATTAATTAGATTAAAAGATATGAATTTTTCAAAACTGAAACTATTCTGTTAAAACAGAAAACAAAAAGTAAAACTAAAACGAAAAACTGGCTAATGGGCCTATCTAACGCTTCGGCGTTAAATAACTAAACTACGCACACGGTTTAACAGAAAACAAACCGCGTCGGCCGTCCAACTAAACCCTAATAAAACCGATCTAAACCGAATAAAACCGTTCACTTAAACTAAACCCTAAAATAAAACGTATTCTTCGGCTTCTATTCTAAACCCCACGCTTAGATCTAACAGTGGGGAACTCCGGCGCTTCATGGTCGACGGCGACGGCGGCTCGGCGACGACGACTCCGGCGGCTCGGTGGTCGGGGACGTCGGCGGAGGTCTCCGCCGGGTGCGGACGGGCGAGGGAGCTCGGGGTGGGGTCAGGCGAGCTCGAGGGTGGCCGGGCGGTCGGGCGGGGCTAATGGCGCAAGGGCGGCTGGTGCTCCGGCGCGAGCGATGCGAGAGAGAGAGGGTCGGGCGAGGGGCGAGGGGAAACGGGCGAGGGAGGGATATATATAGGGGGACGACTTGGCGAGGGGCTCGAGGCGAGGAGATCGAGGATCCGGATCTCGGGATCCGGCGAATGGCGGCGCGGGCGTTGTTTGGCGAGGAAGACGACGGGTGGGGTCCACCGTCGGTGAGAGAGGAGAGAGGGAGTCGGGGGCAACCGTGCGGAAGGGTTTCAGGCGAGGGGCTGGGCGTGAGGCCGGCGCGGCTGCCGGGACCGGTCGGTTCGGCAAGGGTGGCCGGGCCGCCTGCCTGTGGTGGGCCTCTCGCTGGCTGGGCAGGCTTAGCTGGCCGGCGCTGGGTCCTTTTTTTTCTAATTTTTTTGAATTTAGAGAGATGAGAGAAAATTACTTAAATATAAATATTTTATATAGGACATATATATATCAAAATGATCAGGGGAATATTCCCTATAATTTGAACATTTTTCCAGGGGCAAAACTCAAACTTTATAAAAAGTCATTTTTCTAAAATTCCAAATAAAACTCAAATTTGAATTCAAACTTTTTGGCAATGTTTTTCCTCTGATATTTTTGGAGTGTCATGTTTACTCCTCTCATACTTTTTCTCAAGTATTTATCAGGCATAGTTTTGAAATAATACCACTGCCAAAATTTGAATTCAAATTCCAACAACTCCAAAACTTCTGAAACTTCAAATGCCACTCAAATTAAAACAGAATGCATAGATGCTTAGCTATAATTGTAAAACATTCAAAATAAGAAATTTGGGATGTTACAAACCTACCCACCTTAAGATGAATCTCGCCCTCGAGATTCGGGTTGGCTAGCAAATAGGTGCGGGTGGTCTCAAGGAGGTCTTCTTCTCGCTCCCTGTGTGGCTTCCTCCTCGAGTGATGACTCCACAAAGACCTTGCAAAACTTGATGATCTTGCTGCGGGTGACTCTGTTTGCAGTCTCGAGAATTCGGACGGGTTTCTCCTTATAAGTCAGATCACTGTCGAGCTGTATGGCCTCTAGGGGCACTGTGTCTCTCAACGGAATATCGGCCATGTCGGCATGACACTTCTTCAGCTGAGAAACATGGAAGACATCATGAACTCCGGACAATCCTTCCGACAATTCCAACTTGTAAGCAACTTCTCCACGACGTTCGAGGATTTTGTAGGGGCCAATGAATCGGGGTGCTATCTTTCCTTTGACACCGAACCTCTTGATTCCACGAAGTGGGGACACACGAAGATATGCTCGGTCTCCCGCTTCGTAAGTTACTTCCTTGCGTTTACTGTCGGCATAACTCTTCTACCTCGACTGAGCTATCTTGAGCCTATCTCGAATCAGCTTGAATTTCTCTTCGGAATCTCTGATAAGATCGGAACCGAAAAGTGTTCGATCTCCAACACCATCCCACAAAGAATGGTGTTCGCACCTCCTTCCGTGTCGAGCTTGAAGGGGCCATCTTCGATCGGTCTCGATAACTGTTATTGTAGGAGAACTCCGCGATGGTAAATTATCATCCCAGCTAGACCCATAGTCTAGCACACAAGCTCTCAACATGTCCTCCGTAATCTGGTTGGCTCTCTCGGTCTGTCCATCTGCTCATGGATGAAAAGCTGCATCAACTCCAGCCTCGCACTCCAAAGTTTCATGCAACCGATTCCAAAACTTTGAGGTAAATTGTGTTCCTCTATCGACACGATACTCCTCGGAACTCCATGCGCATAAACGATCCTGGTCATGTATATCTTGGCTAACTTAGCACTGGTATAGGTAGTCTTCACGGAATGAAATGAGCTACCTTGGTCAATCGATCAACCACTACCCGATGGAATCATAACCTGAACGGGTCCCGGTAATCCCGTGATAAAATCCATTCCAAGTTTTTCCCATTTCCACTCGAGAATCGGCAAAGGTTGAAGTTACCCTGCTGGCTTCGATGTTCCGCCTTTACTGTTGGCATACATCGACATATCGCTACGTACTCGGCAATATCCTTCTTCATTCCTGTCCACCAGAAACTTTCCTTCAAATCCAGATACATCTTAGTGTTACCGGGGTGAATCGAGTACGGTGAATCGTGAGCCTCCTGAAGAATTAGCTTCCTGAGTTCGGGATCATTGGGTACATAAATACGATCCTCGAACCATATAGCTCCGTATTCATCCTTACGAAATCCTTTAGCTTTTCCTTCATTCATCTTTTCTTTATCTCATCAATTTCCTTGTCCGACTTCCGGCTTCACGAATCCTTTCGCCAAAGTGGACTGAACTTCCAGAGCTGCAACATATCCTCTCGGTACTATCTCCAATGGAGATCTCTCGAGGTCATCGACTAACTCCTGGGTAATCCTCCGCTATAAGAGTATTCACATAACTCTTACGGCTCAAAGCATCTGCTACAACATTAGCCTTCCCCGGGTGATAATGCAATCTCATGTCATAGTCCTTGATTAACTCTAGCCATCTCCTCTGCTCGAGGTTCAACTCTTTTGCGTGAAAATATACTTCAAGCTCTTATGATCTGTGTAAACATCACAACGGTTTCCGATGAGGAAATGTCTCTGTGTCTTGAGTGCATGCACTACGGCTGCTAACTCCAAATCATGTGTGGCATAATTCATCTCGTGAGGTCGAGCTGTCCGGAGGTATAAGCTACAACTTTTCCTTCCTGCATGAGTACTCCTCCGAGTCCCCGACGAGAAGCGCCACAATATACCGTAATCCTTGTGTATGTCCGCAAAATCAGATCTTTGGGCTGTAACCAAACGTTTCTTCAATTCCTCGAAACGGCTTCACAATCCTCGGTCCAAATGTACTTGGCCTCCTTCTTCAGTAGCTCAGTCATGGGCTTGGCAATCTTCGAGAAATTCTCAATAAACCTCCGATAATAGCCCGCGAGTCCGAGAAAACTGTGGATCTCCTTGACTGAGGTGGGCGACTGCCAATCGGTGACTGATTCAACCTTGGCGGGTCAATCGCTATTCCTTCTCCTTAAATAACATGTCCGAGGAATCGACTTCCTTCACCAAAATTCACATTTGCTGAACTTGGCATACAACGATGTTCTCGAGTTTCTCGAACTAGACGCAAATGTTCCTTATGCTCTTCCTCGCTCTTGGAGAAAATTAGTATATCATCGATGAACACCACGACAAACTTGTCCAGATATTCCATAAATACCTTGTTCATCAAATTCATGAAGTATGCAGGGCATTAGTCAATCCGAATGACATGACGGTATACTCATATAAACCATACCGTGGTGAATGCGGTTTTGGGTATATCTTTTCACGGATCTTCAATCGATGATACCCGATCAAGATCGATCTTGGAGAATACCTTGGCTCCAACTAGCTGATCAAATAGATCATTAATCATCGGCAGAGGGTACTTGTTCTTGATGGTCACGCTGCTCAACGAACGATAATCCACAACCATTCTCGTGGTTCCATCCTTCTTCTCTACCAAAAAACTGGGCTCCCAAGGTGATGAGCTTGGCGAATATATCCCTTCTCCAATAGCTCATTAATTTGATTCTTGATCTCTTTCAAATCGCTCGTGGCATCCGATAGGGTCTCTTGGATATTGGGGCTGTGCCGCAATAACTCAATCAGAAATTCAATGTCTCTCGTCCGGTGGCATTCTGGTAATTCCTCCGAAACACATCGCGAAAATCTTGCACTCTCGGCACTTCCTCTGAACAACTCCGTGAGGGAATTCACCGATTCTTCATCCGCTACGCCTGGATACATACTTGATTATCTTCGCTCCGGGTGTTGAGCAGAATCGACTTCTTGAGCACGCCTATGTTTCCTTCAAACTTTGTCAACCAATCCATGCCTAGGATTACATCCAAGCTCGGGTTTCCAATACTATGAGGTTTGCGGAAATTTATGGTTTCGATGTTGAGGGTTGCATGACAGCCTAAGCCTGCCATCATTTCTCCTCCTGCGGGAACTGATGCGAAGGGGCTTCTAAGGGTTTTAGTGGGTAACCCGCACTTTTCCACAACTACCCTTGATATGAATGAATGCGCTGCACCGTAATCAAAGAGTACCAATACGGATGTGAATTTAATAAAAACTTACCAACCACAGTGTCTGGCTGATCATAGACGTCCTCCACGTCAATGTGGTTCACCTGAGCTCGAGGAAAAGGATTGGGCTTCTTCGCTGAGCTTCCATTGCCGTTTCCATTCCTCTGCTTGGCCTCCGGGCAGTCGGTGGCATAGTGCCCTGTTTTCTGGCACTTGAAACAGGTGATGTGACTCACATCTTTCTGAGCCGGGGCAGGACGATGCTGGTTGCCATTGCCATTCCCATTGCCTGTCTTGTTGTCCTGGTTGCGGTTGTTCCCATTTCCTCCATGGTTATGTCCTCCATGGTTATGATGGGTATGCCCTCCCGAGTATGGGGCATAACGGGCTTCGCTGAGCTCCGAGTTGTACTTCCCTGCCATACTTCCGCTATGCTATCAATCTGCTGTTGCTTGCCTTCAAGTATGGTGGCCTTGTCTACCAGCTCCTGGTAGTTGGTGAAGGTAGCCACCATAAGCTGCATACCCAGCTCGTCATTGAGTCCCTCGAGAAACTTTTCCTGCTTTGCGGCATCTGTGGCCACATCATCCGGGGCATAGCGAGCTAACTTGCTGAACTCATCCACGCATCGCCCCACAAGACGAATCCCGGGCGTAAGTTGCGGAACTCACGCTTCTTCGCACTCATGGCTCCAGCTGAAACATGAGCGGTGCGGAAAGCTCGTTGAACTGATCCCACGTGATGGTGGCGATGGGATAAGTGGCGTGTAGTTCTCCCACCAAGAAGCTGCAGGTCCATCAAGTTGATGTGCAGCAAAGCGCACTTTCTCTGCATCTGGGCATCCAACGGGACTAACTCCTTCCGACCTTGCGGAGCCAATCATCGGCCACAATCGCTCTCGGTCTGCTAGAGAACACCGCGGATTCAGCCTTAGGAAGCGGGTCAAGTTGTCAACAGGGGTGGTGGCGGTGGATTGTTGTTGTTGTTGTTCGTTCGGATGAGCATCTGCATGAGGGCATTCTGCTGCTGGATCAGCCGGGTGAGCTCCGCGGAAAGTTGAGACCGGGTCACGTCTCGGAGGCATCCGTGTTTTGGAGTGGATGAGAAAATTAGAATAGAACAATGGTCTAATGAGAAAATATCACTACCCATATGAATGCACAATCATAATCACACCAATCATTTATTCAATCCACTCAAACATGGTTCAATCTCGATTACAAAATTCTCATGACTAATCGAAAATAACGACCTAACTGATCGACGGAAAATAAAATAACATGGCGGTCGACTAAATGTCTTCATCAATAATCCTTGCGTCCTCTGGTGCGATGTCCTCCAGTGTGGCGTCCTCTGATGCGGCGCCTCCTCTTGCGGCTTTCTCCAGTGGAGCTCCCTTCATAATCCTGATCATTGCTCTTGAGAGGTCTGTCATCTCCACTCGGAAAAAGGTCCTCTCCCAAGTCCATCTTTTCCTCTAATGCGGCAACGTCCATCTTCAGCTTGTCGACTCTCTCCATGAAATCCGCGATTTCTTCCTCATGGTCAAGGAAGTCTGCGTGTGCCTTCTCCTCCAGCCCAGTTCACGGAACAACAGCCTCTGTGTACCTTCGAAGTTACGGCGAGTCCGGATCTCCCGCTTCTGAGGAGACACTCCAAGTCTTGGACATATGAGAGAATGGAGTCGCCTCTCACGGTGCGGATGATATCTCCGCTCCTAGCTCTGCGAGAAATCATGGCGAGGTCGATGGATCGAGCTCGCCCTGTACTCTTCTCGGAGATGTCCCAAGGCACGATAAATCGCCATGTCTCTTCCGAGGATCCAGTGGAAATCGGTAAACTCAAAGTCAATAGCCTCTCAGATGTCCTCCGAAGGTTCTCCTGGAATGTGCACCTCAATCCTCAGAAGCGGTATCCGTCGGAAGCGCATTGGTAGGCTTCCGGTGATCGAGGGCGAGCAATCTTCAGCTTCTTCACGATTTGGACCAGCTTCTTGCCGAATGGCATCGCCTCATCTGGCCGGCAAAACTCCGTAGCAAACTGGGTGAACTCGGCGCCATCTAGAATGTTGAAAATCGGAGAGAAGTCGAAATGAACAGGGAGAATTACGGAATGATAAGGACATAAAATAAATAGTCTCTTCCTATGGCTTTCCGATCCTAGGGGTTACGCCCCACGGTCAGCGTGTGCTCGATACCATCTCTGAGCGACCCGACCCAAAATCGGTCAAGTCTCTGTGTCTGTACCATCCCAAGATCATGCTGGCACTCACAGTACATTGATGAAATAGTCAAAGTTCAATCACACCTGAATTTATTACACGGTTCTCATATCGAGTCTTTATTACAATAGAATAAATTCGGCCGAAGGCCAACTCATGAGAAATAAACTAAGTAAAGCTGCGGAAGCATAGAAGAATAGCGAGTCCATCCGACTCCATAGGGCAATCGCCAAGCGCGGAGCGTAGCCTCACTCCTGATCGGAATAATCCTCTGCAACATAAGACGTTGCAGTCGTGTAGGTCAGCATTTTGAATATGATGGCAAGTCATGAAGAGAGAATGACAATAAAAACTACTAACACTATATGCAATTTGGCTGTGGGGCTCTAAGTTTCATTATTTTGCGAAAAGCCAGTTTTTCCCTACAACAGTGGACTTGCTTGCAAATACTACAAAATTGTTGATAATTATTGAGATGGTTCCACCAACCAATGTCTCATTCCTAATTATTAAATAATCCCCTTAATTTATTAATTTCAGTGTTGAGATTTCTGAAATACTTCCAAGTTCCAGAGGCTCAAATTGTCCGTGAATCGGGACACGGCTAATCAATTAGATCTTTGCTCTCTGAGAGGTTTATGACTTTACCCGCAAGAATCGTTCCCTCCTTTTAAGTCTTCGCACTTCATGGTGTTTGAAGACGGACGAACGTAAACAGGGTCTTCCAAGAGTTCCTCCGCCACCGCCGTACCCATCCAATCCTACCATTCTTCTACATCTCGTAGCACCGTCCGCCAGAGTCACAACTAGGGTTGACCAAGCCAGAGCCCATAATGGCTTGCGGCTGCACAGGTAAGCTTCCGGTCCATGGGGTATCCATCCTTCTCTTCGTGGCTGGGTGAAGCTTTCCGCAAGATGTCATGGCACTTCTCCATGCATCCCGCCAACCACTGGGTTCTCCAGGTGCCCACAACCGTCCTCCACCCAAAGAGTGAATTTTGAAGTCCATCTTGATCTTGAAATCATGGGGTTGTCATCATCTTTGACTCTCACATCTCCCTTATGATTCACTCAACCAACCCCGTCTACGAGCATAGCAAAATAAACTACTTCATCCCGGGCAATGTAACAAGGGGAATTGGGTTCATCCTACCTCATGATGCTACTCAAGAACATAACTTCAAATTCACCTACTGCATGCATGGTGGGGAGGTATAATTCTAATGCAATAAAAATCATAGGTATTGTAAAGAAACATGATCAATGACTTGCCTTGCTGACGATCTTCGAAAGCTAGG
This sequence comes from Aegilops longissima, assembly GCA_021605205.1. Lineage (NCBI taxonomy): Eukaryota > Viridiplantae > Streptophyta > Magnoliopsida > Poales > Poaceae > Aegilops > Aegilops longissima. The sequence continues at coordinate 499,388,644 of CM038681.1, read as the reverse complement.
GACTCGTGGTAGCAAGCTTCGCACTCCGGAAATTCTACCGAGGCAAACAATAATATAAATAAGCATATAACATATGATCACTTAACATAATAGCATGCTAACATAACACACAAAACAAACGAATCAAAAACCCAAAGGAAAACTCGAAGAAATCAAACTCAATGTTTTCCTACATCAAACAACAACTAAAAATAGTTTTGCACCACAAAATTTTTCTTAACAGGACCTAAGCTTGGGTTTATGCTCCCTAATAGAAAGGAATTCATCATGCAACTAGGAGCAAAAAGAATCACCTTAAAAGCTATTATAAAACTCCTTCTAGGCCTAAAACAATACTAGTAAGAAAAACTAAAATAAAAGTTTTATTTATTATAAATAAAAGTTCATGCTCTAAAGTTACAGAAACTAACCTATGATAAACTATCACATAGGAAAAATAAATTTATTTGCTAATTAAAACAATAGGAAAACAGTAGCTAGTTAAATAAATAGGAATAACATGATTCTGGTTAAACTATTTTTTATTAATTTCTAAAATGCCCAAATAAATTCCTACGGTTAGGCAATGTCAAAACAAAGTTGTGACAAAAAGAATCACTAAAAAATAATATTCCTAACTCATTTTATAGCAGAATTACTATTCTGTCTAAATCTAAAATAAAACAATTTTAAATAATTTTAACATGACTAATTATATTTTCTACAGAAACTACAATAAATTTGCAAACCAACAAAAAAAGAATCACTCAAAAATATTAAGTAGACTAAAAGATATGAATTTTTCAAAACTGAAACTATTCTGTTAAAACAGAAAACAAAAAATAAAACTAAAACGAAAAACTGGCTAATGGGCCTATCTAACGCTTCGGCGTTAAATAACTAAACTACGCACACGGTTTAACAGAAAACAAACCGCGTCGGCCGGTCCAACTAAACCCTAATAAAAACCGATCTAAATCGGAATAAAACCGGTTCACTTAAACTAAACCCTAAAATAAAACGCACCCTTCGGCTTCTAATCTAAACCCTACGTTTAGATCTAACGGTGGGGAACTCCGCGACTTACATGGTCGACGGCGACGGCGGCTTTCGGCGACGACGACTCCGCGGCTCCGGTGGTCGGGGACGTCGGCGGAGGTCTCCGCCCAGTGCGGACGGGCGAGGGAGCTCGGGGTGGGGTTGGGCGAGCTCGAGGTGGCTGGCGGTCGGGCGGGGCTAATGGCGGCGGCGGCGCTGGTGCTCCGGCGAGCGTGTCTGGCGAGAGAGGGGTCGGGCGAGGGGCGAGGGGAAAACGGGCGAGGGAGGGATATATAGGGGGACGACTTGGGCGAGGGGCGCCGAGGCGAGGAGATCGAGGATCCCGGATCTCGCGAGATCCGGCGATGGCGGGGCGTTGCTTGGCGAGGGAAGACGACGGGTGGGGTCCACCGTCGGTGAGAGAGGGAGAGAGGGAGTCGGGCGGGCGACCGTGCGGAAGGGTTTCGGCGAGGGGCTGGGCGTGGGCTGAGGCTGGCGCTGGCCGGGCTTGGCGGTTCAAGGCTGGTGGCCGGGCCGGGCCGCTGGCCTGTGGGTGGGCCTCTCATTGGGCTGGGCAGTTAGCTGGCCAGCGCATGGGTCCTTTTCTTTTTCTATTTTTTTTGAATTTAGAGAGATGAGAGAAAAATACTTAAATATAAATATTTTATATAGGACATATATATATATATCAAAATGATCAGGGGAATATTCCCTATAATTTGAACATTTTTCCAGGGGCAAAACTCAAACTTTATAAAAAGTCATTTTTCTAAAATTCCAAATAAAACTCAAATTTGAATTCAAACTTTTTGGCAATGTTTTTCCTCTGATATTTTTGGAGTGTCATGTTTACTCCTCTCATACTTTTTCTCAAGTATTTATCAGGCATAGTTTTGAAATAATTTCCACTGCCAAAATTTGAATTCAAATTCCAACAACTCCAAAACTTGTGAAACTTCAAATGCCACTCAAATTCAAACAGAATGCATAGATGCTTAGCTATAATTGTAAAACATTCCAAATAAGAAATTTGGGATGTTACACCTCGGAGCTACGCCACAAGTACAACGTATGCTCCATCCCCATCCGCAAGGACGACGAGGTGCAGGTCGACTGCAACCTTCTCCTCGGAGCTACGCCATAAATACAATGTGCGCTCCATCCTCGTCCGCAAGGACGACTAGGCACAAGTCGACTGCAACCTTCTCCTCAAAGCTGCACCACAAATACAATGTGCGCTCCATCCTCTTCCACAAGGACGACGAGGTGCAGGTCGACTGGAACCTCTTCCCCAGAGCTGCATCTCAAGTACAAAAAATATTCTGAGTGAATAACAAGTTCCACTCGGCAGCAAACACGAGCATATTTCAGACAAAAAATGAAGTTCAGATAAATCCCAAGGTTCCAGACCACGGATTAAAGTACTCATGCATCAGGCCCGAAGGATTTTAACGGTTACAAAATCACTCGGTATTCCAAAGCAAATTTAAGGTGGGGCATAAGAGTTTGTTCACTGCGCAGGAGGAGGGCTAGCAGGCTCGACGAATTCGTCCAGGTCAATTCCGTCAGCAATCCGAGTGGCAGCAGCAATGAAGGTCTCCATGAAGGATTGGAAGTCGTGCCTCTTGGTATTGGCAACCATGATCGCTGCCAGCTTCTCTTCTCGCGCTTCCCGGCAGTGGACACGAACCAAGGACAGAGCGACGTCGGCACCGCACCGAGCAGAAGACTTCTTCCATTCCTGCACTCGACCGGGACCTCATTAAGTCGAGTCATCAGAGACTTGAGGTCATTCTGGAGCATCGCCCTAGGCCAGAGCGCTGTGTCGATCCGCGACACCGCAACCTTCAGTCGAGCAAGATATTCAACAACACCAGCAATGCGAGATTCCAGTCGCAGTGCGTTCATGGTAGCCTCATCCTTCACTGGAGAGTTGATGGGGTCCAAGCTTGTTTCAACTCACCTGGTATCTTCCTCGAAGTTCCGGCAAAATTCTACATGCACAATTCAAGGATGAGTCCGTGGTTGTATGTAGAGTCGACAGTAACGAGTCAGTCGGGTCAAAGAAAATACCTTCAAGCATGACGAACAACTTCTTAGCAAGACCTCCCAGATAGTTCTTCTGATTGTCCCTCCTGCGAGCAATGCCTTCCATCTTCTCATTCAGATTGTTCTTGTCCTTCTTCAGGCGAGTCGCTTCCTTATTGGCTTCGTCAAGGGCAGTTTTTAGCCTGGTGTTTTCTTCCTCCAGTTTGCCGACTGAAGCTAGCTTCTATTCAGCGAGTGCAGTTTTCTCATTAGCTGTTTTCCGTACGGCCGCTAGATCTTGGTCCTTTTTTGCCATAGCTTGGTTCAGTTTCTCTAAAAGAAACAATGCTTGGTTCAGAAAAAGCAGAGCGAAATCTGGTTCAGAGATAAATCAGTCAACAAATCTTTCTTACCATCAGCTTCATCCTTGGCTTTCTGCAGATTTGTCTAGGCCAGCTCCAGATCGAGGTTGAGTTGAATCTGCTGCCTCTCCAGGTCAGCAAAATGAGCTCCAAGTTCACAAGATTTCTGCAACCAAAGAACAAGTCAGTCGACAGATGAAAAGATTGGTTATTTCAGAGAGATAAAGCGTTAAAGTCAACAAATTCTAAGACTACTGCCGAATCAAACATCCAACAGTAGTCTCGGGGACTACACCCAGTGGGTGCACTTAGCGTGCCCCCAATGGTCCAGTTTTCACTCGACACGGTCTGCCCAGATTGAGTGTTTAAAAAAAAAGTTGCTCTCAGACCATAGTCGACTGCCCGTAGTCGACCACGGTCTCTGGGACTACACCTAGTGGGTGCACTTAGCATGCCCCCACTGGTTCAGGTTCCACTCGTCATGGTCCGTCTAGGCCGAGTGAGGAAATTCCGATTCTCAGACCACAGTCGACTGCCCGCAGTCAACTATGGTCTCGGGGACTACACTCAGCGTGCCCCCACTGGTTCAAAGATCCAATCGATAACAACATAGTCAGCTCAAAGTGCAAGTTTACTTAGTGAGAAGTCAAAACACCTAGTGGGTGTACAAATGCAAAACGTAGACCGACAGAAAGATTCCTCTAAGAAAGTTTTCAGGTACCATATCCTAACAGAACAAGCGGCAAGTTGAAGGGTCAGTCGGTGATCAACTAACCTGAATGTTGCTCTGAAGTGCTGAACTGGCATCGTAAGCAGCTTGGCTAGCCTCTCAGATCATCTTGATCCGCTCCTTCATAATGATCGCTTGGCGAATGGCCTCCTTGGCAGCACCCGCTTGGTCCTCTGGAACATGATGTGCAGCGAAGAGTGAAGACGGATCGACTGGAGTCTGGGCAGTCGACGCCGAAGGCTGAGCACTCATCAGCAGTATGGCGAAAGTCACAACAGTCCGATTGGTGTTGCCGGCTTCCTGGGTCACCGGTTCCGTCACCGGCGTCGACAGAGGCGCCTTGTCAGCTGACGTCTTCCTGTTTCCTCTATTCTTGGGTTTGAGCGGTGCATCCTTGTCATCATCCTAAAGGTCAATGACATTGAGAAGAGCTGCAAAAAAGATCGATCACCAGAATTCAGTCGACCAACGAAATAGTCGAGAAAATAAAGACAAGATTATGAGAGTGGTACTCGGATTAGAGGTGACCGCATCCTCCATTTCCTCGTCCTCATTCTTGTAAGCAGAAGTCCCAGAGGTAGCAGCACTGCAAATTCCAGAATTCAGTCGGTCATGTCTGTTGGAATGAGTCGACTCAAATCCAAATTCATACTAAACCAAGAAATCAAGTCCAACTAATACCTAGAAGCAATGGGGATGACCACTTTGATCTTGGGCAAGTCCTTCGGCGGTTTGGATGGCGCAGCTTTCGGTTGCTTCGGTGCCTTTTCAGTCGGCGCCGGAGAGGACGTCCGAGGACGCTTTGATGTCCACCTGGATTGCGTGGTTGCTTTGCCGCGGACGCTTGCTGGATCGTGAGTGAGCTTGGATCGCCTTTCCCTACAGGGAGGAGAGTCGACCTCTTCTTCATCGCTCGAATCATCGCTATCTTCGTCTGCTTCACCATCAGAATGCCACTCGCTGCTCTCGCCTCCGCTCGCCTCTCCCTCTGGGTCCTGCTCCTACTCCCCGTTGGGCATCGAGTACATCTCAGTCAAGGACTGAAAGATAACAATCAAGATAGAAGTCAGTCGGATGACAACAAACAGTTATTTGATAAATCAAGAAGACACTCGACCATTTGAAGTTGTACCTTGTCTGTTTCATACGTGTTGTTGAGTGGAGGGATCCTCCTAGATCCCCTAGGGTTATCTTTGTTGCCAGTGATACCCCTCAGCCACCCCTCGAACGTAGCTTCATCGACTTCCTCTGGATGGATCCGAGTGGTGTCGTCAGTGCCCGAATACATCCACATCGGATGGTCACGAGCTTGAAGCGGTTGAATGCGTCGCCTGAGGAAGACCTCCAACAGATCCATGCCGGTTACCCCATCACGGACAAGCTGAACTACTCGCTCGACCAACACCTTCACCTATGCCTTTTCCTCTGGGGTCACTTTCAAGGTGGAGGGCTTCTCCACTCGGGCCATGGAAAAGGGGGGAAGTCCAATCGACTGTCCTCGAGCCGGCTAGTCCTTGCAGTAGAACCAGGTCGACTGCCACCCTCGAACCGACTCGGGAAGGATCATGGCTGGGAAAGAGCTTTTACCCCTCATCTAAATTCCAAGACCCCTACACATTTGGATCACATGCATCCTCCCGTCACTCGGATTGGCCTTCTTGACCGACTGAGAACGACACGTGAATATGTGCTTGAAGAGACCCAGTGCGGTCGACAACCCAGGAAGTTCTCGCACATGGAAACTAAAGCAGCAAGATACACGATGGTGTTTGGGGTAAAGTGGTGGAGTTGCACCCCAGAGAAGTTCAAGAAACCTCAAAAGAAAGGATGGAGAGGCAAAGAAAACCCACAGTCGACGTGAGTAGCGAGGAGAACGCACTCACCCTCCTGTGGCCGCGGCTTGGTCTCGTCCCCTGGGAGCCGCACCGATTGATGGGGGATCAGTCCCCCCTCGACCAGGTTGTCGATGTCGTCTTGACGGATCGCCGAGCAAATCCAGTTGCCCTGGATCCAGCCGGGCGGTAGGCCGGACCTCGAGGAAGATCCGCCCCGGCTGGACTTCTTCCCCTTCGCCTTCGTCGTCGCCTTCCTCGCGTGCTCCAATGCCACTGTCTTCTCCTTCCCCATCGCAGCAGACAGAGCTCGAACGGAGCAGCGGCGCCGGGGCAGGAGCGGAAGCGGTGGAGAAAAACAGAGAAGGAAGAGGAAGAATGAGAGCGCACTGTTCAAAAACCCCGGACCGACGCCTTATATGAGGTTGCTTCCGAGTGACTGACTTGTGGACCCGGGCGATCTTATCAAATCCTGCAACAGTCGCGCGAGCGATACGTGGCAAAAAAGGCGGCGCAGAAATCGAGGCGGCCATGCCTTATCTAGCCCGATTGCTGCGGCCTCCTCCGCCCCGCGCGCTTCCCGAAAATTCGAAACTCGCAAGATTCGCGGGCAGTAGAGCAACCCGTCAGACGGAAGATTTTTTCCATACCAACAGTCAAAGCTTAACAATGAAAGTTCACTCGACAAAACCAAGAATGGATCAAGGCGACTAATCAAGAAGTTGAAGTCATCATGATTGTTTGGTTGATCCTTGGACAAGACGTTTCCGAAGCGCAAAAGTTGAGTCGGAGAGGTTATCAACTCCTTCTCCACTCGAACCCTAAACCATTCGGGGGCTAATGATGAAGCCATGTACTTAGGGTAGGGTCATAGGCCTGACCTAGACACCCTACCCTAGGACATTACCCTAAAACCATAAGCATTCGAAGAGGAGTCATCATCCACTCGACCATGAGGCATTCCACTCGGAAGACTTGAAATCACTCGACCATGGAGACTGTCACTCGACAGCCAAAAGATCTAAAGCCACTCCGCACTGCAACGGTCGGACGTTACATCATAGCTTTAATGGTCATTATGTCTCTTTATTACTACCGTTACCAGTAACGCCCCCCTCTTGATGTACCTTAAACCCCTTGTAACATGGGCTGGCTGGGGTCCTGGCGCACTCTATATAAGCCACCCCCCTCCACAGGCACAAGGGTTCGCACCCGTGTAAACACACACATACATAATCCAGTCGACCGCCTCCGAGCTCCGAGACGTAGGGCTGTTACTTCTTCCGAGAAGGGCCTGAACTCGTAAAACTCGTGTGTACAACTTCGCCATAGCTAGGATCTTGCCTCTCCATACTTACCCCCTATTCTACTGTAAGTCTTAGTACCACGACAACGGGTGCCTTCCATACCACCACTTTCCAAGGAATTTATTATTTGACAACATAAAATAAATTCATTTTTGCATCTCGGGACTGGGCATCCCTAAAATCTTTGCCTTACTCTCGTGCAATGACAAGTGAATAAACACTCATCGTGAGAATAACACATCCAACATGGAAAATATTAGCCACCCGTTACCGTTGCGCGAGCGAAACAAACACACAAAAGAGAAGTTTATTTTGAAAATTAGAGATGGCACATGCAAATTGCTTAGAACGTAAAAATAATACCGCATATAGGTAGATATAGTGGACTCATGTGGCAAAACTGGTTTAAAGGATTTTGGATGCACAAGTAGAGGTCATACTTAGTGCAAAATGAAGGCTAGCAAAAGTTGAGAAGCGACCAACAAAGAAACGAATAATCTCATAAGCAAGCATTAAGCATAATTAACACCAAATAATGCACCACAAGTAGAATATAATTTTCATTGCATGACTATTGACTTTCGTACTTGCATAGGGAATCACAAACCTTAACACCAATATTCTTACTAGAGCACAATTACTCATCAACATAACTCACATATCACATCATCATATCTCAAAACTATTACTAAGAATCAAGTTTATTTTGTCCAATGATCTTCATGACATTTTTTTCCTTTTTCTTTATCCTTCTTGGATATCTATCACTTTGGGACTAATTTTCATGTGTTGCTTTTCATAAGCTCAAACAAATATAAGTGAAGATCATGAGCATAACCAATTTTCTTTCTCTCAAAATAATTTAAGTGAAGCAAGAGAGAATTTATTCAAAATTTTAAATAACTCTCAGATAAATCTAAGTGAAGCAAGAGAGTATTTCTTCAAAAATAACAAAGCACACCGTGCTCGAAAAGATATAAGTGAAGCACTAGAGAAAGTCCTAGCTCATAAAAGATTTAAGTGAAGTATAGAGAGCAATTCTAACAAGTCATGATATAATTTTGTCTCTCTCAAATAGGTGTGTCCAACAAGGATTGATGACTTAATAAACAAAATAAAACAAGCAAAGACACATATCATACAAGATGCTCCAAGCAAAACTCATATCATGTGACGAATAAAAATATAGCTTCGAGTAAAATACCGATAGTTGTTGGAAGAAAGCGGGAATGCCACTCGGGGGCATCCCCAAGCTTAGTTGGTTGCTCATTCTTGGATGATAGCTTGGGATGCCGGGCATCCCCAAGCTTAGGCTCTTCTATCCTTCCTTCATCCATCGTAAGATAACCCAAAACTTGAAAACTTCAATCACACAAAACTCAACAAAACCTTCGTGAGATCTGTTAGTGTAAGAAAAATAAATCACAACTATAAGTGATATATCAAACCAATTCTTATTTTGTTTTTGTATTATATATACTGTATTCCAACTTTTCTATGACAAAAACTCATCAAAGAAAACCATAGAGCCATCAAAATAAGCACACAACATAAAGAAAATAGGATCTGTCAAAACAGAATAGTCTGTAGCAATCTGACTTTTGCAAATACTTCTGGAACTCCAAAAATTCTACCCAATTAGGACGACCAGGGTAATTTGTATATTAATCTTCTGCAAAAAGAATCAGGGCAAAATCAATTTTCTGTGATTTATGAAAATTATTTTCGTGAGCAACAAGTTTCTGTCTTTTTCAGCAAGATCAAACAACTATCACCCAAGACGATCCAAAGGCTTTACTTGGCACAAACACTAATTAAAACAAAAAACAATCAAAATAGTAGCATAATTGTGTTAACATTCAATAACAGAAAGCAAAAGGAAAAAATAAAATTTATTCATTGGGTTGCCTCCCAACAAGCGCTATAGTTTTACGCCCTTAGCAAGGCATAATATTTCAATGATGCTCACAAGAAAGATAGTAGTTGAAACACGAAGAGAGAACCATCAAACATGTGACAAACACATTTAAGTCTAACATACTTCCTATGCATAGGAATTTTATAGGAAAACAAATTATCAGGACAAGAAATATCTAGCATATGCAAAGGAGAGGAATAAAACATTGACAATCTCAACACAACAAGAGGAAATTTAATAACATGAAAATTTCTACAACCATATTTTCCTCTCTCATAATAATTATATGTAGGATCGTATAGAATTTTCTCTTTATGATCCACATGCATGCAAAGTTGACACTCTTCCAAAATAGTGGGATTATCATCAAATAAAGTCATGACCTCTCCAAACCCACTTTCATTAAAAATTTCATAAGATTGAACACTCTCCAAATATGTGGGATTATTTTTAGCTAATTTGACACTCTTCCAAACCCACATTCAATATTATCACAAACATGTTCATCATGAGGCTTAAATAAAATTTCAAGATCATAAGAAAAATTATCACCCCAATCATGATCATTGCAATAAGTAGCGGACATGACAAAACAAGCATCCCCAAGCTTGGGGTTTTGCATATTATTAGCAAAATTGAAATTAATAGAATTTATAGTAAAATTATTGCGATAATGGTTTTCATTCAAGGGGCTATCATGAATCACTTCAAAAATTTATTCATCACAATTTTTAGATTCACGAATCTCAAGCAAAACTTCATAAAGATAATCTAGTTCACTCAACTCACTAGCAATTGGTTCATCATGATTGGATCTTTTAAAAAGAATAGCAAGTGGATGGGGATCCATATCACTAGACTTTTAGCAAGTGAAGATGCAAGCATATAGAAGGCACATGGAAACACAAGCAAACATGAGATCTGACGATAAAACAGCGGACGGAAAAGAAGGCGAATAAAACGGCAAATTTTGTGAAGTGGGGGAGAGGAAAACGAGAGGCAAATGGCAAATAATGTAAATTGCGTGGAGATGAGATTTGTGATCAAGACCCTGGTATATGTTGAAGATCCTCCCCGGCAACGGCGCTAGAAATTCCTTTTGATTGCTCTCTGACTATAGCGCCAGAAAAGCTCCTGTGTGCTAGGACTACGTCGGTATTTCCGCAAAGAGGAAGGGTTGATGTAGCACAGCGAAGGTAGGTATTTCCCTTAGTGATGAAACCAAGGTTATCGAACCAGTAGGAGAACCAAGCAACACAACGTAAACAACACCTGCACACAAATGACAACACCTCACAACCCGACGTGTTAAAGGGGGTGTCAATCCCCGAGTAACGATGTTAGAAATTTGTAATAGATTGAAATAATAGATCGTAAATAAAATAAAGTGCAGTAAAGTATTTTTGTATTTTTGGTTTAATAGATCTGAAAAAAATGCAAAGGAAAAGTAGATCGCAAGCAAATATATGAGAAAGAAGACCCGGGGGCCGTATGTTTCATTAGTGGCTTCTCTCGAGAAAAATAGCAAACGGTGGGTAAAAAATTTACTATTGGGCAATTGATAGAACCTCAAATAATTATGATGATATCCAGGCAATGATCATTACATAGGCATCACGTCCAAGATAAGTAGACCGACTCCTGCCTGCATCTACTACTATTACTCCACACATCGACCGCTACCCAGCATGCATCTAGTGTATTAAGTTCATTGTATCTATGCCATCCCTGGATCAGTATGCTGGCACACACAGTACATCATTGTATATATCAAAGTGCAATCACATGTATAAATAACGTAAAACTGAAATATACCTTATAAGTCTCAGCGGAAACAATCAACGGGTGTGGAGTCCCATCAACGCCATCGGCAAGTTGAGTGTAGACCGTAACCCAACAACGAAACTCACTCGTCATAAGAAATAATCCTGCAACATGATACGTTGCAGCCTGTGTAGGTCAGTACATAGAATGTACCGGCAAGATCACAATAAGAGAAAACAGATGATAAACTATACTATATGCAGTATGGCTTTGTGGCTCTGTATCTGAGTTTTGTTTGCATAAAAGCTGGTTTATTTTCCCTACATCAAAGGAATATTAGGAGTCTGTACTACAGAATTTCCTATCATGACATGGTTCCGCCAACCGATGTCTCATAGCCCAAAATCATCATAAGTTGCCCACAATTAAGTTATCATTCTGATGTTGAGAGTTCCGAGATAGATCCAAGTCCAGATGCTCAAATTGTCCGTAACCGGGGACACGGCTAATCGATTAGGTTTTAACCCTCTGCAGAGGTTTGTACACTTTACCCGCAAGATTCGATCCTTTTTTACCTTCTCGCACTTCGTGGTGTTTGAGAACAAGACGATCAAACATGGTCTTCGAAGAGTTCCTCGACCACCGTCCGGTGCTCATCCAATCCTACCGTAGTTCTACATCTGCTAGCACCGTCCCAGCCAGAGTCACAACTAAGGTCAACCAAGCCAGAGCCCATAGTGACTTGCGGTTGCATGTAAGCTTCGGGCATGAAGCATTCTTCCGTCTCTTTGAGTCTGGGTGAAGCTTTCCGCAAGATGTCATGGCGCTTCTCCATGCATCCCGGCCATCCACTGGTTTCTCCAGGGTGCCCGTCAACCATCCTTCACCCAGTAGTGTGTATTGAATTCTTGTCTCGAGTCTTGAAGTCTTGAGGCCTTGAAGATGCAGTCCTTGCAGATGCCATCATGGAGTTGTCGTCATTGACGAGAGTCGCCCATTCTCACACCACTCCCGAGCACTCATACCAAACCTCGTCTACTATAGCGTAGCACTAAAATAAATAACGTCCCGGGCTTGGTAACAGGGTGATGGGTTCCTACCTCATGCATACTACTCAACTACAAGAATTCAATATCACTACTGGAGGGTTGTTGCAAAGATGCCACTAAATGCAATAAAACATAGGTATGAAAGCATGGTCAAAGTGAACTTGCCTGGTATTACTTGATGAAGATAATAATGCCCTCGGAAAACTTGGTAGCACTATACGTAACTCTCCGATGAAAAATCTATATAGTCAAACATTGAATTCACATAAGCAACAATTCTAGCAACCAATTCTATCAATCAAAATAACAATCAAAAAGCAATAAAGAAAACAATAATGAAATCAAAGAAAACCAAATAAAATTCCGAAGAAAACTTCAAGGAAAACAAGGGAGAAATCAACTCACACAATGACAGTCAATACTATCATAAGACACTAAATTACTCTAATAACTTTTCTACAGCAAATAAAATATGATTATAATAAAACAACAGAAAGTAATTTGCTAAAGCATTTACTAGCAAAAAGAACTAGTATAAAACCTATTATAACTAACTAGTTAATACCGAACAACTATAACAACTAGCAAAACACTAAGTCAATAATGAAAAATACTAAAATAATTACGAAACTAATTTACTCCTAAATAACAGAATCAATGACAACATATATTGAAGTGGCAAAAGAATTACTTTTGAAACCAATAAAACTATTTTTATCAACTATCACTATGAACTAAACAAACAAATACTAAAACATTAGCTAAACACTAATAAATAACTACAAAAATTTATCTAACAGAAACATATGACAACATGTAAAAATTTACAGAGTGAATTAACTAAAATAACTAAAGACACTAATTATATGACTAGAACAACTACATAAGCAAAACAGTACTGTTTTCGCAATAAACCTAATTTAAAATAAACTAAAATAAACCACTATATTCTACTGGATATGCAAAACAATCACAAAACAGTAGCAAAAAGAATCAATCAAAAATACTTTGTAAAACTCAAAATATGACCAAATTAGTGATTTGAACAAATTTCATCAAATTCAAATCTAAACTGTTCAAATTTGAAACCTAAGTACACAAACAGAAATTTTAAGAAATTTTGAAACTACAGAAAAAGGAATCAATCAATTTGGATCTATAAACTAAAAGATATTGATTTTCTAAAAACATAACTATTCTGTTTTTTTTAAACAAAGACGAAAATAAAATAAAAAAAACAAATCGGGCAACAGCTTCGCGTGGGTGCTACTGGGCCTAAACAGGTGAGCGATCTGAAGTTAAAAGACGCTCGGCCGAAACTGAACTGAAACTGCGCGCGTGCGTTTAATAAGAGAAAACCGGGAACCGGTAAGATTTAAACCAGGTATAAACCGTAACTGAACCGATCTATAAAAAACAACCTATTCGATCTAATCTAATCTCTACCGTTGTTTACAGATCGAACGGAGGAGATGGCATACCACGGCGGTGGCAACTCCGGCGAAGTCGTCGGCGGCGGTGGCGGCTCGGGGACGACGCAGGCGAGGCCTCCGGTGTTCCTCGGCGACGGGGAAGACGCCCAGGCGATGCAGAAGACAATGACGATGAAGATGGTGGTCGGTGGTGAGCTCGGGGTTGACTGGACGAAGAGAGGCGAGCTCGACGGCGGAGGTGGCGCTCGGTGGTGAAGGGAGCGACGGCTCTGGGGATCCTTGGCGACGGTGATGTGGCTCAGGGGGTGTACGGGAGCGAGGGTAGGCCGTGGGTGTGCTTGGGAGGCGTTGGAGAGATGTGTGGAGCTCGGGTGGGTGGCAATGGTGCGGCGGCGGCGCTCGGCTCCGGCGAGCAATCGAGGAGGCGGCGGGGTTTCTCGGTGTGCGGAAAGGAGGGGAAAGGGTCGAGGGAGAGGGTATATATATAGGGGGGATCGACTTGGAGGAGGGGGCGAGATGGATAAGGGATCACGAGAAGATCAGGATTTTCTGCTGCGCGGCGTGGGGGCTCATGTGGCTTGCGGGAGGAGGAAGATTTGCACCGCCCTGTTGTCGGCGACACAGTATGAAGGGAGAGGATCGGGCGGCCGATCGGTTGGGGTTCGGGTGAGGGCGCGTTGCTGGGCTGCGGTGGCCTAGTGGGCCGGTGGAGTGAGGGGGAGAGAGAGAGAGTGATGGGCCGGCTGGCAACAGGGGCTTCGGTCCTTTTCTTTTATTAAGAAACACAGAGAAAGAAAACTAAATAAAGGAAAAGTAGTAAGGCTTTTATATAGACATATTATATATCAAATCTTCAGAAAAAGAAATACTAAAACATGAACATATTTTACAGTCCAAATAAAATAAAATAAAAAGTAAATAAAGCAAACAGAGCTACTCAAGCAATAAAACTCAACAAAAATCATTTTTAAAATACCAAAATGATTCCAAAATTATTTTCTCCTAATTTTCCATTGAAGGGAATCATTTTACCCTTATTTCCATTTATTTATTTTTGGAGAAAATATTTTGAATAAAATCCAAATAATTCCAAATTTGAAAGGGAGTTTCAAAATACTTTCAAATGACTTTCAATTTGATTCTTTTTAACTTCCAACTCATATTTCATATAATTGAAGAAGTCATTGTATCTTCTCTCCTGAAAATCATTGAGTTGCATGAAGTTTTGAATTTGAAATATTTTCAGATGGAATTCAAATCTTTTCAAAACTCTCTTCATTTCAATTGGAAGAAGTCATATCATCTTCACTCTAGAGTTTTGTGATGAAATGAATTTGAATTCATGGACATCAAATTGCAAAGATGAAGGCTTTGGGAAAGTCCTTTTATTCCCTCTCATTCAACTTTCAAAAGTTTCAAATTCCACTCACTTTCAGTCAATCAATCAAACAAACTATCATAATAATTTATTTAATATAACATTCCAAAATTTATAATTTTGGGATGTTACAAACCTACCACACTTAAAATGAATCTCGTCCTCGAGATTCGAAGAGGCTAGCAAGAAAAGGTTGGCGTTTGGAGGTCTTCTATCAAATCCATCAATCGGAATGGTCTAGTGTGCTACCACACTTAAAAACAGGGTTATGGTTCCAACAGATCTTATGTACTTCATCCTTAGTGTGAACACTATTGGTCTTCTCACATCTTCGAAGTAACTCCTACACTGGGGCTCTTTCGGTAGGGTCAAAACCTTTTCCTCAAACACGTGTCCTTTCATCCCCGTGAGGTTCTTCCGAGACTGGGTCTCCTTAGCTGACAGGTCTGTCGCCAATACTAAACAACTATCGATATCTCATGGTGGTCAACAATTTCTGGTTTCTGCAGGAAACGGGTCTGGGTTAAATCTCTCCGTAACCTACGTTTGGCAATGGTTGCCTGTACAGGGTTCCATCGTCATACCATTCTAAGGTTTTGGGCTTGTTGTATCGACACTCTTCTAAGGTTTTCAAGGCTCTCTGATTTTCCATCAACATATGATAGTTCATGATAGAAGTCTCCGGTATGGGGGCCAATCCATCCCGTACTTCAACCATTACTTCATACACTGAAGGTGAATCGCGTATTCTATCACTTGGGCATCCTCACAAGCCTTGCAGAATTTTTCTTGTCCTCGTACTGGGTTCAGGTAAATCCATTATTTCTGCAAGCCTAACAAAACATCTATCATTCTTCACAACTCTTGGGTTTTCGTAACCTCCTAAGAAACGTCTGCTGATCAAATCGTAGTCTATTCCCAAAATTTCTTTCTCCAGTGGGTACTTGATCCTTATTAATTCTTGGGCCTGTGGGTTATGGCCCACTTCAACACATGTGTAGCTTTAACTCATCCTCGGAGTTACATTTGTTCCATATTCCAACATTACACCGACTTTAATTCCATTAGTACTTCCTATCTTCATATCGATCATATCAAATAAAACTCCAACTCATTTTGTCCAAACTTCACTTCGTGGAATATCATTATCATTTCCATGGGTCAGGTGTCCTCACAGGGTACTACCACCCTTGAAATGCACAAATTCTTCCATAGACCATATTTTTCTCATATCCTCGAAAATAGTCAAAACTCTTTGTTCATGGAGTAACAACTCATAAAATTCAACATATGAAATCATCACACCTTAACTTTATTGATTCATGCATTCATTACAATCTCTGAGCACCCATTACATAACTCAACTCATCGAACTCATGAAAATGAAATTGCTTTCTACTACTCTTGTTTCCAATATCAAAATTCCAACTACTCAACTCCAGCTTTCATCTTGTCGGGACATTTAGTAGCATAATGTCCTGCTTCCTTGCAATGAAAACAAATAACTTTTGATAAGTCTTTGGGCTTCTTGTAGATGGTGTCTACTCTTTGGGTTCTTGGCTTCTTCTCTGGACATTTACCAGTGTAATGATCTAAATCCTTGCACCTGTAACAAGTGATATTACTCAGGTCCTTCTCTACAGAAATTGGGTTGTTCTGGGGATGCCTTCGTTTCCTCTTCCTGGATTTCTCCGTAATGATCAGGGATTCTATTTCCCGAGGGTCAAACTTCACTTCTGCTGTCGGGAAGTCTCCGAGATATTCTTATCTTTCCTTGGTGCAATACTGGGAATAATGCCCTTCTTCTCCACATGAATAACAAGCGTTCAAGTAGAATCTGATTAGGCCTTCTCCATCGGGGTCTTCAATGACTTCCTCCATCATGGATTCTTCCAAACATTTCCTAAGGGCTTCTTTCTGCTGCTTGGTAATTTCCTGTACCTTGGGGTAAATTTGGCACTGAGCCGGGAAATGAATAACTCCTTCACACAGGAAACAAGTAACCTGCCCAGTCGGGCATTCTTCAGCTGGGTGATTCTCCTCGCAATGAGGGCATCCATCCTTGTGTTCATCCTGGGTGTGTCCTATTTCTCCGCAAATCTTGCATGCACAAGGTTTCTTCTTCGGGTTATCATGGTGCTTCCAGATGAGACGGGATCTCAACAGAGTCTTCTTGAATTCTTCCCAAGTTTTTGCTCCGTTACATCCTTGTATGGCTTGATGCATTTTCCACCAGGTTGCGGCACTTTCTGTAAAGTACTGAAGAGCGTATGATACTTCATTCTTCCTTGAAACCAAATTGCTCCCGAAGTGATTCTCCATGTTCCGAATCCATAGCTTTGCCTTCGGCTGAGTCTTCGGTTCAGAGAATATCAGTCGAACTTCATTCATCATCTATGGGGTCCAAAAGTTTTGGGATGGGATATGAGAGAGGTGGGGAGGGATACACACAATACAAACAATAGTTTTTTGAAGAAACGAGTTTTACTTTGTGGCTGTCGGAAAACATCAAACAAATGACAGCTCACAAATCACCGTATCTAACGTAAGTGTGTAACAGGGGTTTGGTCTTCTAAAGGTCAAATAATTCTTCAGATTCTTCAAGTCTTCGGAGTCTTCAACTGTTGTAGCTTCAATTCTTCTAATGCATGGTGAAATCCTCTTTACTCTGAAGAGGCCATCAGTTATCCGATATCTTGTCCTTCTTGGAGCGGCTTCAGTTGATCCTCCGGGTGATCAAAGGGACATGGTATATTCGAACTATTTAAGGTAAGGATGTTATTTGATAAAACCAGAAAAGATGAGAAGTAAAGGATCTGTTTGAAAATAAAGTTTTAGAGATTTTCGGTCCTAGGGGCTTTCCGGTTTCTAGGGTCACGTCCTACAGTCAACATGTGCTCTGATACCATATCTGAGCGACCCGACCTCGACGGTCAAGCCTCGTGTATCTATGCCATCCCGGATCAAGATGGTGGCACACACAGACATCAATGTATATATCAAAGTGCAATCACATGTATAAATATCGTAAACTGAAATATACCTTATAAGTCTCAGCGAAACAATCAACGGGTGTGGAGTCCCATCAACGCCATCGGCAAGTTGAGTGTAGACCGTAACCCAACAACGAAACTCACTCGTCAAAGAATAATCCTGCAACATGATATGTTGCAGCTCATGTAGGTCAAGACATAGAATGTACCGCAAGATCACAATAAGAGAAAACAGATGATAAAGTATACTATATGCAGATGGCTTTGTGGCTCTGTATCTTAGTTTTGTTTGCATAAAAGCTGGTTTATTTTCCCTACATCAAAGGAATATTAGGAGTCTGTACTACAGAATTTCCTATCATGACATGGTTCCGCCAACCGATGTCTCATAGCCCAAAATCATCATAAGTTGCCCACAATTAAGTTATCATTCCGATGTTGAGAGTTCCGAGATAGATCCAAGTCCAGATGCTCAAATTGTCCGTAACCGGGGACACGGCTAATCGATTAGGTTTTAACCCTCTGCAGAGGTTTGTACACTTTACCCGCAAGATTCGATCCTCTTTTACGTTCTCGCACTTCGGGTGTTTGAGAACAAGACGATCAAACATGGTCTTCCGAAGAGTTCCTCGACCACCGTCCGTGCTCATCCAATCCTACCGTAGTTCTACATCTGCTAGCACCGCCCCAGCCAGAGTCACAACTAAGGTCAACCAAGCCAGAGCCCATAGTGACTTGCGGTTGCACGAGTAAGCTTCCGGCATGAAGTATTCTTCCGTCTCTTTGAGTCTGGGTGAAGCTTTCCGCAAGATGTCATGGCGCTTCTCCATGCATCCCGGCCATCCACTAGTTTCTCCAGGGTGCCCGTCAACCATCCTTCACCCAGTAGTGTGTATTGAATTCATGTCTCGAGTCTTGAAGTCTTGAGGCCTTGAAGATGCAGTCCTGGCAGATGCCATCATGGAGTTGTCGTCATTGACGTAGAGTCGTACATTCTCACACCACTCCCGAGCACTCATACCAAACCTCGTCTACTATAACGTAGCACTAAAATAAATAACGTCCCGGGCTTGGTAACAGGGTGATGGGTTCCTACCTCATGCATACTACTCAACTACAAGAATTCAATATCACTACTGGAGGGTTGTTGCAAAGATGCCACTAAATGCAATAAAACATAGGTATGAAAGCATGGTCAAAGTGAACTTGCCTGGTATTACTTGATGAAGATAATAACGCTCTCGGAAAACTTGGTAGCACTATACGTAACTCTCCGATGAAAAATCTATATTGTCAAACATTGAATTCACATAAGCAACAATTCTAGCAACCAATTCTATCAATCAAAATAACAATCAAAAAGCAATAAAGAAAACAATAATGAAATCAAAGAAAACCAAATAAAATTCCGAAGAAAACTTCAAGGAAAACAAGGGAGAAATCAACTCACACAATGACAGTCAATACTATCGTAACACACTAAATTACTCTAATAACTTTTCTACAGCAAATAAAATATGATTATAATAAAACAACAGAAAGTAATTTGCTAAAGCATTTACTAGCAAAAAGAACTAGTATAAAATCTATTATAACTAACTAGTTAATACCGAACAACTATAACAACTAGCAAAACACTAAGTCAATAATGAAAAAATACTAAAATAATTATGAAACTAATTTACTCCTAAATAACAGAATCAATGACAACATATATTGAAGTGGCAAAAAGAATTACTTTTGAAACTAATAAAACTATTTTTATCAACTATCACTATGAACTAAACAAACAAATACTAAAACATTAGCTAAACACAAATAAATAACTACAAAAATTTATCTAATGAAACATATGACAACATGTAAAAATTTACAGAGAGAATTAACTAAAAATAATTAAAGACACTAATTATATGACTAAAACAAATACATAAGAAAAACAGTACTGTTTTCGCAATAAACCTAATTTAAAATAAACTAAAAATAAACCACTATATGCTACTGGATATGCAAAACAATCACAAAACAGTAGCAAAAAGAATAAATCAAAAATACTTTGTAAAACTCAAAAATGACCAAATTAGTGATTTGAACAAATTTCATCAAATTCAAATCTAAACTGTCCAAATTTGAAACCTAAGTACACAAACAGAAATTTTAAGAAATTTTGAAACTACAGAAAAAGGAATCAATCAATTTGGATCTATAAACTAAAAGATATTGATTTTCTAAAAACAGAACTATTCTGCTTTTTTTAAACAGAGACAAAAATAAAATATTAAAAAAACAAATCGGGCAACAGCTTCGCGTGGGTGCTACTGGGCCTAAACAGGTGAGCGATCTGAAGTTAAAAGACGCTTGGCCGAAACTTAGCTGAAACTGCGCGCGTGCGTTTAATAAGAGAAAACCGGGAACCGGTAAGATTTAAACCAGGATAAACCGTAACTGAACCGATCTATAAAAAAACAACCTATTCGATCTAATCTAATCTCTACCGTTGTTTACAGATCGAACAGAGGAGATGGCATACCACGGCGGTGGCAACTCCGGCGAAGTCGTCGGCGGCGGTGGCGGCTCGGGGACGAGGCAGGCGAGGCCTCCAGTGTTCCTCGGCGACGGGTAAGACGCCCAGGCGATGCAGAAGACAATGACGATGAAGATGGTGGTCGATGGTGAGCTCGGGGTTGACTGGACGAAGTGAGGCGAGCTCGACGGCGGAGGTGGCGCTCGGTGGTGAAGGGAGCGACGACTTTGGGGATCCTTGGCGACGGTGGAGCGGCTCAGGGGGTGTACGGGAGCGAGGGTAGGCCGTGGGTGTGCTTGGGAGGTGTTGGAGAGATGTGTGGAGCTCGGGTGGGTGGCAATGGTGCGGCGGCGGCGCTCGGCTCCGGCGAGCAATCGAGGAGGCGGTGGGGTTTCTCGGTGTGCGGAAAGGAGGGGAAAGGGTCGAGGGAGACGGTATATATATAGGGGGGATCGACTTGGAGGAGCGGGCGAGATGGATACGGGATCACCAGAAGATCGGGATTTTCCTGCGGCGCGGCGGCGGTGGGCTCTTTGTGGCTTGCGGGAGGAGGAAGACGGCAAGGGACCTGCTGTTAGCGACACAGGGCGAGCGGGAGGGGATCGGGCGGCCGATCGGTTGGGGTTCGGGTGAGAGCGCGTTGCTGGGCTGCGGTGGCCTAGTGGGCCGGTGGAGTGAGGGGGAGAGAGAGTGTGATGGGCCGGCTGGCAACAGGGGCTTCGGCCCTTTTCTTTTATTAAGAAACACAGAGAAAGAAAACTAAATAAAGGAAAAGTAGTAAGGCTTTTATATAGACATATTATATATCAAATCTTCAGAAAAAGAAATACTAAAACATGAACATATTTTACAGTCCAAATAAAATAAAATAAAAGTAAATAAAGCAAACAGAGCTATCAAGGTAATAAAACTCAACAAAAATCATTTTAAAATACCAAAATGATTCCAAAATTATTTCCTCTAATTTTCCATTGAAGGAATCATTTTACCCTTATTTCCATTTATTTATTTTTAGGAGAAAAATATTTTGAATAAAATCCAAATAATTCCAAATTTGAAAGGGAGTTTCAAAATACTTTCAAATGACTTTCAATTTGATTCTTTTTAACTTCCAACTCATATTTCATATAATTGAAGAAGTCATTTTATCTTCTCTTCTGAAAATCATTGAGTTGCATGAAGTTTTCAATTTGAAATATTTTTAGATGGAATTCAAATCTTTTCAAAACTCTCTTCATTTCAATTGGAAGAAGTCATATCATCTTCACTCTAGAGTTTTGTGATGAAATGAATTTGAATTCATGGACATCAAATTGCAAAGATGAAGGCTTTGGGAAAGTCCTTTTATTCCCTCTCATTCAACTTTCAAAAGTTTCAAATTCCACTCACTTTCAGTCAATCAATCAAACAAACTATCATAATAATTTATTTAATATAACATTCCAAAATTTATAATTTTGGGATGTTACATTCATGGATAAATGGTGTAATGCAATAAGAACGATGACATGATGTAGACAAGATCCGTTTGTCTATTGCGTAGATATAGATCCCATCTTTTTATCCTTAGTAGCAATGATACATACGTGTTGTTTCCCTTTCTGTCACTGGGATCAAGCACCGTAAGATCGAACCCACTACCGGGCACCTCTTTATCGTTGCAAGATAAATAGATCAAGTTGGCCAAACAAAACCCAAATATCGGAGAAGAAATATGAGGCTATAAGAGATCATGCATATAAGAGATCAAAGAAACTCAAATAACTTTCATGGATATAAAAAGATATGACTGATCATAGACTCAAAGTTCATCAGATCCCAACAAACACACCGCAAAAAGAGTTACATCATATGGATCTCCAAGAGACCATTGTATTGAGAATTCAGCGAGAGAGAGAAAGCCATCTAGCTACTAACTACGAACCCGAAGGTCTACAAAGAACTAATCACGCATCTTCGGAGAGGCACCAATGGAGGTGGTGAACCCCATACGAGATAGTGTCTAGATTGGATCTGGTAGTTCTGGACTCTGCGGCGGCTGGATGAATATTTCGTCGACTTTCTAGGGTTTTTGGAATAATGGGGTATTTATAGAGCAAAGAGGCGGTCGGGGCACCGAGGTGGGCACAACCCACCAGTATGCCGCTAGGAAGCTCAGCGCGCCTGGTGGGTTGTCCTCCTCGACTCCCCATTGTGCAACCAGGGCCCGTTGTGTTCCGTCTGGCCCATAAAAATTCTCCGTGGAGTTTCGTGGCATTTGGACTTCGTCTGATATTGATTTCCTGCGATGTAAAAAACATGGAAAAAACAGCAACTGGCACTTGGTACTAGGTCAATAGGTTAGTACCAAAAAATGATATAATTTGACTATAAAATGATTATAAAACAACCAAGATTGATAATAAAACAGCATGGAACAATAAAAAATTATTGATACGTTGGAGACGTATCAGGGTGCCATGAATCTGGCAAGGCTTGTCTAGTATCTTGTCCAAATTAGATGGACCGTCTCTATTTCCTTTGAATGGCTTCTTCCGCTGACCGGGTTTAGAGCCACTGAATCTGGTGTTGACCGCCATATCTTCAGTTTCTTCATTGTTGTTCCGACGCTTATTTTTCTTACGTCGTGGCCTTCCGTTGCCATCCCTGGCTTCAAAGGTACCGGGGTCGCTGGTACTGTTGCTTCTACGAGTCAACCAGCTATCTTCGCCCGCGCAGAAGCGGGTCATAAGTGCAGTGAGAGCTGCCACAGTCTTCGGCTTTTCCTGACCGAGGTGTCGGGCGAGCCATTCGTCATGGACGCTGTGTTTAAAGGCCGCTAAGGCTTCGGCGTCCGGATAGTCGACGATTTGGTTTTTTTAAATTAAGAACCTAGTCCAGAGTTTGCGGGCTAACTCTCCGGGTTGCTGGACTATGTGACTGAGGTCATCATCGTCCGGTGGCCGCACATAAGTACCTTGGAAGTTGTCTCAAAAAGCATCCTCCAAGTCTTCCCAGCTGCAAATAGAGTTTTCTAGGAGGCTATTCAACCAGTGCCGTGCTGGTTCTTTTAGCTTTAGGGGGAGGTATTTGATGGCATGGAGATCGTCATCGTGAGCCATGTGTATATGGAGAAGAAAATCTTCAATCCATACGGCGGGATCTATCGTTCCATCGTATGCTTCAATGTTTATGGGTTTAAACCCTTCTGGAAACTGGTGTTGCATTACCTCATCGGTAAAGCACATGGGGTGTGCAGCGCCTCTATATCAGGTAACATCACGATGGAGTTCAGATGGCATCCGTGTTCAGTTCTCGGCCCGAACCTGGTGATGCTTGTCGCGCCAGGCTTGATGGCCATCGTCTCATGTTGGAGCACGTCCCCTTGATCTGTAGATTGATCTGGTCTTGCCGGCTCTACTGTCCAGGTCGTGACGTAAGTCATACGTGTAGCCTAGAGCCGCTGCCTCTCTCCCTTTACGACGAGGTGGTGCGGGCTGGTGTTTGGCGTAATTAGCCGCTTTGTCCCGTCCATGTGGTGGTCGGTCTGGTTCATCAACATGATTGTATCTTGACGGAATTGGCTCAAGGGCCTCGTCGTTGAATTGAGGTAGTAGCATGCGCTTTCGGTAGCTTTTTATTGGGTGCTTGAGGCCGTATTCTTTGGCTACTAGGACCTTGGTCCATCCATCGTTGAGCGTATCTTGTTCAGCTTGAAGTTGTTGTTGTTTCTTTTTCAGGCTCCTCGCAGTGGTGATGAGCTATCGCTTGAAGATTTCTTGCTCGAGGGGTTCCTCTGGTACGATAAAATCTTTTTTACCGAGGCTAACATCCTCTTTGGAGGCCGACAGATAATTACTATCCTCCGAATCCTCATGATCGACGAGTTCGTTTGGGTTGAATTGTCCTTCTTCCCACTCATCCTGCGCAACAGCAGGCTCGATGGGGTGGTCTGAGTCTTCGGCATTCTCCGGAGTGTCATTGTCTCGGTGCCGGTATTGCTTTCCTTTCCGCGACGTGATCGTGAGCGGCGTCGCTGACATCGGCGTTTATGTGGTGCCTCGACAGGCTTGTCCTCGATCGGGTCTTGAGTGCTATCGTCGTCCTTCTTTTTGGGCGTATCCACCATGTACATGTCGTATGTAGAAGTGGCCGCCAACGCCCAGTGATGGGTGGGTTCTGGCCTGATTCGGCTCCGACATCATCATCCATGCCGTTGATGTCCTCGGAGGTGTAGTCTAGCATGTCGGTTAAGTCCTCGAAAGTGGCTATCAAGTGGGTGGTGGGTGGGACGTAAAATTCCCCGCACTCAGCCCCTAGTCCGGGCTGGGCGTAGTTCAGAAATGATACCTCCGTTATGGCGAGAGATCACATTAAGTCCAGAGCCTCGTTTAGGAGCGATAGCTGGACGGGTGACTGGGGGCCTGCGGAGTTAACATCCAGA
The DNA here is from genome assembly GCA_021605205.1 of Aegilops longissima. NCBI lineage: Eukaryota > Viridiplantae > Streptophyta > Magnoliopsida > Poales > Poaceae > Aegilops > Aegilops longissima. Next base: position 499,363,886 of record CM038681.1, on the reverse strand, counting down.
GGTGACCGTGCTCGACCGTGCTCAATGGATGCATGCCTCAAGAGTTCGAAGTTAACATCCAGAGGTGAGTCCGGCTTCCCGATGACAGTGAGGGCCCTGTTTGATTCCAGGCCTATCGACAATATGGTCACCTCTGGGTCTCTGGCAGGGAGCTCGATAGTAGGAGAGGGTCCGGTGGGGTTCATACTCCCGACTTCGGACAGGGTGGTCCGCTCTGGATCTAAGGCTAGGGCAGGGAAGATAATTGATCCTTGAACCGAGCCTGATGGTGGATTTGATGGGCTTCCTTCATATAGATGAGGGGCAGTGGTTGAGGCCGAGAATCCTTCGAAGATCAAGTCTCCTCGGATATCAGCAATGTAATTCAGGCTCCCGAACCTGAACTGGTGACCAGGAGCGTAGTTGTCGATCTATTCAAGGTGACTAGTTGAAGTGGCACGTAGAGCGAAGCCACCAAACACAAAAGGTTGACCAGGGAGGAAAGTTTCCCCGAAAACAGCATCATTGTCGATGATCGAACGAGCCACCGAACCTTCTGCCGACGACACAGTGGAACTCTCAATGAAAGCACTAATGTCGGTGTCAAAACCGGCCGATCTCGGGTAGGGGGTCCCGAACTGTGCGTCTGAGGATCGAAGGTAACAAGGGACAAAGGGAACACGGTGTTTACCCAGGTTTGGGCCCTGTTAATGGAGGTAAAACCCTATGTCCTGCTCGATTGTATTTGATGAGTATAGGGGTTACAAGAGCTGATCTACCTCGAGGTTGTAATGGCTAAACCTAGTTGTCTAGCCTATGAGAATTCTGATTGTCTCTACACACTAAACCCTCTGGTTTATATAGACACCGGAGGGGCCTAGGGTTGTACAGAGTCGGTTCATAGAGGAAGGAAATCACACAACGGGAAACAAATCTTGCCATCCACGCATAGGGGAGTCCTACCCAGACACGGGAGAAAGTCTTCCGCTTTGCATCTTCATGCCCCATCTGTCCGGCCCACATCAAATAGCCCGGACACCCGAGAACCCCCTAATCCAGGAGTCCCTCAACGAAGGCTCTTTACAGTTGGGCTACGCTTGCCTCTGCCATTCCTATCCAGTTAGCTCCATCAGACTGGGACATCTCTAGCGCTGACGGACATATTTTGTAAGCTATTATCCTGGGCTATTCATCTGATGTGATAGCTTTGTTTAGCTATGCACACGAAAGAAAAGTTTTTATTTGTTTCATGCTCAGTTTTTTTGCTTGGAATGCGTCGTGGTTGATTTATTGGTTCAATTCTAGGTTTGTCTTGGTTTCAGCCAGTGAGAAGTCCACATATAAACACAATACTAATAAGCTCATGTTGTATACTTATTTATTACATGGTATATCCCCCTATTTTCTTATAGTTTTCCTTTTGTGTCCAGTAGCTACATGCACCGCATTGCTTCTTGAGAGTTTCAACTACAACCTGTCCTAACATGTTTATTCAGATTCTAGAGGCAACAAATCAAATTTGAACATGTTTATTCATATTTCAGAGGCAACAACTTTGCTTAACTTTTATTAGTTCTAATCACCACTTCGCCATAGTAGTTCTTTTGTTGTTTCTCAGTTACTTTTTGCGATTATCTCCAATGATTAATGGTATCATGATCTTAGCCATGGCTCTTTAGAGGATAGTTATGCATTCACTGTCTTCTAATCATGTATGTTCAAGCATTAACTGAATGTGGCGATGAAGATTAAAAGATGCATTGCTCCTTTTCTCATTTAAGAACAACTTTTTATAATAAAACAAAATAAATGAATGAGCAAGGTATAGTTGTTTCTTATCCTCTTTGTTTTACAACTGTGGTTTCCTTATAAATATGACGATTATTCAACTCTGAACCCTACTCTTTTTGTTTGTTGTTGATTATCATCCTTTTCCTATGATGCTATTGAAGGAAGTATGCTCTAGAGGCAATAATAAACTTGTTATTTTATATTATATTTCCTTATTCATGATAAATGTTTATTATTCATGCTAGAATTGTATTGATCGTAAACTTAAATACATGTGTGAATACATAAACAAATAACGTGTCGCTAATAAGACTAGCTCATTGATCAAAGATGATTAAGGTATCCTAACTATAGACATGTGTTGTCATTTGATAACGGGATCACATCATTAGGAGAAATGGTGTGATGGACAAGACCCATCTGTTATCTTAGCATAATGATCATTCAGTTTATTGCTATTGCTTTCTTCATGTCAAATACATATTCCTTCGACTATGAGATTATACAACTCCCGGATACCGGAGGACTACCTTGTGTGCTATCAAACATCACAACGTAACTGGGTGATCGTTAAGATGCTCCACAGGTATCTCTGAAGGTGTTTGTTCAGTTGGCATAGATCGAGATTAGGATTTGTCACTCCGGGTATCGGAGAGGTATCTCTGGGTCCTCTCGGTAATACACATCATAAGCTTGCAAGCAAATGACTAAGGAGTTAGTCACAAGGTGATATATTATGGAATGAGTAAAGAGACTTGCCGGTAATGAGATTAAACTAGGTATGAAGATACCGACGATCGAATCTCGGGCAAGTAACATACCGATGGACAAAGGGAATTACGTATGTTGTCATATATGTTCGACCGATAAAGATCTTTGTAGAATATGTAGGAGTCAATATGGGCATCCAGGTTCCGCGATTGGTTATTGACTAGAGAAGTGTATCGGCATATCTACATAGTTCTCGAACCCATAGGGTCCGCACGCTTAATGTTCATTGACGATATAGTTGACAGTGTCATGGACTAGGGGGTACTCACCACGTCATCTCCCGACCAGCTGAATCGGGCCGAGGACCCCGTGGCGGTTCATTTATGGGCCACTTTGGGTAGCCCATGCCGCATACAAGGAGGTTTCCACAAGACTTGGTGCACAAGACGAGGATTCTTTAAAACCCTAGGCCTCTGGTGCATATATAAACCGAGGCCAGGCTAGTCAATAGATCATTACATGACATCTCATATTCATTAGATCAGTCTCGTGGTAGACACATATACCCTGTACTACACTCATATCAATATAATCAAAAGCAGGATGTAGGGTTTTACCTCCATCAAGAGGGCCCGGACCTGGGTAAAATAGTGTGTCCATGTTACCATCGCTCCAAGACGCCTAGCTTAGGACCCCTACTACGAGATACGCCGGATATAGAACCGACATTGGTGCTTTCATTGAGAGCCTGCTGGGTGATCTCCGCGGATCGATGAGATGATCAGGTGATATTTTTCTAATCAGATCTATTTTGTACAAGTTAGTTTTTGTGAGAATTATCGCTGGTTTGCAAGCTTCGTCCGCAGATTAGGTCAAGATCAAGGTCTAAAAAATCTGCGACCAACGATGCGTTCCCTCGCGGGGTCTAGCACTCTACCCCGGTCCCTTGATCAGCAAACGACGGCGTAATTGATTGTCAAACTGGTCCCTGGCGATGCACGCAGTGTTTAACCGCGGAGCCGAGGACAAATCCACCACGGGCAGCGATCGTCTAGGAAGATCCCTTCCCTTATTCTCTTTCCTTTTCCTTATTTAATTCAGCACCTAGGCGGCCGTCGGTTGTCCACTAGTGGTTTTTTATTTTTACTAAAGTTTGCTTAGTACGGACGCAATTACGTACTAGTTTTGCATCCGGTCTCCACTTATTGATGACTACCAAACCAACCACTCCTACTTGGATCGGGCACTAGTACTGATCCAGCTAATTACGTGTCACTACTACTTCACGTGGAGTACATGGCCTAGTTTTTTCCCCTCAAATTGATATGTGCACTAAGAGGCGATCAAAAGTAAGCATGATTACCTTTCCTTTTACTATGCTATGTGGATTATTGCACCTAGATTATTTTGTGTTGGTTTGTGCTGCGTTATATTTTTGCAGAGATATTTTGCCAATGCTTGTATTGCGAGCCGACGTACGCGTCAGAAACCTTCATCAAACCGACCTCTGTGTTCAGATCGGCAGTTTCGTATATAGGCCAGCCAACGCAGTCTTGATGCTATCCAGCTAGGATGTCCCTCGTCCATAATCATCTCGTCTGCTATCAGTTTTGATGTCATCGGATAAGTCGACAGGTGCAATTGTTTCAGTTATTCGCGTTCTGCATATTAATAATATTTCAAACAATATTTTTTGCTCGTCAGCGATTTTCGGTACTGTAGGTTTTGGAGTCTGGTCTACATTGAGGCCATCGCTTTAGGGTGATCCGATATGTCGTCACTATCCCGTATGCATCGTGTTTGTAGCTCAGGCGACCCTGCGAATTCGGATTTGTCACCTCGTCGTGCCCATGCCCCGTGTCGACATCGACCTCGGTGCCTAGGCTATATTTCTTTAACTATATAACTCCTTAAATTAATTAAGTAGAGGGGATTTTTTATCATCATCATCATCATTATTATTTGTTATTGGCCTTTTATTGCACTATTTGATGTGTGCAGATAATCAACTTAGATTGGGCCACGCCGCCTCTTCGGCGAGTCGTTGTCGTCCCATCTGTGTCGACCGAATTGCGTCGTCACCTCGGCGTACGGAGTCGTCTCTGGCCTCCACCAACCAAGTTCCACCGTCACCATAGTGTGATACATTGTGTCGCCATTATCGCGTCGTCGCTTCATCAAACTAACATCCACCATGCCGACCTGTTTCGACACATCGACTGACGTGGGGGGTTTCATTGTCACAATGTAGAACTACTCTGTCTCCTCTGCTAGACCGAGGGCTTCGCCTCGGCACTTCGGCACTTCCGTGCTATCACTTCATCGAGTCGAGCTCTTTGCTTGGGTACATCAAGACCGGCTTGGGGGCTGGGACCTCGTCCCGCGTAAGCCCTAATCGCGTTATACTTTTTGGCAAAAAGTTGTTTGTGAATAAGTTCCTTGTCAAAACTTTGTTTGTGACACACAAATTCAAATACCCCGTTTATTTGGGGGCTTCCTTTATGAAGCCTTTCCTCTTGCATATTGTCGGTGTCAAAACCGGCGGATCTCGGGTAGGGGGTCCTGAACTGTGCGTCTAGGCGGACGGTAACAGGAGACAAGGGACACGATGTTTTACCCAGGTTCGGGCCCTCTTGATGGAGGTAAAACCCTACGTCCTGCTTGATTAATATTGATGATGTGTGTTACAAGAGTGGATCTACCACAAGATCAAAGAGGCTAAACCCTAGAAGCTAGCCTATGGTATGATTGTTCGTCCTATGGACTACAGCCGTCCGGTTTATATAGGCACCGGAGAGGGCTAGGGTTACACAAAGTCGGTTACAAAGGTAGGAGATCTACATATCCAGATCGCCAAGCTTGCCTTCCATGCCAAGGAAAGTCCCATCCGCACGGACGAAGTCTTCAATCTTCTATCTTCATAGTCTTGGAGTCCGCCGATGATGATAGTTCGCTATCCGGACACCCCTAGTCCGAACTCCTCAAGAGCCCCGAACCGGGCTTCAGCGACGACGAGTCCGCGCCAGATATTGTCTTCGGCGTTGCAAGGCGGGTTCTCCTTCAAACTTCATGTTCCCGTCGAATAGTGTCCGGCTTCTTTATAAATGTTGCGCTCCTTGGCTTCTACGCCCAATAATGGCCTTCTTCCACGTGTCATACGAATGCGAAAGGCTGGGGTATTTTTACATTTTACCCCCTAGCCGTGCGAACGAGCCGCCTATAAGAGAGGCGAGGATCTAGCTCCAGCTCACACCATCCTCCATCCGCAAGTTCTCATCGAAGCGCCTCTGAAAAAAATCCATTCCATCATGGATAGCCGACGCTGCTCCTCCTCTCGCCTCCCAGCCCTAAGCCAGAGATTGGGGAGATGCTCGATTCCACAAATGAGCTAGTGGCACTCCAAACCGAGGGATATCTTCCCCCAGCTTTCATGGTTCCGGTTCAAGCCGGACTAGCCACCTACAAGGGTGGAAAACAGGCGGAGAGCGTCCCCAACCCTTCCAAAGGGGAGCGGGTATGCTTTGTCCCCTATCTAATAAGGGGACTCGGTTTCCCATACATCCGCTTTCTCCGGGGCTCCTAGAGTTCTACGGACTCCAGCTTCACCACCTCACACCCGCCTCCATTTTGCACATCGCGGGCTTCGTAGCTCTTTGCGAGCTGTTCTTGGGCATCGAGCCCCATTTTGCGCTGTGGAAGAGATTGTTTTGTCTCGTACCCCGTTCTCATGAGGGGTCGATATATCAAGTGGGCGGAGCCGAAATATGGCGATCGCCGGGACGGATATCTATCCGCACCCAGAAGGCGTCCAAGACCGGCCTTCGAATGGTTCTACATGGAGGACGCCCTCTGCCGATCCAGTTCGGATCGGCCTCCGGAGTTCAACAATGCTCCCTTGACCTGAGTTGGCGCCATGAGCCCTCAACGGAAGATGATAGGAGCGCCCATTATCCGATGGGCGGATTAGGTTATCGCCCACTCCGGATTGACCATGATTGGAGTCATGGCCACGTGCATTATGCGAGGGTGCAGCCACTCCAATACAGGGCCACCCTATGTGGGATTTCAACGGGAAGATGACGCCACCCGTCATGGCCGCAAAGGGCCAGCTCGGCAGCCGATCCGCAAAGATACTGTCCGGCTTGTACAAGGGAGAGGAGGAGGACTTCTCCGCATTTAATCCGTTGAATGGATTTTCTATGAATAACCCTCGGAGCTGGGTAAGCGGATGTTCATCTACCCGATCCATACTTTTAAAGTCAAGCATCTTACTCAGTGGTTTCGACGCAGGAGCTGCGCCGGGACGTGGAGGGCATACGAAGCCTAACTCCACAGCCCGAGGATCCGAAACGATCCCTTGATCCGACCTCCGAAGAGGATCCGGACATAAAGGTGGAGCTGATTGACGGGGTGTTCCACCAACGTAGCATAGACAATGCCCTAGTCGCCATTAGGTCTTGACACCATCATTTGATCTGCGCTCAATTCTGACCATCCCATACTGATGGTGCATCGCAGGAGGTGCCTTTAAGGCGAGAAGCCGAACCCGCGGCGACCGATCAACAAGGGTCAATCCGGCCCAGCAGGCGGAAGAGGAGTGCGACGCGAACCGAAACGTCGCCGCAACGGTACGGAGCACCGCTATTTTTAAGGGAAGGACCCCCAGGAGGTATATTAATGCTCATAACTTTTCCAGAAGAGCGCCACGGACAAAGTCCGGAGAGGTTGCCAATCAAGCCTCCGCCAGCCATGCTCCAACGCATGGTCCGGAGGGGAGGCGAATACAAGGCATGAGCCGGACGCCCTCCGACGGAGGATGCCGACAGCTGTCCGCCACCCGTCCGAGGTGGAGAGCGCCATGAATCACAAAGGCCGCCAGACAGTTCTTCGTGACGCGTGTTTCTCCCCGAGGCGTTAAATGCCTTTGATGCGAAACGCGCACTCCGCAAGCCGCCAAGATGGGTTAACCAGAGCCACGGAGCAGTATGTGAAAGACATACGGGTAAGTAATTTTAATAGTTATATATGCCAAGAGCCCCGAGACTTAAAATAGTTGAAATAACTGATTTAAGGATCAATTATGATGCAGGATCTTACGGAGAAGAATACCCATCTGTCCCAGGGATCTCCAAGAGTGCAAGGCCCAACTTGAGGTCAGATCAAGCCGCCACAGGGGAGCCACAGAGACCCCCACCGGTAAGACGACTTTGAAAAGATAATTATTTAACAAAGTGCGGCGTGAATCGACAATAATATTGCAGAGGGCGCAGGACTAGATCTGGACAAGCAACAACTCATGCGCAGCCTAAAGGCCAAGCGAGAGGGTGCTTATGAAGGTGCAGCAGAGAGAAACAAGCTCCAAGATGCCCACACCCAGCGAGGAGAAGAGCTGAAAGGTGTTCGGGCCCAGCTGTCCAGCTCCGTGAAGGAGAATCAGCGGCTTCGCGGCATTTATAGTAAGTGCTTGAACAAATTCCTTTGAAAAGAAGAATTGGCGAGGAAGTCGATTGATGTAAATATGTCTTTAGGCGTGCTTCACAGGTCGCCTCTGGAGGAAATGCTGAGTCAACGGGTGACCAACTTCCCGAGCTGGTGCAATTGCTCGAGCGTGTTCGGCAGGTGATGAGTGGCGTCGTTCATGCTTTATGGCCATCCGTCTCCCTACCCGAGGGCCTTGGTGAGCTTGCTGAGAAGCTTCAGGGAGCACGGAGACGCCTCCGTTTGTGGAAGATATCGGCCTGCCGTCAGGGCGCCAGGGAGGCCTGGGCCATGGTGAAGACACGTTACCCGAAGGCTGGCCCAAACCACATGGCCGAGGTCGGACCTGCGGGGCCTGATGGGAAGGAGATCCCTGTGAGCTTGATGTACGGCCAAGTAGAACTGGCCGCGAAATATTCCCAACAGGACTGTAAATTAGACAACTTGTTAGATGGGATTGAGGAGGAGTACAATCAGTCGGTTTGACGATGTAATTTGAAATGATATGTAAAATGCCTTCTAGCCGGATTGTAGATCGTTTGTATTTGCGGACCGTTTCGCTTCAACCTCGGGACCCAACAGTCCGGAGTGTGTCCGAATACCCTTACGGTTATAAAAGAACTGGGGCATGCATGGAGACAAGGCATCGGGGTCATAATTGCTTTATCAGACAAGTGCCCAACTAGTTATGTTATATTACATGGTTAGTAAGAAACATCTTCCAGGGAGAATAGTTCCGTTAAGGGTTCCTTTCCCTAGGAGGCATGCCCTAAAGTGCAATGCCGGATCATGAAAATAGTAGAAAAGGCATCCGGGGCAGATAAATAAGTAAGTAATTAATCATCTTTCAAGTCACCGACCGAATATTCTCTTAAGAACGCTAGCTTTCGCTTCACCCACCGAGGTACACATCCGCTGACCCGGCAGTAGTAATCGCAGAGGTGCTCCTTTACCTCCTAGCCGAACAATCGGGAACGAGGGGTAAGCACAGAGCCAGCAACCCAGCTTGGCCAAAACTTAAGTCATATCGATGCATACAATGGTGAATAAAAGGTACATGCGGAAGTATGACACATGTATTGGGCATGAAGCCCGTATGAATAAGATTCTGTTGAAGAAGCCCCCAGGTATAATGAGTGCCAGGAGCACATCAAGTGTGTGCGAACAAAGCGCAAATCGACCTATAAAAGGTATTGAAAAAAAAGGTGGGAAGAAGGAGGGGGACAAGAGACAGTAAAAAATATAAAAAGGTGGACGGGAGTGAGACGAACTCGAGTCCGCGTTAAGCGAGAATCTTCGGAGGCGGGCTGCGCTCCATGGGTTCGGCTCGAGTCGGTTGTCGATCGTTCGTGAGACGGTATGCTCCGCCGTCAGGACTTGGTCGATGATGAAGGACCTTCCCACTTGGGCTTAAGTTTGTCCTTTTTCTTGTCCGCAGGCGAGAACGAGTTCGCCAACATTGTAAGTTTTGGCCCGTACTTCTCTGCTTTGATATCTTTGAGCCTGCTGCTGATAAAATGCGGAACGAGCCTTTGCCACGTCCCGCTCCTCCTCTAAGGCGTCCAAACTGTCCTGCCGATCCAACTCGGCTTATCTTTCTTCGTACATGCACACACGAGGTGAGTCATGAATTATATCGCAGGGCAGAACTGCCTCTGCGCCGTATACCATGAAAAATGGTGTGAATCCAGTAGTTCGGTTTGGCGTGGTCCACAGCCCCCAGAGTACGGAGTCGAGCTCCTCTACCCAGTGCGTGTTAGATTCCTTGAGGGACCGCACTAGTCTGGGTTTGATGCCGCTCATGATTAGACCATTTGCTCGCTCGACTTGACCGTTAGTTTGGGGGTGATAGACTGAAGCGTAATCGAGCTTGATGCCCATGTTTTTGCACCAGAGTTGAACCTCGTCGGCCGTGAAGTTCGTGCCGTTATCAGTGATGATGCTGTGGGGGACGCCAAAACGGTGTACTACCCCGGATATGAAGTCTATCACCGGTCCGGATTCTGCCGTTTTAACCGGCTTGGCCTCAATCCATTTGGTGAATTTGTCCACCATGACCAATAAGTATTTGTGCTTGTGGGTTCCCCCTTTAAGGGGTCCAACAATGTCAAGCCCCGCACCGCGAACAGCCGTGTAATGGGTATAGTTTTGAGGGCGGTGGGTGGCATGTGGCTCTGATTAGCAAAGAGCTGGCAACCGACGCATCGTTGGACTAAGTCCTGAGCATCTGCCCGGGCTGTCGGCCAATAAAATCCTGTACGGAAGGCCTTGCCTACAAGGGCCCGGGCTGCAGCGTGGTGCCCGCCGAGTCCGGCGTGAATTTCAGCCAGGAGATTTCGCCCTTCCTCTTCGGAGATACACCTTTGAAGGACTCCGGTTTTGCTTTTCTTATAAAGTTCTCCCTCATGGACCTTGTAGTCTTTAGATCGCCGAACTATGCAGCGGGCCTCATTTTGGTCTTCGGGAAGTTCATGCCGCATTAAATAGGCTAGGAATGGTTCTGTCCACAGGGCAATTACTGCCATTATTTCGTGAGCTGAAGGTGTTATTTCATTGGCTGAGCCGCCGATTGTGTCAGAATGGTCTGAGTTAGGTGATGCAGCTGGCTCCGGATTCTTATTTCCGGACTCCTCTTCCCATTATACGGATGGCTTGAAGAGCCGTTCCAGGAAGATGTCTGGAGGGACGTCGTCTCGTTTCGCGCCGATGCGTGCTAACACGTCTGCTGCCTGGTTATTATCCCGGGCTACATGGTGGAATTCGAGTCCTTCGAACCGAGCTGACATTTTTAGGACGGCGTTGCGGTAAGCTGCCATTTTTGGATTTTGGCGTCAAAGTCTCCATTTACTTGGGATATTGTGAGGTTTGAATCCCCGTGCACTCTAGGCGTTGAATGCCCATGGAGATTGCCATCCGGAGGCCATGTAGAAGGGCCTCGTATTCGGCTGCGTTGTTGGATCCATGTACATTATTTGAAGTACGTATTGGATTGTGTCTCCAGTTGGGGACGTCAGGACGACGCCAGTGTTGGGGAACGTAGTAATTTCAAAAATATCCTACGCACACGCAAGATCATGGTGATGGCATAGCAACGAGAGGGGAGAGTATTTTCCACGTACCCTCGTAGACCGTAAGAGGAAGCGTTATGACAACGCGGTTGATGTAGTCATACGTCTTCACGATCCGACCGACCCAAGTACCGAACGTCGGCACCTCCGAGTTCAGCACACGCTCAGCTCGATGACGATCCCGGACTCGATCCAGCAAAGTGTCGGGATGAGTTCCACAAGACGACGGCGCAGTGACGATGATGATGCTCTACCGCGCAGGGCTTCACCTAAACTCCGCGACGATATGACCGAGGTGGAATATGGTGGAGGGGCACCGCACACGGCTAAGGAACGATCCGTAGATCAACTTGTGTGTCATGGGGTGCCCCTTGCCCGCAGATATAAAGGAGCAAGGAGGAGGAGGCCGCCCTAGGAGGGGCGCCAAATGTGGAGTCCTACTAGGACTCCTAGTCCTAGTAGGATTCCACCTCCCTTGTTGGAGTAGGAGAAGGGAAAGAGGGGAGAGGAATAAGGAAAGGGGCTGCGCCTTGTCCAATTCGGACCTGAGGGGGCGCAGGCCTCCTTCCTTTGGCCTCTCTCCTCTATTCCCGTATGGCCCAATAAGACCCATATACTCCCGGCGAATTCCGTAACTCTCCGCACTCAAAAATACCGAATCACTCGGAACCTTTCCGAACTCCAATATAGTCGTCCAATATATCGATCTTTACGCCTCGACCATTTCGAGACTCCTCGTCATGTCCCCGATCTCATCCGGGACTCCAAACTCCTTCGGTACATCAAAACTATTAAACTCATAATATAACCGCATCGAAACCTTGTTGCGTGGACCCTACGGGTTCGAGAACTATGTAGACATGACCTAGAACTATTCTTGGTCAATAACCAATAGCGGAACCTGGATGCTCATATTGGCTCCTACATATTCTACGAAGATCTTTATCGGTCAAACCGCATAACAACATACGTTGTTCCCTTTGTCGTCGGTATGTTACTTGCCCGAGATTTGATCGTCGGTATCCAATACCTAGTTCAATCTCGTTACTGGCAAGTCTCTTTACTCGTTACGTAATGCATCATTCCGTAACTAACTCATTAGCTACATTGCTTGCAAGGCTTATAGTGATGTGCATTACCGAGAGGGCCCAGAGATACCTCTTCGACAATCGGAGTGACAAAACCTAATCTCAAATACGCCAACCCAACATGTACCTTTGGAGACACCTGTAGTACTCCTTTATAATCACCCGATTACGCCAGACGCTTGGTAGCACCAAAGTGTTCCTCCGTAAACGGAGTTGCATAATCTCATAGTTACAGGAACATGTACAAGTCATGAAGAAAGCAATAGCAATATACTAAACGATCAAGTGCTAGGCTAACGGAATGGGTCATGTCAATCACATCATTCTCCTAATGATGTGATCCCGTTAATCAAATGACAACTCATGTCTATGGCTAGGAAACTTAACCATCTTTGATTCAACGAGCTAGTCAAGTAGAGGCATACTAGTGACTATATGTTTGTCTATGTATTCACACATGTATCATGTTTCCGGTTAATACAATTCTAGCATGAATAATAAACATTTATCATGAAATAAGGAAATAAATAATAACTTTATTATTGCCTCTAGGGCATATTTCCTTCAGTCTCCCACTTGCACTAGAGTCAATAATCTAGTTCACATCATCATGTGATTCAACACTAATATTCACATCTGTATGTGATTAACAACCATAGTTCACATCGTCATGTGACCAACACCCAAAGGGTTTACTAGAGGCAATAATCTAGTTCACATCGCTATGTGATTAACACCCAAAGAGTACTAAGGTATGATCATGTTTTGCTTGTGAGAGAAGCTTACTCAACGGGTCTGTCACATTCAGAGCCGTATGTATTTTGCAAATATTCTATGTCTACAATGCTCTGCACGGAGCTACTCTAGCTAATTGCTCCCACTTCCAATATGTATCTAGATTCAGACTTAGAGTCATCTGGATCAGTGTAAAAAGCTTGCATCGATGTAACTCTTTACGACGGGCTCTTTTATCACCTCCATAATCGAGAAATATTTCATTAGTCCTCACTAAGGATGTTCTTGACCAATGTCCAGTGATCTACTCCTAGATCACCATTGTACTCCCTTCCCAAATGCAGAGCAAGGTATACAATAGGTTCGGTACATAGCATAGCATACTTTATAGAACCTATGACTGAGGTATAGGGAATGACTTTCATTCTCTTTTCTATTTTCTGCCGTTGTCGGGATTTGAGTCTTTACTCAATTTCACACCTTCGCAACACAGACAAGAACTTTTCTTTGACTGTTCCATTTTGAACTACTTCAAAATCTTGACAAGGTATGTACTTATTGAAAAAACTTATCAAGCGTCTTGATCTATCTCAATAGATTTTGATGCTCAATATGTAAGTAGTTTTACTGAGGTCCTTTCTTTGAGAAACTCCTTTCAAATACTCCTTTATGCTTTGCAGAATAATTCTACATTATTTCCGATCAACAATATGTCATTCACATATACTTATCAGAAATGCTGTAGTGCTCCCACTCACTTTCTTGTAAATACAGGCTTCTCCAAAAGTCTGTATAAAACCATATGCTTTGATCACACTATCAAAGCGTTTATTCCAACTCCGAGATGCTTGCACCAGTCCATAGATGGATCGCTGAAGCTTGCACATTTTGTTAGCTCCTTTAGGATTGACAAAACCTTCTGGTTGCATCATATACAACTCTTCTTTAATAAATCCATTAAAGAATGTAGTTTTTGACATCCATTTGCCAGATTTCATAAAATGTGGCAATTGCTAACATGCTTCCGACAAACTTAAGCATCGCTACAGTTGAGAAAATCTCATTGTAGTCAACACCTTGAACTTGTCGAAAACCTTTTTGTGACAAGTCGAGCTTTGTAGATAGTAACACTACTATCGTTGTCCGCCTTCCTCTTGAAGATCCATTTATTTAACATGGCTTGCTGATCATCGAGCAAGTCAATCAAAGTCCATACTTTGTTCTCATACATGGATCCTATCTCAGATTACATGGCCTCAAGCCATTTCGCGGAATCTGGGCTCATCATCGCTTCCTCATAGTTCGTAGGTTCATCATGGTCTAGTAACATGACTACATGATTACCGTATTCACTCTGGTGCGGATCTTACTCGAAGACCTACGAGGTTTGGTAGCAACTTGATCTGAAGTTTCATGATCATCATCATTAACTTCCTCACTAATTGGTGTAGGAATCACTGAACTGATTTCGTGATGAACTACTTTCCAATAAGGGAGAAGGTACAATTATCTCATCAAGTTCTACTTTCCTCCCACTCACTTCTTTCGAGAGAAACTTCTTCTCTAGAAAGGATCCATCTTAGCAACGAATAACTTGCCTTCGGATCTGTGATAGAAGGTGTACCCAATAGTTACCTTTGGGTATTCTATGAAGACACACTTCTCGATTTGGGTTCGAGCTTATCGGTGAAAACTTTTCACATAAGCATCACAACTCCAAACTTTAAGAAACGACAGCTTAGGTTTATTTGTTAAACCATAGTTCATACGGTGTCGTCTCAACGGATTTAGATGGTGCCCTATTAAACGTGAATGCAGCTGTCTCTAATGCATAACCCCAAAACGATAGTGGTAAACCGATAAGAGATATCATAGATCGCACCATATCCAATAAAGTGCGGTTACGACTTTCGGACACACCATTATGCTGTGGTGTTCCATATGGCGTGAGTTGCGAAACTATTTCACATTGTTTCAAATGAAGACCAAACTCGTAACTCAAATATTCATCTCCACGATTAGATCATAGAAACTTTATTTTTCTTGTTACGATGATTTTCCACTTCACTCTGAAATTCTTTGAACTTTTCAAATGTTTCAGACTTATGTTTCATCAAGTAGATATACCCATATCTTCTCAAATTATCTGTGAAGGTGAGAAAATAACGATACCCGCCGCGAGCCTCAACATTCATTGGACCACAAACATCAGTATGTATGATTTCCAACAAATCAGTTGCTCGCTCCATAGTTCCGGAGAACGGCGTTTTAGTCATCTTGCCCATGAGGCACGGTTCGCAAGTACCAAGTGATTCATAATCAAGTGATTCCAAAAGCCCATCAGTATGGAGTTTCTTCATGCGCTTTACACCAATATGACCTAAACGGTAGTGCCACAAATAAGTTGCACTATCATTATTAACTTTACATCTTTTGGTTTCAATATTATGAATATGTGTATCACACGATCGAGATCCAACAAACCATTTTCATTGGGTGTATGACCATAGAAGGTTTTATTCATGTAAACAGAACAATAATTATTCTCTAACTTACATGAATAACCGTATTGCAATAAACATAACCAAATCATATTCATGCTCAACGCAAACGCCAAATAACATTTATTTAGGTTCAACACTAATCCCGAGAGTATAGGGAGTGTGCGATGATGATCATATCAATCTTGGAACTACTTCCAACACTCATCGTCACTTCCCTTCAACTAGTCTCTGCTTATTCTCAGAACTCCTGTTTGAGTTACTAATCTTAGCAACCAAACAAGTATCAAATACTCAGGGCTACTATAAACACTAGTAAGGCACATATCAATAACCTGTATATCAAATATACTCTTGTTCACTTTGCCATCCTTCTTATCCACCAAATATTCAGGGCATTTCGCTTCAAGTGACCATTTCCTTTGCAAAGTAAGCACTTTCAGTTTCAGGCTTTGGTCCAGCTTTGGTCTTCTTCACGGAGTGACAACTTGTTTGCCATTCTACTTGAAGTTTCCTTTCTTTCCTTTGCCCTTTTCTTGAAACTAGTGGTCTTGTCAATCATCAACACTTGATGCTTTTTCTTAATTTCTACCTTCGTCGATTTCAACATCACGAAGAGCTCGGGAATCGCTTTCGTCATCCCTTGCATACTATAGTTCATCATGAAGTTCTAGTAACTTAGTGATGGTGACTAGAGAATTCTGTCAATCACTATCTTATCCGGAAGATTAACTCCCACTTGATTCAAGCGATTGAAGTACCTGCATAATCTGAGCACATGCTCACTAGTTGAGCGAT
This sequence comes from Aegilops longissima, assembly GCA_021605205.1. Taxonomy (NCBI): domain Eukaryota; kingdom Viridiplantae; phylum Streptophyta; class Magnoliopsida; order Poales; family Poaceae; genus Aegilops; species Aegilops longissima. Next base: position 499,347,737 of record CM038681.1, on the reverse strand, counting down.
TCTCCTCCATCTTTTAGCTATAGAACTTGTTGGAGACTTCATATCTCTCAACTCGGTATTTGCTTGAAATATTAACTTCAACTCCTGGAACATCTCATATGGTCCATGACGCTCAAAACGCCTTTGAAGTCCCGATTCTAAGCCGCTAAGTATGGTGCACTAAACTATCAAGTAGTCATCATATTGAGCTAGCCAAACGCTCATAACGCCCGCATTTGCTCCTGCAATAGGTCTGTCACCTAGCGTGCATTAAGGACATAATTCTTCCAGCAGCAATGAGGATAAACCTCAGATCACGGATCCAATCCGCATCATTGCTACTAACATTTTTCAATACAATTTTCTAGGAACACATATAAAACATAGGGAAGCAAAAAACATAGGGAAGCAACAACGCGAGCTATTGATCTACAACATAATTTGCAAAATACTACCAGGACTAAGTTCATGATAAATTAAAGTTCAATTAATCATATTACTTGAGAACTCCCACTTAGATAGACATCCCTCTAATCTTCTAAGTGATCACGTGATCCATATCAACTAAACCATGTCCGATCATCACGTGAGATGGAGTAGTTTCAATGGTGAACATCACTATGTTGATCATATCTACTATATGATTCACGCTCGACCTTTCGGTCTCCGTGTTCCGAGGCCATATCTGTATATGCTAGGCTCGTCAAGTTTGACCTGAGTATTCCGCGTGTGCAACTGTTTTGCACCCGTTGTATTTGAACGTAGAGCCTATCACACCCGATCATCACGTGGTGTCTCAGCACGAAGAACTTTCGCAACGGTGCATACTCAGGGAGAACACTTCTCGATATTTAATTAGAGATCATCTTATAATGCTACCGTCAATCAAAGAAAGATAAGATGCATAAAGGATAAACATCACATGCAATCAATATAAGTGATATGATATGGCCATCATCATCTTGTGCTTGTGATCTCCATCTCCGAAGCACCGTCGTGATCACCATCGTCACCGGCGCGACACCTTGATCTCCATCGTAGCATCGTTGTCGTTACGCCATCTATTGCTTCTACGACTATCGCTACCGCTTAGTGATAAATTAAAGCAATTACAGGGCGTTTGCATTTCATACAATAAAGCGACAACCATATGGCTCCTGCCAGTTGCAGATAACTTCGGTTACAAAACATGATCATCTCATACAACAAAATATAGCATCACGTCTTGACCATATCACATCACAACATGCCCTGTAAAAAACAAGTTAGACGTCCTCTACTTTGTTGTTGCAAATTTTACGTGGCTGCTACGGGCTGAGCAAGAACCGTTCTTACCTTCGCATCAAAACCACAACGATAGTTTGTCAAGTTGGTGCTGTTTTAACCTTCGTAAGGACCGGGCGTAGCCACACTCGGTTCAACTAAAGTGAGAGAGACAGACACCCGCCAGTCACCTTTAAGCAACGAGTGCTCGCAGCGGTGAAACCAGTCTCGCGTAAGCGTCGCTGTAATGTCGGTCCGCGCCGCTTCATCTCACAATACCGCCAACCAAAGTATGACATGCTGGTAAGCAGTATGACTTGTATCGCCCACAACTCACTTGTGTTCTACTCGTGCATATGACATCTACGCATAAAACCTGGCTCGATACCACTGTTGAGGAACGAGTAATTTCAAAAATTTCCTACGCACATGCAAGATCATGGTGATGGCATAGCAACGAGAGGGAGAGTATTGTCCACGCACTGTGAGACCGTGAAGCGGAAGCGCTTATGACAACGCTGTTGATGTAGTCGTGCGCCTTCACGATCCGACCGACCCAAGTACCGAACGTCACGGCACCTCCGAGTTCAGCACACGCTCAGCTCGATGACGATCCCGGACTCCGATCCAGCAAAGTGTCGGGATGAGTTCCACAAGACGACGGCGTGGTGACGATGATGATGCTCTATCGGCGCAGGCTTCGCCTAAACTCCGCGACGATATGACCGAGGTGGAATATGGTGGAGGGGGCACCGCACACGCTAAGGAACGATCCGTAGATCAACTTGTGTGTCATGGGGTGCCCCTTGCCCGCCAGATATAAAGGAGCAAGGAGGAGGAGGCCGCCCTAGGAGGGCGCGCCAATGTGGAGTCCTACTAGGACTCCCTAGTCCTAGTAGGATTCCACCTCCCTTGTTGGAGTAGGAGAAGGGAAAGAGGGGAGAGGAATAAGGAAAGGGGCTGCCCCTTGTCCACCGGACCTGAGGGGGCGCAGGCCTCCTTCCTTTGGCCTCTCTCCTCTATTCCCGTATGGCCCAATAAGGCCCATATACTCCCGGCGAATTCCCATAACTCTCCTGTACTCAAAAAATACCCAATCACTCGAACCTTTCCGAACTCCGAATATAGTCGTCCAATATATCGATCTTTACGCCTCGACCATTTCGAGACTCCTCGTCATGTCCCCGATCTCATCCGGGACTCAACTCCTTCGGTACATCAAAACTCATAAACTCATAATATAACCGCCATCAAACCTTAGCGCAAGGACCCTACGGGTTCGAGAACTATGTAGAGAACTATTCATGGTCAATAACCAATAGCGGAACCTGGATGCTCATATTGGCTCCTACATATTCTACGAAGATCTTTATCGGTCAAACCGCATAACAACATACGTTGTTCCCTTTGTCGTCGGTATGTTACTTGCCCGAGATTTGATCGTCGGTATCCAATACCTAGTTCAATCTCGTTACTGGCAAGTCTCTTTACTCGTTACGTAATGCATCATTCCGTAACTAACTCATTAGCTACATTGCTTGCAAGGCTTATAGTGATGTGCATTACCGAGAGGGCCCAGAGATACCTCTCCGACAATCGGAGTGACAAAACCTAATCTCGAAATACGCCAACCCAACATGTACCTTTGGAGACACCTGTAGTACTCCTTTATAATCACCCAGTTACGCTGTGACGCTTTGGTAGCACCAAAGTGTTCCTCCGTAAACGGGAGTTGCATAATCTCATAGTTACAGGAACATGTATAAGTCATGAAGAAAGCCATAGCAATATACTAAACGATCAAGTGCTAGGCTAACGGAATGGGTCATGTCAATCACATCATTCTCCTAATGATGTGAGCCCGTTAATCAAATGACAACTCATGTCTATGGCTAGGAAACTTAACCATCATTGATTCATCGAGCTAGTCAAGTAGAGGCATACTAGTGACTATATGTTTGTCTATGTATTCACACATGTATCATGTTTCCGGTTAATACAATTCTAGCATGAATAATAAACATTTATCATGAAATAAGGAAATAAATAATAAATTTATTATTGCCTCTAGGGCATATTTCCTTCAGCCAGCCCCCAAGCCAGCCAACATTTTGGATCCGTCGAAATGCATGATCCAGTTGGAGTACGCGTCATACTCTTTAGGGAGTCCATTCGGCGACGACTGATGGCGTTTATGATTCCCTTGTCCGTGCAATTGTTGCAGAAGATTGAAATCGCGCTTTCTTCACGGCAGTCCTTTATCTTGTTCATAACCAGGAGGAATCGCCCAAGAATGATGTAATGTTTCATCGGGCTCTTGCCGATTTGAGATAGATCGCTTATGTTTGGGTGGGCGGTGGAATTAAGTTCGAACCCCGCCATCCGAGGCTCAAAGGCCAAGAAGCTTCCGGATTCGAAGCTTGGTTTGCTGAGCGCTTCCAACAAATCTGGTCCGATGCCCGACTTTAGGTTCCGATTTGATTAGCGTCCGTCCCTCCGCGGGAATCCGCATGGAGGATCCGAATCCGGACATAGCTGGATTTTAACATAGAAGAAGAGTCGCCGATTGTTCCTCTACCACGACAACGCAGGGTAACCTGGGGAGAGTTAATTTCTCTCAGATCGGTTTTAAGCCCAATCTGATCGTAGTCGGTAGCGACTCCCAGGGCGGCGATGCAATCCAAGAGCTCGTTTACGAAGGAGAATTCAATCGGATCTAGCTGCTCGGCGAATTCCGAGCTGACGTGAAGATCGATTTTAATGACTTGAGAGGTCATTGTCGGGGCGGTGGCCGAACAGGCGGTCATGAGAAAACCGCCTAGCCGGATAGTCAGGCCGGCAGCCAAAGCTCCCTTGATTTACGGCGCCGTCTTTAAAAGACGGAAAAGGCATCCTTCCCGATGGTGACGGCACGAGGAACTCTCAATGAAAGCACCAATGTCGGTGTCAAACCGGCGGATCTCGGTAGGGGTCCTGAATCTGCGCGCCTAGGCGGACGGTAACAGGAGACAAGGGACACGATGTTTTACCCAGGTTCGGGCCCTCTTGATGGAGGTAAAACCCTACGTCCTGCTTGATTAATATTGATGATGTGTGTTACAAGAGTGGATCTACCACGAGATCAAAGAGGCTAAACCCTAGAAGCTAGCCTATGGTATGATTGTTCGTCCTATGGACTACAGCCGTCCGGTTTATATTGGCACCGGAGAGGGCTAGGGTTACACAAAGTCGGTTACAAAGGTAAGAGATCTACATATCCGTATCGCCAAGCTTGCCTTCCACGCCAAGGAAAGTCCCATCCGGACACGGGACGAAGTCTTCAATCTTCTATCTTCATAGTCTTGGAGTCCGGCCGATGATGATAGTTCGGCTATCCGGACACCCCCTAATCCGGAACTCCCTCACATATGATTATACTTGTATGGCTTCGTTCCTTGTTCGTGTATTATGCCACAATATGCACCATGTTGACTTAAGTGTTCCGCAAGCTTGGTTGCCTTGCTCCTGTGTTTATCCCTACTTTCCCATTGTTCAGCTAAGGAGTAAAGGGAGCACCTCTATTATTGTCACGATCGGGTCATCCGAGCTCGGACCTCAGACTAGGTGAAGCTGAAAGCTAGGACTCTTATTGTTTTCAATCATGGTCGACACACAACAGAACTCATGAGTCCAAAAAATCTATTGCAAGAGTCTCATAGTAACAATGAGCAACCGAAGAAAGGTATCGGTGGGGGTACTATTTTCTTCGAGGATTCTTCTTACACTTCGTCAGTAATATAGCATAAGTTCCCTGAGCGTGCTTTGTATGTTACAGCCTTCTGGCCTGATTGCCTGGTTATCGGAAACACCGTTGATATTCTCGACAGGTGGAGTACATAACACTTTTCGGCCCTTGGCCAAAGAGGGAGAAGCCAACGGTCGGTTAAGACGCGTTTAAAGTTCGGGTGAACACAGATATGATATAAGTACTTCGGTACATACAATCATAAAATTCTTTTACCCAAGACACTTGGGGACTCTTAAATTTATGTGAGCTGTTTTATAATAAGTGTTCTTCTTCTTAGTCGTTGCAAAGTCTTTTTCTACCACTCCTTTTTTTGACGCGAGTGTGTGGTCAATAGCCGGGGAGCCTAATTTATCCCTCAAAGCCGCTAGAGTTTAGTTTGCTAAACTAGCCTAATGAGAAGTAATCCGCCTTCGGGATAGGAGGCTGAAGCCGTGGGCTGACCCGCTTTAAGTCTTGAGATAGGATGTGTCATGTTAAAGCACGACAGAAGCACAATTTTTTTCTCTAAGACCAATTTTCGGATTGGCACCGAACACTTGATCTAGTTCGGACGTCAAGTTTTTATTGAAGTTTTTGGTTTTCCAAGCCTATGGCACTTTGAAACTATTTGTGTGTTTCTAGCATAAGTCTCGTAGTGCAGCGTCGGACACCTTTAGAGGTTCGGCAAAAACATTCTCGGATATTGCTATATATGCATCGGTTTCGAATTGTGTATTCGGTCAATAGTTGGGTTGCCCGGCTCCTGTGCTTGCCTCCTATGTTCTGCTTTGTTCGGCTAGGTGTGCAAAGGGAGAACCAATGCGATTGTGCTTCCAGCTAGCATGGTTAAAGCACCTCAGTGGAGAAAGACAAAAACTGACTGTCACAATAAGCGCAAACTGGTCAGCGATCCGATGACTGTGTTAAACTATAAGATCGATAGAGGTCACCCCATGTTAAATGACGGGTCGTTCATAACATTGGCCGAAGTGTTTACGGCTTGACCTCGACTGTCGCCGAACACTAACCGGGGGCTAGTAACTGGCCTCCCAACTTTAAACTCCTATGACTAAGTGAAAGTTATAAAGCCCGCATATCTAATTGCCTCATTTCCGCCAACACAACTGCCTTCGGGTATCAAAACGTCGGCTAAGAGTTGTTTTGTTATTGCAGAAACACCCTGCATAGCATCTACAAGGGGGTGGAAGCCGACGATGGGCCACTTTCAACTGATAAACGGTCGCAACGGAGTCAAAATAAACATATCATCGGTGTTTGTATTTAATATACGAGGGCTGCCTTCCGCAATCATCGTTATAAAGCCATAAATATGCATCAATTTGACTTAAGTTTTTGGCCAAGCTGGGTTGCCTGGCTCCTGTGCTTACTCCTACGTTCCCGATTGTTCGGCTAGGCGGTAAAGGGAGCACCTCTGTGATTGTTACTACCGGGTCATCCAAATTAGTACTCAGACTGGGTGAAGCCGAAAGCTAGCGATCTTAAAGGATATAATTGGTCGGCAACGACGGAAGTGAAAATTTTGGTTCATCTCTAAAACCCTAGGCCTCTAGTGCATATATAAACCAAGGCCAGGCTAGTCAATAGATCATTACATGACATGTCATATTCATTAGATCAGTCTCATGGTAGACACATGTACCCTGTACTACACCCATATCAATATAATCAAAAGAAGGATTTAGGGTTTTACCTCCATCAAGAGGGCCCGAACCTGGTTAAAATCATGTGTCCATGTTACCATCGCTCCAAGACGCCTAGCTTAGGACCCCTACTACGAGATACGCCAGATATAGAACCGACAATAGTGTTATATATTTTGGTGACCGACTGTTGTTCAGAGTCCTCGATGAGATCATGGACATGATGAGGAGTCTCAAAATGTTCGAGAGGTAAAGATTGATATATATGATGATGGTATTTGGACACCGGAAGTGTTTCGGGGCATACCGGGAAGGAATCGGGTCACCGGAAGGGGTTCCGAGCACCTCCCCCCCGGCAAGTTATAGGCCTTACGGGCCAAAGGAGGGGACAGACCAGCCCACAAGGGGGCCGGTGCGCCTCCTCCCTTGTTTGGCCATCCCTAGAGAAAAAAGGGGGAGGGCTAGCCCCTCATGCCTTTCTCTCTCATGGGAGAAAGGAAAGGGGGGCGCCACCCTCCCCTGCCTTTCCCCGCACTCCAAATAAGGAAAGGAGGCGTGGCTTGGGAGGGAACCCAAGTAGGATTCCTCCTACTGGGGCGCCTTCTTTGGCTGCTCCTCCCTCCCTCCCACCTATATATATGTGCGAGGGGGGTGCCTAGCACACAACAGACAATTGCCTAGCCATGTCCGACGCCCCCTCTACTGTTTACACCCCCGGTCATATTTTCGTATTGCTTAGGCGAAGCCCTGCAGAGATCACTTCACCATCACCGTCACCATGCTGTTGTGCTGCCGGAACTCATCTACTACCTTGTTGTCTTGCTGGATCAAGAAGGCGGAGGACGTCACCGAGCTGAACGTGTGCAGAACGCGGAGGTGCCATACGTTCGGTACTTGATCGGTTGGAGCATGAAGAAAGTTCGAATACATCAACCGCGTTGTGAAACACTTCCGCTTAAGGTCTACGAGGGTATGCAGACATACTCTCCCCCTCGTTGCTATGCATCTCCATGGATAGATCATTGCCTGTGCGTAGAATTTTTTTTGTTTTCCATGCAACGTTTCCCGACAGTGGTATCAGAGCCAGGTGTATGCGTAGATGATATGCACGAGTAGAACCCAAAGAGTTGTGGGCGGTGATAGTCATACTGCTTACCACCAACATCTTATTTTGATTCACAAGTATTATGGGATGAAGCGGCCCGGACCAACCTTACATGTCGACGTACATGAGACCGGTTCCACCGACTAACATGCAACTAGTTTTGCATAAAGGTGGCTGACGGGTGTCTGTTTCTCCTACTTTAGTTGAATCGAATTTGACTACGGTTGGTCCTTGAAGAAGGTTAAAACAACAAACTTGATGAAACAGCGTTGTGGTTTTTGCGTACGTAAGAACGGTTCTTGCTAGAAGCCCGTAGCAGCCGCGTAAAACTTGCAACAACAAAGTAGAGGACGTCTAACTTGTTTTTGCAGGGTATGTTGTGATGTGATATTGTGAAGACATGATGTGATATACGTTATTGTATGAGATGATCATGTTTTGTAAGTTATCGGTAACCGACAGGAGCCTTATGGTTGTCTCTTTATTGTATGAAATGCAAATGCCATGTAATTGCTTTACTTTATCGCTATGCGTTAGCAATAGTTGTAGAAGCAATAGTTGGTGAGACGACCACGATGCAATGATGGAGATCAAGGTGTCGAGCCAGTGACGATGGAGATCATGACAATGCTTTGGAGATGGAGATCAAAAGCACGAGATGATGATGGCCATATCATGTCACATATTTTGATTGCATGTGATGTTTATCCTTTATGCATCTTATTTTGCTTAGAACGTCGATAGCATTATAAGATGACCCCTTCACTTAATTTCAAGATAAAAGTGTTCTCCCTGAGTATGCACCGTTGCTACAGTTCGTTGTTTTGAGACACCACGTGATGATCGGGTGTGATAGACTACGTTCATTTACAATGGGTGTAAGACAGTTTTACACATGCAGAATACTTGGGTTAAACTTGACGAGCCTAGCATAAAGAGACATGGTTTCGGAACACTGGAGACCGAAAGGTCGAACATGAGTCATATATAGCAGATATGATCAACATAGAGATGTTCACCATTGATGACTACCCCATCTCATATGATGATCGGACATGGGTTAGTTGATCTGGATCATGTATCACTTAAATAACTTGTGAGATGTTAATTTAAGTGGGAGTTCATTAGTAATTTGATTAACTAAACTTAAATTTATCATGAACTTAGTCTTAATTGTTTTTGCATATCTATATTATAGATCAATAGCTCGCTATATAGCTCCCCTATTTTTGATATGTTCCTAGAGAAAAATAAGTTGAAAGATGTTAGTAGCAATGATACGGACTGGGTCCATGATGTCAGGATTATCCTCATTGCTGCATAGAAGAATTATGTCCTTGATGCACCGCTAGGTGACAGACCTATTGCAGGAGCAGATGCAAACGTTATAAATGTTTGGCAAGCTCGATATGATGACTACTTAATAGTTTAGTGCGCCATGCTTTACGGCTTAGAATTGGGACATCAAAAATGTTTTGAACACCACAGAGCATATGAGATATTCCAAGAGCTGAAATTGGTATTTCAGACTCATGCCCGTGTCGAGAGGAATGAGACCTCTGACAAGTACTTTGCCTACAAGATGGAGGATAATCGCTCAACCAATGAGCATCTACTCAGAATGTCTGAGTACTACAATCGCTTGAATCAAGTGGGAGTTAATCTTCCAGATAAGATAGTGATTGAAAAAGTTCTCTAGTCACTATCATCAAGCTACTAGAACTTCGTGATGAACTACAATATGCAAGGGATGACGAAAATGATTCCCGAGCTCTTCGCGATGCTAAAATCGGCGATGGTGGAAATCAAGAAAGAGCATCAAGTGTTGATGGTTAACAAGACCACTAGTTTCAAGAAAAAGGGAAAGGGAAAGAGAGGTTACTTCAGGAAGAATGGCAAGCAAGTTGCAGCTCCCATGAAGAAGCCCAAAGCTTGACCCAAGGCTGAAACTGAGTGCCTCTAATGCAAAGGAAATGGTCACTGGAAACGGAACTTCCCCAAATACTTGGCGGATAAGAAGGATGGCAAAGTGAACAAAGGTATATTTGATATACATGTTATTGATGTGTACCTTACTAGTATTAATAGTAGCCCCTGAGTATTTGATACGGGTTCAGGTGCTAAGATTAGTAACTTGAAACTGGAGTTATAGAATAAACAGAGACTAGTTAAGGGCGAGGCGACGATGTGTGTTGGAAGTGATTCCAAGGTTGATACGATCACCATCGCACACTCTCTCTACCTTCGGGATTAGTGTTGAACCTAAATAAATGTTATTTGGTGTTTGCATTGAGCATGAATAGGTTTCGATCATGTTTATTGCAATATGATTATTCATTTAAGTCAAATAATAATTGTTGTTCTAATTACATGAATAAAACCTTCTATGGTCATACACCCAATGTGAATGGTTTATTGAATCTCGATCGCAGTGATACACATATTCATAATGTTGATGCCAAAAGATGCAAAGTTGATAATGATAGTGGAACATACTTGTGGCAATGCCGTTTAGGTCATATTGGTGTAAAGCGCATGATGAAACTCCACGTAGATGGGATTTTGGAATCACTTGATTATGAATCATTTGATACTTGCGAACCATGCCTCATGGGCAAGATGACTAAAACTTTGTTCTTCAGAACAATGGAGCGAGATAATGACTTATTGGAAATAATACATAATGATGTATGCGGTCCGATGAGTATTGAAGCAAGCGGTGGGTATCGTTATTTTCTGACCTTCACAGATGATTTGAGCAGATATGAGTATATCTACTTAATGAAAAACAGGTCTGAAACATTTGAAAAGTTCAAAAAACTTTAGAGTGAAGTGGAGAATCATCGTAACAAGACAATAAAGTTTCTACGATCTGATCGTGGAGGCGAATATTTGAGTTGCGAATTTGGCCTTCATTTGAAATAATGTGGAATAGTTTTACAACTCACGCCACCTGGAACACCACAGTGTAATGGTGTGTCCGAACGTTGTAACCGTACTTTATTAGATATGGTGCGTTCTATGATGTCTCTTACCGATTTACCACTATATTTTCGGGGTTACTGAACCTCGTAGGTCAACCAGAGCACGATCCGCACAGAGTGGTATGGTAATCCTTTCCTGGAAGTCATGTTACTAGACCAAGGCGAACCTACGAACTATGAAGAAGCTATGATGAGCCCAAATTCCGACAGATGGCTTGAGGCCATGAAATCTGAGATAGGATCCATGTATGAGAACAAAGTGTGGACTCTGGTGGACTTGCCCGATGATCGGCAAGCCATAGAGAATAAATGGATCTTCAAGAAGAAGACTGACGTTGATGGTAATGTTACTGTCTACAAACCTCGACTTGTCACAAAAGTGTTATTGACAAATTCATGGGGTTGACTGCAATGAGACTTTCTCACCTGTAGCGATGCTTAAGTCCGTCCGAATCATGTTAGCAATTGCCGCATTTTATAATTATGAAATCTGGCAAATGGATGTCAAAACTGCATTCCTTAATGGATATTAAAGAAGAGTTGTATATGATGCAACCATAAGTTTTTGTCGATCCTAAAGGAGCTAACAAAGTGTTCAAGCTCCAGCGGTCCATCTATGGACTGGTGCAAGCATCTCGGAGCTGGAATATACGCTTTGATGAGGTGATCAAAGCATATAGTCTTATACAGACTTACGGTGAAGCTTGTATTTACAAGAAAGTGAGTGGGAGCTCTGTAGCATTTCTGATATTATGTGGATGACATATTATCGATTGGAAATGATATAGAATTTATGAATAGCATAAAAAGGATACTTGAATAAGAGTTTTTCAATCAAAGACCTCGGTGAAGCTACTTATATATTGGGCATCAAGATCTATAGGGATAGATAGAGACGCTTAATAGGACTTTCACAAAGCACATACCTTGACAAGATTTTGAAGAAGTTCAAAATGGATCAGTCAAAGAAAGGGTTCTTGCCTGTGTTGCAAGGTGTGAAGTTGAGTAAGACTCAAAAACTCAACCACAACAGAAGATAGAGAGAGAATGAAAGTCATTCCCTATGCCTCAGCCATAGGTTCTATAAAGTATGCCATGCTGTGTACCAAACCTGTTGTGTACCTTTCCATGAGTTTGGCACGGGGGTTCAATAGTGATCCAAGAGTAGATCACTAGACAACGGTCAAAATTATCCTTAGTTACCTAAGAGGACTAAGGAGATATTTCTCGATTATGGAGGTAATAAAGAGTTCGTCGTAAAGGGTTACGTCGATGTAAGCTTTGACGCTGATTCGGATGACTCTGAGTCTCAATCTGGATACATATTAAAAGTGAAAGATTAGCTAGAGTAGCTCCACACAGAGCTTTGTGGACATAGAAATTTGCAAAAATACATACGGATCTTGATGTAACAGACCCATTGACTAAACTTCTCTCACAAGCAAAACATGATCACTCCTTAATACTCTTTGGGTGTTAATCACATGGCGATGTGAACTAGATTATTGACTCTAGCAAACTCTTTGGGTGTTGGTCACATGGCGATGTGAACTATGGGTGCTAAATCACATGGTGGTGTGAACTAGATTACTGACTCTAGTGCAAGTGGGAGACTGAAGGAAATATTCCCTAGAGGCAATAATATAGTTGTTATTTTATATTATATTACCTTATTCATGATAAATGTTTATTATTCATGCTAGAATTGTATTGATTGGAAACTTAAATACATGTGTGAATACATAAACAAATACCATGTCCCTAATAAGCCTCTACTACACTAGCTCGTTGATCAAAGATGGTTAAGGTTTCCTAACCATAGACATGTGTTGTCATTTGATAATGGGATCACATAATTTGGAGAATGGTGTGATGGATAAGACCCATCTGTTAGCTTATCATAATGATCGTTCAGTTTATTGCTATTGGTTTCTCCATGTCAAATACATTTTCCTTCGACTATGAGATTATGCAACTCCCGGATACCGGAGGAATACCTTGTGTGCTATCAAACGTCACAACGTAACTCGGTGATCATAAATATGTTCTACAGGTATCTCCGAAGGTGTTTGTTGAGTTAGCATAGATCAAGATTAGGATTTGTCACTCCGAGTATCGGAGAGGTGTCTCTGGGCCCTCTCGGTAATACACATCATAAGCTTGCAAGCAAATGACTAAGGAGTTAGTCACAAGGTGATGTATCATGGAACGAGTAAAGAGACTTGCTGGTAACGAGATTAAACTAGGTATGAAGATACCGACGATCGAATCTCGGGCAAGTAACATACCGATGGACAAAGGGAATTACGTAAGTTGTCATCACGGTTCAACCAATAAAGATCTTCGTATAATATGTAGGAGCCAATATGGGCATCCAGGTTCCGCTGTTGGTTATTGACCGGAGAGCTATCGCGGTCATGTCTACATAGCTCTCGAACCCGTAGGGTCCGCACGCTTAACGTTCGTTGACGATATAGTGTTATATATTTTGGTGACCGAATGTTATTCGGAGTCCCGGATGAGATCAGAGACATGACGGGGAGTCTCTAAATGGCCGAGAGGTAAAGATTGTGTCGGTGTGGAACGACACCTATGGGATCACAAGAATCCCTACTACGGTTGTCGGGGCGCGGGGTTGCGAGAAGAGCAGGGCTAGTAGACAGCACAACGATCGTTTACCCAGGTTAGGGCTGCGAGGATGCGTAAAACCCTAGTCTTGCTTTGGTGGGTGTATTTCAGAGAGTTCTTGAGCTCTCGAACTAGCTGTGGTCAGTGCGTGGTTCAAAAGAGCCGAATCCCTCTCCAAGATGCCATGGGCCTCCTTTTATAGTCGAAAGGGGCTGCCACAAGGGCACACAGAGGTGGAAAGCGTCTGATAAAGGCCCTGAGCTTATCGCTCGTATTACATGACAAGACGCATTTAATGCGCAGCTTAGGTGTCCCCTTGCTTTATTGGGGAGGGGGGCGAGGCCCGTCCCGTCCGTCGCCACTCCTCCTCGCTTTGACACGCGCCCTGGCCAGTGAGGCGCGTGGTGCCATGTAGGCAGGCAGGTAGCTGAGGTGGCGCAGTGGCGGAGCCTTCAGGAATATCTGCATGCCGCCATGCAGACGCTTGATGAGTTGGCCTGGGAGCTGCATGTTGCCACGCAGGTGCCCGTCCAGCTGGTTGGGCTGGCAGCTGCATGTGAACTGCGGTGGAAGCTTGGTTGGCGTGGGCCTGGCGGTGACCATGCTGGCGTCCTTGTTGAGGGCCTTGCCGGGTGGCCCGACAAGGGTCTTGCCGTGGCACACGGTCGTCCCCGGCAAGGGCCTTGCCGGGGGTCTGGTGGCCTTCCTTGGCAAGGATCTTGCCGAGGTTCGTCGTCTTCTAATCCTCATCTGATCTTGAATATGTCTTCACAAAGATCTGCATGCCACCACGGAGGTGCCTCCCGAGCCCTGGCCTAACGTGATGTTGGAGACCGTGGGCTCAAGGGTGGCTCGCTCTGTTGGTGCAGGGCGAGCTGTCCCGGCAAGGATCTTGCCGGGGGAACCTGCTTCGTCCCTGTGCTCTTTGTGGTCTTGGACTTGGCGTTGCTCTTATTATCTTGGGCTTTGGTCTTACCTTGGCTCACCTCCCCTGTTCTACTTGGCGTGACCGTAGGCGCGGCTCCAACTGCCCGTGCACAGGTATAGGGGTACAAAAACGCACCCCTCTTTTTGTACAACGACAGGAGCCCCCGGACCTGGGCCACACATAAGCGCGGCGCGTTGTTGGGCCAGGCCCAAAACGGTGCGCGGCCAGGCGGGGCGGTTTTTACCGCGGTAAAACTTTTCACGCGTTGTACTTCCCACGACCCGTGCGCGCGTCGCGGCGTGGAGGGGTGTGCATGACGTGGGAGGCATGCGTGGGGCGGTTTCCACACGCATGCGTCGCATCGCAGTAAATGGGCAGCGTGCCCTGCGGCTTCCCCATAAAAAGGGATAACCGCGGGCGCACCGTTCCTTTTACCCTTTGCGCAACCCCAATCCCGAAAACCTCCACCTGCCTTCCTCTTCTTCTCCAAGCTTTGTTCCTGCTCGCCGCCGTTGCGCTTCCGCCGCCCTCTGTCCTGCCCTCCTCCCCCAGCCGCGATGGCGCCAAAATCCACCAAGGGCAAGGGAGTGGCCAAGGACGCCGGAGCCGCGGAGCCGCCGGAGAGTGCGCTGGCGGTGCAGTGGACGCGGTCCGCCTTCTTCCCCTGGACAGTTGACGTGTTCGAGCTTCGGGACTCCTTCAGGCCCCTGTGGGAAGTGAAGACGGGGGATTTGGGGCATCCAGCCACGCGTGTCATCCCCGCTGACTGCGCCGAGGCTGCCCCAAATCGGTACCCCTTCTTTGTCGATTATTTTTCCTGCGAGCTCTGTCCTCCCTTCTCCGATTTCTTCAGCGACGTCATGCATACCTTTGGCTTCCGCCTCCTGGATTTTACTCCGAATGCGGTGGCATACATGGCCCTTTTCGCACATCACTGCGAGGGCTTCGCCGGGGTGCACCACAACACGGCGCTCTTCCGCCATTACTTCTCCCCTCGGATCCAACCAGGGGGCGCCATCTCCGGTTGCATTGCCTGGGTCTCAAGATCCAAGGGGGCGTATCCGGAGGGCGCCATGAAGGAGAGGTGGTAAGAATGGCGGGGCCGGTGGTGCTGGATCGAGGAGAAGGACCCGCCGGCATTCTGCGAAGTTCGCCGGGCGCCGCCGTCCGCAGGTTATTGAGCGACGCCGATGCCGACGACGAAAGCTCACGGTCGCCACCACCAGGATCCTCCGGATCACCGAGGCCGCCTCACCCTTGAGATGATCTGGGCGGACTTCATCCGCCGCCAGACGCTTCCATCGCGATAACAAGGGAGGCCAGCCTGGCTCTTCAGAACCTCGCCGACATCATGCGGCTTCGTCCCGGCCTCGACCACAATTTCACAGTGATGGGGCACGCCCATTTCTGCCAGCGGCTCTTCCATCTTGACGTGGGCCGCGACGGCGAGGTCGAGCGGACCGGCAAGGTCGCGAGGGCCGCCGCGAAGGCCGGCAAGGTCCTTAAGGGGCCTCTGTTCAAGCTGCCGACGGGGTTAGTCCCGTTGTGCAATAACTCGTGCCGGTCCGATATCATTGCCATGATGCCGGACTGCAACGCGCATGGCCCTGACCCGAGATGGAAGGAGCCAGAGGACGCCGAGGTGCAGTTGTTATTTGACAATCTGCACGAGGGGTATGTCAACGCCGACACCGAGCGGCTGCTTGTCCAGGACACCACCCAGGCGGAGCTGGACTACATCGCCACCAGGGCGAGGGAGGCACATCTTGCCAAGGAGGCCATCAGCGCCGGCGGTGTGGAGGACAAGGCCGCGACTGCCGCGGAGGAGGAGGAGCTCGCCCGGTGGGCGACGGCCGCCGGGGGAGCCAGCAGCGCCGGCACCAAGGCTCCTCTAGTTGAAGATGTGACCGGCGAGTCGTCGTCGGAGGAGGCCGAGACCGCAGGCCCGACGCCGGCCATGGGGAGAGGGCGAGTCCTGCGGAGGGCCAGTTCCGGCGAGCCGGTCCGACCCGGAAGGGCTGTGCGGCCACAGCTGACCTTGGAGGGGTCCGGGCGCCACACGAGGGCCGCAGCGGCAAAGAAGCCGGCGAAGGCTGCGGTGAAGAAGAAGACAGCCGCCCCTTCTTCGTCCACGCGTGTCCAGACACCACCTCCTTCTCCTCCTCCGGCGGATGTCGATACGGAGGTTACTTTCGATTATGGATCCCTCAGCCCGAGGAGGAAGAGGAAAACAGCAGAGGAGGAGGCGGACGACGAGTAAGTATCTGGTTCCTTTTCGTTATCTCTGCCTCCTCAATCTGTGTTGCTCGTCTTGACTTGTCTTCATCTTTGCAGGGACGTGGAGACACTGGCCCAGAGAGTGAAGAGGGCCAAGGTCTCGGCGGGTGGCCAGCCCCCGGTTGGTACTTCGAGGGCACCATTGGTGGTGTTGAGCAGCCCGGACAGCAGCCCCCGGCATAGCCCCCAGCGTAAGTTCATCACTCTTCCCCCGTTGACATGTGGCAGGGGCACGGCACTTTGGTGCTGACCTTGCCAGGTTTGCAGGAGGAGAGCAGCAGCAGGAGGAGCCACAGAGGGCTACTCCCAACACGCTACCCCCATTGACCACGCCACGCCGAGGGGCGTCCCCGGCAAGGGCGCCAAGCACCGAGCCCACGCACATGGAGGAGGAGGAGGAGAACTTGGGCACCCGCGGCTTTGCCTCGACGCCAAATGTTGGCGGGGAGGGGACTTCCGTTTCCCGGCCGGGTACTGGCACAGGTAAGTCGTTCGCCGTTCGTCCCTGCTTCTTTTTCTTTCCGGCTCTTGGTCCTGGCATTGCCTCACCCCCTTCTTCGGCGTCCAGATTCCTCCTGGGTGAACCCAGAGGACGTGGACACCATCATCGAGGACGTCGCCAAGGCCGCCGAGGTGGACGCCGAGAAGATCGCCACCGAGGAGGCCGCCAAGGGTGCTGCCGAGGACGCCGCCGAGGGGCCTACCGGGGAGGCTATCAAGGCTGCCGCTGAGGAGACCGGCAAGGGGCCTGCCGGAAAGGACGGCGGGGCCGCTGCCGAGGAGGAGGAGTAGGTGGTTGATGACCAGCCTTCCTCTTCTGCTGCTTCCGGCTCTGGCAAGTACCTGAGGTGAGCGACGACTTGTTCGTCCACCTTCTAGGCGCGTCGAGCACCAGGACACCCGTTGAGGGAGAGGTGTTCGACGACGAAGTGCTTGCCGCTGCCAGGCTTGAAGTCGTCGACGAGCCGATCATTGGCGTCGACGGTTCGTAGGAAGAGCGGCTCCTCCACGCCATGGGCGCCAGTTTCCGGAAGCTCTAGGCGCTCCACCGCTCCCGCCTGGACAAGGTTAAGTCCAGGACGGCGGTGGTGGAGAAGGCCTAGGCGGACCTCCAGAAGCGCGTTGCCGAGACACAGGACTAGTTTCGCGAGGCCCACAAGGAGCTCAAGGCTGCCCAGGGTGAGCTGGCCAAGCGCGACGTGGAGCTCATTATGAAGCTCGCCGACGTCGAGAAAGCTCAAGAGACGGCGATGGACTTGGCCGCGGCCGCCGAAGCTTCCCGGACCCAGCACGAGGCCGCGCTGAACTCCCAGGAGGAGGACCTCGCTGCATGCGAGGAGAAGCTTGCCGCCATGCTTCGTGGCAATGATGCATAGGTGGAGAAGCTTGTCTTGCAGCAGACCAGTGAGCTGGAGCAGAGGCACAAAGAGGCACTCAATGCCCAGGCCTAGGTTCACGCTGACAAGGTGGAGGAGTTGGAGGCGGAGCGCGACGGGCTGAAGGAGCAGGCCCTGAAGCTGTCCCAGTAGAAGGACACTCTTAACAGTGCCCTGACAGAGGCGCAGGGCGCGGTCGTCAGCAAGGCTGGGGAGCTCTCCGAGGTCAACAACTCCATGAAAGACCTCAAGCTGAAGCTGGAGGGTCTCGAGAAGGTGCTGTCGGAGGCCAAAACCCGAGAGGGGACCCTGGCCAAGGAGCTGGAGGTTGAGAAGCAGTTGCGGAAGAACGAGGGTCTCAACTTCGCGGATCACGTAGAGGGCGAGAACCGTTGGCTCGATCGCCTCGCCACCGTCGCCAACCAGGCCGTTGCGCAGCTGGCCATCATGGGGATGCCGGGCGTGAGGTATGTCCCGGAGCGGAGCGTGAGCGCCAATTGCAGCCTGACCATATTCTTTGAGAAGGTTGTCGGCGCTCTGGAGAGGCTCCACGCCAACCGGGTGGCCTCACTGGCCGACGAGTCCCGAAGGCTTTGCTAGGGTGCCATGACCAAGGTTCTCACCAAGGTGGCGCACTGGTACCCCGACCTCGACTTCGATGGCGCGTTGGAGAGCTTGCCGGAGGGTACTGACCTCGCGCCGCTCAGGGAGCGTATCAAGCCCATCATCAGCCGAGTCGGCGAAATTCAGAGGGTGGAGGGCCAGCGCTAGGATTAGGCATCCCATTCTTTATCGCTGCTGCAGGTTCACAACCAAGACAATCGCTATCTCTAGTTAGAACCGCAGCAACAATTCGATGTAATATAAGTCTGCAGCACTTTCAGTATTATGCATGTTATTTTCCTGTTCGATTTTCCTTTGTATGTCCTCCCTATGTTACTGGGTAGGCTCGCCGACGCGTAAACCCAAGGCGGCGTCTTGGGGATGGATACCCATTGGCCTGTCGGGTGTGCTTGCTACCGGGCAAACCACCTTGCCGCCCTTAGCGCGGCCGCCCAATCTGTCGAGCTTGACTCGATTCAGAGTCGGGAGCATTGCCAAGTGCGGAAGGCAACCCCACCACCCTCGACACGGCCGCTTTGAGCTGTTGAGCGGACTCTAAACAGAACAAGGGTGTTGCCAATTGCGGGAGGGCCCCTTTGCATGTAGGTTTCTCATACATAGGCGAGATCTCCGAGGACGATAACCTTATGTATAGGAGGAAATAACTCAAAGCTATGAATGACTTAGCTTTTCTGTTGACGAGCCGGCGTCGCTCCTCCGACCACCTTCTTCTCAGGAGCCAAAGGCGATGAAGAACCGCTAGGCTAACTACTAGACTAGATTCTCACAATTGCGCCCCCTACCTGGCGCGCCAAAGATGTCGGTGTGGAACGACACCTATGGGATCACAAGAATCCCTACTACGGTTGCCGGGGCGCGGGGTTGCGAGAAGAGCAGGGCGAGTAGACAGCAAAAGGATCATTTACCCAGGTTCGGGCCGAGAGGATGCGTAAAACCCTAGTCTTGCTTTGGTGGTTGTATTTTCAGAGAGTTCTTGAGCTCTCGAACTAGTTGTGGTCAGTGCGTGGTTCAAAAGAGCCGAATCCCTCTCCAGTATGCCATGGGCCTCCTTTTATAGTCGAAAGGGGATGCCACAGTGGCACACAGGAGGTGGAAAGGCGTCTGATGCCCTGAGCTTATCGCTCAGACATCGGACAAGACGCATTTAATGTGTAGCTTAGGTGTCCCCTTGCTTTATTGGGGACGGGGCGAGGCCCGTCCCGTCCGTCGCCGCTCCTCCTCGATTTGACACAGGCCCTGTCCAGTGAGGCGCGTGGTTCCATGTAGGCAGGCAGGCAGCTGAGGTGGCGCAGTGGTAGAGCCTTCACGAAGATCTGCATGCCGCCACGCAGGCGCTCGATGAGTTGGCCTGGGAGCTGCATGTTGCCACGCAGGTGCCCGTCTAGCTGGTTGGGCTGGCAGCTGCATGTGAACGGCTGTAGAAGCTTGGTTGGTGTGGGCCTGGCGGGGACCCTGTTGGCATCCTTGGTGAGGGCCTTGCTGGGTGGCCCGACAAGGGTCTTGCCGTGTGGCCCGGCAAGGGTTTTGTCGTGGCGCGCTGTCGTCCCCGGCAAGAGCCTTGCCGGGGATCTGGTGGCCTTCCTTGGCAAGGATCTTGCCGAGGATCATCGTTTTCTAATCCTCATTTGATCTTGAATATGTCTTCAGAAAGATCTGCATGCCACCACGGAGATGCCTCCCGAGCCCTGGCCCAACATGATGTTGGAGACCGTGGGCTCAAGGGTGTCCCGCTCTGTTGGTGCGGGGCGAGCTGTCCTGGCAAGGATCTTGCCGGGGCTGCTGAGGCTGCCCCGCCAAGGGTCTTGTCGGGGGAACCTGCTTCGTCCCTCAGCTCTTTGTGGTCTTGGCCTTGGCGTTGCTCTTATTATCTTGGGCTTTGGTCTTACCTTGGCTCACCTCCCCTGTTCTGCTTGGCGTGACCGTAGGCGTGGCACCGACTGCCTGTGCACAGGTATAGGGGTACAAAAACGCACCCCTCTTTTTGTACACCGACAGATTGGTATATAGGACGATGGCATTTGGACACCAAAAGTGTTTTGGGACGTACCGGGAAGGAATCGGGTCACCGGAAGGGGTTCCCGGCACCCCCCGGCAAGTTATGGGCCTTATGGGCCAAAGGAGGGGACAGACTAGCCCACAAGGGGGCTTGTGCGCCTCCTCGCTTGTTTGGCCAGACCTAGGGAAGGAAAAGCGTGAGGGCTAGCCCCTCCTACCTCTCCCTCTCATGGGAGAAAGGAAAGGGGGGCGCCACCCTCCCCTGCCTTTCCCCGCACTCCAAATAATGAAAGGGGGCGTGGCTTGGGAGGGAACCCAAGTAGGATTCCTCCTACTTGGTGCCTCCTTTGGCTGATCCTCCCTCCCTCCCACCTATATATATGTGGGAGGGGGCGCCTAGCGCACAATAGACAATTTCCTAGCAGTGTGCGGCGCCCCCTCCATCGTTTACACCCCCGGTCATATTTTCGTAGTGCTTAGGCGAAGCTCTACGGAGATCACTTCACCATCACCGTCACCATGCCGTTGTGCTGCTGGAACTCATCTACTACCTCGTTGTCTTGCTGGATTAAGAAGGCGGAGGACGTCACCGAGCTGAACATGTGCAGATCACGGAGGTGCCGTACGTTCGGTACTTGATCGGTTGGAACGCGAAGAAAGTTCAACTACATCAACCGCGTTGTGAAACGCTTCCACTTACGGTCTACGAGGGTACGTGGACATACTCCCCCCCTCGTTGCTATGCATCTCCATGGATAGATCAATGCGTGTGCGTAGAATTTTTTTGTTTTCCATGCAACCTTTCCCAACGACTATACGATAAATACTTGGACCACCCATAGGGCTGGTTGAATTGGTCCAGTTTTTAGGAGACAGCTAGGTTAGATGCAAATTGCATTGGATTTTAGGTCTACCTGTTGGGGTCGACCCCAGCCGAGTTGAACTAATTATTGTGCCACTTATTGCTCCTTCCTTTCTATGACATATCATTTTGAATGAAGTATAAATTCATGAGCTATCATGACCATCTATCAAGGATGTGCAAATGTCATGTCTTCCATTATCTAGATTTAAAATTGATGATGAATGAATAAGCTTCTTCACATGGAAAGATTAAATATGAACACAAATTTGGTTTCCTTTTTCTCAGTTGACCAACTATTCTGTTTGGTGCCCATCATTCTATCATTTTGATGAATGCAATATTTATCTTTGTGGATATTATTCAAGTTGGGTTTCAATAGAAGCTCAAATTCCTCAAGTCTTGGATATTAGTCAAGTGGCGCCCATCGTTTTGTTTAGAAGCTCATGCAACCTTCCTTGAAATAAGTAAATTGCAAACAATGATAATTAATATTCCGTAGTAAAAATATAATTACAACAATTTATATGCAAATGTTCCCGCTGCAACGCACGGGGAATCATCTAGTTACAACAGTTATCTATCCCGTTCCTGTTCGACTGTTCCCCTTGCTCCTTCCCGTTCCCCCTTCTCCATCCTCTCCCTCTATTGACCTCGGCCGTTTGAGCAAGCTCTCTTCCTCCATCCCCTGCCCTTGTACGAGCACTTGGAAAGCTCCTGGCCATGGTTTCATGGAGTGATTCAGCCAGCTCGTCCGACGCTGACTCTGTTAGCAGCCAAGTGCAGGTTAGTTCTGTATCTCAAACAAGGTAAGGCTTAGGGTTTCTTTGGGTGTGTATTATTAGTTAGCACTCAAGTTGATTTACTATTGTTTTAGCTACCTGGCACCATCTTATGCATGTAACGGAGAGGCCTGGCCATAGATCTGAGTTCTAGATGTCAGCATGCATCTGTGTGTGAGAAGCCAGTGGCATTTGAAGCAGTGGATAGTGGGAGGAGATTCCTATCTTGTGCACAGGAGGTTAGTAGCTAATTTGGTCAGAAGAATGTTTTGTATAGTTCAAGTTTGAAAGTTCTCACAGTTAACTGCATATATTACTATGGTGTTGTTATCTGAATTTATGTTTTGTTTATAGTTTTGTCAGCTAACTGAATCCTGTTGTTTGTAGTTATGTAAGTTGTTGTCTGTAGTTCTGTCAGTTAACTAAATAATGTGTAGATCTTTCAGTTAACAAAAATTATGCATTTTAAAGTTGTGTAAGTTATCTGAATTTGTGGAAGTTGACTAATTTTGCTCAACTAAACTATATTTTGTTCATGTAAACTAAATTTCTGATGAAGTTTTTAGGTATGCTTGTACAAAGTATCTCATGTCTGAACATTTGTAGTGTAGTTCAGCCAGTATTTAACTGATTTTTTCATTGTACTGAATATTTTTCTTTGTTGCAAATTTGTAGGAGATACCTAAATGCAGCTATCTGGAGTGGGTTGACCCTGAGTGGCCTGCCCCTTTGAAGATGAGGTTAGCTAGGAACTGGGGCATGTATAAAGATGAGAACAAGCTTAGGCTGAGGCAAAATGTAGTTAATGTTGAAGAAAATGTTAGGGTTGTGAGAGAGAAGGAAAAGATGGAAAAAGAGTTGAGGTTTTTTAAGGTTGATTTTGCTCAAATGGTGGTTGAGAAGGAGCAAGCTCCGACACAACTAGACAACACACAACTTGCTCTGGCTGACCTAAAGGAAGATCTTGAGAAGAAGAAGATGTGTGGCAAATCTGCCACAAACATTCATCAAGTTGTGAGGGCCAAGACAGAGAAATATAGGGACCTCATGAAGCAGGAGAGGGACAATCAGCTGCAAGAGAGGGACAATCTGGTGTTGGAGAGGAATGTGCTAAAGCAAGAGAAGAAGAAGTTAGAGTACATGATTGGTGATCTTTTCAAACATAAGGAGGACACCAAGGGCAAGATAAGGAAGCTTAAAGAGATGCGTGGTGAATTTGAGTGATGCAATGGTGTTCTAATATAATCATTTGTAGAAGGTCCAGTATGACCTAGCACTTGAAGTAATATGACTTATTTGTATTCAGTAATTTAACTAATTTGTGTACTGAGTATGTACTTCAAGTTAAGTACTTTGATTATATTTTAAGTGTTGTCATTCATGATTTAGTAAGTTAACCGAATACTTGACAGTTAACTGAATGTTTCATAGTTAACTAAATTTTTCACAGTTAACTGAACTTTTGACAATTAACTGAATTTTTCACAGTTAACTAAACTTTTGACAGTTAACTCAACATTTTCACAGTTAATTGAATTTCCTTCAGTTCTCAAAGTCAAGTGCTAAATTGCATTGTTTTGAGAGTTAACTAAATTTTACACACTTCACTAAATGTGCACCAGTTTGAACCTACAATGCAGCATATGGACCATACCCATTTTGAGAAATGTGGTAGGAACACATTGCTGCATATTTAGTTAAGCATATGGATCATACCCATTTTGAACCCTACTCATGGCATCTCATGTTGTATCAGTAGACCACATGCAAACATAAACATTGATAACTAACTAACTAACTAACTACATCATTGGATAGTTTAGCATAGCTTAGCATCATAGTTCTTGGCTCTTCTTAAGCATCATAGTTCACAACTCCAATACAAATAACTTATATGCTCTACATATATGAGCACACCTAATCAACATTGCCAAGATATTTATAACTTATATATATGCTGCACCATACCAGCATACCTAAGGTCATCTTCAACATCATGCATCTTCATCGACAGCAGCTTCAGTTCTCCTTCAACAGCTTCAGCCGCTTGGAGCGGTGCACCACCCCATCTACATGCCTCTTCTCGGTTGCCTTCTTCTTCTTCTTCTGGCCTGCCCCTTCTTCCTGCACCCGTACCTCGTCCTGATCCTCTTTCTTGACGACGACGACGTCAGGCACATCCGGCAGTGCGTCCACGTCGATGGGGAGGTTCACACCCGGTGCTGCCATCTACACGTCATCCAGCTCGTCGCCAGAGAGGACGGTGCCGTCCACCTCCCCCTCGTCAGACGACTCGGTCTCCGGCTCGTGGCCAGAGTCCGCTTCAGACTCGAGGTGCGCGTGCTCCGAGTCCGAGGACGAGCCCGCATGGGAGATGTCATCGGGAAGGAGCAGGTCTGGCTGGAACCTATCCGAGTACGCAGTGTTGATTGGCGCTCGGACGGCAAGGACGATGTCGTAGAGGCACTCCACCCTGGAGGCGACACGTGTCGGATCCGGCTACTGCCGTGGCACGGTGGCGGACTCGTAGCGCACGCTGTCTAGGATCATCCGACCGCGTCTCCCCCATGGCGAACTACAAGATCTTTGCTGGATGGATGCCGACGATGCCGTATGGGCCGCTGGGCATGACCCGAAGCTTCTCGTCGTCCTTCATTACCTTGATGAGGCCGTGCGCGTGGTTCCGCATCATCTGGACGCTTGGGAACCAACGCGCGATCTCCTGTAGCTCCACCCGCGCCGCCTGGTCGTCGCCGGCCAAATCTTCAACAGCCCTCTACCATCCGAGGCTACCGTCCATGGCGGCGGCGGCGGCGTGGAGCTCAGCGAGGGTTTATGTGGTGGCGATGAGATGGAGGTGGGGAGTGCAAGGAAAGAGGAGACGAGAGTACTGGGGAGTGGGTAGCGGGCGACGAGAGCGGCGGGTTGCCATCTTTAATACACGTGTGAAAACGAAATGTCGAACGCAAGGGAAAACCAGTACTTGTACTGCAGTGGCAGCTACTACACCAAATCACTACTACTCCACTGGCATTGCTTCGAGCGTTTCAAACCAACGTTTCAGGGTTCGAGACCCAGGCCAAACCCTTTGTTTTGTTTTTTATTTACACCAGTGGCAACTATTTGCAGCTAACTACATTCAGTTTACTATAGTAAGTTATATATATTAAATTTAACTTAATTAAACAGTTGAACAGTTAACTATATTCAGTTAACTATAGTAAGTTAACTACATTCAGTTAACTGATAGAACTTAACTATATTCAGTAAACTAGATGTGAGCTAACTACATTCAGTTAACTATAGTAAGTTAACTACATTCAGGTAACTGACAGAAGTTAACTAAACTTTGCTTACTGATGATTGCTCCCTGACTATAGCGCCACAAAGCTCCTGTCTGCTAGGACTACGTCGGTATTTCCCCAAATAGGAAGGGATGATGTAGCACAGTGAACGTAGGTATTTCCCTTAGTGATGAAACCAAGGTTATCGAACCAGTTGGAGAACCAAGCAACACAACGTAAATAGCACCTGCACACAAATAACAACACCTCGCAACCCGACGTGTTAAAGGGGTTGTCAATCCCTTTTGGGTAACGATGCCAGAAATTTGTAATAGATTGAAATAGTAGAATCATAAATAAAATAAAGTGCAGCAAAGTATTTTTGTATTTTTGGTTTAATAGATCTGAATAAAATGCAAAGGAAAAGTAAATCACAAGCAAATATATGAGAAAGAAGACACAAATGAGGGTTTCACTAGTGGCTTCTCTCGAGAAAAATAGCAAACGGTGGGTAAACAAATTACTGTTGGGCAATTGATAGAACCTCAAATAATTATGACGATATCCAGGCAATGATCATTACACAGGCATCACGTCCAAGATTAGTAGACCGACTCCTGCCTGCATCTACTACTATTACTCCACACATCGACTGCTATCCAGCATGCATCTAGTGTATTAAGTTCATGGAGAAACGGAGTAATGCAATAAGAACGATGACATGATGGAGTCAAGATCCGTTTATCTATTGCGTATATATAGATCCCATCTTTTTATCCATAGTAGCAACAATACATACATGTTGTTTCCCTTTCTGTCACTGGGATCAAGCACCGTAAGATCGAACCCACTACTGGGCACCTCTTCCCATTGCAAGATAAATAGATCAAGTTGGCCAAACAAAACCCAAATATCGGAGAAGGAATACGAGGCTATAAGAGATCAAAGAAACTCAAATGACTTTCATGGATATGAAAAGATATGACTGATCATAAACTCAAAGTTCATCAGATCCCAACAAACACACCGCAAAAAGAGTTACATCATATGGATCTCCAAGAGACCATTGTATTGAGAATTCAGCGAGAGAGAGAGAGAGAGAGAGAGAGAGAGAGAGAGAGAGAGAGAGAGAAAGCCATCTAGCTGCTAACTACGGGTCTACAAAGAACAACTCACGCATCATCGAAGAGGCAGCAATGAAGGTGGTGAACCCCATCCGAGATGGTGTCTAGATTGGATCTGGTGGTTCTGGACTCTACAGCGGCTGGATGAATATTTCATC
Organism: Aegilops longissima; assembly: GCA_021605205.1. Lineage (NCBI taxonomy): Eukaryota > Viridiplantae > Streptophyta > Magnoliopsida > Poales > Poaceae > Aegilops > Aegilops longissima. The sequence continues at coordinate 499,320,941 of CM038681.1, read as the reverse complement.
GACTCCCCAAGTGTTTCTGGAATATTGGGGTATTTATAGAGCAAAGAGGCGGTCCGGGGGGCACCCGAGGTGGTCACAACCCACCAGGGCGCGCATGGGCCTCCGGGCACACCCTGGTGGGTTGACCCCTCCTCGGGACTCCCCCCAGGTGCAAGCAGGGCCCATTGTGTTCCTTCTGGCCCATACAAATTCTCCTAGAGTTTCGTGGCATTTGGACTTTGTCTGATGTTGATTTCCTGCGATGTAAAAAACATGAAAAAAACAACAACTGGCACTTGGCACTATGTCAATAGGTTAGTACCAAAAATTGATATAAAATGACTATAAAATGATTATAAAACATCCAAGATTGATAATAAAACAACATGGAACAATAAAAAATTATAGATACCTTGGAGACGTATCAACATACCCAAGCTTAACTCCTGCTCGTCCTCGAGTAGGTAAGTGATAAAAACAGAAATTTTTGATGTGGAGTGTTGTTTATCATGTCATGTCATATTCTTTTCTTTATAGCATGGACATTTGGACTTTTATGCGATTCAAAGCAATAGTCTAGTTTTGACATAATAATTTAGATACTCAGGCATATCAACAAGCAACCATGTCTTTCAAAATATCAATGCTAAAATAAGTTATCCCTAGCCCATCATGCTCAAACATTGATCCATTCATGAAAGACACTCGAATATTAGCTACACCCAATACTTAAGTATGATCATATTGCCTCTTAGTTGGTGCTTTTTATGAGAGAAGATGGGGACTCAAATTCAACATAAAAATTGCATAAAGTAAAAAAGAAAGGCCGTTCGCAGAGGGAAGTAGGGATTTGTAGAGGTGCCAGAGCTCAAAGCGAAAAAAATTAGAGATAAAAACATTTTGGGAGATGTATCCATCCCACCAACGAAAACGACTCAGAGTTCAGAACACTTTCCATGCTAGATATGCCATAGGCGGTTCCCAAACAGAAAATAAAGTTTATTCCTTTTTCCACCATTCTTTCACTTTGCATGGCTAGCCGTATCCACGGGTCCCTTCCATACCAACACTTCCCAAGGAATTTATTATTTGACAACATAAAGTAAATTCATTTTTGCATTTCGTGACAGGGCATCCCTAAAACCTTTGCCTTACTCTCGTGCTATGACAAGTGAATAAACACTCATCGTGAGAATAACACATCCAGCATGGAAAATATTAGCCACCCATTACCGTTCCGCGAGCGAAACAAACACACAAATGAGAAGTTTATTTTGAAAATTAGAGATGGCACATGCAATTTTTCTTAGAACGGCAAAAGAATACCGCATATAGGTAGATATAGTGGACTCATGTGACAAAACTGGTTTAAAGGATTTTGGATGCACAAGTAGAGATCATAGTTGGTGCAAAATGAAGGCTAGCAAAAGATTGAGAAGAGACCAACCAAGAAACGAATAATCTCATAAGCAAGCTTTAAGAATAATTAACACCTAATAATGCACCACAAGTAGGATGTAATTTTCATTGCATGACTATTGACTTTCATACTTGCATAGGAAATCACAAACCTTAACAGCAATATTCTTACTAGAGCACAATTACTCATCAACATAACTCACATATCACATCATCATATCTCAAAACTATTACTAAGAATCAAGTTTATTTTGTCCAATGATCTTCATGACATTTTTTTCCTTTTTCTTTATCCTTCTTGGATATCTATCACTTTGGGACTAATTTTCATGTGTTGCTTTTCATAAGCTCAAACAAATATAAGTGAAGATCATGAGCATAACAAATTTTCTTTCTCTCAAAATAATTTAAGTGAAGCAAGAGAGAATTTCTTTAAAATTTTAACTAACTCTCAAATAAATCTAAGTGAAGTAAGAGAGTATTTCTTCAAAAATACTAAGCACACCATGCTCAAAAAGATGTAAGTGAAGCACTAGAGCAAGTCCTAGCTCATAAAAGATTTAAGTGAAGCATAGAGAGCAATTCTAGCAAGTCATGAAATAATTTTGGATCTCTAAAATAGGTGTGTCCAGCAAGGATTGATGACTTAAAACACAAAATAAAACAAGCAAAGACACATATCATACAAGACGCTCCAAGCCAAACACATATCATGTGACGAATAAAAATATAGCCTCGAGTAAAATACCAATGGTCGTTAGAAGAAAGAGGGGAAGCCACTCGGGGGAATCCCCAAGCTTAGTTGGTTGCTCATTGTTGTATAATAGCTTGGGATGCTGGGGCATCCCCAAGCTTAGGCTCTTTTATCCTTCTCTCATCCATCATAAGATAACCCAAAACTTGAAAACTTCAATCAGACAAAACTCAATAAAACCTTTGTGAGATCCATTAGTGTAAGAAAAATAAATCACTAATATAAGTGTTGTATAAAACCAATTCATATTTTGTTTTTGTATTATATCTACTGTATTCCAACTTTTCTATGGCAAAAAATCATCAAAAGAAAACTACAGATCCATCAAAATAAGCACACAACACAAAGAAAAAAGAATTTGTCAAAACAGAACAGTCTGTAGCAATCTGACTTTTGTGAATACTTATGGAACTCCAAAAATTCTACCAAATTAAGACGACGAGGGTAATTTGTATATTAATCTTCTACCAAAAGAATCAGGGCGAAATCACTTCTCTGTGATTTATGAAAATTATTTTCGTGAGCGCAAAGTTTCTGTGTTTTTCAGCAAGATGAAACAACTATCACCAAAGAAGATCCTAAAGGCTTTACTTGGCACAAACACTGAATAAAACAAAAAATACACAATCATAACAGTAGCATAAGTGTGCAAACACTCAAGAATAGAAAGCGAAAAAGCAAAAATAAATTTTATTCATTGGGTTGCCTCCCAACAAGCGCTATTGTTTCACGCCCTTAGATAGGCATAAGATTTCAACGATGCTCACACAACAGATAATAATCGAAACACAAAGAGAGCATCATGAAACATGTGAAGAACACATTTAAGTCTAACATACTTCCTATGCATAGGAATTTTACAGGAAAACAAATTATCAAGACAAGAAACATCTAGCATATGCAAAGGAGAGGAATAAAACATTGACGATCTCAACACAACGAGAGGAAATTTAATAACATGAAAATTTCTACTACCATATTTTACCTCTCATAATAATTATATGTAGGATCATAATAAAATTCAATAATATAACTATCATATAAAATTTTCTCTTTATTATCCACATGCATGCAAAGTTGACACTCTTCCAAAATAGTTGGATTATCATCAAATAAAGTCATGACCTCTCCAAACCCACTTTCATAAAAAAATTCATAAGATTGAACACTCTCCAAATATGTGGGATTATTTTTAGCTAAAGTTGACACTCTTCCAAAACCACTTTCAATATTATCGCAAACATGTTCATCATGAGGCTTAAATAAATTTTCAAGATCATAAGAAACATTATCACCCCAATCATGATCATTGCAATAAGTAGAGGACACGACAAAACATGCATCCCCAAGCTTGCGGTTTTGCATATTATTAGCACAATTGACATTAATAGAATTTATAGTAAAATTACTTTAATCATGTTTTCCTTCAAGGAGCTATCATGAATCACTTCATAAATTTCTTCATCACAATTTTCAGATTCACAATTCTCAAGCAAAACTTCATAAAGATAATCTAGTGCACTTAACTCACTAGCAATTGGTTCATCATGATTGGATCTTTTAAAAAGATTAGAAAGTGGATGGGGATCCATATCAATAGATTTTTAGCAAGCGAAGATGCAAGCATATAGAAGGCACATGGCAACACGAGAAACAAAAGATCTGACGAGAAAAAGGCAAACGAAAAAGAGGGCGAATAAAAACGGCAAATTTTTGTGAAGTGGAGGAGAGGAAAACGAGAGGCCAATGCAAATAATATGAATTGCGAGGAGATGAGATTTGTGATTAGGAACCTGGTATATGTTGAACATCCTCCCCGGCAACGGCGCGATGAATTCCTTTTCGTTGCTCCTTGACTATGGCGCCAGAAAGCTCCTGTCTGCTAGGACTACATCGGTATTTCCCCAAAGAGGAAGGGATGATGTAGCACAGCGATGGTAGGTATTTCCCTCAGTGATGAAACCAAGGTTATCGAACCAGTAGGAGAACCAAGCAACACAACATAAACAACACCTGCACACAAATAACAACACCTCGCAACTCGACGTGTTAAAGGGGTTGTCAATCCCTTTCAGGTAACGATGCCAGAAATTTGTAATAGATTGAAATAACAGATCATAAATAAAATAAAGTGCAGCAAAGTATTTTTGTATTTTTGGTTTAATATATCTGAATAAAAATGCAAAGGAAAAGTAGATCGCAAGCAAATATATGAGAAAGAAGACCTGGCGGCCGTAGGTTTCACTAGTGGCTTCTCTCGAGAAAAATAGCAAATGGTGGGTAAACAAATTACTATTGGGCAATTGATAGAACCTCAAATAATTATGATGATATCCAGGCAATGATCATTACATAGGAATCACGTCAAGGATTAGTAGACCGACTCTTGCCTGCATCTACTACTATTACTCCACACATCGACCGCTATCCCGCATGCATCTAATGTCGGGGATATACCCCGCGGTATGACCTGGCCAGAGATATGACCCGGCTGGGACTTGGTGTTTCATTGGTGACCCGGCAGATTATAAGCCGGCAGATGGTAAGCTGGCAGGCAGTTATAAGCCTTGCAGATGGTAAGCCGACAGACAGTTATAAGCCGGCAGATGGTAAGCCAGCAGACAGTTATAAGCCGGCAGATGGTAAACCGGCAGACAGTTATAACCTGGCACACAGTTATGACCCGGCAGACAGAGTCGCATGGGGTTAATAAGCCCGAGGCGTTAAGAAGCCCAAGATGTTAAGAAGCCCATGGGGAGACGTCAAAATAGGTTAAGTCCCAATCCGAGTTGGACTGTACATGTAACCCGCCCCTTCAACTTATATAAGGAGGGGCAAGGCACCCCAAGAGGGGGAGGCTGAATAATCTTTCAGGCTAGACACAACTAGGAGAGCCGGCTATATGATGACTCCCTCATGAACATAATGAGACCTAGCCACAAACAGCATGTAGGGTTATTACCGGATGATGTTTCCCGAGCCCGAAGCTGTCTAAATCCTTGTCTTGTGTGTTGATCCGCCTCACGTGTCTCATCCCGATCAACACCTCTCAAGCTACTACATAGGTGCGTTGGCCTCATGACTAAGTCCTCACACTAGGACATCTGCCGTGACAAATCCACGACAGTTGGCGCCCACCATGGGGCTTGCGCAAGGTGGTGTCGAGTTCTTGGAGGGATCTCTTCAGGGATCGAGAAGCATGCGACGTGACGGATGAGTTTTGTGAAGATGAGCTTTTTGATGGAACAAGAAATTAGGGTTGGGGGTTGTGCGCGCCGCCGAAGCAGATACGATCCGACGAAAATAAGAAGGAGATCGATTTCGGCTGCTACTGCCGCGTGTCGCTAGGACCAACAAGAATTCGGCTACAGCCGCCATACACTGGGTCATGTCAAGCACACGTGTGAGTTGCACAAAGGAATTTACAAAGACAAGCAAAAAAAAGGTCTGCCTGGGCACGACCCGGTCTGTTCAACCGGTTACGACTCCGAAGCAACCTCCGCTGCGACCTCGCTATGCGGGCGCCTCCGCCGCCGGGTTGAGCCGGCCATGCCGCCTTAGGCCGCCCCTCGCTCGGGTTCACGCCGAGCCGCCGGTCGCCGTCGTCGCGTCTGTAACCACCGCGGTGCCGCCTCCTCCGCCTCTGAGCTTCCATACCTCGGGCCGCCTGCTGCCTCCGAGTCGCCGGTTGTGCATCGAGCGCCTTGCTTCTGAGTAGGTCGTGCCACTGTTCCGAGCCGTTGGGATTTCTCCAGCTGCACCCTTCCTGTGTGGTTGCACCAGGCCGACCGCGCTGCGGTCTCAAGCCGCCCTTGTTGACCCACCATTACCACAAGCCACTGTGATCGGCTCTGCATCTGCCCCGTGGGTTCCGTTGCTGCTGAATCGCCTCTGATGCTGGCCTTCTGCCGCCGTGGTTGTGCCTCATCACGGTTACTCTCTGTGCCGCTTCAAGTCACCGCCGCCTTACCCCTGCTGCAAACCGCTGCCATCGTCGTGGCTCACCTCGATCATGACCTGCCTTGAGCAGCTACCGGAGAGCCACCTCGCGACTTCCAAATCGCCGTGATCCAAGCCGGTCGTTCCCTTCAACTGCCCTACGCGACCTGCCTCTTGTTCGGCCCTGACTCGCTGCCCCGGTTCACGCCCGAATCCGAGCCGCGCTCGCTGATCTGCCAGTACAGCATTGACCTGTCGGCGCCTCATCGATCGCCTGCCTCAGCTGCCGCGAGCCGGCCTGCCGCCTCGCCTCCCTGATGAGAGCCACCCGTCTCCATCGTTGTACTCGCCTTGCTGCAGGATTCTTCACCAAGCTGCCGACTTGGCCTTCAGCCGCCAAGCTGCCTCCGGTGCTATAGCACGCCTCTGCTTCAACAAATCGCCGCCGCACCTTGTTGGAGAGCCGCCATGGCCCTGCATGCCGCGAGCCTCCTTCGCTGCACGCCGCCTCCAAGCTGCTGTTATGAGCTGATGTGGCCGCCTCATGCTGCCGAACATTGAGCCGACCTCGTCGCGCATCCACCTCGCGCCAAGCCGACCTCGCCTTGAGCCGGCTGTTCCGTTTCAAGTCGCCCTCCGCCGCTCGCCTCCGTGGTGTTTACTTCGCTCCGAGCCGCCACTGCGGTGGCCGAGCTGCTACCTCTGCTCGTGGCTGCATGCTGCTGCGCTCGTGTAACCCGACTGCATGTCCCAGGCCTTGCCTGGTCAACCTATCACGCCTTGAGCCGACCCTCTGCTCGCTTGGCTCTTTCTCTACCGCCGTGAGACAAACTGCTGGCCGTCAGACCACTGTTCTAAGCTGGCACTACTTCAGGCTGGCCCTACTTCAGGTGCTTCAGGAAACGCAAGTGAGGGGCCGGCTTGAGGGACAGCAAAGTAAAAGTTAAAAAGAAAAGGGAAGGCATGCTGAGGAGATGCATTATCCATGACTTGTTCAGTGCTAAAGCTGGCAACTCTTGCAAAATTTCCGTGGTTGACTGCTCACCTAGCTGACTAGTTCATGTGCTATCAGTCATATCAATACCCGATAAAAACATCAGGTGATATCTGTCTAAGTCTGTTTTATTAGCACAATATTGTTTTTGTCAAAGAAACAATTACTTTGGTCTGTATCTTTTTATATGCAGGACAATTATTTCAAAATGGCGTTATATCGCGGATGATTGTCCTTGCCGTGCCGTTCAATAGAAGAGCCTAAGCTACCGCTCTTGTGGACCAATCTATATCAGCATATTAGGGTCACAACCACTCATGCAAGTTGTCCAATGGACATGTGCAAACCGCCACCATGTGGTCCGGTTTATATTATCAGCCGCCGTCTGCATGAGCTGTTTATTGAATGAAAGCAAGTCACTACTAGGGTAGCCGGTTTTTTCTTCCAACAATTCGAAGGCCAATTATCATATATTATCAGCCACCATCTGCACTGGATGGCTCAATGAGCAGGCGCACTAGTCGCCGCCACTACAGTTTGGTTAAACTTAAAAAACTGCCAGTTGGGATGAACCATTGGCCGAGTTGCTGACACAGCTCATACGGGATCATTTATAACCCGCTGCAGTCGCGTCAACCTTCTGCGTTATCAACACCAAGGATATACAAAGAGTATTACGAGGGTCATCAATTTGCCTCCTTGCTTCCAGTTTCAGGATATTCCAGCGATCCGCTGTTCAACTATATGTCGGTTTATATCACGGCTGAGGGAGTCCCGGACTAGGGGGTGTCCGGATAGCCGGACTATCATCACGGCCGGACTCCAAGACTATGAAGATACAAGATTGAAGACTTCGTCCCGTGTCCGGATGGGACTTTCCTTGGCATGGAAGGCAAGCTTGGCGATATGGATATGTAGATCTCCTACCATTGTAACCGACTCTGTGTAACCCTAACCTATCCGGTGTTCATATAAACCGGAGGGTTTTAGTCCATAGGACGAACAACAATCATACCATAGGCTAGCTTCTAGGGTTTAGCCTCCTTGATCTCGTGGTAGATCTACTCTTGTACTACCCATATCATCAATATTAATCAAGCAGGAGTAGGGTATTACCTCCATCGAGAGGGCCCGAACCTGGGTAAAAACATCGTGTCCCTTGTCTCCTGTTACCATCCGCCTAGACGCACAATTCGGGACCCCCTACCCGAGATCCGCCGGTTTTGACACCGACATTGGTGCTTTCATTGAGAGTTCCTTTGTGTCGTCACCGATAGGACCGATGGCTCCTTCGATCATCAACAACGACGCGGTCCAGGGTGAGACTTTTCTCCCTGGACAGATCTTCGTATTCGGCGGCTTTGCACTGCGGGCCAATTCGCTTGGCCATCTGGAGCAGATCGAAAGCTACGCCCCTGGCCATCAGGTCAGATTTGGAAGTTTGAACTACACGGTCGATATCCGGGGAGACTTGATCTTCGACGAATTCGAGCCGCAGCCAAGCGCGCCGCACTGTCTTGATGGGCATGATCTAGCTCGCAGCCAAACAAAGGCCCTCGAGGCCGCATCAAAGATCCGCCCGACCCTTGATCCGGAGCCGGATTCCCGATCGAGGACGAGTGGTTGGACACCGCCTCGGGGCTACAATCTCTATGGCGATTGAGCCAACTCCATCCCTGTCCTTTGCGAAGACCTCGACTCTGTGGTGCCGGACTCCTCTTCGACTCAACCTCCACGCCTTGCCAATCGAATCCGATTAGGCGCCTGCATGGAGTTCACAGTCATGACATCTTTCAAAGACTCGCCCTTTGGCGACATTCTGAATTCGCTAAAGTCTCTCTCTTTATCCAGAGAGCCCTGGCCGGACTACGGTCAGGAAGGTTGGGATTCGGACGACGAAGAAATTCAACGCCCACCCACCACCCACTTCGTAGCCACTGTCGAAAGCTTACACGACGTGCTCGATTTCGACCCCGAAGATATCGACGGTATGGACGACGATGTAGGAGACAACAATGAACCAGCACCTGTAGGATGCTGGACAACCACCTCATCTCATGATGTATACATGGTGGATACACCTAAAGGAAATGAAGATGAGGAACAATGGGATGCTAGGAAGGATAAATCTCTTGAAAACCAGTCAAAACGGCAACGTAAACGCCGAACAAAATCCCGCCTCAACAAAGACCCAGCCATAGAGCAGGGCGAACCGGTGGACAACGAACAAGCTATCGAGCAATCATCCGAACAAGACAACTTGGATAAACAATCTGTCCACGGCGAAGACAACAGTCCGGACGATCTCACGCCGGACAAACTATTGGAGCAAAATGACCTCCGAAAAGGCTCGCGCCATCGCAGTAGCCTGAAAAAGCGAAGCGGAAGCTCAAAACAGCGGAAGACGACTCAGATCGAGATGGAGCAAAATATTCAGCACCGCAAACAAGTATCGCGATAGTCGCCGAACTAAGAGCTACCCAAAAGAAAGCTACTGCCCGACCGACGAGGAGGCCTTAGAGCCCCAGTATTAAAAAGTAAGAAGGCCACCCGGTCGGATGGACGACCCCACGGCAAAAAGAGAGCGCGAATGGCGCCAAGACAAAAGCCAATATGCGATCCGCATAAGGATTCACATCAAAAGGATGGCCCAGCTTAGGTCCATCTATGGGCCAAGAAAGCAGGCTCACAAAGCAATGCAACACGCCCAAATTCCGAAGATCACGGCACACCCAAATACAGGGGCGCCGCACACCCCTATGTTTTACCGATGAGGTGCTGGATCATGAATTTCCAGCGGGATTAAAACCCGTAAACACAGAGGCATATGACGGAACAACAGCCCTGGAGTCTGGATTGCGGATTACATCCTCCACATACACTTGGCTAGAGGAGATGATCTCCATGCCATAAAATACTTACCCCTTAAACTCAAAGGGCCAGCTCGGCATTGGCTTAAAAGCCTCCCGAAAATACCATTGGAAGCTGGGAAGAGCTCGAGGATGCATTTCGGCAAATTTTCAGGGACTTATGTCCGCCCTCCGGATGCGATTTATCTAAGTCACGAACTCAACAGCCCGGAGAGTCAGCCCGAAATTCGGAACAGGTTCCTTACTAAAAGAACCAAATAGTCGATCGTCCGGACGCCAAGCCTTAGTAGCTTTCAAACACAACGTCCGAGACGAATGGCTCGCCAGACACCTCGCCAAGAAAAGCCAAGAACAATGGCCGCATTAACAAGCCTCATGACCCGCTTTTGCATGGAGAGGATAGCTGGCTAGCAAGATGCAGCACCAACGACCCAAGTACATCCAAATCAGGATGGAAATGGAAACCACGGCTCAACAAGGACCAGCGCGGATTAAAAGGAACAGTCCAAAGAGCACGGCAGTCAACGCCGGATTCAAAAGCTCCCGGCAGAACAACAAAAAACTGCCCCTTAAGGACAATAGCGATGAGCTATCCAACTTCAACAAAATCTTGGACAAGATATGTCAAATCCACAGTACTCCTGGGAGGCCTGCAAACCATACCCACAGAAATTGTTGGGTCTTCAAACAGTCTGGCAGACTCAACGCCGAACACAAGGGGTTCGACACACCAAGTGAGGATGATGACGAGCACCACAAGCAGAGCCCCGGAAAACAAAAGAATTTCCCACAAGAGGTCAAAACAGTAAACTCACTTCATGTGATCAAAAACAGAGCGGCGCCCACTAAAATGTGCATTGCACACTGGTTGTCAAAGCCAATCACATTCGACCATCAGGACTACTCCGAAAATATCCGGAACGTAGGATGGACTGCCTTGATATTGGATCCTATAATTGACGGATTCCAATTTACACAAGTCCTCATGGATGGCGGCAGTGACATAAACCTGATATATCAGGACACAATCCGCAGGATGGGGATAGACCCAACCAAAATTCTCCGTAGCAACACCTCCTTTAAAGGAGTAATGCCATGCCCATATGCCCATTGTACGGGCTCCATACTGCTAGAAGTTGTGTTCGGTTCATCCGACAACTTCTGTCTCGAAAGGTTAATCTTCCACGTCGCCCCGTTTAAAAGTAGCCATCAAGCACTATTGGGACGCGAAGCTTTCGCCCGATTTAACGCAATACCACATTACGCATCTCTAACACTTAAAATGCCTGGTCCACGCGACATCATCTTGTTAAAAGGAAGTATTAAGTGTTACTCGAGCACGAAAGAACGGGAGACTTCCTTGACAGCCCCACACCTATCCGGCTCTGCTAGGCAAAGAGCCTGAATTAGTCATTCAAACCCCGGAAACGGTTAGACGAGTCCGGCGCCTACTAGCGGCATACCCCATACAAGGGGTTGCACGCATATATCATAAGAGACACTAAAGCTCAATTTTATTTACTCCTTCGATTCGTACTCTGTTTATTTAATGTACAACATCTTTTGCATGATCCTTTTCTTTTAAAACTAAGTTCCTCTCTTTTGCATTTAACGACGTACTACACCCGTCCGTGATACGGCACAACGGAGACACAGGCGCAGACGTGCAGTAGGGACCCGTTGCAAGGATTCTTTTCAGATTAAGACCCCGCGTAAACCTTTTTTACTGTCTCTTGTTGATATACATCCCCGGTTCCTTACTATAACCAAGGAGGAGGCTGGCGCTTTGGCATTGGCCGCACTAGAATTTTTATGCGTGTACTGGACACTGGGGCTTAGGCATTATTCTGCCCATTTTCATAAAGACCGAATACCTTAGGGAGTATTCGCGCCTCGAAGTTAGGCCTTATATGCTTCAACTCCAATCATGTCTTTGGTCAAATGTTGGGTTGCCCGCCTCTGTGTTTTTCTTCCTTACGCCCGCTTTCACGGCTAACGCGGCACTGGAGAACTATCGCGACAGTGCCCGTTCGCCGGGCGAGCACCTCAAGAGAGAAAGCCAAAACTGACTGTCATGATATAGCGAGACTGGTCAACCACTGATGACTCACTGAATGTTTAGGATTCCTCCGATTAACGAAGGACCGGTTTTCGGTCAGCACATACACACCCCGGATTCGGGAGAGTGCGGTGCCCTGGGGCTATATAGTAGCCCCACCTCGAACTCCTATGGCTAAGTGAAAGTGATAAAGCATTATAGTCCGGTTGCCTGGTTTGCTACGCTATCACCTCCTTAACAGGACCAAGACATTGGATTATGTGAAAAGCGCTTTTTTAAACACCCCACACTATGTGCGTGGGGGGCTGAAGCCAAGGACTGTTATCTTCGTGTTATATATACATACACATAAACGATCGCACAGGAGAAGTTTACTACTTGAACGCACAAGTATAAAAAGTCTTATATTATATTGAAAACATTGTTTTCACAAATCATACATGTCATTTAAACATAATATCCTTCGAGCATCGCGTCTCTATTAAACGAGCGCCCGCAGACTTCTTCAAAGTAGTGCTCGATGTACTCGCTTCTCGTCCAATCTTGGGTTGCAACATCGGTGGCCTTCATCTCTGCCCAATATGTCTTGACACGGGCGAGCCATCCGCGCTCCTCAATACACGCCGATCGCTTCATTGCGCCGATACGCGTACCGCACCAAGGAACTGCTGCACTAAACCAAAATAACTCTTCGGCCGGGTCCGCCTGCCACAAGTGAGTCATGACATGCTGCATGGCAAGTCCGGATAGTCGATTCAGCTCGCCCATTCGCCAACCGATCGGTCAACGGAAGAAGACGCCCGACTATGGAATTGCGACCAATATAGCTCTTCCTTCGTGCCCCTTCGACCTCCGGTGCTCAACAGCGTCCGCGGCGCCGCCGCCAAGTCCAGATAAGCATCCTCCGAACTCCACAACTTGTCCAATTGAGCATACTTTGATCCAGATATTTCTCCGCAGCGTAAACGGTTTTCCAGCCGCAATTGCCCCGGCCTGACTCAACTCCTCCTTGGCAGCTCTCAAAGCCGAATGGGCACTCTTGGATTCGGCAGCGGCTTTTTTCAGGCCCTCTTGCTCCGCTTGACGTCCTTTTTCAAGAACCTCGCAGCAATCCGCAGCATTCTTCAACTTGCTGGCCATATCGCCATTTCCTCTCTCGCTTCGCAGTGAGCAGCCCGCTCGCTTCTAGCTCTTCGCCGCCTTTAAAGCGGCCGACACTTTTTTTCTGGCTTGCTCTTTCGCTCGGGCGAAGTTCGCCCGCAGCTCTTCCACAACAGCGCACCATCTGCATTAAGCATACAAATAGTAAGACATGGGCGCCAAGCTCCCTTACTAGGTGTCCGTGATAGAAGTCGATACCTTGTGACTAGTCAAACCGCTTATTGACCAGAGCGATGTCCGTGATCCGCCTTTGTCGAAGTTGCCGCTTAGTTCGCTATATTCATTAGTCCGGCTGGCCATCGACACCCCGCTACCTGTTTAGGGCAGCGATATGTTATAATCGAGATTTGATCTCGCACGCTGTCAATTTTGACAACATACCGAGTCTCGTGGGCTACTATCTATACAGGCGATTTTATATGCATAACTGCCGAAGGTACATCATTTTTGCGTACCTCGAACCCGTCAAGAAGCTCTCGACGGTTTCATGCAATCCGCTCATGGATGCAATTCTTTCAATCACCGCATCCATTAGAGCACGGTGATCTTCTGAGATAGCTGCTCGCCCGAGCAGATCCTTCAGCTCCACCGACCACACACCACTTGGCGCCGGACCTTCCGGCCCCGCCGGACTTGGGGGAACCCTCCGCGACGACACCTCCGGGTCGTCTGCTTCACATGAGGGTGCGACAGGTGGAGGCGTTTCGCTCTCCATCATCTCCGGAAGAAGATCCCCCAAAGACGAGCTCTGTTGAGCAGGGCTGAGGTCCGAACTACAAGGTACGATTTCGGTTATCTTCATAAATAAATACAAGGATGTTCCTTATTTACAAGATCCCTTCTTTTTACTTACGGCTCGCTGGAGGGCTGACCCCCTTGGGGAAATAATGCAGTTGGGTTACTTCCCAGCGCCGGACTCTCCGACGACGATTCCCTTCCCCTCTTTTAGGCCTTGACCTCCGGATCTTCTGAAGCGGTCCTCTTCTCTCCTCGAAAGACGGGACTTTTAATCCCTCCTTCCTGGATAGCCTCCTTCTAGAGGCAGTTGCTTCCCCGCTGCCTCCTTCGCCTTCTTCAAAAGGCGCGACCTTCAACATCTTGGTCAGCATGGGATCCGGCATGGTCTCCGGGAGGGGAGCCGGACACCTTATTAACTTTGCCTTGGCTATCCACTCCTGTTCAAGAAACGGTTCCTTTAAAGGACATATATATATATATATGATAAATAAATGAACAACTTGTCCGATTCATGGGACTACTTACTTGAGTATCTGGTCGATTGCAGCTTAGTCCTGCATCCTCGGCCAGTCCGGACACTTCTCTTGTGATCCAAGAATAGTTTATACATCTCCACAGGCGCCGTGCCCATAAAATTTTGAGAGCTCGTGGTCCCTCCGGATTAAATTCCCACAAAGGAGGGGGCGACTTTGCAGGCAGAAGACGCCAGATCACCATAACTCGCGCCATCGCAACCAGATTGATCTCTCTTTCCTGGAGGTCTCGAATACGGCCCTGCAGCAAGGGAACGTCCTTGGGTGGCCCCCAGTCGAGCCCCTTGTTGACCCATGACGCCAGCCGCTGTGGTGGACCTGAGCGGAAAGCGGGGATTGCTGCCCATTTGGTGCCCCGGGGAGCGGTGACATAAAACCACTCCCGTTGCCACGAACCAAGCTCCTCTTGAAAAGAGCCCTCGGGCCATGGAGCATCAGCACATTTGCTTATGACCGCCCCTCCGCACTCTGCTTGTTGCCCCCCGGTCATCTTTGGCTCCACCTTGAAGGTCTTGAGCCACAATCCAAAGTGGGGGGTGATATGGAGGAAGGCCTCACATACGGCAATGAATGACGAGATATGGAGGATGGACTCCGGATTCAAGTCATGGAAATCAAGCCCATAATAAAACATGAGCCCCCGCACAAAGGGATCTGTCGGGAATCCTAAACCCCGAAGGAAGTGGGACACGAACACCAGGTTCTCGCCGGGCTTAGGAGTGGGAATGAACTGCCCTGGAGCAGGCAGCCTATGCGATATCTCGCCGGTCAGATACCTGGTGTCTCGCAGCTTTAGCACATCTTCTTCTGTGACGGAGGAAGACATCCATCGGCCGTGCTGGTCGGATCTGGACATCGTCGAAAGTCCGAAGCGCTTGAATCTGAAGCTTTGGGTGTTGGAACTCGAAGCGTGAGGCTAACTCGATGGAGGGTGTAAAAAGAAGAGGGCCTTGGTCTCATTATAAAGAGGTTGAATACCAAGAGCCCGCCCGTGGTCGATTAGGACTCGCTTTTGATAGAGGAGGCGCGCTAACGGCACGGTTGGGTTACCCACGTCCGTATTAATGAGAATCCCGAATAAGGGGCACGATCTATGCTTTGATAAGACGTGCTAAGGAACCGCCGCTAAACGCGCTAAGGTGGAACGATTCATATAAAGGCTCGGCCGTGGTGTGATGTCACGCCATGCGAATACGCCACAGATCTGTGCAAAAATTATTCTCTCTACGGTGTTATGTGGAACTTGTTTTGCGAGCCGGACACTATCCTTGTGTTCATAACATTCTATGAAGTATTCGAGGAGGAACCCGCCGCAATGCAAGACAATCAACGCCGGACTCATCGCCATTGAAGCCAGGTTTAGGGCTACCGAGGAGTCCCGGACTAGGGTGTTCGGATAGCCGGACTATCGTCACGGCCGGACTCCAAGACTATGAAGATACAAGATTGAAGACTTCGTCCCGTGTCCGGATGGGACTTTCCTTGACGTGGAACGCAAGCTTGGCGATACGGATATGTAGATATCCTACCATTGTAACCGACTCTATGTAACCCTAACCTATCCGGTGTCTATATAAACCGGAGGGTTTTAGTCCGTAGGACGAACAACAATCATACCATAGGCTAGCTTCTAGGGTTTAGCCTCCTTGATCTCGTGGTAGATCTACTCTTGTACTACCCATATCATCAATATTAATCAAGCAGGAGTAGGGTATTACCTCCATCGAGAGGGCTCGAACCTGGGTAAAAACATCGTGTCCCTTGTCTCCTGTTACCATCCGCCTAGACGCATAGTTCAGGACCCCCTACCCGAGATCCGCCGGTTTTGACACCGACAACGGCCAAACCTGGACCATCTCAAGACAACTCCTCGAGTCGTCTTAAGTTCGGGGGCTACAATGATATGACTCAGCAAGTCTTGCCAGTTTCAACAAATTTAAGAACCCCAGGATGTTGAAGGGAAAGATAACCCGGTCCTGGAGGCTGCTGCTATATTGATGAAAATTTAAAGGCCGTTAGAAAATTTCCGGCTCAAAATGAAGATTCCGGTTTGAAATCCGGCTTAAGATACATCTCTCTCCCATAAAGCTTTGAAGCTCTCAATATCCAGTTTAACATCTGGTTCAAAAAGAATCCATCTCTCGCAAGTTCGAGTTCTCGGGAAAAACTAAAAGGTTGCCAAAGAGAATTTGATACCATGATGCGCGGTTCAAACATAGGTATCCTGCCTTGAGGTTCATTATATGTCATTTGGGAGCTTCCTGTTCAAACATAGGTGTATTCACCAAAGAGAACATAGTGTTACTACCCTTTTGATTGGCACGGATGCTAGGTGTATTCACCAAAAATCCGGGTTATCCAGCCTGTATCCAAGATGCTTTTCGACCAGGTAATCCTGGATGACCCGCCCTGTTCTTAACAAGTCAATCTCTTAAATGAGACCCTGAACTTGTCAAGGTTAAAACATTGATTGGGTCATGAAAGAGCCGGCTTACAGAACGCAAGGAGAAGCTCTGGCTGATAAGCCGCCTTCCTTGAAACTTGGTTAAACCGGCCTGTTTTGCATGATGTTACTCCGACCCCGCCATACTCTCGGTAAGTCAATCTTTTAAAGACCCTGAACTTATCTAGGTTAAAATGTCGATTGGGTCATGTGAGAGCCAGCTCACAGAAAGCGTGGATACTCCAGCGGCTATCATGCTAGTTTCATTGAAGAAGATATTTTGGCTCGGCGGCCTATGAAATCCTCGTGTTTTTTGGGTTTTTTTATTTGGATTTGGATCACCTCTTTTCTTACCATATGGTTTTTTACAAGTTGGCCCAAGAAGCCCTGACTATGTCTCATGTTTGGGATGTTACCCTCTGCCCTGGACTTCTATGGTCACTAGTGGATTTATACTGAGCATCATGACCCGCCCCGCGGTAAACCGCCAGGGCACTTGTGATTTGTTTGTGTGCAGGAACCGGTTTTCAAATCGAGTTATATTATTCAAATCTTTAATAGCCAACATGGCTGGATTTTTATTATGGTTATCAATAACCAGTATTATGATTGAGGTTTTCAAAGTTGCTTCAGCGCAATGGCTATTGTTTTATCAATGGATATGATTTATTCTACAATGGAAGGAATAGTCCCGAGTCGCTGCAGGCTTACGACCCCGCACTTGGGGCTACATTATTCAAGTTGCACTGGTGCGCGTCGGATTTTAACCCCTTTCCGGGACGGTATTCGGGACCGTCGCCAAGTGAGTGTGGGCGATAGGGGGGTCCTTCCCACACGACCCAGAAACCGTTGGATATGCCCTCCTGGCACACACGCTCGGCAAAATGAGGTCATGTGCGACCGTCGAGCACTCAAATACAGAAATACGTACAGTGGTGCTAAAAAATACAATTATACATGTGAAAACATTTTTGGTCGTAAGTACATCCCACACAGTCAGTCACCACTAAACGTTTATGTTCGTATATACATCCCACAAAGTCACTACAAGGAAAACGTTTGCGCAAGGTGGTGTAACGCAAATAGTTTTGAAAAGAATGTCGTGTGTGATTGTTCACTGATCCAACACGGTTTATTCCTAGAAACTGTGTGTGTTGCCTGAGGTCATCGCCCACGGTGGTTTCGCATTAACCGTTTGCAATAGGAAAACCCAATTAGCAAGCTAATTGGCCAATTAGCGGGCTAATTGCCCAATTAGCGGGCTAATTGCCCAATTAGCGGGCTAATTGCCCTATTATTAATAATCCATTTACTAATCTAATTGACATTTCATATTCAGCACATAATATATTCCATTTCCATATTAAGGAAGCAGGATTTCATAATTGAAATACATCGGAGTACAACACGATATAGCTTCGGCACTCAGCTACCCCATTACACAACTACACCAGCAGTAAGTTGCACATGCAACATCTAGAACCTTTCGAAATTAGCATCATAGATGGTACATAGAAAGATGCATCTCATCTGGAAAACTGCTGAAGCGGAAGGCGAATATCCTTCATTCATGTTGGAGGTCTTTGCAACTTTAGGCCAGTGCCTGTGGATGATTGACCGTCCATCCTTCGATCTCTTCAGGAACACTTCAATATTGAAACTTGGGTGTTGTATGAAAACTTTCCTCGCCTCCTGACCACAGAGGTGGTTTGAGAGGTAATCATCAGTGAAGCCCGAAAACAAGGATGTGCATAAATATCTTCTCTATATTGGAAATGGGGAAAAGCAATACAAAAAGGCAAGGTATAATAGTTAGTACCATTTTGTAAACCTCAGTGCTTCCCATTGTTTCCCTGCAACATATAAGGTAGTTAGTCATCAGGTTAAGTAAGGGTTCGCATGCTATCAGTAAAATATGTTAATGATGAATAAGCACATTGCAGATTCATCAGATTAATTCAAGCCACATGGAAAACCCATTTATCCAAACCAAGCATGATTAAGAACTAGGAAATATAGCACTTGTTTATGTTTCTCATGTATTAAGTGCAGCCAAATTTGATTTATTCCTCACATGGTATACAATAACAGAGTGCAGCCACAACAATTGAATATCGCATTGCAGAATTGAACAAACAGTTAACTAAACACCACAACAAATGAACCAAACATTAACTGAGCACCACATTGCACAATATAACATACTCCTAATAGAAGATCAGACAGTTAACCAAACCAAGCATACTTAACAACTTGGAAATATAGCAATTGTATTTGTTACTCATGTATTTAGTACAACCAAATTCGATTTATTCCTGACATGGTATACAATAAGAGAATACAGCCACAGAAATTGAACATCGCATTGCAGAATTGAACCAAGCAGTTAACTAAACACCACAACAAATGAACCAAATGTTAACTGAGCACCACATTGCACAATATAACATACTCCTAATAGAAGATCAGACAGTTAACCAAACCAAGCATGCTTAACAACTTGGAAATATAGCAATTGTATTTGTTTCTCATGTATTTAGTACAACCAAATTCGATTTATTCCTCACATGGTATACAATAACAGAATGCAGCCACAACAATTGAACATCGCATTGCAGAATTGAACCAAGCAGTTAACTAAACACCATAACAAGTGAACCAAGCCACAACAAATGAACCAAGCAGTTAACTAAACACCAATTGAACAATATAACATACTCCTAATAGAAGATCAAACAGTTAACCAAACCAAGCATGCTTAACAACTTGGAAATATTGCACCCTGAAGAATTGAACATCACATTTGCAGAATTGAAATAAGCAGTTAATTGAACACCACATTGCACGACATATAGAACATATACACTATAGCAGAAGATTGCATGGTGAAAGTAGATAACACAATTCACTAGAATTTGGTAAGGAAAGGCAGTAGCTAGCAAACTCAGCATGGGTCCTTATAGTGAGCTAATAAGACAAGCTACTCATTGTCGGAGATATCAATGACGATTGGCTCCTTGGACATGGAAGAGGGCGAGGCCTCCACATCGTGGGTGCCCTCATTGTAGTGGTGAGTTGCCTGAGCCGCTTTGGGCACCAACCTTCTGGCTCTCGAGATGAGGTAACCACGTGCACGCTAAGAAAACACCCCGTAGTCTTCGTCGAAGGCATCGACGATGGCCTCGAGAAAACGCCACGAACTGTCATTTAAAGCAGCCAACCGCGTCGCGGTGTCGGTGCGCGAGGCGTCAACGGTGGCTTCGATGGCGTGGTGCTCCTCCAAGATCTGGGGGTTGATGTATACTACGCAACCTTCTTCTTGTAGACGTTGTTGGGCCTGCAAGCGCACAGGTTTGTAGGACAGTAGCAAATTTCCCTCAAGTGGATGACCTAAGGTTTATCAATCCGTAGGAGGCGTAGGATGAAGATGGTCTCTCTCAAACAACCCTGCAACCAAATAACAAAGAGTCTCTTGTGTCCCCAACACACCGAATACAATGGTAAATTGTATAGGTGCACTAGTTCGGCGAAGAGATGGTGATACAAGTGCAATATGGATGGTAGATATAGGTTTTTGTAATATGAAAATATAAAAACAGCAAGGTAACTAATGATAAAAGTGAGCGTAAACGGTATTGCAATGATAGGAAACAAGGCCTAGGGTTCATACTTTCACTAGTGCAAGTTCTCTCAACAATAATAACATAATTGGATCACATAACTATCCCTCAACATGCAACAAAGAGTCACTCCAAAGTCACTAATAGCGGAGAACAAATGAAGAGATTATGGTAGGGCACGAAACCACCTCAAAGTTATTCTTTCCAATCAATTCGTTGGGCTATTCCTATAAGTGTCACAAACAGCCCTAGAGTTCGTACTAGAATAACACCTTAA
The DNA here is from genome assembly GCA_021605205.1 of Aegilops longissima. NCBI lineage: Eukaryota > Viridiplantae > Streptophyta > Magnoliopsida > Poales > Poaceae > Aegilops > Aegilops longissima. Next base: position 499,300,155 of record CM038681.1, on the reverse strand, counting down.
GATACAAATCAACCAAAACCCTAATGTCACCTAGATACTCCAATGTCACCTCAAGTATCCGTGGGCATGATTATACGATATGCATCACACAATATCAATTAATCTATTCAAACCAACACATAGAACCTCAAAGAGTGCCCAAAGTTTCTACCGGAGAATCACGACGAAAACGTGTTCCAACCCCTATGCATAGGTTCATGGGCGGAACCCGCAAGTTGATCACCAAAACATACATCAAGTGGCACGTGATATCCCATTGTCACCACAGATACGCACGGCAAGACATACATCAAGTGTTCTCAAATCTTTAAAGACTCAATCCGATAAGATTACTTCAAGGGGAAAACTCAATCCATTACAAGAGAGTAGAGGGGGAGAAGAAACATAAGATCCAACTATAATAGCAAAGCTCGTGATACATCAAGATCGTGCCAAATCAAGAACACGAGAGAGAGAGAGAGAGATCAAACACATAGCTACTGGTACATACCCTCAGCCCCGAGGGTGAACTACTCCCTCCTCGTCATGGAGAGGGCCGGGATGATGAAGATGGCCACCGGTGACGGTTCCCCCTCCGGCAGGGTGCCGGAACAGGGTCCCAATTGGTTTTTGGTGGCTCTGGAAGTTTGCGGCGGCGGAACTCCCGATCTAATCTTTGTTTTGGAAGTTTTACAATATGTACGTATATATGGGTGCATGGGGTACGTCGGTGGAGCTACGGGGGCCCCACGAGGCAGGGGGCGCGCCCTAGGGGGGTGGGCGCGCCCCCACCCTCGTGAGCACCTCCCGTATCTTCTGACGTGGATTCCAAGTCCATCAGGTGGGTTTCCTTCAAAAAATAACTTCTCCAGTTGATTTTGTTCCATTTTTGACTCCGTTTGATATTCCTTTTCCTCGAAATACTGAAATAGGCAAAAAACAGCAAATTTGGGCTGGGCCTCCGGTTAATAGGTTAGTCCCAAAAATAATATAAAAGTGGATAATAAAGCCCAATATTGCCCAAAATAGTAGATAATATAGCATGGAGCAATCAAAAATTATAGATACGTTGGAGACGCATCAGGGGTCGGCACGAATGGCAGCCATCGCAACCTCATCCGTGCGTGCGGCCGTGATTTGCTTCTCCGCTGCCAAATGCTCCTTGAGGTCCTGGCTATACTACATGCACCATGGCTTAGGCTGGTGCTTATTTGGTGGAGGGGTCAGTGATTTGGGTGGAAGGTGTCGCGCTCGCGCCGGTGGTCGGGGCATGTGGGATGTGGAAGGAGGAGGAGGATGGGGGTCGGGTGTGGATTACCTGCCTGGATAGGCAAGGCCGACCAGCGTGAAGGAGGGTCGCCGGCGAGGAGGCGGGGGCGCTGCAAGCAAGGAGTGAAGGTTTCAACTTGGAAAGGAAGGCGGAAAGAGGGCAAATGTGGCTTTTGGTAAGGGGGATGGGGCAGGGAGGTAGATATTTCCACGGAAGCCGAAAATTTGGAATCGCTTCAGCCAAAAAACTAGCGCACAAAGTGTCATCAGACACGATCCCTTATTCAGACACGGTCCGAAGATATTTTGTGTAGCATCTCACACGGTTGGTTATAATAAATTGTGTGGGATCTACTTGACTTTTGGTCTTGATTGGAATTACATAATGGGGTCACAGCGGCCATGGACGGTTTTTGAATTGCTAGACCTTTTATCTGTAGTGATCATAAAAGAATAGGAATTATTCAGGGTTCGTTTGGACATTTTTTTGCATTAAGTGAGGTTTCAACGCATTTATGTCCATAATTCAAATTTGAACTACATGCACATGCCCCAGTGCATATAAATTTGTTGAAAAATCAAATTTTTGTCCTTGGGTGCATGCTTAAGTCCCATGCAAGAAATGGGAATGAATTTGAAACACCATGGCACCGTTGATTGCCGGCAAAACATTGAGATGCCTGGTTTTTAAACTCTATTAAATCCAAAACTCGTCTGAAATTCATGAAACTTGGCATGCTATCATGGAGCGGCATCAGCGTGTCGTGGTACAAATTTTGTCCCATTTGGGGCAGGTTTGGGTATATGCTTCTCACAAACCGGAGCTTCTCACAACAAGCATGATGGTTTTCGGTAGGGAACGTCCCACCTTTGTGGACGAAACGATATCCATTGCCTCTTATTGCTTTCATATTTTTTTCTCATGTCAGCATAGAACAACAGGAGTGTTGTGTGAATTTTTGTGATTTTTCGGGGTTCGTTTGGACATTTTTATGCATTAAGTGAGTTTTCAATGCATTTATGTGCATAATTCAAATTTGAACAACATGCGCATGCTCCAGTGCACATAAATTGGTTGAAAAATCAAATCTGTGTCCTTGGGTGCATGCTTAGGTCCCATGCAAGAGATGTGAATGAATATCAAACACCAGGGCACCGTTGATTGCCGGCAATACATTGGGATGCTTGGTTTTAAATTCTAGTAAATCCAAAACTCGTCTGAAATTCATGAAACTTGGCATGCTATCCTGGAGCGGCATAAACATGCCATGGTACAAATTTTGTCCCACTTGGGGCAGGTTTGGGTATATGCTTCTCACAAACCGGAGCTTCTCACAACAAGCATGATGGTTTTCGGTAGGGAATGTCTCACCTTTGGGGACGAAACGATATCCATTGTCTCTTATTGCTTTCAAATTTTTTTATCGTGTCAACATAGAACAACTGGAGTGTTGTGTCAATTTTTGTGATTTTTCGGGGTTCGTTTGGACATTTTTATGCATTAACTGAGTTTCAATGCATTTATGTGCATAATTCAAATTTGAACTACATGCGCATGCTCCAGTGCATATAAATTCGTTGAAAAATCAAACATGTGTCCTTGGGTGCATGCTTAGGTCCCATGCAAGAAATGGGAATGAATTTCAAACACCAGGGCACCGTTGATTGTCGGCAATACATTGAGATGCTTGGTTTTTAAATTCTAGTAAATCCAAAACTCGTCTGAAATTCATGAAACTTGGCATGCTATCCTGGGGCGGCATCAACATGCCATGGTACAAATTTTGTCCCATTTGGGGCAGGTTTGGGTATATGCTTCTCACAAACCGGAGCTTCTCACAACAAGCATGATGGTTTTCGGTAGGGAACGTCTCACCTTTGGGGATGAAACGATATCCATTGTCTCTTATTGCTTTCAATTTTTTTTCTCGTGTCAACATAGAACAACAGGAGTGTTGTGTGAATTTTTTTGATTTTTTGGGGTTCGTTTGGACATTTTATGCATTAATTGAGTTTTCGATGCATTTATGTGCATAATTCAAATTTGAACTACATGCGCGTGCTCCAGTGCATATAAATTCGTCGAAAAATCAAATCTTTGTCCTTTGGTGCATGATTAGGTCCCATGCAAGAAATGGGAATGAATTTCAAACACCATGGCACCACGGATTGCCGGCAAAACATTGAGATGCCTGGTTTTTAAATTCTATTAAATCCAAAACTCGTCTGAAATTCATGAAACTTAGCATGCTATCATCGAATGGCACCCGACATGCCGTGGTATTTTTCGTGTCCATTTTGAGAGAAGGCGCACTCGAATAATGACAGCCAACAACGGCATTTCGAAAAAAATAGCTGCCACTTTAATATCTCAAACGTTTGTATAATTCAAACCATGTGCGTTCGGTTAACCATTCGCGTGACTACACGTGTCTTCATTTTAATGGCTATTAGGAGGTGCCATGTGGACAGCTGCTTGACTGAATGGGAGGCGTGCAAGCGCAGTCTGGTGCGCAGGCTCACCGGGAAGCGTACAAGCTATTCAACATAGGATCTGTGGATCTCTTCAACGCAAACGGTTCAGATTACGGTATGCAAATTAAAGCCAGACTTTGGCGCTAAGCCAAGAGACACTGCGATTTGTCAAAATATGTAGCTAAAAATCAATATCACTATCTATTTTTTGCAACTAAAATTCAGTAATTAAGCATAGATTTCATTCATACTAGAGATTAAGCAGTGGTTCTCACCGGGAAGCGAGACAGTCTTGGACCGCCGCCCGCCTCGCTCCAACTGGTCTATATTAATGGCGCCGCCGAGCAGCCGCACCCCCCATCCTCGCCACACACACAATTCCTCTCTCTCCGCCTGCAACCTCGACGCCGCTCTGAGTCCTCAAAGACGTCAGTGTACGAGGATGCTGCCGAAGCGCCCCATCGGAGGTAGTGGGGACGCCGGGGCTGCTGAAGCACCGGAGCACGGCGTGAATATGGAGAAAGAGGTTTCCGTCCCCGCCGACGAGGTGGAGAACGAGGATGCCAACAAGCGGAGGCGGGTCGAGAAAGAACATAAGCGACTCCAAAGAGCCTAGACTTCATCAACAACCTCCCCGATGATATGTTGATAGTCATCATATCCCTCCTCCCAATCCAAAATCGGGCGAGGACAGCCGCCGTTTCCCAGCGGTGGCGCACTCTATGGCTCCACACCCTGTCGACCTCCTCCACGCCCACAAGCTCTGCCATGGCTATCGCCAAAGCTTGGATGTGTTCTCCCAGATCCTCGGCAGTCACCATTGCCCAATCAAAGGCCTTATCACGGGCTGATACGTCCATTTTGCATCATGCTTCTATATCGATATTTATTGCATTATGGGCTGTTATTACATGTTATGTCACAATACTTATGCCTATTCTCTCTTATTTTACAAGGTTTACATAAGGAGGAAGAATGCCGGCAGCTGGAATTCTGGGCTGGAAAAGGAGCATATATTAGAGACCTATTCTGCACAACTCCAAAAGTCCTGAAACTCCACGAAAGTCACTTTTGGAAATAATAAAAAAATATTGAGCGGAATAAGTTCGCCAGAGGGGGACCCACCTAGCCATGAGGGTGGGGGCGCGCGCTACCCCCAGGGTGCGCCCCCTGCCTCGTGGGCCCCCTGTTGGCTCTCCGATGGCCATCTTGTGCTATATGAGGTCTTTTGTCGAGGAAAAAATCATAAGCAACCTTTCGGGACGAAACTCCGCTGCCAAGAGGCGGAACCTTGGCGGAACCAATCTAGGGCTCCGGCAGAGCTGTTCTGCCAGGGACACTTCCCTCCGGGAGGGGGAAATCATCGCCATCATCGTCACCAATGCTCCTCTCATCGGGAGAGGGCAATCTCCATCAACATCTTCACCAGCACCATCTCTTCTCAAAACCCTAGTTCATCTCTTGTATCCAATTCTTGTCTCCAAGTCCGGGATTGGTACTAGTAGGTTGCTAGTAGTGTTGATTACTCCTTGTAGTTGATGCTAGTTGGTTTATTTGGTGGAAGATCATATGTTCAGATCCTTTATGCATATTAATACCCCTCTGATTATGAACATGAATATGCTTTCTGAGTAGTTACGTTTTTTCCTAAGGACATGGGAGAAGTCTTGCTATTAGTAGTCATGTGAATTTGGTATTCGTTCGATATTTTGATGAGATGTATGTTGTCTAGCCTCTAGTGGTGTTATGTGAACGTCGACTACATAACACTTCACCATTCTTTGGGCCTAGAGGAAGGCATTGGGAAGTAATAAGTAGATGATGGGTTGCTAGAGTGACGTAAGCTTAAACCCTAGTTTATGTGTTGCTTCGTAAGGGCTGATTTGGATCCATATGTTTCATGCTATGGTTAGGTTTACCTTAATACTTTTGTTGTAGTTGCGGATGCTTGCAATAGAGGTTAATCATAAGTGGGATGCTTGTTCAAGTAAGAACAGCACCCAAGCACCGGTCCACCCACATATCAAATTATCGAAGTACCGAACGCGAATCATATGGACGTGATGAAAACTAGCTTGACGATATTCCCATGTGTCCTCGGGAGCGCTTTTCCTTATATAAGAGTTTGTCCAGGCTTGTCCTTTGCTACAAAAAGGATTGGGCCACCTTGCTGCACTTTATTTACTTTTGTTACTTGTTGCTCGTTACCAATTATCTTATCACAAAACTATCTGTTGCCACTTATTTCAGTACTTGCAGAGAATACCTTGCTGAAAACCACTTATCATTTCCTTCTGCTCCTCGTTGGGTTCGACACTCTTACTTAACGAAAGGACTACGATAGATCCCCTATATTTGTGGGTCATCAAGACTCTTTTCTGGCGCCGCTGCCGGGGAGTGAAGCGCCTTTGGAAGGTGGAATTTGGTAAGGAAAAATTTATATAGTGTGCTGAAATTTACTGTCACTTGTTACTATGGAAAGTAGTCCTGTGAGGGGCTTGTTCGGGGTATCTTCACCCCGACCAGTAGAGCAAAGAGTTGCTCCTCAACCTACTGAACCTACTGAAAATGAAAATGTTCCCTTTGAAGTTCCTTCGGGTATGTTAGAAAAACTGCTAGCTAATACTTTTACAGGAGATGGAACAAAGCATCCTGATGAACATCTACTCTATGTGGATGAAGTTTGTCGATTATTTAAGCTTGCAGGTATACCTGATGATGTTGTTAAGAAGTTTTTCCCCTTATCTTTGAAGGGAGACGCACCGACATGGTATAGGCTATGTGATGACACAGGATCATGGAACTATAAACGAATGAAATTGGAATTTCATCAGAAGTATTATCCTATGCATCTTGTTCATCGTGATCGCAATTATATATATAATTTTTGGCCTCGCGAAGGAGAAAGCATCACTCAAGCTTGGGGGAGGCTTAAATGAATGTTCTATTCATGCCCCAATCATGAGCTCTCAAAAGAAATAATTCTTCAAAAAAATTATGCTCGGCTTTATGAAAACAATCGCATCATGCTCGATACTTCTTGTGCTGGCTCTTTTATGATGAAGACTATTGAATTCAAATGGAATTTATTGGATAGAATTAAATGAAACTCTGAAGATTGGGATCTCGACGAAGGTAAGGAGTCAGGTATGACACCTAAGTTTGATTGTATTAAATCTTTTATGGATACTGATATTTTCTGTAAGTTTAGCACTAAATATGGACTTGACTCTGAGATAGTAGCTTCTTTCTGTGAATCTTTTGCTACTTATGTTGATCTCCCCAAGGAGAAGTGGTTTAAATATCATCCTCCCATAGAAGTAAAAGTTGCTGCACCTACTAAAGTTGAAGAAAAGACTGTCACTTATAATGATCCTATTGTTCCTACTTCTTATGTTGAGAAACCACATTTTCCTGTTAGAATAAATGATCATGCTAAAGCTTCAATTGTAGTTCGTAAAAGCAATATTAGAACTTATACACCTCCTGAGCAAGTTAAAGTTGAACCTAATATTGTTATTGTTAAAGATCTCTTAGCTGATAATATTGATGGGCATGTTATTCATTTCTGCGGTGAAACCGCTAGAATTGCCAAACCTTGAGCTAAAGATAAACATAGACCTGTGGTAGGCGTGCCCGTTATTTCTGTTAAAATAGGAGATCATTGTTATCATGGCTTATGTGATATGGGTGCCAGTGCTAGTGTTATACCTCATAATTTATACAAAGAAATTAAGCACGAAATTGCACCTGCTGAGTTAGAAGGTATTGATGTCACAATTAAACTTGCCAACAGAGATACTATATCCGCAATGGGAATTGTTAGAGAAGTTGAAGTCCTGTGAGGGAAAACTAAATATCCTGCTGATTTTCTTGTTATTGGTTCCCCACAAGATAGCTTTTGTCCCATTATTTTTGGTAGACCATTCTTGAATACGGTTAATGCTAAGATAGACTGTGAAAAGAATCTTGTTACTATTGGCCTGGGTGATATGATTCATGAGTTTAATTTCTCTAAATTAAGTAGACAACACCGTGAAGAAGAATTGTGTCGGTGCGGGGACGACACATATGGGATCACAAGAATCCCTACTACGGTTGCGGGGCGCGGGGTCGTGAGAAGAGCGGATCAAACAGATAGCACACGGTTTCTTTATCCAGGTTCAGGCCGCGAGGATGCGTAAAACCCTACTCCTGCTTTGGCGGTTTGTTTATCTGTGTTCTTCAACTAGCTATGGGGCGTGAGGAGCTCCAAAAAGCCGAATCCTCCTCCTGGTCGCCTCGGGCCTCCTTTTATAGGGAAAGGGGTTGCCACAGTGGCACACAGGAGGTGGAAAGGGTACGGTGATGCGAGTTTATCCCTCGCATTACATGACAAGGCGCATTTAATGCGTCTTGCTTTATCGGGGACGGGGGAGAGCCATGTCTCGTCCGTCGCCGCTCCCCTTCGTGTCGACACGCGCCCTGGCCAGCGGTGCCCGTGGTGCCATGTAGGCAGGCAGGCAGCTGAGGTGGCGCAGTGGTGGGTCTCCACGAAGATCCGATTGCTGCCACGCAGGTGCCTGCCCAACTGGTTGGGTCGGCAGCTGCATGCGAACGGTGGTGGAGGTTTGATTGGCGTGGGCCTGATGGTGGCCCTACGGGTGTCCTTGGTGAGGGCCTCGTCGTAGCCTCGGCAAGGGCCTTGCCGGGGCCCCGGCAAGGGTCTTGCCGTGGCGCCTGCTGTCATCCCCGACAAGGCTCTTGCCGGGGGCCTTGTAGTCCTCCTTGGCTGAGATCCCGCCAAGGGTCGTCATCTTCTATAGTGTGTGTCTGATCTTGAATGTCTTCACAAAGATCTGCATGCCACCACGGGGATGTCTCCCGAATCCTTGCCCCATGAGGGCAGTGGACTCAAGGGTGATTCGCTCCGTAGGTGTGGGGCGAGCGGCCACGGCATGGGTATTGCTGGGGGATTCCGCTTCGTCCCCTTTGCTCTTTGTGGTATTGGTCTTGACGTCGTTCTGCTCCTTTCGAGCTTCGGCCTTACCTTGGCTCACCTCCCTTGCCCTGCTCAGTGCGATGGTGCCCGCGGCTCAGACTGCTCGTGCACAGTTATAGGGGTACAAAAAGTGTACCCCTCTTTTTGTACACCGACAGAGCCCCGGCCTGGGCCACACGTAAGCGCAATCGCGTCGCTGGGCTAGGCCCAAAACGGTCTTGTGAGCAGGCAGGGTGGTTTTACCTCAGTAAGTCTCTTGGCGCTGCTTTCCATGCCTCCCACGCGTGGCTCGGCGTGGGGAGGCGTGCGTGATGTGGGCGGCATGCGTGGGGCTGAGCTCTGCGCGCATGCGTCACATCGTAGTAAATGTGAAAGGAGGCGGCCCGCGTTTCCCCCATAAGAAGGAATAACCGTGGGCGCGCTGCTCACTGTCTCCTCCTCTCTCGCACCTTTTCCAATCTCAGAGCCGTCGTTTCCTCTCTTCCTTCCCTCCTAAGCTTTCGCCGTCGCCCGCCGTCGCTGCTTCGCCACCCTCCTTCTTCACTCCTCTAGACTTCTCGGCCGCCATGGCACCCAAATCCGCCAAGGGCAAGGGGGTGGCTAAGAGCTCCGGGACCGTGGAGCCGCCGGAGAGCGCGCTGTCGGGGGACCGGACGAAGTCCGCCTTCTTCTTCCCCTCGTCGGTTGGTGTTCATGAACTCCTGGCCTCCTTCAAGCCCTTATGGGGAGTGAAGACGGGGGGAGAGAATTCGGGGCACCCGCGACGCCAAGATCATTCCTGCCGCTGCTTGATCCTGCCCCAAATCGCTATCCCTTTTTTGTTGATTACCTTTCTTGCGGGTTATGCCCCCTTTTTCCGATTTCTTCTGCGACATCATGCACACCTTCGGCTTTCGCCTCTTGGATTTCACTCCGAATGCGGTGGCGTGCTTGGCTCTCTTCGCGCATCTTTGCGAAGGCTTTGCCGGAGTGCAGCCCAACACGGCACTCTTTCGCCATTATTTCTCCCCTCGAATCCAGCCTGGAGGCGCCGTCTCCGGATGCGTCGCCTGGATCTCAAGATCCAAGGGGGCGTACCCGGACGGTGCCATGAAGGAGAGGTGGGATGAATGGTGTGGCCGGTGATGCTGGATCGAAGACGAAGACCCGCCGGAATTCTGCAAGGTCCGTCGAACGCCGCCTGTCCGCGGCAGCGACTGGGGTGATGTCGATGCTGCCGACGGGAGGCTTACTGTCGCCACCACCAGGATCCTCCGGCTGACCCGGGCTGGGCTCACCCTGGAGATGATCAGGGCGGACTTCATTCGCCGCCGGATCGCCCCATTACATAACAAGAGGAGTCCAGCCTGGCTTTTTACGAACCCGGCTGACATTATGCGGCTCCGCCCTGACCTCGACCACAACTTCACGGAAACGGCGCATGCCCACTTTTGTCAGCGGCTTTTCTAGCTTGATGTGGGCCGCGACGGCAACATTGAACGGACCGGCAAGGCCGTGAGGGCTGCCGCAAAAGTCGGCAAGGCCGTCAAGGGGTTGTTCTTCAAGTTGCCAGCGGGGTAGTCCCGTTGTGCAATAACTCACGCTGGTCCGAGATCATTGCTATGATGCCGGACTGCAACGCGCACGGCCCTGTCCCGAGCTGGCAGGAGCCGACTGGTGCAGATGTGCAGCAATTCTTCGACTCCTTGATCGAGGTATACGTCAATGCTAACGTTGAGCGGCTGCTTGTCATGGACACCACCCAGGCGGAGCTGGACTACATCTCCACTAGGGCGAGGGAGGCACAACTTGCCATGGAGGCCGGCAGCGCCGGGGGACTGGAGGACAAGGCCGCGACGGCTGCGGAGGAGGAGCAGTTCACCCTGTGGGCGGCGGCCACCGGGGAGGTCAGCAGCGTCGACGTTGGAGCTCCGCTTGTCGAGGACGTGGCCGACGAGTCGGAGGAGGAGGAGGACGTGACGGCGGGCTCGACGCCAATCAGGGGAAGAGGGCGAGTCCTGCGGCGGGCTGGCTCTGGCGAGCCGGTCCGGCCCGGCAGGGCTACGCGGCCTCAATTGACCCTGGAGGGGTTCGGGCGCCACACGAGGGCCACGGCGGCGAAGGGGCTGACGAAGGCCGCTGAGAAGATGAAGGCGACAGCCCCTTTCTCATCCGGGCGCACACAAACCCCGCCGCCTTCTTCACCTCCTCCGGCGGGCGTTGATTCAGATGATGATGTGGAGCTCCCTTTTGATCTCGGGCCTCTCAGCCCGGAGAGGAAAAGGAAACTGGTGGAAGAGGAGGAGACGGACGACGAGTAAGTACTCCGTTCCTTACTGTCATTTCCACTTCCCCGAATCGGGTCGCTTGTCTTGATCCATTTTTGCTTTTGCAGGGAGACAGAGACGTTGGCCCAGAGGGCAAAGATGGCGAGGACCTTGGCGAGCGGTCAGTCCCCGGCTAGGGCTTCACAGACACCACTGGTGGTGCTGAGCAGCCGGGACAGCAGCCCCCGGCGCAGCCCCCAGTGTAAGTTTGTCACCCTCTTCTTACTCGACATGTGGTAGGCGCTCGATGCTATGATGCTGACCTTGCCGGGTTTGCAGGAGGGGAGCGGCAGCAGGAGGAGCCACAGAGGCTGCTCCTAACACACCACCCCCATCGACTACGCCGCCGCGGGGGGCGTCCCCGGCATGGGCATCAGGCACGAAGCCTACACCCATGGAGGAAGAGGGGAACTTGGGCGCTGGTGACTCTGCCGCGACGCCAAATGCTGGAGGAGAGGGGACTTCTGCTTCACAGCCTGGCACTGTTGAGTCGCCTGTCCTTCGTCTCTGTTTTTCCCTTATTCTTTTCTAGGCTTCATCGCCCCCATTGCTGCCCAGGCCCTCCTTCAACAGACATGGAGGACGTGGGCACTGTTGTGGGAGACATTGTTGAGGAGGCCGCGGCGGAGGCCAGCAGGATTGCCGCCGAGGATGCTGCCAAAGATGCTGATGAGGCCGCCGCTGACGAAGCCACCAAGGGTGCTGCCGAGGACGCCGCTACGGGGGCCGCCAAGGCGACCGGCGAGGCTTCTGCCGAGGGCACCAACGGTGGACCTGCCGGTGAGGCCGGCAAGGCCTCCGCCGAGGAAGAGGTGGCGGGTGACCAGCCCCCCTCCTCCTCAACCTCAGGCCCCGACAGATATCTGAAGGTGGGCGACGATCTTTTCGTCCATCTTCCAGGGGCGTCAAGCCGAGCGCCCGCCGAAGGGGAAGCCTTTGACGGCGAGGTGCTTGCCGCCACCGGGCTTGAGGTGGTTGATGAGCTGGGCGTTGGCGGCGATGATTCTCCAGAAGAGCAGCTTTTCCGCGCCATGGGGGCCGACTTCCGGAAGCTCCAATCGCTCTACCGTGCCCGCCTGGACAAGGTCAAGTCCAGGATGGCATCGGTGGACAACGCGGAGGTGGACTTCAAGGCGCGCGTCGCTGAGACGCAGACTTGGTTCCACCAGACTCGCGAGGAGCAGAGGGCCTTTCAGGAGGAATTGGCCAAGCGTGATGTGGAGCTCACCATGAAAATGGCCGACGTCGAGAAGGCCCAGGAAGAGGCGGCGAACTTGGCCGCCGCGGCCGAAGCCACCCGGAACCAGCATCAAGCTGCCTTGGACTCTCAGGAAGAGGTCCTCTCCGTGCGTGAAGTGAAGCTTAGCGCAACCCTCCGCGGCAAGGATGAGGAGCTCGAGGCCCTTGTCGCGCGACGGACCCGCGAGCTGGAGCAGAGGCACAAAGAGGCACTCGATGCCCAGGCTCTGGCCCATTCCGGCAAGGTGAAGGAACTGGAAGCGGAGCGGGACAAGCTGAAGCAGCAGGCCCTCAAGCTGTCCGGCGAGAAGAACACGCTCAACCGCGCCTTGGTAGAGGCGCAAGGAGCAATCATCAGCAGGACTGGGGAGCTCTCCGACGCGCAGAACTCCATCAGAGACCTCAAGCTGAAGCTGGAGGGTCTCGAGAAGATGATGTCGGAGAGCAGGGCTCGGGAGGAGACCTTGACCAGGAGCTTCGAGGAGGAGAAGCAGCTGCGGGAAAACGAGGCCGCCTCCCACCAGGAATATGTGGTGGGTGAGAACAAGTGGATCAGCCATCTGGAGGTCGTCGCCGGTAGGGTCACCTTGCAATTGGCCACCATGGGGATGCCAAATGTGAGGTACGCCCGAAGCTGCAAGGGACCGCTAACGCCAAGCTGACCCAGTTCTTCGAGGGCGTCCTCGGAGCCATGGCCTATCTTCACTCCAACAGGACGGCCACGCTGGCCGAGGAGGCCCGGCGACTTTGCCGGAGGGTCGTGACCAAGGTCCTCACCAAGGTGGCGCACTCGAATCCCGACCTTGACTTCGCGGCCTCGATGAAGAGCTTGCCGGACGGTGTTGACCTCACGGTGCTCAAGGAGCGCATCAAGCCCATCACCAACGGCATCGACGAAATCAAGAGGGTGGAAGGCCAGCGCCGGGATTAAGCATCCCGTTCCTCTTCGCCGCTGCGGGTTCCCGACCAAGGCAAATTTTATCTTTAGTTAGAACCGCAGCTATGACGTGATGTAATATAACTTTGAAGTACTCTTAATTTTCATGCGTGTTATTTCCCCGTTCAATTCCTCTTTGTATGCGTGCCCCATGTCGATCGGGTAGGCTTGCCGGCGCGGAAGCCCCTAGCGGCGTTTTGGGGACGGATCCCCAGGGCCTGCTGGGTACGCATGCTGCCGGACAAGCCACCTTTCCGTTCCAAACGTGGCCGCTCGAACTGTCGAGCTTGACTCGAGTCAGAATCGAGGGCGTTGTCGATCGCGGAAGGTTACTCTGCCATTCTCGACACAGCCGCTTGAGCTGTTGAGCGGACTCAAAACAGGGCAAGGGCGTTGCCGATCGTGGGAGAGCCCCCTGGCGAGCAGGTTTCTCATACAAAGGCTTGACATCTCCGGGGGGGAATAACCTCAAATAAGAAGGGTAGCACAAATAAGGGTTCAGCGCAACTTAGCTTCTGTTGGCGATCGCTCGAGTGTCGATCTTCTGGCCTCCTTTCTTCTTCAAGGATCGCGAAGATGAAGGAGTGCCGGGCTAACTGCTAAAGCCGATTCCCACAACTGCGCCCCCTACCTGGCGCGCCAAAGATGTCGGTGCGGGGCCGACACCTATGGGATCACAAGAATCCCTACTACGGTTGCGGGGCGCGGGGTCGTGAGAAGAGCGGATCAAACAGATAGCACACGGTTTCTTTATCCAGGTTCGGGCCGCGAGGATGCGTAAAACCCTACTCCTGCTTTGGTGGTTTGTTTGTCTGTGTTCTTCAACTAGCTATGGGGCGTGAGGAGCTCCAAAAAGCCGAATCCTCCTCCTGGTCGCCGCGGGCCTCCTTTTATAGGGAAAGGGGTTGCCACAATGGCACACAGGAGGTGGAAAGGGTACAGTGATGCGAGTTTATCCCTTGCATTACATGACAAGGCGCATTTAATGCGTCTTGCTTAGGTGTCCTTGCTTTATCGGGGATGGGGGAGAGCCCTGTCTCATCCGTCGCCGCTCCCCTTCGTGTCGACACGCGCCCTGGCCAGCGGTGCCCGTGGTGCCATGTAGGCAGGCAGGAAGCTGAGGTGGCGCAGTGGTGGGTCTCCACGAAGATCCGCTTGCCGCCACGCAGGTGCCTTCCCAACTGGTTGGGTCGGCAGCTGCATGTGAACGGTGGTGGAGGTTTGGTTGGCGTGGGCCTGATGGTGGCCCTACGGGTGTCCTTGGCGAGGGCCTCGCTGTAGCCTCGGCAAGGGCCTTGCCGGGGCCCCGGCAAGGGTCTTGCCGTGGCGCCTGCTGTCATCCCCGGCAAGGCTCTTGCCGAGGGCCTTGTGGTCCTCCTTGGCTGGGATCCCACCAAGGGTCGTCATCTTCTATAGTGTGTGTCTGATCTTGAATGTCTTCACAAAGATCTGCATGCCACCACGGGGATGTCTCCCGAATCCTTGCCCCATGGGGGCACTGGACTTAAGGGTGATTCGCTCCGTAGGTGTGGGGCGAGAGGCCACGGCAAGGGTCTTGCCGGGTTTGCTAAACCCCCGCAAGGATCTTGCCGGGAGTCCGCTCGTCCCTTTGCTCTTTGTGGTCTTGGTCTTGGCGTCGTTCTGCTCCTTTCGAGCTTCGGCCTTACCTTGGCTCACCTCCCTTGCCCTGCTCAGTGCGGTGGTGCCCGTGGCTCACACTGCCGGTGCACAGTTATAGGGGTACAAAAAGTGTACCCCTCTTTTTGTACACCGACAAATTGCCTAGTAAGGATGAAATTATTGGTCTTGCTTCTATTGCCGTAACTCCTAGTGATCCTTTAGAACAATATTTGCTAGACCATGAAAATAATATGTTTATGAACGAAAGAAGGGAAATAGATGAAGTATTCTTTAAGCAGGAACCCATTCTGAAACACAATTTGCCTGTTGAAATCTTAGGGGATCCTCCTCCACCAAAGGGTGATCCCGTGTTTGAGCTTAAACCGTTGCCTGATAATCTTAAATATCCTTATCTTGATGAAAAGAAGATATATCCTGTTATTATTAGTTCTAACCTTTCAGAGCATGAAGAAGAGAGATTATTGAAAACTCTGAAGTAGCACCGTGCTGCTATTGGATATACTCTTGATGATCTTAAGGGCATTAGTCCCACTCTATGTCAACATAAAATAAATTTGGAAGAAGATGCCAAACCGGTTCGTGATCATCAACAATGATTGAATCCTAAGATGAAAGAAGTGGTACGAAAAGAAATACTAAAGCTGCTGGAAGCAGGTATAATTTATCCCGTTGCTGATAGCGAGTGGGGGTAAGTCATGTTCATTGTGTCCCTAAGAAGGGAGGTGTTACTGTTGTTCCTAATGATAAAGATGAATTGATTCCACAAACAATTATTATAGGTTATAGGATGGTAATTGATTTCTGCAAATTAAATAAGGCTACTAAGAAAGATCATTACCCCTTACCTTTTATCGATCAAATGCTAGAAAGACTATGCAAACATACACATTATTGCTTTCTAGATGGTTATTCTGGTTTCTCTCAAATACCTGTGTCAGCCAAGGATCAATCAAAGACTACTTTTACTTGCCCTTTTGGTACTTTTGCTTATAGAAGTACGCCTTTTGATTTATGTAATGCACCTTCTACCTTTCAAAGATGCATGATGGCTATATTCTCTGACTTTTGTGAAAAGATTTGTGAAGTTTTCATGGACGATTTTTCCGTCTATGGATCTTCTTTTGACGATTGCTTGAACAATCTTGATCGAGTTTTGCAGAGATGTGAAGAAACTAATCTTGTTTTGAATTGGGAAAAGTTCCACTTTATGGTTAATGAAGGTATTGTCTTGGGGTATAAAGTTTCTGAAAGAGGTATTGAAGTTGATAAAGCCAAACTTGATGCTATTGAAAAGATGCCATGTCCCAAGGACATCGAAGGTATAAGAAGCTTCCTTGGTCATCCAGATTTTCTAGGAGGTTCATTAAGGACTTCTCAAAAATTTCTCGGCCTCTGACTAATTTATTACAAAAAGATATACCCTTTGTCTTTGATGATGATTGTGTAGAAGCATTTGAAATACTTAAGAAAGCATTGATCTCTGCACCTATTGTTCAGCCACTTGATTGGAATTTACCCTTTGAAATTATGTGTGATGCTAGTGATTATGTTGTAGGTGTTGTTCTAGGGCAAAGAGTTGATAATAAATTAAATGTTATCCATTATGCTAGTAAAACTTTAGACAATGCTCAAAGAAATTATGCTACTACTGAAAAAGAATTCTTAGCAGTTGTATTTGCTTGTGATAAGTTCAGACCTTATATTGTTGATTCTAAAGTAACTATTCACACTGATCATGCTGCTATTAAATATCTGATGGAAAAGAAAGATGCTAAACCTAGACTTATTAGATGGGTTCTCTTGCTACAAGAATTTGATTTGCATATTGTTGATAGAAAAGGAGCTGAGAACCCCGTTGCGGACAACTTGTCTAGGTTAGAAAATGTTCTTGATGACCCACTGCCTATTAATGATAGCTTCCCTGATGAACAATTAAATGTCATAAGTACTTCTCGTAGTACTCCATGGTATGCTGATTATGCTAATTACATCGTTGCTAAATTTATACCACCTAGCTTCACATACAAGCAACAGAAAAAGTTTTTTTTATGATTTGAGACATTACTTTTGGGATGACCCACATCTTTATAAAGAAGGAGTAGATGATGTTATTAGACGTTGTGTACTTGAGCATGACCAGGAACAGATCCTACGCAAGTGTCACTCCGAATCTTATGGAGGACAACACGCTGGAGATAGAACTGCACATAAGGCATTGCAATCCGGTTTTTATTGGCCTACTCTCTTCAAGGATGCCCGTAAGTTTGTCTTCTCATGTGATGAATGTCAAAGAATTGGTAATATTAGTAGACGTCAAGAAATGCCTATGAACTATTCACTTGTTATTGAACCATTTGATGTTTGGGGCTTTGATTATATGGGAACTTTTCCTGCCTCTAATGGGTATACACATATTTTAGTTGTTGTTGATTACGTTGCTAAGTGGGTAGAAGCTATTCCAACTAGTAGTGCTGATCATAACACTTCTATTAAAATGCTTAAAGAAGTTATTTTTCCGAGGTTTGGAGTCCCTAGATATTTAATAACTGATGGTGGTTCACATTTTATTCATGGTGCTTTCCGTAAAATGCTTGCTAAGTATGATGTTAATCATAGAATTGCATCTCCATATCACCCATAGTCTAGTGGTCAAGTAGAATTGAGTAATAGAGAACTCAAATTAATTTTGCAAAAGACTATAAATAGGTCTATAAAGAATTGGTCCAAGAAACTTGATGATGCATTATGGGCCTATAGAACTGCATATAAAAATCCTATGGGTATGTCTCCGTGTAAAATGGTTTATGGAAAAGCATGTCACTTACCTCTCGAACTGGAACATAAGGCATATTGGGCTATTAAAGAGCTCAACTATGATTTCAAACTTGTCGGTGAGAAGAGGTTATTTGATATTAGCTCACTTGATGAATGGAGAACCCAAGCTTATGAAAATGCCAATTTGTTTAAAGAGAAAGTCAAAAGATGGCATGACAAAAGGATACAAAAGCGTGAGTTTAATGTAGGTGATTATGTATTGCTATACAACTCTCCTTTAAGATTTTTTGCAGGTGAACTTCTCTCTAAATGGGAAGGCCCCTACGTCATCGAGTAGGTCTACGTTCCGTTGCTATAAAGATCAACAACTTCGAAGGCACAAATCCGAAGGTGGTAAACGGTCAAAGAATCAAACACTATATCTCAGGTAATCCTAAAAATGTTGAAACCAATGTTATTGAAACCATAACCCCGGAGGAATACATAAGAGGCACTTTCCGGAACGTTTCAGACTCCAAAAGGTAATAGGTATGTGGTACGGTAAGTAAACCGACTCCAAAACAGTTTTTAAGGCAATATTTCTCCGTTGTGGAAAATTTAGAAAAATAGAAAAATAAGTAGCAATCCGGGAAGGACACGAGGGCCCCACGAGGGTGGAGGGCGCGCCCTACCCCCTGGGAGCGCCCCCTACCTCGTGGACACCTCGTGTGCCTTCCGAACTCCGTTTTCTTGCACGATACGTATTTTGGTTGGTAAAAATTCATTATATATTCTCCCGAAGGTTTTGACTCCCGTATCACGCAATTATCTTCTGTTCTTGTTTCGAGCTATTTTCTGTCAGTGTTGTCAAGGCCAGGCATCATGTCGTCCCCCTCCTCCAACAATGGTGACAACGATGCTTGGCTAATGAAGATAGATCTGAAGAGGAAAGAACCCATGGAGATCAATAAAGATGAAGGGATCAAGAAGGCCACGGAGGATCAAGCTCCGGCAGCAGAAGACATCCTTCAACTTGATCATAATCTTCTTACCCCAACAGAGATTGAAGCTTTCAAGATGATTGAGTTAGCTCGTATACATAACAAGTATCTCACACGTGAAAATATTTTGTTGAAGGATAATATCGTTGCACTTAAGGGCATTATCCGGAAGCTGGAGGACCTCTTATGCTCGATGTGCGACTATCCTTCATCACCACCTTCACCCTCTTCACCAACAATGAAGGAGACATAATCACATGGGTATGGGCACTCCCATTGGCAACTGCCAAGCTTGGGGGAGGTGCCCCGGTATCTTTACCATTTTTCTTAGTTCGATCCTATTAGTAGTATTTTGAGCTAGTAGAATAAAGTTTATGGCAGGATCTAGTTTTGAGTTTTTGCTTTATGATCTCTCTATCTAATCGAGTCTGTGAGCTATATAATAAAGATTAGTGTTGAGTCAAGGGCTTGATTATTTTGCCATGATTTTGAGTGAATAAAAGAAAAGAGAAAAAGTATAAAAAGAAACAAAGAGATCATATTGATCTTATCGAGAGTGATGACTTCACATAGAAAGAGTATGATGATTAAAAGTTGTTGGGAGTTCGCAAACATATCTTTGGTCATCGTTGCAGTTAATAGGAAGTAATAAGGAAAGAGAAGTTTCACATATAAATATATTATCGTGGACATCTTTTATGATTGGGAGCACTAATTAATAATATGACATGCTAAAGAGTTGACGTTGGACAAGGAAGACAACGTAATGGGTTATGTTTTCTTATATCTGAGATAAAGTATATTGTCATGGATCGTCCAACATGTTGAGCTTGCCTTTCCCCCTCATGCTAGCCAAATTATTAGCACTAAGTAGAGATACTACTTGTGCTTCCAAAAACCCTTAAACCAGTTTTGCCATGAGAGTCCACCATACCTACCTATGGATTGAGTAAGATCCTTCAAGTAAGTTGTCATCGGTGCAAGCAATAAAAATTGCTCTCTAAATATGTATGATTGATTGGTGTGGGGAAAATATGCTTTATACGATCTTGTCATGTGGAAGAAATAAAAGCGACGGACTGCATAATAAAGGTTCATATCACAAGGGGCAATATAAAGTGACGTTCTTTCGCATTGAGATTTTGTGCATCCAACCATAAAAGCGCATGGCAACCTCTGCTTCCCTCTGCGAAGGGCCTATCTTTTATTATTATCTTCTACCTTATGCAAGGGTCATGGTGATCTTCACCTTTCCTTTTTACACTTTATCCTTTGGCAAGCACAGTATGTTGGAAAGATCCTGGTAGATATATCTAATTGGATATGGGGAGCATGAGTTATTATTGTTGACATTACCCTTGATGGTAAAAGGTTGGGAGGCGAAACTACAAGCCCCTGTCTTTCTCTGTGTCCAATTAAAACTCCGTAACCACAAGTATCGCGTGAGTGTTAGCAATTATGAAAGACTAAATGATAGTTGAGTATGTGGACTTGCTATTAAGCTCTGACATAGACTCTTTCTGATGTTATGATAAATTGCAATTGCTTCAGTGACTGAGATTATAGTTTGTTGGTTCTCAATAAAGTTTATGATTCGTACTCTGCATTGTGAACGGATTATTAATTGAGCATAAGAAATCATATGACAATACCTATATATGTTACCGTTATGAGAATAATCATGATGCCTTCATGTCCGCATTTTATTTTTATCGACACCTCTACCTCTAAACACGGGGACATATTTATCATTATCGGCTTCCGCTTGAGGACAAGCGAGGTCTAAGCTTGGGGGAGTTGATACGTCCATTTTGCATCATGCTTTTATATCGATATTTATTACATTATGGGCTATTGTTACATGTTATGTCACAATACTTATGCCTATTCTCTCTTGTTTTACAAGGTTTACATAAGGAGGGAGAATGTCGGCAGCTGGAATTCTGGGCTGGAAAAGGAGCAAATATTAGAGACCTATTCTGGACAACTCCAAAAGTCCTGAAACTCCACGAATGTCATTTTTGGAAATAATAAAAAATATTGAGTGGAAGAAGTTCACCAGAGGGGGACCCACCTGTCCACGAGGGTGGGGGCGCGCCCTACCCCCCAGGGCGCGCCCCCCTGCCTCATGGGCCCCCTGTTGGCTCTCCGATGGCCATGTTCTGCTATATGAGGTCTTTCGTCGAGGAAAAAATCATAAGCAATGTAACATCCCAAAATTCTAAATTTTGGAATGTTATAATAAATAAATAGTTTTGATTGATTGATTGTTTGTTGTGTGATTTATTGAGTGAAATTGAGTGGAATTTGAAACTTTTTGAAAGTTAAATGAGAGGGAATAAAAGGACTTTCTCAAACTTTCATTTTTGCATTTTATGATCTCCGTGAATTCAAATTCTTTTCACCACAAAACCCTGGAGAGAGGATAACATGACTTCTTCCATTTAAATGAAAAAAGGGGTGTTGAAAATATTTGAATTTCATTTGGAAATATTTTTCCAATTCTGAAACTTTATGCAACTCAATGATTTTCACGAGCGAAGATAAAATGACTTCTTCAAAACATATGAAATATGAGTTGGGAGTTTTAAAAGAATTAAATTCAAAGTTCTTTTGAATTTATTTCCAATTTGGAGTTATTTGAGTTTTATTCAAATTATTTTCTCCAAAAACAAAATATATGGAAAATAGGGTAACATGATTCCCTACATCAGAAAATTGGAGAGAAATTAATTTGAAGTCATTTTGGTATTTTAAAATGATTTTTATTGGATTTTATTGGACCAGTAGCACTGTGTGAATTATTAAAATTTGTGTGGATTTTATTTGACATTAGAATAATGTTCATCTTGTAGGAAATATTTTTCTGCAAATTTTGATATGTTATATGCCTATATAAAAGTTTTAATTATTTTGTTTTTGTTTTAGTTCTGTGAAATTTTGTTAAAAAAAATATGCAGTGCCTTGGGCCAAAGGCCCAAGCCACCGACCAGCCACCGCCAAGGCCATCGCACGCACACACCTAGGGGCCAGGAGCCCAGGTTTCCTATTCTTTACAAATCCTAGTAGGATTTGATCCCGTTCGTTATTCCGCTTATTCCGATTTGTTTCAGATCTTTTCCTCTTTGTTTCCTAATCCTAGTCTATTTCTTGTCCCCTACCCCAAGCAAAGCCCTCCCTCCCCAATATAAATACCCAAGCACCCCCCCAACACATCAAACCAACACCTCTCCTCTCCTCTCCGCAGCAGCAGCAGCAGCACCACCGCCGCCGCTTGCCGCCGCCGCCGCCAAGTGCTGCCGCCGCGCCCTCGACCTCTCCTGAGGTTTATATGATCTCCTCTCCACCGTCCCGTGATCTCCTTTCCTCTAGGAGCAACCACAACATCGGATCCGATCTTCTTCCCCAACTCCGACGACTACTCCGGTGAGATCCACGAAATCCCGTAATTCATTATTTTCAGAAAATAGCAATCTTAGAAAATTCATATCTTTTAGAGTTTTTAGTATTTTTGAGTGATTCCAATTGCTATGTGTCACAAATTTGCTGAAGTTTCTTTTAGTTCAATTTTATTTCACATTTGAGCAGTTTAAATTTGTGTTTGTATGAATTTTCTCAAATCACTAGATTTGAGCTATTTTGAGTTAGGAATATTACTTTTGACCGATTCTTTTTGCTCCTGGTCTCTAGGACCTTTGTTTGTCCAGTAGTATTTAGTATTTTATTTCTAGGTTAATTTAAATTAGGTTTTTAGAAAAACAGTACTGTTTTATTATTAGTTCTGTTTTAGCTTTTTCTTTATTGTTTTTATTAGTTTTAAATTATTTCTTTTTGTCACTTTTGACAAAATTAGTTGTGTTTCTGTTAGAAAACAGGAGAAAATTTTATTTTATTTAAAAATTTATTTTCCTTAGTTTTGTATGAAACCTTCTATAGGTCATAGTTAGAGTTTTATAAAAGCTTTTTATTTGTTTCTTTTGCAAATAAAATTTTATGAAAAAATACTTTCTGTTAACTTAGTTGTTTTACTTTTTATTTTCTGTTAAATTATTAGTTTAGTGTTTTAATTGCTGTTAAGTTTTTTTTACTTAGGGCAAAACTATGTTAGATGCTTGTAGCAAAGTCATAGATTTTCGTTAGTAGTTTTTCTTTCTAGTTTTATTTGAAGCTTCTTTGGACTTTGTTGGAGTTTTATTATTGAGTTTTTTTGTTTTAATTGTTATTATGAGTGTTAAAATTGTTTGCTAGGATGTTTGCTTATATGAATGCTATGTTTGACTATATAGATTTTCAACGGAGAGACGATTAGTTCTACCAAGTCATTTTCTGACGTTGTTATCTTCACCAAGTATTACCGAGCAAGTTCACTTTGACCATGTTTTTCATACCTATGTGTTTTATTGCATCTAGTGTCATCTTCGCAACAATCCCTCCAGTAGTGACATTGAATCCTTGTAGTTGAGTAGTATGCATGAGGTAAGAACCCATCACCCTGTTACCAAGCCCGGGACGTTATTTATTTTAATGCTACGCTATAGTAGACGGGTTGGTATGAGAGCTCGGGAGTGGTGTGAGAATGGAGGATCTCGTCAATGACGACAACTCCATGATGGAATCTGCAAGGACTGCATCTTCAAGGCCTCAAGACTTCAAGACTCGAGACAAGAATTCAATACACACTCTTGGGTGAAGGATTTGTTGACGGGCACCTGGAGAAACCAGTGGTTGGCGGGATGCATGGAGAAGCGCCATGACATCTTGCGGAAAGCTTCACCCAGACTCAAAGAGACGGAAGAATACTTCATGCCCGGAAGCTTACCTGCAACCGCAAGTCACTATGGGCTCGGCTTGGTTGACCTTAGTTGTGACTCTGGCTGGGGCGGTGCTAGCAGATGTAGAACTACGGTAGGATTGGATGAGCACCGGACGGTGGTCGAGGAACTCTTCGAAGACCATGTTTGATCGTCTTGTTCTCAAACACCACGAAGTGCGAGAACGTAAAAGAGGATCGAATCTTGCGGGTAAAGTGTACAAACCTCTGCAGAGGGTTAAAACCTAATCGATTAGCCGTGTCCCAGTTACGGACAATTTGAGCATCCGGACTTGGATCTATCTCGGAACTCTCAACACCGGACTGATAACTTAATTGTGGGCAACTTATGATGAATTTGGGCTATGAGACATCGGTTGGCGGAACCATGTCATGATAGAAAACTCCATAGTACAGACTTCATTTATTCCTTTGATGTAGGGAAAATAAAACCAGCTTTTACGCAAACAAAACTCGAACCACGAGCCACAAAGCCATACCGCATATAGTATAGTTTATCATCTGTTTTCTCTTATTGTGATCTTGCCGGTACATTCAATGTACTGACCTACACGGCTGCAACGTATCATGTTGCAGATATTTCCTCGACGAGTAAGAGTTACGATACAGGGTTACGATCTACACTCAACCCGCCGATGGCGTTGATGGGACTCCACACCGTTGTTGTTTCCACGAGACATATGAGGTATATATCAGTTTTACGTTATTTATACATGTGATTGCACTTTGATATATACATTGATGTACTGTGTGTGCCGCACATACTGATCCGAGGATGGCACGGATACACGAGGCTTGACCGTCGAGGTCGGGTCACTCTGATATATGGTATCAGAGCACATGTTGACTGTAGGACGTGACCCTAGAAACCGGAAAGCCCTAGGACAGGAAATTTCTAAAACTTTATTTTAACAAAAAAAAAGACTCTTACTTCTCATCTTTTCTGATTTTGTCAAATAGTCCCTCTTACCTCAATTAGTTAGAATATACCCCTTTTCCCTTTTGATCACATGAAGAATCAACTGAAGCCGCTCCAAGAAGGACAAGATATCGGATAACTGATGGCCTCTTCAGAGTAAAGAGGATTTGACCATGCATTAGAAGAGTTGAAGCTGCAACAATTGAAGACTCCGAAGACTAGAAGAATTTGAAGAATCTGAAGAATTATTTGACCTTTAGAAGACCAAACCCCTGTTACACACCTATGTTAGATGCGATGATTTGTGAGCTGTCATTTGTTTGATGTTTTCCGACAGCCACAAAGTAAAACCCGTTTCTTCAAAAACTATTGTTTGTATTGTGTGTATCCCTCCCCACCTCTCTCATATCTCATCCCAAAACTTTTGGACCCAGCAGATGATGAATGAAGTTGGACCGGTATTCTCTGGACGAAAACCCAGCCGGAGGCGAGCTATGGATTCGAACATGGAGAATCACTTGAGAGCAATTTGGTTTCAAGGAAGAATGAAGTATCGTGACGCTCTTCAATACTTTGAAGGAAGTGCTGCAACATGGTGGCAGATGCATCAAGCTATCTGAGGATGGAATGGAGCAAAGACTTGGGAAGAATTCAAGAAGACTCGACAAGATCTCGTCTTATCCGGAAGCACCATGATACACCAAGAAATAAACCTTGTGCCTGCAAGATTTGCGGAGAAATAGGACACACCCAGGAGGAACACAAGGATGGATGCCCTCATTGTGAGGAGAAACATCCAGCTGAAGAATGCCCAACTAGACAGATTACTTGTTTCTTGTGTGAAGGAACTACCCACTACCCTGCTCAGTGTCACATTTACCCCATGGTGCAACAAACTATTCAGGAGCAGGAAGAAGGAATGAAAGAAGCCCTCCGAGAAGTTATGAAAGAACCTGTGATGAAGGAATGTGTTGAAGACCCTGATGGAGAAGGCCTCAACTGATTCTACTCCAATGCCTGCTATTCATGTGGAGAAGAAGGACATTTTTCGCAGTATTGCACCAAGGAAAGAAAAGAGTATATGGGATATATCCCGACAGCAGAAGTGAAGTTTGACCCTCGGGAAATAGAAGCTCTGATCATTACGAAGAAACCCAGGAAGAGAAAACAAAGACACCCTCGGAACAACCCAATTTCTGCAAAGAGGGACAAGAGTCATATTACCTGTTTTGAATGTAAGGACGTCGGGCATTATGCCAATCATTGTCTCGAAAGGAAGCAAGGAACTCAAGGAGCAGGCACCATCTCCAAGAAGCCCAAAGGCTTATCGAAAGTTATGTGTTTTCATTGCAAGGAAGCAGGACATTATGCTACTAAATGTCCCAACAAGATGAAAGCTGGAGTTGAGTAGTTGGAATTTTGATATGGATAATAAGAGTAGTAGAAAGCAATTTCATTTTTATGAGTACAATAAGTTGAGTTATGGGTGCTCAGAGTTTGTAATGGATTCATGAAATCAATAAAGTTAAGGTGACATGTTTTCATATGTTTAATTGTAGGAGTTGTTACTCTGTGAACAAAGATTTTGACCATTTTCGAAGATATGAGAAATATGGTCTATGGATGGATTTGTGAATTTCATTTTTTGGGTGGTAGTACCCTGTGAAGAAGACTAGACTAATGGATAAGAAAATATATATTCCACGGACTGTAGTTCGAAGGAAAAAAAAAGTTGGAGTTTTGCTTTTGATATGATGGTATGAAGAAACAGAGTACTGCTGGATTTAAAGGATGTGTAATATGGAACAAGAGAGTTACCCCAAGGATGAGTTAAAGCTGCACTAGTGTTGAAGTGGGTCATAACCCACAGGCCCAGGAATTAATAAGGGTCAAGTACCCACTGGAGAAATTTTGGGAATAGACTACGATTTGATCAACCGACGATTCTATAGGAGTTTACGCAAAACCTGAGAGTTGCTAAGGAACGATAGATGTTTGTTTGGCCTGCAGAATAAATGGATTTTCCAAACTTGGTTCGTCGACAAGAGAAATTCTGCAATGCTTGTGAGGATGACCGAGTGTTAGAATGCGAGATTCGCAAAACCATGTACAAGGTAATGATTTGGGTGCGGGATGGATTGATCACCATACCGACTTACTCTTATTATTCGCTTTGCTATATGGGATGGTAAAATCTGAGTGACTTACCTATAGTAGAGAGACGACGATCAAAACCTTGTTTAAACCTTAGAAAGGTATAGGTATTTTTCCCTTGTACATGGAAGTTGTTGCCAACCGTAGGTTATACGGTGAGGTTCAACCCAGACCCGTTTTCTGCAGGGCAAACCATAAATCGTTGACCACCATGAGGTACCGATAGTTGTTTAGTATTGGCGCCAGACCTATCAGCTAAGAAGATCCAGTCTCGGACGAACTTCAACTTTGACGAACTGACCCAAGATTTTGAGGAAAACGCTATGCTTCTGACAGAAGAGCGTTAATGAAGGAGCTATTGTAAGATATGTGAAGAGACATATATTGTCGGCACTCCAGAGGAAGTATCTGAGTTTATTGGAACCGTAACCTTGTTTTTAAGTGTGGTAGCACCCCTGACCTTTCTGACCAAAACATTTGCTAGAAGACCCCCAACCCCTAACCCTTTCTTGCTAGCCTCTTCGAATCTCGAGGACGAGATTCATTTTAAGTGTGGTAGGTTTGTAACATCCCAAAATTCTAAATTTTGGAATGTTATAATAAATAAATAGTTTTGATTGATTGATTGTTTGTTGTGTGATTTATTGAGTGAAATTGAGTGGAATTTGAAACTTTTTGAAAGTTAAATGAGAGGGAATAAAAGGACTTTCCCAAACTTTTATTTTTGCATTTTATGATCTCCGTGAATTCAAATTCTTTTCACCACAAAACCCTGGAGAGAGGATAACATGACTTCTTCCATTTAAATGAAAAAGGGGTGTTGAAAATATTTGAATTTCGTTTGGAAATATTTTTCCAATTCTGAAACTTTATGCAACTCAATGATTTTCACGAGTGAAGATAAAATGACTTCTTCAAAACATATGAAATATGAGTTGGGAGTTTTAAAAGAATTAAATTCAAAGTTCTTTTGAATTTATTTCCAATTTGGAGTTATTTGAGTTTTATTCAAATTATTTTTCTCCAAAAACAAAATATATGGAAAATAGGGTAACATGATTCCCTACATCAGAAAATTGGAGAGAAACTAATTTGAAGTCATTTTGGTATTTTAAAAATGATTTTTATTGGATTTTATTGGACCAGTAGCACTGTGTGAATTATTAAAATTTGTGTGGATTTTATTTGACATTAGAATAATGTTCATCTTGTAGGAAATATTTTTCTGCAAATTTTGATATATTATATGCCTATATAAAAGTTTTAATTATTTTGTTTTTGTTTTAGTTCTGTGAAATTTTGTTAAAAAAAAATATGCAGCGCCTTGGGCCAAAGGCCCAAGCCGCCGACCAGCCACCGGCCAAGGCCAAGGCCAAGGCCATCGCACGCACACACCTAGGGGGCCAGGGAGCCCAGGTTTCCTATTCTTTTACAAATCCTAGTAGGATTTGATCCCGTTTCGTTATTCCGTTTATTCCGATTTGTTTCCAGATCTTTTCCCTCTTTGTTTCCTAATCCTAGTCTATTTCTTGTCCCCTACCCCAAGCAAAGCCCTCCCCTCCCCAATATAAATACCCAAGAACCCCCCCTCCAACACATCAAACCAACACCCTCCTCTCCTCTCCTCAGCAGCAGCAGCA
This sequence comes from Aegilops longissima, assembly GCA_021605205.1. Classification (NCBI taxonomy): domain Eukaryota; kingdom Viridiplantae; phylum Streptophyta; class Magnoliopsida; order Poales; family Poaceae; genus Aegilops; species Aegilops longissima. The sequence goes on along the minus strand of CM038681.1, from coordinate 499,272,029 downwards.
GCAGCACCACCACCGTCGCCGCCAAGTGCTGCCGCCGCGCCCTCGACCTCTCCTGAGGTTTATATGATCTCCTCTCCACCGTCCCGTGATCTCCTTTCCTCTGGGAGCAACCGCAACATCGGATCCGATCTTCTTCCCCAACTCCGACGACTACTCCGGTGAGATCCACGAAATCCCGTAATTCATTATTTTCAGAAAATAGCAATCTTAGAAAATTCATATCTTTTAGAGTTTTTAGTATTTTTGAGTGATTCCAATTGCTATGTGTCACAAATTTGCTGAAGTTTCTTTTAGTTCAATTTTATTTCACATTTGAGCAGTTTAAATTTGTGTTTGTATGAATTTTCTCAAATCACTAGATTTGAGCTATTTTGAGTTAGGAATATTATTTTTGACCGATTCTTTTTGCTCCTGGTCTCTAGGACCTTTGTTTATCCAGTAGTATTTAGTATTTTATTTCTAGGTTAGTTTAAATTAGGTTTTAGCAAAACAGTACTGTTTTATTATTAGTTCTGTTTTAGCTTTTTCTTTATTGTTTTTATTAGTTTTAAATTATTTCTTTTTGTCACTTTTGACAAAATTAGTTGTGTTTCTGTTAGAAAACAGGAGAAAAATTTATTTTATTTAAAAATTTATTTTCCTTAGTTTTGTATGAAACCTTCTATATGTCATAGTTAGAGTTTTATAAAAGCTTTTTATTTGTTTCTTTTTGCAAATAAAATTTTATGAAAAAAATACTTTCTGTTAACTTAGTTGTTTTAATTTTTATTTTCTGTTAAATTATTAGTTTAGTGTTTTAATTGCTGTTAAGTTTTTTTACTTAGGGCAAAACTATGTTAGATGCTTGTAGCAAAGTCATAGATTTTCGTTAGTAGTTTTTCTTTCTAGTTTTATTTGAAGCTTCTTTGGACTTTGTTGGAGTTTTATTATTGAGTTTTTATTGTTTTAATTGTTATTATGAGTGTTAAAATTGTTTGCTAGGATGTTTGCTTATATGAATGCTATGTTTGACTATATAGATTTTCAACGGAGAGACGATTAGTTCTACCAAGTCATTTTCCGACAAAGATTGTTATCTTCATCAAGTATTACCGAGCAAGTTCACTTTGACCATGTTTTTCATACCTATGTGTTTTATTGCATCTAGTGTCATCTTCGCAACAATCCCTCCAGTAGTGACATTGAATCCTTGTAGTTGAGTAGTATGCATGATGTAGGAACCCATCACCATGTTACCAAGCCCGGGACGTTATTTATTTTAATGCTACGCTATAGTAGACGGGGTTGGTATGAGAGCTCGGGAGTGGTGTGAGAATGGAGGATCTACGTCAATGACGACAACTCCATGATGGAATCTGCAAGGACTGCATCTTCAAGGCCTCAAGACTTCAAGACTCGAGACAAGAATTCAATACACACTCATTGGGTGAAGGACGGTTGACGGGCACCTGGAGAAACCAGTGGTTGGCGGGATGCATGGAGAAGCGCCATGACATCTTGCGGAAAGCTTCACCCAGACTCAAAGAGACGGAAGAATACTTCATGCCCGGAAGCTTACATGCAACCGCAAGTCACTATGGGCTCGGCTTGGTTGACCTTAGTTGTGACCCTGGCTGGGGCGGTGCTAGCAGATGTAGAACTACGGTAGGATTGGATGAGCACCGGACGGTGGTCGAGGAACTCTTCGAAGACCATGTTTGATCGTCTTGTTCTCAAACACCTGAAGTGCGAGAACGTAAAAGAGGATCAAATCTTGCGGGTAAAGTGTACAAACCTCTGCAGAGGGTTTAAACCTAATCGATTAGCCGTGTCTCCGATTACGGACAATTTGAGCATCTGGACTGGATCTATCTCGGAACTCTCAACACCGGATGATAACTTAATTGTGGGCAACTTATGATGAATTTGGGCTATGAGACATCGGTTGGCGGAACCATGTCATGATAGAAAACTCTATAGTACAGACTTCATTTATTCCTTTGATGTAGGGAAAATAAAACCAACTTTTACGCAAACAAAACTCGAGATCTGAGCCACAAAGCCATACTGCATATAGTATAGTTTATCATCTGTTTTCTCTTATTGTGATCTTGCCGGTACATTCAATGTACTGACCTACACGGCTGCAACGTATCATGTTGCAGATATTTCCTCGACGAGTAAGAGTTACGATACAGGGTTACGATCTACACTCAACCTGCCGATGGCGTTGATGGGACTCCACACCCGTTGTTGTTTCCGCTGAGACATATGAGGTATATATCAGTTTTACGTTATTTATACATGTGATTGCACTTTGATATATACATTGATGTACTGTGTGTGCCAGCATACTGATCCAGGGATGGCACGGATACACAGAGGCTTGACCGTCAGAGGTCGGGTCGCTACAAGCAACCTTTGGGGACGAAACTCCGCCGCCACGAGGCGGAACCTTGGCGGAACCAATCTAGGGCTCCGGTAGAGCTGTTGTGCCGGGGAAACTTCCCTCCTGGAGGGGGAAATCATCGCCATCGTCGTCACCAACGCCCCTCTCATCGGGATAGGGAAATCTCCATCAACATCTTCACCAGCACCATCTCCTCTCAAAACCCTAGATCATCTCTTGTATCCAATTCTTGTCTCCAAGTCCGGGATTGGTACTAGTAGGTTGCTAGTAGTGTTGATTACTCGTTGTAGTTGATGCTAGTTGGTTTATTTGGTGTAAGATCATATGTTCAGATCCATTATGCATATTAATACCCCTCTGATTATGAACATGAATATGCTTTGTGAGTAGTTACGTTTGTTCCTGAGGACATGGGAGAAGTCTTGCTATTAGTAGTCATGTGAATTTGGTATTCGTTCGATATTTTGATGAGATGTATGTTGTCTAGCCTCTAGTGGTGTTATGTGAATATCGACTACATAACACTTCACCATTATTTGGAACTAGAGGAAAGCATTGGGAAGTAATAAGTAGATGATGGGTTGCTAAAGTAACAAAAGCTTAAACCCTAGTTTATGTGTTGCTTCGTAAGGGGCTGATTTGGATCCATAAGTTTCATGCTATTGTTAGGTTTACCTTAATACTTTTATTGTAGTTGCGGATGCTTGCAATAGAGGTTAATCATAAGTGGGATGCTTGTTCAAGTAAGAACAACACCCAAGCACCGGTCCACCCACATATCAAATTATCAAAGTACCGAACGCGAATCATATGAACGTGATGAAAACTAGCTTGAAGATATTCCCATGTGTCCTCGGGAGCGCTATTCCTTATATAAGAGTTTGTCCAGGCTTGTCCTTTGCTAGAAAAGGATTGGGAGACCTTGCTGCACTTTATTTACTGTTGTTACTTGTTGCTCGTTACAATTTATCATATCACAAAACTACCTGTTACCACTTATTTCAGTACTTGTAGAGAATACCTTGCTGAAAACCGCTTATCATTTCCTTCTGCTCCTCGTTGGGTTCGACACTCTTACTTATCGAAAGGACTACGATAGATCCCCTATACTTGCAGGTCATCAAGACTCTTTTCTGGCGCCGTTGCCGGGGAGTGAAGCGCCTTTGGTAGGTGGAATTTCGTAAGGAAAATATATATATAGTGTGCTGAAATTTACTGTCACTTGTTACTATGGAAAGTAATCCTCTGAGGGGCTTGTTCGGGGTATCTTCACCCTGACCAGTAGAGCAAAGAATTGCTCCTCAACCTATTGAAACTACTGAAAATGAAATTATTCCCTTTGAAGTTCCTTCGGGTATGTTAGAAAAACTTCTTGATAACCCTTTTACAGGAGATGGAACAAAGCATCCTGATGAACACCTAATGTATGTGGATGAAGTTTGTGGATTATTTAAGCTTGCAGGTATACCCGATGATGTTGTTAAGAAGAAGGACTTCCCTTTATCTTTGAAGGGAGACGCATCGACATGGTATAGGCTATGTGATGATACGGGATCATGGAACTATAAACGAATGAAGTTGGAATTTCATCAAAAGTATTATCCTATGCATCTTGTTCATCGTGATCGCAATTATATATATAATTTTTGTCCTCGCGAAGGAGAAAGCATCGCTCAAGCTTGGGGGAGGCTTATATAAATGTTATATTCATGCCCCAATCAAGAGCTCTCAAGAGAAATAATTCTTCAAAACTTTTATGCTCGGCTTTCTGAAAACAATCGCATCATGCTCGATACTTCTTGTGCTGGCTCTTTTATGATGAAGACTATTGAAATCAAATGGAATTTATTGGATAGAATTAAACGCAACTCTGAAGATTGGGACCTCGACGAAGCTAAGGAGTCAGGTATGACACCTAAGTTTGATTGTGTTAAATCTTTTATGGATACCGATATTTTCCCTAAATTTAGCACTAAATATGGACTTGACTCTGAGATAGTAGCTTCTTTCTATGAATCTTTTGCTACTTATGTTGATCTCCCCAAGGATAAGTGGTTTAAATATCATCCTCCCATAGAAGTAAAAGTAGCTGCACCTACTAAAGTTGAAGAAAAGACTGTCACTTATAATGATCCTGTTGTTCCTACTTATTATGTTGAGAAACCACCTTTCCCTGTTAGGATAAAGGATCATGCTAAAGCTTCAACTGTGGTCCTGAGCAAGTCAAAGTTGAACCTAATATTGCTATTGTTAAAGATCTCTTGGCTGATAATATTGATGGGCATGTTATTCATTTCTGCGGTGAAACTGCTAGAATTGCTAAACCTTGTGCTAAAGATAAACATAGACCTGTGGTAGGCGTGCCTGTTACTTCTGTTAAAATAGGAGATCATTGTTGTCATGGCTTATGTGATATGGGTGCTAGTTCTAGTGTTATACCGCATACTTTATACGAAGAAATTAAGCATGAAATTGCACCTGCTGAGTTAGAAGATATTGATGTCACAATTAAACTTGCCAATAGAGATACTATATCAACAATGGAAATTGTTAGAGATGTTGAAGTCTTGTGTGGGAAAACTAAATATCCTGCTGATTTTCTTGTTCTTGGTTCCCCACAAGATAGCTTTTGTCCCATTATTTTTGGTAGACCCTTCTTGAACACCGTTAATGCTAAGATAGACTGCGAAAAGAAAGTTGTTACTATTGGCTTGGATGATATGACTCGTGAGTTTAATTTCTCTAAATTTAGTAGACAACACCATGAAGAAGAATTTCCTAGTAAGGATGATATTATTGGTCTTTCTTCTATTTCCGTACCTCCTAGTGATCCTTTAGAACTATATTTGCTAGACCATGAAAATTATATGTTTATGAATGAAAGAAGGGAAATAGATGAAGTATTCTTTGAACAGGAACCTATTATGAAACACAATTTGCCTGTTGAAATCCTAGGGGATCCTCCTCCACCCTAGGGTGATCTCTTGTTTGAGCTTAAACCTTTGCCTGATAATCTTAAATATGCTTATCTTGATGAAAAGAAGATATATCCTGTTATTATTAGTGCTAACCTTTCAGAGCATCAAGAAGAAAGATTATTGAAAACTCTGAAGAAGCACCGTGCTGCTATTGGATATACTCTTGATGATCTTAAGGGAATTAGTCCCACTCTATGTCAACATAAAATAAATTTGGAAGAAGATGCCAAACCAGTTCGTGATCATCAACGAAGGCTAAATCCTAAGATGAAGGAAGTGGTAAGAAAAGAAATACTAATGCTCCTTGAGGCAGTTATAATTTATCCTGTTGCTGATAGTCAGTGGGTAAGTCATGTCCATTGTGTCCCTAAGAAGGGAGGTTTTACTGTTGTTCCTAATGATAAAGATGAACTGATTCCGCAAAGAATTATTACAGGTTATAGGATGGTAATTGATTTCCGCAAATTAAATAAAGCTACTAAGAAAGATCATTACCCCTTACCTTTTATCGATCAAATGCTAGAAAGACTATGCAAACATACACATTATTACTTTCTAGATGGTTATTCTGGTTTCTCTCAAATACCTGTGTCAGCTAAAGATCAATCAAAGACCACTTTTACATGCCCTTTTGGTACTTTTGCTTATAGACGTATGCCCTTTGGTTTATGTAATGCACCTGCTACCTTTCAAAGATGCATGATGGCTATATTCTCTGACTTTTGTGAAAATATTTGTGAGGTTTTCATGGATGACTTTTCCGTCTATGGATCTTCTTTTGATGATTGCTTGAGCAACCTTGTTCGAGTTTTGCAGAGATGTGAAGAAACTAATCTTGTCTTGAATTGGGACAAGTGCCACTTTATGGTTAATGAAGGTATTGTCTTGGGGCATAAAGTTTTTGAAAGAGGTATGGAAGTTGATAAAGCCAAGGTTGATGCTATTGAAAAGATGCCATGTCCCAAGGACATCAAAGGTATAAGAAGTTTCCTTGGTCACGCCGGATTTTATAGGAGGTTCATTAAGGACTTCTCAAAATTCTCTCAGCCTCTGACTAATTTATTACAAAAAGATATACCATTTGTCTTTGATGATGATTCTGTAGAAGCATTTGAAATACTTAAGAAAGCATTGATCTCTGCACCTATTGTTCAGCCACCTGATTGGAATTTACCCTTTGAAATTATGTGTGATGCTAGTGACTATGCTGTAGGTGCTGTTCTAGGGCAAAGAGTTGATAAGAAATTGAATGTTATCCATTATGCTAGTAAGACCCTAGACAATGCTCAAAGGAATTATGCTACTACTGAAAAAGAACTCTTAGCAGTTGTATTTGCTTGTGATAAGTTCAGACCTTATATTGTTGATTCTAAAGTAACGATTCACACTGATCATGCTGCTATTAAATATCTTATGGAAAAGAAAGATGCTAAACCTAGACTTATTAGATGGGTTCTCATGCTACAAGAATTTGATTTGCATATTGTTGATAGAAAGGGAGCTGAGAACCCCATTGCAGACAACTTGTCTAGATTAGAAAATGTTCTTGATGACCCACTACCTATTGATTATAGCTTTCCTGATGAGCAATTAAATGTCATAAGTACTTCTGGTAGTACTCCATGGTATGGTGATTATGATAATTATATTGTTGCTAAATTTATACCACCTAGTTTCACATACCAACAAAAGAAAAAGTTTTTCTACGATTTGAGACATTACTTTTGGGATGACCCACATCTTTATAAAGAAGGAGTAGATGGTGTTATTATACGTTGTGTACCTGAGCATGAACAGGAACAGATCCTACGCAAGTGTCACTCCGAAGCTTATGGAGGACACCATGCTGGAGATAGAACTTCACATAAGGTATTGCAATCCGGTTTTTATTGGCCTACTATCTTCAAGGATGCCCGTAAGTTTGTCTTGTCATGTGATGAATGTCAAAGAATTGGTAATATTAGTAGACATCAAGAAATGCCTATGAATTATTCACTTGTTATTGAACCATTTGATGTTTGGGGCTTTGATTATATGGGACCTTTTCCTGCCTCTAATGGATATACACATATTTTAGTTGTTGTTGATTACATTACTAAGTGGGTAGAAGCTATTCCAACTAGTAGTGCTAATCATAACACTTCTATTAAAATGCTTAAAGAAGTTATTTTTCCGAGGTTTGGAGTCCCTAGATATTTAATGACTGATGGTGGTTCACATTTTATTCATGGTGCTTTCCGTAAAATGCTTGCTAAGTATGATGTTAATCATAGAATTGCATCTCCTTATCACCCACAGTCCAGTGGTCAAGTAGAATTGAGTAATAGAGAACCCAAATTAATTTTGCAAAATACTGTCAATAGGTCTAGAAAGAATTGGTCCAAGAAACTTGATGATGCATTATGGGCCTATAGAACTGCATATAAAAATCCTATGGGTATGTCTCCGTATAAAATGGTTTATGGAAAAACATGCCACTTACCTCTCGAACTAGAACATAAGGCATATTGGGCTATTAAAGATCTCAACTATGAGTTCAAACTTGCCGGTGAGAAGAGGTTATTTGATATTAGCTCACTTGATGAATGGAGAACCCAAGCTTATGAAAATGCCAAGTTGTTTAAAGAAAAAGTTAAAAGATGGCATGACAAAAGGATACAAAAGCGTGAGTTTAACGTAGGTGATTATGTATTGCTATAGAACTCTCGTTTAAGATTTTTTGCAGGGAAACTTCTCTCTAAATGGGAAGGCCCTTACGTTATCGAGGAGGTCTATCGTTCCGGTGCCATAAAATTCAACAACTTCGAAGGCACAAATCCGAAGGTGGTAAACGGTAAAAGAATTAAACATTATATCTCAGGTAATCCCATAAATGTTGAAACCAATATTGAAACTGTAACCCCAGAGGAATACATAAGGGACACTGTCCAGAACGTTTCAGACTCCGAAAAGGAATAGGTATGTGGTGCGGTAAGTAAACCGACAACAAAACAGTTTTTAAAGCAATATTTCTCCATTTTGGAATATTTAGAAAAATAGAAAAATAAATAGCAGTCCGGAAAGGACACGAGGGCCCCACAAGGGTGGAGGGCGCGCCCCCTACCTCGTGGGCACCTCGTGTGCCTTCCTGACTCCGTTTTCTTGCACGTTACGTATTTTGGTCGGTAAAAATTCATTATATATTCTCCCGAAGGTTTTGACCACCGTATCACGCAATTATCCTCTGTTCTTGTTTCGAGTTGTTTTCTGTCAGGGTTGTCGAGGCCAGGCATCATGTCGTCCCCCTCCTTCAACAATGGTGACAACGATGCTTGGCTAATGAAGATAGATCTAAAGAGGGAAGAACCCATGGAGATCAACAAGGATGAAAGGATCAAGAAGGTCACGGAGAATCAAGCTCCGGCAGCAGAAGACATCCTTCAACTTGATCATAATCTTCTTACCCCAACTGAGATCGAAGCTTTCATGATGATTGAGTTAGCTCGTATACAGAACAAGTATCTTACACGTTAAAATATTTTTTTGAAGGAGGATATTGTTGCACTCAAGGGCATTATCCGCAAGCTGGAGGACCTCTTACGCTCGATGTGCGACTATCCATCACCATCATCCCCTCCACCTTCTCCATCAACAAAGAAGGAGACATAATCACATGGGTATGGGCACTCCCCTTGGCAAATGTCAAGCTTGGGGGAGGTGCCCCGGTATCGTATCATAACCACATCTCCTATCTTTACCATCTTTCTTAGTTCGATCCTATTAGTAGCATCTTGATCTAGTAGAATAAAGTTTATGGCATGATCTAGTTTTGAGTTTTGCTTTATGATCTCTCTATGTAATCAAGTCCGTGAGCTATATAATAAAGATTAGTGTTGAGTAAAGGTCTTGATTGTTTTGCCATGATCTTGAGTGAATAAGAGAAAAGAGAAAATAATAAAAAGAAACAAAGAGTTCATATTGATCTTATTGAGAGTAATGACTTCACATAGAAAGAGTGTGATGATTAAAAGTTGTTGGGAGTTGGCAAACATAGCTTTGGTCATCGTTGCAATTAATAGGAAGTAATAAGGAAAGACAGGTTTCACATATAAATATATTATCATTGACATCTTTTATGATTGGGAGCACTCATTAAAATATGACATGCTAAAGAGTTGATATTGGACAAGGAAGACAACGTAATGAGTTATGTTTTCTTATAATCTGAGATAAAGTATATTTTCATGGATCATCCAACATGTTGAGCTTGCCTTTCCCCCTCATGCTATCCAAATTCTCAGCACCAAGTAGAGATACTACTTGTGCTTCCAAAAATCCCGAAACCAGTTTTGCCATGAGAGTCCACCATACCTACCTATGGATTGAGTAAGATCCTTCAAGTCATTGGTGCAAAGAAATAAAAATTGCTCTCTAAATATGTATGACTTATTAGTGTGGGAGAAAATAAGCTTTATATGATCTTGTGATGTGGAAGAAATAAAAGCGACGGACTGCATAATAAAGTTTCATATCACAAGGGGCAATATAAAGTGGCGTTCTTTCGCATTAAGATTTTGTGCATCCAACCATAAAAGCGCATGGCAACCTCTGCTTCCCTCTACGAAGGGCCTATCTGTTACTATCATCTCCTACCTTATGCAAGAGTCATGGTGATCTTCACCTTTCCTTTTTCATTTTATCCTTTAGCAAGCACAGGGTGTTGGAAAGATCCTGATAGATATATCTAATTGGATGTAGGGGGCATGATTTATTATTGTTGACATTACTCTTGAGGTAAAAGGTTGGGAGGCGAAACTATAAGCCCCTATCTTTCTCTGTGTCCGATTAAAACTCCGTAACCACGAGTATCGTGTAAGTGTTAGCAATTATGAAAGATTAAATGATAGTTGAGTATGTAGACTTGCTATTGAGCTCTGACATAGACTCTTTCTGATGTTATGATAAATTGCAATTGCTTCAATGACTGAGATTATAGTTTGTTGGTTCTTAATAAAGTTTGTGATTCATACTTTTGCATTGTGAATAGATTATTACTTGAGCATAAGAAATCATATGACAATATCTATATATGTTGTTGTTATGAGAATAATCATGATGCCTTCATGTCCGTATTTTATTTTTATCGACACCTCTACCTCTAAACATGGGGACATATTTATCGTTATCGGCTTTCGCTTGAGGACAAGCGAGGTCTAAGCTTGGGGAGTTGATACGTCCATTTGGCATCATGCTTTTATATCGATATTTATTACATTATGGGATGTTATTAGATGTTATGTCACAATACTTATGCCTATTCTCTCTTGTTTTACAAGGTTTACATAAGGAGGGAGAATGCCGGCAGCTGGAATTCTGGGCTGGAAAAGGAGCAAATATTAGAGACCTATTCTGCACAACTCCAAAAGTCCTGAAACTCCACAAAAGTCATTTTTGGAAATAATAAAAAATATTGAGCGGAAGAAGTTCACCAGAGGGGGGCCCACCTGTCCACGAGGGTGGGTGCGCGCCCTACCCCCCAGGGCGCGCCCGCTACCTCGTGGGCCCCCCGTTGGCTCTTTGATGGCCATCTTCTGCTATATGAGGTCTTTCGTCGAGCAAAAAATCATAAGCAACCTTTCGGGACGAGACTCCGCCGCCACGAGGCGGAACCTTGGAGGAACCAATCTAGGGCTCCGGCAGAGCTCTTCTGTCGGGGACACTTCCCTCCGGGAGGGGGAAAATCATCGCCATCTTCATCACCAACGCTCCTCTCATCGGGAGAGGGCAATCTCCATCAACATCTTCACCAGCACCATCTCATCTCAAAACCCTGGTTCATCTCTTGTATCCAATCCTTGTCTCCAAGTCCGGGATTGGTACTACCAGGTTGCTAGTTGTGTTGATTACTCCTTATAGTTGATGCTAGTTGGTTTATTTGGTGGAAGATCATATGTTCAGATCCTTTATGCATATTAATACCCCTCTGATTATGAACATGAATATGCTTCGTGAGTAGTTACGTTTGTTCCTGAGGACATGGGAGAAGTCTTGCTATTAGTAGTCATTTGAATTTGGTATTCGTTCGATATTTTGATGAGATGTATGTTGTCTAGCCTCTAGTGGTGTTATGTGAACGTCGACTACATAACACTTCACCATTATTTGGGCCTAGAGGAAGGCATTGGGAAGTAATAAGTAGATGATGGGTTTCTAGAGTGACAAAAGCTTAAACCCTAGTTTATGCGTTGCTTCGGAAGGGGCTGATTTGGATCCATATGTTTCATGCTATGGTTAGGTTTACCTTAATACTTTTGTTGTAGTTGCGGATGCTTGCAATAGAGGTTAAACATAAGTGGGATGCTTGTTCAAGTAAGAATAGCACCCAAGCAATGGTCCACCCACATATCAAATTATCAAAGTACCGAACGGGAATCATATGAACGTGATGAAAACTAGCTTGACGATATTCCCATGTGTCCTCGGGAGCGCTTTTCCTTATATAAGAGTTTGTCCAGGCTTGTCCTTTTCTACAAAAGGATTGGGCCACCTTGTTGCACTTTATTTACTTTTGTTACTTGTTGCTCGTTACAATTTATCTTATTACAAAACTACCTGTTACCACTTACACTACAAAAAAAGACACATCCGTGACATTTTGGGCCGAACGAATTTTTTTTCTGTCATACATATGACACTTCTATGACGATAATTGTGACAAAACCCGGTATCATCATAGATGTTGTGGGCTCCTACTTCTATAACAAAAAATCATGACAGAAAATGGGCTTTTCGTCCTGGGCGGGCCGGAGAAGCAGCTGCATGACATTCTTTGGGCCGTCCATGACGGAAAAAACCGTGGTAGAAGCGAGGGGGAGGAAAATTTCGGGGAGTTCCCGGTTACGGTGGGAGGTCGGGGCCGAAGCGATGCGCGTTTCTCTCGTACACGTGCGAGGCGTTGGCTCTAACTGAACCCGAGCGAGGTGTTGGGCTCTAACAGAACCCGAGCGATTGCACTGCAGGCTACGACATCGAACCCGAGCGATCGATCGACGGTCGTTAATCGAACCCGATCGAGCGATTCTTCGCCATCTGCTGCTAATCAAGCCGATCAATTGGATGAACAGTGAGCGCTGCGGGGGGGGAGGGGGGTAGGGTATGGATGAACAGTGAGCGGTGGCGTTGCCTCTGGATGAACAGGACACCGTGGTGTGGAGGGCTGGATGAACAGTAGAAGGTGGGGTGGCCGTGGAGGGGTGGATGAACAGGACCCCGTGGTGTGGAGGGCTGGATGAACAGTAGACGGTGGGGTGGCCGTGGAGGGGTGGTTGAATAGCACCCCGTGGTGTGGAGGGCTGGATGAACAGTTGACGGTGGAGGGGTGCCCGTGGAGGGGTGGTTGAACAGTAGCCGGTGGAGTAGCGCACGGTGGAGGCTAGATGAACAGGAGCCCGTGGAGGCTGGAGGAGGTCGACGGTAGCCCGTGGAGGCTGGAGGAGGTTGACGGTGGAGATGAACAGTATCCCGTGGAGTCCCGTTTTGCCATACGCCACACCCCTCCCGATGAACAGGACCCCCGTTTCGGCCGTAGCGCTCCAACACAAGTCCGTTTCGTCCGTTTTGCGGTACGCCACACCGCTCCCGATCAACAGGACCCCCGTTTCGACCGTAGGAGGTATGTTTCCTCCGTTTTGCGGTACGCCACACCCCTCCCGATCAACAGGACCCCCCGTTTCGACCGTAGGAGGTCCATTTCCTCTGTTTTGCGGTACGCCACACCCCTCCCGATCAACAGGACCCCGTTCCGAATGTAGGAGGTCTGTTTCCTCCGTTGTGCGGTATGCCAGGCCTCGTTTCCATCGCCTGTTCCGTCCAAGCCGGTTGGCTCCCACACGTTCCGTTGCCTCCAGATGAACACGACGCATTCCGTTGCCTCCCGATGAACACGACGCATTCCATTGCCTCCCCATGAACACGATGCATTCCGTTGCCTCCCAATGAACACGACGCATTCCGTTGCCTCCCCATGAACGCGACGACGACGCTGTTTCTCCGTTACGACCCAGCCATGTACACGAGCCCTGGCCGTACGTATGTGTGAGTAGGCGTTCGAGACCCTGCCCGTATGTAGGTATGTGCCCGTATTTTCTTTCTTCCACCCTCGCCGCTGTACGTACGTGTACATGCTACGTGCGCGCCTCTACATCCACCAGTATATATGTACGTACACGTTCGCGACCAGAATGACAATGCTACGTACGCTTTGACCAGGTGGGTCCCGACTGTCAGGCACTTCCTTGCGTGCGAAGATGTAGCTGGTGGGTCCCAGCAGTCAGGGGGTGAATCGTTTTTTTTACCCGGACACACTTCCTTGCGTGCGAAGATGTAGCTGGTGGGTCCCAGCAGTCAGGGGGGCGAATCATTTTTTTTGCCCGGACGCACCTCCTTGCGTGCGAAGGTGTCGCTGGTGGGTCCCGACGGTCAGGGGGCGAATCATTTTGTTTTTTTTTGCCCGGACGCACTTCCTTGCGTGCGAAGATGTAGCTGGTGGGTCCCAGCAGTCAGGGGGAAACGTTTTTTTCGCGAAATATAGTAGCCCGTCCGGTGGATCCCAGCTGTCAGGTGGAGGAATCATTATTTTCCGTGTAATAAGGAGGCACTTCTTTGCTGCGGCCGTGGACCCAGCTGTCAGCCTCTCCACGTACAGTCCATGTCTGATGGAAGTCGTTCCTTGACCACGTTGACCACGCCGCGCCGAGAGCACCAGGGCGGTGGATGACGGCGAGGCCTCGGAAGGGGACGACGGGGAGCCGGGGAAGACGCGGCAGTGGAAGCCCGCGCGGAGTGGAGTACGAGGGTTCACTGGTTCAGCTGCGGTGTGAGCCTGCCGTCGCCGCAGGGCCTCGCTAGCGGTGGGAATAGTAGGGGGCGGTGAGGCCTCCGCGGCAGCACAGCCGTCCACGGGAGGCAGGAGCATGCGGCACGACCGGCGCTGCTTTGGGCGGCTGGAGCAAGAAGACCAGAGGTTGAAGAAGCACTATGGCCATTGGATGGACATCGTACGGTCACTGGAGCTAGAATCGTTCATATTGACTAAAGTTGACAAAGGCCCCCGACCCAGTCAACTTAGTAGGCCCACAAGTCAGCCTCCCACCATGGTGGATCCCAGCTAGTAGGGGGAGTATTCATTTTTTTGTGCTTAATAAGGAGGCACTTCCGGTGGGTCCGAGCTGACAGCGGGGGAACGTTTTTTTCACGAAATACGCTGGCCCGTCCGGTGGGTCCCAGCAGTCAGGGGGGAAACGTTTTTTCGCGAAATAAGGTGGCCCGTCCGGTGGGTCCCCGTTGTCAGGTGGAGGAATAATTATTTTGCGCGTAATAAGGAGGCACTTCCTTACGGCCGCCTGGACCCAGCTGTCAGCCTCTCCACGTACAGTACTCTTCCGATGGAAGTCGGTCGTTGACCACGTTGACCACACCGCGCCAAGAGCACCAGGGCGATGGTCTAGACGACGGCGAGGCCTAGGAAGGGGACGATGCGGAGCCGGGGAAGACGCAGCAGTGGAAGCCCGCGCGGAGAGGAGTACGAGGGTTCACTGGTTCGGCTATGGTGTGAGGCTGCCGTCGCTGCAGAATAACAGGGGGTGTGGGTGAGTAGAGGGATGGCCTGGCCAGCGGTGGGAGTAGTACGGGGCGGTGAGGCCTCCGCGGCATCACAGCCGACCAAGGGAGGCAGGAGCACGCCACACGACCGGCGCTGCTTTGGGCGGCTGGAGCAAGAAGACCAGAGGTTGAAGAAGCACTACGGCCGTTGGATGGACATCATACGATCACTGCAGCTAGAATCGTTTATATTGACTAAGTTGACAAAGCCCTTGGTACGCGTCAACTTAGTAGGCCCACAGCTCGGATTTGGCAGAGAATATATAGCCCATTTGCAATTTGTAAGAATGTACAGCCCATTTTTTAATTCTAATGGAATTTACTACAGCCCATTTACAGTTTGTTAAAAGTACAACCCAACTTCTAGCTAGGACAACGATTAATAATTTCAAACAACCGCTCAAAACAGAATTAAAAAAAAAATTCCTACATTTAATGGGATCCCAAATATTTTTATCCAAAATTTCTAGTCAGGTTAAATATAATTTCAAAATAAAGTTGTATTACATTAAAATCCAACAAAATATTGCGCGCGCAACAAGTAATGAAATAAAAATTTCCAAATTCCAAAAATAATATATTTTTCAAACTAATTACGTGTTTGGTGCATAGTAATTGCCCAGTTATTATAATTACATCCCATTTATTATTTCTTAAAGTCCATTTTCTTGTTAAGCCTAATGCATACCTCCTAGGAAACTTTGCAGCCCAGCGGGGCGGATAACAAGTTGACCCAGATATTGTGTAGAACTGTCGGCCCAGTTGCATTGCTGATGTTGAAAAAAAAGGCTTGTGTAGTACAGTACAACCTAACATGCTTACTCAGCCCACATTCAGCGACGCCAGAAAGGCCGAAACAAGTCTTCTGTACAATTTTTTGAAGTCACTGAGCTCAGTTAATAACTTAAGAAAAAAGTTAGATTACAGTGGAACCTAATTAAAAGCTGTCACGAGCAAATAAATAATTCAACGGGTCCCACTTGTGCGTGTGCGCACGCGTGTGTGTGTGTGTGTGTGTGTGTGTGTGTGTGTGTGTGAGAGAGAGAGAGAGACCCATCGGTCGATGCTCATAAATACATATTGAATGTTGTGCATCGGTCGATGCTCGGAAATATCTTGAATGTTGTGCAAAGAAAACAGACAGACAACACAATAAGTTCTGCTAGCACATTAAGTTGACGTACAGCCCTTTCTAAAAAAAGTTCAGGTACAAAATTAGAACAGGTCACAATCAAATGTACTGGCATATCAGTGCTTCAGACCCATAGCTCGGATTTAACTAGTACTATCTGACAAGATTTAGTTGTTACCTCAAATTAGAGCACATCCAGGCAGCCAGCCCTACCTCTTCTCCCACAGAAGCAGTGGCCTCCGCTGCGCGATGGAGTAGGCCCTGTGCCATCCATCCTTCCGAGAAACACGGGGAAAGTCTGACGTTGACTCCTATAATGGACGTCGTCGTCGGACCCTGGCACCAGCAGCGGCGGCAGGACTTCGATTGATGGATTGACCACTTCTTCGACATGCACGAACACTCGATACAGGTACATCCCTAACATGGTCCGCGGCGGCCTTGGTTGCGACAAATAGTACAACCCCGGTTCCTGCACCGGTATCTCAACACCAATCATCTTCGCTATGGTGGACGGCTTCTTCATCCATGCCATAACCATCAGAGCCCAGCTGTCTGGAGGAACAAACATACTTACAAGCTCACCTCCAAGGTCGTTGATAAGCTCGTTCATGGACTCGTTGTTCCAAGCACGTCGAGGCATGTCGTGGAAGGTAAGATTTGTTAAAAACTGAAGCTCAGAGGGCACCGAGCCCCATCCTGGGTGCCACCGATCAAAGCTCACCAGCGCGCCATCGCAGAACAAATGCCGGGAAGATTCAAACACATGACTGCAGTCGAAAGTTGTCCGGAACCTGACAAAGAAATCAGCCGATGGCGGACAGACTTCGACGAGCAAGTCACTTATTTGGATGTAGTGTGCAATGCCAAGAGCTTTAGCAAGGTCGTCCGGCGAGACGGGAGGCCGTTCGCCGTTGATGGTTACCATCAGCACTTTGCCGGCAAATTGGTCGTCAAGCACCAACATACCACTATTGAGCGACAGCACACAGCGACCGAAGGCAGGACGGACCTCAGGATCTCCGGCTCAGAGATCCGCGTTGACTGGTGACATGATAGTGCGCTTGAGTACAGGGAGTACAGGAGGGGGATTTGGGGGAACTGGAGTAGGAATCGAGATTCCAGAGGTGGGGAGGGCGGAGACGGGGATGAAAAGGTAGCATGAATTTTGAGCACGCGCTAATATGCTCTCGACGCTAAGCGCACGAAAACACCGTGGTGCCCACATGTCGGCCTAAGAGTCCTTATTCTTTCTTTTTGGAGAGCCCGGCCTTTTTTAGGATCTTTTGAGAGACCGCCCGAGAGTCATAATTGACATGTTTGGCATTGTGTTACTACTCGCCCATATTCAACGACACCTCACCGCCCAAACAAGTGTACATCATCGAAAAGACAGTGAGCTCAAATTTTATAACTTGAAAAAGGAGATATACTTTGAACATCGGAGAATGGTGATGCCCTCATTTATCCCACCAGTGAGTTCGAGACAATAAACAGTTCAAACAATGATATATACAACATTCAAACACCGACTAGTGACTACTATCGACATAAACAAAGAAGACATGATAGTTCATAAGAAGTCTTGCTACACCACCAAAACGCACCCATCTGCAGCGCTCAGACTCTCATAATCCAGACGAGAATGACATTCTAAACAGAAGCAAATATTGCATAGAAAGAGTGACATAGACGAGGATGACCAATTGACAAGGAATATGCATAACAAAAGAAAGAACTACCCATCCAGAACCAGCAGCAAAGACAACAAAGTCATTCGAAGGGATGATCCAACACCATCATAATTTGCAGCCCCGCTTCAACGACCAGTGATCCGGAGACACCAGTACTCCACCCTTTTGATGCAACAGCCGAATTACCTATCAACCTGAAGGCTTGAACCACATCACTGCCTGTCGTAATTGAGACATCCAAGGATCAAAGTTAATCCGGATGCTTTTGTCATTCTCACCTTCTTTTGGCTGCAGGCTGTATCATTGACAATCAGGGGAGTTTGCTCCCGAACTCCTAGGGCTCGTCGTGTAGACACAGTTTTGCATAGCAAACAGAGCCTCTCTGCCTTCAAGGTCCTTGCCAATGGTGATCTCCTAGTTAATCGGATAATTGAGTCCGAGAAACAGAGAGTGTGAACCAAGGCTGTTTACCCGCCTCCAACTAACAAATCTTAAAGGCCCCAACAAGCTGGTATCCTGCTCATAGACGTAACAGCCACTGTCCGGATACTCATGTATTACACGGTGCTTGTATACAGTGGGGTTTTTGCAATATAACTTTTCCGGCTCATGTGTCCGAATGATCATCAGTCCTTTGTCGTCGTCTGATCGAGCGAGGAACTAGTTGTGCTTCCCTGTTTTTGGCAAAGGTGGTGTGATTACAAAGGGCAGTAACTATAGGGACACTGCATCATATCAAAAAGGACAGGCATTGTTAATGTAAGATCAGCATTGTTCAGAGTATGAGTAGGATAATGCAAGAAACAACATTGATATGTCCTTGTTGGAACAGGGAGGAAAATACAGGGAAATGTATATTGGGTGCGAAAATATAGAAGTGCCATGCATGGTTATACTCATGTTATCTCGCAATTGATTCTTCACAGGAAACTACCATGTCATGCATGTTATGTAATCATGTTCTGTCTTCACAAACAAATTCTTCAAGGTAACTAACAGACCATGCATTGTTATATACTCGTGTTCTGTGGGAATTTTTTTTTGTGAGGATATTATTCTAGCCATTGATTGCTGAAGGGCGAATATAGGTATGTACACATGGTAAGCATTGCAGGATTTCACTATTTCCAAATATAGAGTTCTCTATATGCACATTTACTTCCCTAATGTATGGTTAGATGAAACCAACAGTGTGCTGCATGTTTCTACATCATGAAAATGAGGAAACTAACATGGCCATTGATACACACTCATATTTAATAGTAGTATATAGATTACTGTAAAATAAGGATAATATCCATATATTCCTAACCGTTTGATTATTCAGGGTACAAATTGGCTGTAATGACATGGTCACAATCGCATGAATTAATTCATTCCAAATATAGCTGATTTACGGCGTATCTAATATATTGCCATAGTTCTATTCAAATTCTGCTCAAACAGGGATATGAGAATCATCACAAAAAGTTCAAACAGTGTCATGGCGTCATCATTAACATGAGATGGAAACAACTTACACACGCCGTCCCAGCAATACGTGGTGCCATCTGCTTTGTCGATCGCCTAGATGATGCCATTGTGTTCAATAGCATCACAGAAGTGTGTGTCAGCTTTGATGATGATCCACTGCGAGCCGAGTTGTCTCCAGCTAAAGAAGGCACAGGCGTAAAGATAGGTGAGTCCGCGGTCGAACAAGGCAATTAGCTTGAAGTCTACGTAATTCGCATGTCGTGTGGGCACTTGGCAGATTACAATCTTCTGCAAAACAAGGTCCGTCCAAATGACGTAGTAATCTAGATGACTTGGACCGCGATGACAATACTCTATATAATCCAACGGAGGAAGGATAATCTCATTGGAGGTCTGGAAGTTCACGAGCACAAACTTTTTACCGTCTTCTCTGAAGGCAGCTGACGGTGTCCTGGACTAGGGGTACTCACCACGTCATCTCCCGATCTGTTAGATTGGGCCGAGGACCCCCATGGCCGTATACTCATGGGCCAGTCCGGACAGCTGCCGCATACAAGGAAGATTCCACAAGACTTGGCGATCAAGACAAGGACTCCTCACCACCGGCGTATTCGGCTAGGACTCTTTTTATCCTAGGCCTCTCGTGCATTATATAAACCGAGGCCAGGCTAGTCGATAGGAGAGAGACAACAACAATCATACCATAGGCTAGCTTCTAGGGTTTAGCCTCTCTGATCCCGTGGTAGATCTACTCTTGTACTACCCATATCATCAATATTAATCAAGCAGGAGTAGGGTTTTACCTCCATCGAGAGGGCCCGAACTCAGGTAAAACATCGTGTCCCTTGTCTCCTGTTACCATCCGCCTAGACGCACAGATTCGAACCCCTACCCAAGATCCACGGTTTTGACACCGACATTGTTTCTTTCATTGAGAGTTCCGCTGTGTGTTCGGCAAAAGGTCGATGGCTCGCCTGCAGATCAATCTGCGACTTGGCATCTTCGTCACCACTGACCGGTCACCTTGGTTCGACCAAGGATCTGTGCCCTACCTCCGATCGTCATGTTCGGATGAGGGCCTTCATCAACATCAGCTCTGATCTCTATCAAGATCATGGAGGAATCATCCAGGGAGCCCGGGGGCTCAACGTCAACATTGCCCTCGGGCGACCGTGCTGTTTTTCTGGGCAGCGAACTTGTATCCGCCGTCACCGCCTCCTCGAGCGTCGGTTTGACGATTGCTTCGGTGGAATAGTGCGGAATTACGTCTACAACAGCCATGCTAAATTTTGTCGAGTTCCGATGGAGGAGTCTCCGACAATCTACGATATACCGGAGCCCTGTCAAATCTGGACGAGAATCTGGACGAGTTTAGGGCGTGGTGTCCAGCTTCTAGCTCGGACCTCCTTTGGAAGATCCAACCGTTGATCCACTGCGGGATTCCTATATCTACCACCCCTAAAAATTTCAGCTCGATCCGACCGTCCAAACTCCGGGAACCTTCCGATTAGTGCATCACTTTTCGGATCTGTTTTGTGCGCAAAACAAATCCGACCCGAATTCGTCCTTTTTACGAACGGGATTTCGGACATCCTTTTTGAAGGAAGTTTTGTATGGGGTATTGTGTTTTGTTCCCAAACACATCCCACTAACTTTAAAATCTTTTGAACATGATCTTCAACATCATGCTGGTGTCAAACCAGTCCGGCACTATTGCTCCACGGCTGCCGACCTGCACTAGACACGTCATCACTTTGTTGGGCCGAGCTCAACTTCTTCAGATCATCAACTCGCCAAGCCGAACAAGAGTCTAGCATCGTGAAGGATAAATCATCACCAACAACGCCGCCCCACGGATTACACGGAGCGGGCATACCGGCATCGCCGCACGGTCGCTTCATCAAGCCGGCATCGACCACGTCACGACCTGCATCGGTAGGGTCGCACTATTGCTTCTTCAAGCTGGTATCCATCACGCCGACCTACTTCGACATATCGGCTGGACCGGGGGCTTCGCCATCTCTTCATCAACCTACTCCAGACACTTCGGCGTCATTAGCCGACCAGCTCTGTCACGTTAGCTGGATCGAGGGCTTTGCCTCGGCGAGCCAACCTTTGCCAGCATTGCCATGCCGTCGTTTTATCGCCCATCAGGCAATGGGTGCGCGGATCGAGTCCCAATTTTGGGAATCACCTTCCTTCGGATAGCTACAACAAATAAACCAGGTGCTATTAATCCTAGTATTTTTTGCTTGTTTGGGTTCATTTTTTCCAAGGAATTATTACTCTGGTTTGTCCATCATATGTACGCAGGTCTATCAAATGGTGGCCGCATTAACGACAGTAGCATGGTGGTTCGGTCAGTTTCCGTACATAGTCCGTGAACGCCGATCCGAGCTCGGACCGACCTGTGAATTCAGGCTTTGCCATGCCTTTACCAAGATCACGCCGACGCCTACAGATCGACATTGACTTGGCGCCAGCCATATTTCTTATATTACTCACTTTGCATAAATTATTTATTATGCAACGATTTTTTTAATTATCATTATTACTATTATCTCCGGTTTGCACCATTTTTTGTGCATAGGAAAATGATCCGGGGACTTCGGCGTCACTCTGCCGGTCTGCATTGACCGTGCTATGTCACCTCTTCGGCGTGTCGAGCTCTCCGCTCCGCCACCTCGGGACCGGCTTGGGGGATGGAACCTTGTCCCGTATCAAGCTCGGACCGCGTCATCAATACCGAACACATTAACCAGCTAAGTCGCTTTGATGCTCAAAGCTTTAATTTCTAACTTGTGTTCGGTTCGACCAAGCATTATACTTTTTTGGAAAAATGTTGCTTGTAAAAAAATTTCTTGTCCAAACTTTATTTGTGACGCATAAATTCAAATACCCAATTCATTTGGGGGCTTCCTTCATGAAGCTTTTCCTCTTGCATATGATTATACTTGTACGGCTTCGCTCCTTGTTCTTGTATTACGCCACAATATTCACCATATTGACTTAAGCGATTTGCAAGCTGGGTTGCCTCGCTCCTGTGTTTACCCCTACGTTCCCGATTGTTAGGCTAGGGAGTAAAGGGAGCACCTCTGCGATTGTCACGATCGGGTCATCCGAGCCGGACCTCAGACTGGGTGAAGCCGAAAGCTAGCGCTCTTATAGTTTTCAATGATGGTCGGCACACAACGGAACTCTGGAGTACAAAAAATCTATTGCACAAGTCTCATAATAACAATGAGCACCGAAGAAAGGTATCAGTGGGGGTACTATTTTCTTTGAAGATGCTTCTTACACTTCGCAGTAATATAGCATAAGTTCCCCGAGCGCTTTTGTCTGTTATGACCTTATGGCCTGATTGCTCGGTTATTGGAAACACCATCGATATTCTCGACGGATGGAGTACATAACACTTTTCGGTCCTTGACCGAAGAGGGAGAAGTCGACGGTCGGTTAAGACGCGTTTAAAGTTCGGTTGAACATAGATATGATATAAGTACTTCGGTACATGCAATCATTCTTTTACCCAAGTCACTTGGGGGCTCTTAAATTTATATGAGCCGTTTTATGATAAGTGTTCTTCTTCTTAGTCATTGCAAAGTTTTATTATTATTATCTATCACTCCTTTTTTCGACACAAGCGTGTGGTCACTAGCCGGGGAGCCTAATTTCTCTCTCAAAGCCGCTAGAGTTTAGTTTGCTGACCCGCTTGAAGTCTTGAGATAGGATATATCATGTTGAAGCACGATAGAAGCACTTCTTTTGCTAAGGCCATTATTCGGATTGGCACCGAACACTTGATCTCGTTCGGACGTCAAGTTTTTACTGACGTCTTTTGGTTTTCCAAGCTTATGACACATTTTAAACTATTTGTGTGTTTTCAGCACAAGTCTCGCAGTGCAACGTCGGACACCTTTAGAGGTTCGGCAAAAACATTCTCGGATACTGCTATATATGCATCGGTTTCGAATTGTGTCTTCGGTCAATAGTTGGGTTGCCCGGCTCCTGCGCTTGCCTCCTACGTTCCGCTTTGTTCGGCTAGGTGTGCAAAGGAGAACCATCGTGATTGTGCTTCCAGCTCACATGGTTAAGCATCTTAGTGGAGAAAGCCGAAACCGATCTGTCACAATAAGCGTAAACTGGTCAGCGATCCGATGACGGTGTTAAACGACGGGCCATTCATAACAATGGCCGAAGTGTTTACGGCTTGACCTCGACTGTCGCTGAACACTACCGGGGGCTATTAACTGGCCTCCCAAACTAAATCCTCGATATTTTGCTCTTACATTGGAGGTGAGGTTTCATGATCATGCTTAGCATGACAACCCAAAGAAAGGAACCGATAGCGGGACTATTTTCTTTGGAAGACATTTCTTCTGTTAAACAGTAATATAACATATCTGCGTACCTTTGTTTATAAAACCGTATGGCCAGATTGCCTTGTTTGTTGTAAATCTTTGCCCTCATAAAGGCTTTATAAAGTAGGACAAACACTCCTCGGCTATTGGCCGAGGAGGTGGAAGCCGATGGTCGGTCAACAAAGTTTTGTACAATGCGGATCCGAGCATTAATGACGTAAAGTACTTGGATACATAGAGTCATTACACATAATTTGTGATTTTACTATGGATATCAATCCTTAATTCGGCCACCCGTGCCCGCATTAAGGCTCGGGGGCTACTGGGCTTTGGGCTTATTAGTTACAAATATTAATGGGGCACATCGATCCCCTAATCTGGTGTTGCCACCCGACCAGTGTCTCGGGGGCTACTGCATTACCTGTCCAATACAGAAATTTTTAAGTGTAATACAATCTCCGAGGAGATTTTGATCCTCAGGTTGGTCGGCCGCACGCAACCTGAGTCTTGAGGACTGAGCACGCCGCTTTTTGTGTCCCGAAGTATTCTGCCGAGCTAGGACTTGATCCTTAGACCGATTTTGCAAATCAACCTGAGTCTCAATGCCTCACGGGATCAGCGGTCTTATGTCATCCTTCATGTGCATCTCGGGTTTTAGACCGATACCCACCTTGAGGGCTACTGGCTATGTATCCCGACAGAGAATAAATTGCACCAATCAAAAATATTGACAAAAATCGGCCCACATTCGGGGTGGTGCACCACCTCGGAAGCAGTCCGGCATAAAGCTCGGGCGCTAGTGGCTGGCTCCATAGAGGGCATTTCCGGCATTAAGATCGGCTAAACTCCTTCAAACTTCTTTGAACCAAGATGATTTACGACACCTCGGATACTGTCCGGCGAGCGTTGGAGCTCGGAGACATAGTCCAGCGTTGGAGCTCGGATACAGTCCGGCGTTGGAGCTCGGATACATAGTCCGTCGTTGGAGCTCGGATACATTCCGGCGTTAGATCTAGGAAGCGGTTCGGCGTTGCTGCTCGGCTGCAAAAGATACCTCGAATGCAATCCGGTGTTGGAGCTCGGACGCAAGAGGACGCTGCCGCCCGGGAACAACTTCAAACCCGCGGTATGGCACAAAAATAACAAGGCATTGATAAAGGCCGGAAACTTAAAGGGGCTCCTCGGATACCCGATGTGTAAACTCGTCGAATGCATTTCGACGATCCTCAAGATCGAAGATGAGAAGATTTGTTGAACCAGTTTTCAAGACCGACGACTGAAGATAAAGAACGGTTCGGAAGAATCGAGGAGCGTCCCTAAACTTGAAGACCAGTTCAGGGGGCTACTGGCGGTGTCCTGGACTAGGGGGTACTCACCACGTCATCTCCCGATCTGTTAGATTGGGCCGAGGACCCCCATGGCCGTATACTCATGGGCCAGTCCGGACAGCTGCCGCATACAAGGAAGATTCCACAAGACTTGGCGATCAAGACAAGGACTCCTCCCCACCGGCATATTCGGCTAGGACTCTTGTTATCCTAGGCCTCTCGTGCATGATATAAACCGAGGCCAGGCTAGTCGATAGGAGAGAAACAACAACAATCATACCATAGGCTAGCTTCTAGGGTTTAGCCTCTCTGATCTCGTGGTAGATCTACTCTTGTACTACCCATATCATCAATATTAATCAAGCAGGAGTAGGGTTTTACCTCCATCGAGAGGGCCCGAACCTGGGTAAAAACATCGTGTCCCTTGTCTCATGTTACCATCCGCCTAGACGCACAGTTCGGAACCCCCTACCCGAGATCCGACGGTTTTGACACCGACAGCAGCCATCCAGTGGGAGTTCATGCCGACCCAGTACATACCTGCCAAGAAGTTTCGCGTGATGGTGATCGGATCGATGTCGAGGGAAATGATGTACGGAGACACAATACATACCTGCAAAGAAGTTTCGGCTAATGGAGATCGGATTGAAGTCGAGGGGCATCATGCACGCCTCCGTATCATGGTGAGCCAATCTCGCAAGACCAGATAGCAGCAAGCAGGGTGTCTTGAAAAGCTTAGGCCTCGCTTCGATGATGGCCGTGTGCATGTCCCTCGAGCATGCAGCCAGCCGCAGGGCGGTCAACATATCCATACACGAACAACAGAGGTCGGGGATGTCAGTGGGGAGATTGTTCCAATCGCGGCTCATATGGATGCTGCGCGGTTCTCGTTCGGCCATGGTGGAGTTTGGAAGGGGGCTTGATTTACGGGGGAGAAGGATGTCGGTGCTGGAGTGGCTAGCGAGGGAATAGTGGTACTGGGGGAGGCGAGTGAGGCGACAGTACACGGGGGCACAGTGAGATGGAGACAGAGACGGAGACGGAGAAGGAGATGGAGATGGAGTGGTGCTATGGGAGCGGAGAGGGAGACGAGGCGAGGCGCCAATGTGTTGTACAGTGGTGGTGACAGAATGCACAGTGCACGGGGTGAGGCTGACTTTGGTAACCCGAACACGCCGCCTCGCCTGGACTAGTGTCAGGCGCAAGGTGTTGTCACTTCACCGTGAGGACCGGATGAATAGTATTTTGACCATCAAGTGTACCACAGTTGTACTACTACTAGTAGTAGTAGGAACATGAGTACTCCAGTATTGTATAGCGGAAATAGGTCTCCCGTGCTAGCATGCCTGTTCATTTCATTGTTCAGGAATCATCCATATTGCGAGCAGAACCAAATTCTCGTGCATGCCCAATCAACGCCCTGCCGCGATGCATGAAGTGGTCGTTCTGGTGCATCAAGGACGACATGCAAATCGTTCCCCACTTGAGAAGAGGAAAAATGGAAAGGTAGAACGCGCCAGGAGAGGAAGAGAACGCTGGCTAACGAGGCTGGGAGGGGATCGACCAGGAAGTTAATGCTCCACGCCTAAAGGTTTTGGGAAAACCTGATTTTCATAAGGTGACTTATACTCACCTAAACAGAGGGAGTATTCCTTAACCAGAGAATGTTGTGTCTGCCACTCACGCGCTAAAAAAAAGCTACGACACATTTTTATCTTTTTGCATAGGTCCCACCTATCAAGAAGGATGGGCACGACACCTAACAGTGCGACTCCTCGCCTACCCGCATAGCCTTTTCGCTTAGTCTACCTAGTCGCCTAATCAACTGCTGCACGCCACTTCTCCCATTTACTTCTCCATCGGGAACCGATTCGCCTCGGCTTCTTCACCTCCCCTTCGTCTTCATTTGCATCCAAACCCCACTGCGTTCACATTGTTTTAACCTCTTCAAATAATCATCTACTACTTCAGTTAGACTAGCCATCTAGTCCTAATTCTCCAAACCCTAGCCCTTCGTTCCAGCGGTTCCAAATGGTGAAAGAGATCGACATGCAGGTTTTTAGCATCCAACATGTCCTCGTCGAAGGCTCGATGCGCATAGTTGCCACCGTCACCGTCCACCCAAGGGTTGTTCGGCAGTGGATCAACAATGTATCCAACTCCCTCAAAAAGGTAGAGACAAGGTCATCGGCCTCGACGCGGAGTACACGGAGCGTGCCCCTGGGAAGATCCAGCGCGCCGCCGTCCTTCAGCTGTGCCTCGAAGATGATGTTTTGGTGTACCTCATCATACACTCGCCCTCCATACCAGGTGAGCAGTGGCGGAGCTATGTGCTGCGTGCAGGGGCCATGCCCCCCCCCCCCCCATCATTGCTAAAACTATGAAGGAAAAAAATATAGCCTGCTTAGATTAGAAAAATTAGAGCCTTTGGCCCCCCCAAACATGCATAATTTGTGTTTGGCCCCCCTGAAGATCTTGTCTAGCTCCGCCACTGCAGGTGAGCTTCATGATTTCTTGTCTCGGGAGGACGTATACTTCTGTGGGGCAGCCAACGAAGGAGACAAACAGAAGCTGGAGCCGTACAACCTTGATTTGAAAAGCATCGTTGACCTACAAACCAGAATCAAAATTCCTGTAGAAGATTGTGCTAAATAGACACCATCCCTATTCGACGTAGCAAATTTTGTGCTCGGTACAAATCTTCAGAAGGGTGACGAGACGGTGGCATTAAGGTCGTCTGGATGGGAGTATCCCTTGACGTACGAGCGGATCAAATATGCTGCCCTCAATGCCCGTGTGAGTTTCGAGATAGCTGCAAGGTCCAAAGAGCTTGTTGTGAAGCCGTCTCCCACAGAAGAAGAAGAAGAAGAAGAAGAAGAAGAAGAAGAAGAAGAAGAAGAAGAAGAAGAAGAAGAAGAAGAAGAAGAAGAAGAAGAAGAAGAAGAAGAAGAAGAAGAAGAAGAAGAAGAAGAAGAAGAAGAAGAAGAAGAAGAAGAAGAAGAAGAAGAAGAAGAAGAAGAAGAAGAAGAAGAAGAAGAAGAAGAAGAAGAAGAAGAAGAAGAAGGAGAAGAAGGAGAAGAAGGAGAAGAAGGAGAAGAAGGAGAAGAAGGAGAAGGAGGAGAAGAAGAAGGAGAAGAAGAAGAAGGAGAAGAAGAAGAAGGAGAAGAAGAAGAAGGAGAAGCAGAAGAAGCAGAAGAAGCAGAAGAAGAAGAAGCAGAAGAAGAAGAAGGAGAAGAAGAAGAAGGAGAAGAAGAAGAAGGAGAAGCAGAAGAAGGAGAAGCAGAAGAAGGAGAAGCAGAAGAAGGAGAAGAAGCAGAAGAAGCAGAAGAAGGAGAAGAAGGAGAAGAAGGAGAAGAAGGAGAAGAAGGAGAAGTAGAAGGAGAAGAAGGAGAAGGAGAAGAAGGAGAAGAAGGAGAAGAAGGAGAAGAAGAAGAAGAAGAAGAAGAAGAAGAAGAAGAAGAAGAAGAAGAAGAAGAAGAAGAAGAAGAAGAAGAAGAAGAAGAAGAAGAAGAAGAAGAAGAAGAAGAAGAAGAAGAAGAAGAAGAAGAAGAAGAAGAAGAAGAAGAAGAAGAAGAAGAAGAAGAAGAAGAAGAAAACGCTGCACCAGCAGGAGGGAATTATGGATGGATGAACTATTTCCTCTCTTGTAAAAAAATTATTCCCTCTCGGTGTATATTGATATAGATGGACTATTTCGATGGTGTGCATGTCTTTGGAACAGAGTAGTACCATGGGACCGCTTGACTATAAGGAACTATTTATCCGCATATATAGCTTTCTCTGCTACTCCTTCCAAAGGATCGGTATGCACGACGTGTCCGTGACATGACAGCTTGTCCATGGAAGTTCAACTCTCGCGACCATCACGTTTCATCTCGTGATTCCCACGACGCCTCTCCAACCCACGGCACCACGCCCCCCGACATGCGCCTCACCCCTCTCGGTCGCACCGCACCTCTGCCTTTGTGTGCATGACATGTGGGCCAGCTAAAATGCGGCAAGCATCAAGTTTCTACCACAGCCACCCACGATTCCCACGACGCCGCTCGAACCCATGAAACCACACGTCCCCCGACCTGCGGCTCA
Organism: Aegilops longissima; assembly: GCA_021605205.1. NCBI lineage: Eukaryota > Viridiplantae > Streptophyta > Magnoliopsida > Poales > Poaceae > Aegilops > Aegilops longissima. The sequence continues at coordinate 499,242,949 of CM038681.1, read as the reverse complement.
CCCCTCTTGGCCCCATCGCCTCTCCGCCTTGGGAGCATTACATGTGGACCAGTCACCTATCGGGTCCACATGTTATTGACTCAAAGGTAGGTGTAGTAAGGCGCTGAAGCTCAGTCCCGACGACCCTGAGAGGGAAATGTAACTCCTGCGCCACGGCTTGTGGTGCTCCCGCGGCACGAACTCGTGCCAAACTCGAGATTTGTTTCTTTACTATACATGCACGCAACGATTTAATGGACATTGTAATCTCAACATGTGATGGGGAGCTCTAAATTTGAATTTGAAACTTCTAAAACGAAAAGATTCAAAACAAATAAACTGGGAGAGAGGGAGTATATCGTAGGATGTGTCCCATACAAAATAAGTCCCCTGGTTTGTCACCGCGAAGATGCGGTTAGGAAGGAGCTATCGTCTTCCTACTCGTATGGCAACAAATCGGCCGCAGACAGCATGGTCCGCCTTTGACCGCCATGTGCAAGGTTCGTGCTATCTTATTCAATCTCACCGTGGTTCCATCGTACCAATTCATGCGGTGGCCCGTTGCATGGCTGATCCCAATGTTGGACAAAGGTTCTACGGGAACGGTGTCACCGTTGTAAATGTTGTGCAAATTGATGTGGGTACCCTCACGTACATATGCAAGCCAATCTCCACTGCTTTTGAGCCTAGCCTGTGAAACAAAGGCAGGGGGAGAATTAGGAAATGGACACGGAAGTAGTCTTTAGAATGCATTTACTACGTGATCAAACTCATCTTACCTGCTCATCGGAGGCAATCCGAGTGCCCCTCAACGTCGGTATCTCAAGGGGTGTCAACTTGCAACTACGGCCACGCCGCGCTGGAGAGACCCCCAAGGAAACATCCTCCTGCGTTCCACGGAACATCAAGATGCATTTGTATGAGTAGTTTATCTTGTGAGAGAAAAGGATGAACGAGGGAAGGCCTCTAGAGATAGAGATGGACACTACTACGATCAATGTGCTGGCCCGTGCGTTGCAATGGATCCAAACTAGTAGAATAATACTTGTTCACGTGCTTGAAATATAAACACTCTAGTTTTGATATACATGTGTCTGCAGACACGACAGCTTGTCCATGGAAGTTGAACCACGGCGACCATCACGCTTTCTTGTTTCTACCATCGCCACACCCACACGCCGATTCCCACGACGCCGCTCCAACCCACGACACGGCGCCCCCGACGTGGACAAGGATCCTCCGACGTGGCTATCACCGCCTTGCCCTCGCTTTTCCTTCGGCGACATGTGGGACCCACGCTTATGGGTCCCACATGTCGCTGATGTAATGGTAGTACCCTCATCCCTCTCGCCCCACAGCTCTCTCTGCCCTTTGTGTGCATGACATGCGGGCTAGCTGAACTGCGGCGACCATCAACTTTCTACCACGACACACCCGATTGACGCGGGTTTGCTCGCTCATGTTGTGCTCGATCCGCACTCCCGCACCATCGAATTTTCATCCAGCGGCTGTGACACATTTCGTCCCGGGCATCAATCCTAAGCTCGAGTACTTATGTACTACAGGTAGTACCCGCCGGTGTGGCCATCTATGCCTCGTAACGCCCCGACGCCCAGCTGTGGCACCCTCGCCACGGCCACGCCACCACCGGCCGGTTCATCTCGAACGAGTGAGTCACCAACCACGCCACCACCATGAGAATGACATGTGGGCCAGCCGCATTTAAGGTCCGCATGTCATTGACTCATAGGCCGGGCACTAAGCCAATGAAGTTCGGTCCCGTGGGCCCCGAGAGGGAAATGTAACTCCTGCGGCAGGCCTTGTGGTGCTCCCGCAGTACGAGCTCGTGCCAAAACTGGAATATGTTTCTTACTACTACCAACTAGTACTAGTAAGGTACACGTGCATTGCACGCATGAGATTCTGGTGGTTTGTGCATTATGCTTCTACATGTGGTGTTTTCTGGATTCTAACATGTGGAAAAATCTGGTGTAATGTAAGGTTAGGCAAGTTTGATTAACTTAGGTGAGTGTTTGGTATAGGGGGTATAGATATAGATGTGCCGGTCCGTTGCAATGGATCCAAAGTATATCTATTTAGTGGAGTGCACTCTAAACACATTATCTATTTATTTTTCTCCGACCTTCCGTAGCCATGCAACCAAGCCACATAAGCTTCATGGGTGCCCCCCACATCATATTATTCATACTACGTTGATTGAAAAAAAGATAAATCACCCAAAACAAGATCTTCCTGTTTTTTGTTCCTACGATGTTGTGCCGTGCACGTATCTACTAGTTGTATAGTGGTAGTACTAGTAATATAGTATTAGGACTACAAACTTAGTACTAGTAGGATTAGTACTAGTACGGAATGCTCCTACTCTATCAACGAGCCCCGTCTGACACAAAATTTCTTGGCTTCCGTGCTACAGCTAGATCTTCCCCTTGTTTCTGTTTTCCAACCGGCAGCGGGCGGGGTGTCGGTTTGCTCAACGGCGGTCCCACATGAAAGTGAAAATGCTACGCAACACGCCTTCCCTAAGCTATGTGTCGTGCCAACGGGCCGTGTTGTACTCCCGATTCCCGGGCGTGTGGGGGTGTGACGCGAACGCGGCATGCCTTTTCCTTTTACTAGCAATGTGCCCGTGCGTTGCGACGGATCCAAAGTAGTAGAATAGTACTATTTGTTCACAAACTTGAAAGAAATCACTATTGTTTTGATATACTCCTAATATATTACTCCATCCGCACCTAAATATTTGTCTTTTTGAGATTTCAAATGGACTATCACATACGGATTATATAGACATATTCTAGTGTTTCTAGCAAGATGCCCACGCTGCTGTAACGGTTGATGGAAAAGGTAAGCACAACTTATAAATTGACGGATGGAGTACTAGTTATAGTGATGCATATAATTAAGCAAAGGGATCGCACATGTCGGTATTGACTGGAACGAGAATGCAATAGCACAATAAGAATTAAGGCCACGATGATGCGATCGCAGTGGTGGTTACATAAGGCAAGAAGAAAGATGGATCGAGTTGTGATCAGATCGAGTTATCACCCTTCTGCTGTTATTGTTGGGGGGGAAGGGAGAGAAAGACGTATCGAGATTGTGCGCGGTAGGCATAGAGGCACAACTAGCGCGCGCGCGCGCGCGTGTGTGTGTGTGTGTGTGTGTGTGTGTGTGTGTGTGTGTGTGTTTGAAAGAGGAGTAGATAGATTATTATCAAAATCGATGTGCCACCCTACTCCTTCGGTGCCGGGTAGTGTGTGTGTGTGTGTGTATGTTTGAGAGAGAATCCAGTCGATAGATTAATATCAAGATCGAGGTGTCACCCTACGCCTTCGGTGTCGGGTAGTGTGTGTGTATGTTTGAGAGAGAAGCCAGTCGATAGATTAGTATCAAGATCGAGGTGTCACCCTACTCCTTCGGTGTTGGGAAGTGTGGGTGTGTGGGGGGGGGCAGTGACACTCACATATCTCTACTCTTATAAAAAATAGAGTTGGTGATGATGGTGTTCCTGCCATCCTGCAATATAGGCCATCCGATTTATATCCGACGGACAGGAAGGAAAATATGGCAATTTTGCAAAAAGATACCCACACCCCTCTCCGCATTTGCAAATAAGGCATTCCCTCGATCATCATTTTCTCCCACAAGATAAACTTCTCATACAAATGCATCTTGATGTTCCGTGCAACGCATGGGCATCTTGCTAGTAGGGAGAAGGAGTTTGTGTGACACATATCTAGCTATATTAAGGGATAGGTAGATAGCATATGTGTGAGAGACATTATTATACTTTGAGATATTAGTGGCTGTGTGTGGGCGGAATTAAAGGGGTGGGCGTGTTAGACATAGAGAGCGTGTGTGTTTCTGTGTGAGAGACTTGTAGGACGGTGTAGAAAGACGAATTTAACCCTGGCGGAGGGAGAGAAATACACGAAGTGTGCGTGTGTGATTCCGATGCCCACAGGGAAATGAGATATGTATGCGTGTGAGAGAGATTGCACAATTCATTCACGTATCACTATCTAGCGGTCGTGGACGTGCATCGCTTGAACATAAGTCAATATCTACTTCGTATCGTGGCCAAAGGTACAATATCGATTCAACGCTATAAAGATTGGACACTCACATATCACATTTTTCTATTTAAATAAACCTTTTCAGTTGTGCATGCCAAAGTTACAGTGATGTTTCTTCAAACAACCAATGTAGCTATCATGTACATGCACCATTGTTACTCTTGCATTCAAATTCATTAGTCTTGGATGATTTAAGTTTCTATTTTGAAGTAATATATGTAATATTCATATATGAATTCAACGGGTACGCAATTTATGAAATGGAGGCTATGTAATCATATGAGGTAACACTTTTAAGTAGCTAACTACAATATCCATTTCTTTTTGTGCGCCTCTACACTAACACGTCAATGCATTATGTTTAAAGTAAATAACCAATGGCACTAAATTTTCTATTTACACGAGAAATACATAGGCTGAGCGTTTGATCCCTTTTTTGTGAACGCGCCACTACACCCGTACGATTGGCCGCGCCCGTGTGAATGTCCAAGTTATCGGCGCATCATCCCGAGTTATTGTCTTTTTTCTGGGGTGGACCACACCAGTTATTAATTGCTGACGCGTGCCCCGTGTACACAGTCTAGCATGACCTTCCTGCTAGCATGGTCCAAAATTAGTTGAAACTGGATAGGAACGATCCAGCGGGCGGCAAAATCTCCCGCCTTCTTTTAAAATTTCCGCCACCTTAGTCTTTAGCATGAGAAATCCCCCTTTTGTCCTTGGTGCACGGAGACCAACAGTTACAATACCGCCTCATCTACATGATAGGTCGGGCTGCTTTGGTAACTTCCGTTGCCCCCACTACACGACACCCCATTTCCTCTCCCCTCCGCAAAAACGACTAACTCCACAAAGACCAGAGCATCTCACATCACGTCAGACGATTTCATCGCCATTTCTCCCTCCCTCTCAAACCCTAGACTGCTCATCCAACAGCGCACCATAGCCCATTCATCGCCAACAAGGCCCACCTCGCCGGATTTGCTTCATGACCGCATCTACCCTCCCACCTCCCTAGAAACAAGTAGACTGCTCATCCACCACTGCACCACAGCCCATGCAATGCCGGCCTTGTCCACGGCACCGGATCTGCTTCGCCGGTACTCTCGCAACCGCCACAGATCGCAGCTGCTCATTCAGATTCCCCACGAGACGCTTCGTCCACACTACCCGGAGCCGCCCCACCGACGCCCCCGTCGACGGCCTCTAATCCTCTTCGCCGACACCTTCCTCAACCCTACTAGAGCCGCTTCGCCAACACCTTCCTCAACCCTACCGGATCCGCTTCGCCAACACCATCGTCAACCCTACCGGAGTAGCTTCGCCTATACCATTCTCAACCCTATTGGGGCCGCTTTGCCAACTCACAAGTCCACGGCCTCAGATCCGCTTCCTCGCACCCTCATCCAAACTACCAGAGCAGCTTCTGACGCCCCGTCCACGGCCGCAGATCCGCATCGTCGACACCACCCTTAACCAACCACTGGAGCAGCTTCCGACGCCCCGTCCACGGCCGCAAATCCGCATCGTCGACACCATCCTTAACCCAACCACCGGAGCAGCTTCTGACGCCCCGTCCACGGCCGCAGATCCGCATCATCGACACCATCCTTAACCCAACCACCAGAGTAGCTTCGCCTACGCCCTCGTCCACAGCCACAGATCCGCTTCGCCCACACCGTCGTCCACCCTACCGAAGCCGCTACACAAACACCCTACTCGACGGTTCTAGATCTCCTTACCGGACCCCGACAACCAGCGCAGCGTCATCACCCTCGATGTTTCTAACCTGATTCCCACCGTCTGGAGAGATGCCAAGCACCCGCCACGGCCTAGGTACTTGTCACCTTTAAACCTGTCCAAAGATCACCGCCTGATGTAATCGCAAATATACTAACCGGTCGCTGTTACCGTTATGCAGCCGGCAAAACTACAAGGACGATGTTTCTTCCGGATCTAACAGCTTGGCCAACCAAGATCCTAGACTGAGGCATTTCTATGATCTTGTAAGCGTCTCTCTCTCTCTCTCTCTCTCTATTGTTCTCGGCTCGCCAAATAAGTGCTTTGCTAGGATTTTCAACCAAGAATCCTTTGTGCGCATAATGATTTCTACTCTCGGCTGCTAAATTACTAAACTAGATATGTAGATGTCATACATGATACTACCTCATACCTCCGTTCCTAAATATAAGTCTTTCTAGAGATTCCACTATAGGCTACATACGGACCAAAATGAGTGAATCTACACTAAAAAATGCATCTATATACATCTGTATGTGGTCCATACTGGAATCTCTACAAAGACATATATTTAGGAACAGGGGCAGTACATTACACAAAATCGTAGGTGGCATGTAGGAATTCCAGTGCACTACATTAGGCTCCCTTAGAGTGCCTGCTAGTCCAGCATACAGAGTCATGGCTAGTTTATGGTACGCACACAATCATTAATTGGTGGTTTAAATATGCGCAAGGGATATGCAATGTAGTATCATGTAGAGATGTCTGCAATTAGCTGTGTCAACTTGCGGATAGGGTTACACAATGAAAAAGTACAAGATGTATATGGCAATTTCATGGAACATCGCAGAAAAAGGAGTGGCAGCGGTGAGCCTATACAGTATGCTACGGTACGTCACTCCTCCATTGCAATCCTCGTGACATGTTATTTGTATGCCAGTTCTATTAGCCAAGTTTCTTAGGGACAGTTATTATGAGTTATTCTAAGAAAATAAGCACCTGTGAATATAAGCTCCATGTAATAAGCCAATCAGTTATTTTCATTGCGTTTTCAGCTTATCTTTGGTATGATCAGTGGAAAGTCTAGATTGCATTATATATTTTTCATTTTGCTGCCCATATGGAAATTAATTTGACTTGCAAACATCACAAATTGAACTAGTGCAGTAATTAATATGATAGGAAAACAGACCATCACTATTTGCTCAAAATGCAAATACAAAGATACCATCTACTTTGCACAATCTACTTTGGTCAATGTTTTCCATAGAGATCCCATTGCCTAATTTAAACGAAGAACGCATGACCCACATTTAAATGAAGAACAATTATTTATTAAAATTTGATGGTCCAAGTGGCTGGTTATTATCATATAGCAGCACCACCTGAAAGCATCATATAGCAGCAGCAGCAGCTCATAGCAACTCATCATACAGCAGAAGAACAGATCGCAATTCATCATATACCAGCAGCAGCTCATAGCAATTCATCATATAGCAGCAGCAGGAGCAGCTCATAGCAATTCATAATATAGCAGCAGCAGGAGCAACTCATAGCAATTCATCATATAGCAACAACAGGAGCAGCTTGTAGCAACTCATCATATAGAAGCAGCAGCAGCTCATAGCAATTCATCATATAGCAGTAGCAGCAGCTCATAGCAACTCATCATACAACAGCAGCTCATAGCAATTCATCATATAGCAGCAGCAGGAGCAGCTCATAGCAATGCATCATATAGCAGCAGCAGAAGCAGCTCAGTAGCAATTCATCGATAGTGGATCGAATGAAAATTTGGCAAAAATTAGAGGAGATCCTCACCTTGTTGGATGAGCTCATCCTTCAAAGCACCTCAAGGCCATGGCCCGGGAGGAGGGAGGGGAATAAGGTGCCTTCGCCACAAGGTGGCATCACCGTGGTTGTGCAATACCACGGAGTAGTGCGTTGGACGAACCACAAGGAGCAGCTGCCGGAGACCATGAGAATGAGAGGTGGCGCCAGAGGAGGAGCAGCCAGGAGATTTGCCCTACCCGCCGCCATGTAGCCTAGCTGGACATAGCATCGCCGAGGACCAGGCCAGATGGGACCAAAGGAGACGGCTCACTGGAGGAACCCTAGTGCTGCACGCAGGGATCGAGGTAGAGGGAAAGGGAGAGGAGATGCAAGCGGCAGGGCAATGAATGCTTGCGTGTTTGTTTTACTTGAGGTTCAGTGTGACACAGCATCAGAGTTGCATTTTGAGTGTAATATAGGCGCACAACAGAGTCATTTCACTATTCCCTTCCTTCAATTTTTAGTGAGGTTCTACCCAAACACCCCTCCAAAGCGAAATTAGTTAAGCCCAAGCCTATAACTCAAAAATGACTTATTTACATCTTTTATGGCTTATTTTGACAATATGCCCTGAAAAGGCGGAATCGAACTGGCCCTTAACCTGCAATTCAATTGTGCGTGCAATGATGAACCACTCCTGCCTGCTATATGTACATTTAGGCATCATCATACATGGCATAACCTAATACATGTGCATTCCATTGTAGAATCTGGAATATGCAATTTTTATGTTAGTTCATATGTTGCACATGATGTTTAAATGCCCCTTAAATCTGGTCAGTCAAGTGATGGTCTTTAAGCCTCCTTCTTTGCTTCTTTTCTTGATATGTAAGATTTGCTCACACATTTGTTCAATTGCTTGTTTGCATCAGCCAGCCATACTAGGACTGTTTGATTTGATTACTTGTTGTTCTTGACCTAACACTCTAACAGAGCTTGTCAACAATTTAAACACTAAGGGCTGCTGTAGTGGGGCCTTGTCTAACTCATAGGTGACATAAAGGTTTGGTGTACACTACAGAGGGCTCTCCAAGAGTACCGAGATCCAGTTCAAGGTATGCCTAGTTTTTACATAGTGCGTATATAGTAAATGCTCATTTCATTGTGTGCAAGTGCAAGAGATGCGGCATGTTTCATTTTGTTGTGTTGTTTTGTTATAATCTCATCCTTTTGTGTTCACAGACTGGAAAGTATGCATATTTATCTTCCAAGGAGATGAGTAACTAGTTTGTGTCACCTTGCAGAGGGGGTGCAATGAAGATAAGATTGAGGATTTCCAAGTACAAGATGTTAGGAAGGAGCCTTGCAAGAGAAGTAGGAGCTGTGTTGAGCCTCTTCAACCTGCTAAGGTAAGTCACTTATGCAACTCAATAGTTCAATTCCTTGTTTGTTTCAGGCACAGTTAATTTTCTCTTTTCAATTGCTTTATTTGTCCTCAGTTAATGAGATGCCCAAATAATCATGCCTGATGTTCGATACTTGTATCACTATTAGTTGACATAATTAAAGGCCTTACCATTTAATTCTTCTGCCGAAGTCACTACAAAAAAAAACACTTCCGTGATGATACGTGTTTGTCACAGTAGGTCACGTTTTTTTTCGTGCATGTATATCCATGACGATTTTATGACAGAATCAAGATAGTCATACATGTGCTGTCGTAGAAGTGTTCCATGACATTACCAAAATTATCATCACGGAAGTGTCCACTTCCATGACGATAAATCCCGCGTCCACGTAAGTGCTTTCGCCAAGGGTGACCGACACGTGGCATCCACCGTAACGAACGCCGTTAAGCTATCGGGTCAGGTTTTGGATCCGATAACTGTTAATGCACCCGACCAATGGGGATTTTCCACGTGTAAACTCATCATTGGTGGAGGAAACACGTCTTGGCTCATCGTTGGGATAGATGTCATCCACTCATTGGATGTAAGGCACCTATGATACATCGACAGTGGCACGGCCCAACAGAGGCCCATTCTCGTGAAAAGGCCGCCCGCTTGACTTGGTCAAAAGGTGGCGGGCGGCCCATGGAAAGCTTGTTAACGGCCTGTTCGCATATAGCCCATTTACATCCCGCTAACCCAAGGCCCGTTACGCCCTATCCGTATTAGGGCCCAAGAGCGCTATCTGGCCACCCAATATGATTCCAGCCCGTTTTCGCTTCGCCCATGTATGGCCCATGACGCCTTCGCCCATATGAGGCCCTATGTAACTCTTGGCCTATTAAGGGCCCGTGGTGAAATCGCCCGTAATGAACAAAGTATCACTTTACACCCATTAACGGCCCGTGGTGAAATCGCCCGTAATGAACAAAGTATCACTTTATACCCATTAACGGCCCGTTATTCCGCTGGGCGCTTCAGCCCATGTTATCTTTCGCCTTCTCGAGCCCATTTATTCTTGGGCTCATTTCCATCATTCGCTTACTTACGGCCCGTTCTCGTCATTTTCTCGCTTGGGGCCAAATTTAGCCCGTGGTTACATCGGCCCGCTTGTGGTCCGTTAATCGCTGGGCGATTTAATAGCGTCATGAAATACGGCCTATTAACGATGGCCCGTTATGGTCGGCCCATGAACGGACGATTCCAACTCTAGCCCGTTTACGGCCATAATGCGGCCTGTTATTGGCCCATGTTATCATACTGCCCGTATAAGGCCCATTGATGATACAGCCCGTAGAAGGCCCATTGTTTCTACGGCCCGTAGAAGGCCCACTGTTTCTACGGCCTGTAGGAGGCCTAGTGTCACTACAGTAAATATTAGCCCATGGTTATTGTAGCCTAGTTTTAAAAAATAGGTTATTGCAGCCAGTAGCAAACCACGGAAAAAGAACTGCAATGACTACAAGCAAACAAATAAACAAGACAACAAGGAAATAAATAAGAAAGAAACTTACGCTAGGCTATCGCAGCTATCACATATTACATCCACTGGGCATCAAAGTTCGCCACCAGTGCAAATAAACGCGCCGACAAAAGAATATACAAAACTGAGAGCACTTCGAAGGCACTAGGCCCGGCAAGCTCGGGCCCATAAGCAGTGAAGAAGCTGAGTAGACCTCGCCAGTGTCAACGATAGATGCATCAACACTAGATTTAAGGCATGATGGTGCGCGGCAGTCCTCCGACATCTTCATTGCATCTTTGACTTCAAGTCGGAGCTTAGTGAAGCAAGCCTTTCCGCTTTAAGTTGAGACTAAAGAAGTCGAACTGATTGAGGCAGCGACTGCAAAGAGGTTGTCTCACACCTGCTGGTGAGTAGCTTCAACTCACTGTCTTCATCAAGATAGGACCTTGGAGTCATCTCGCTATCCTCAAGATGGTTTGGCTCACTATCTTCCCTAAAGTTCTGCCTGGAGTAAGAGATACGACTCTGAAAGAGAAACAAGGAGACACGTAACAGGTTTCACAATTATATAAGCAAATAAATGGATCTGTTCTGCATAAGGAACATGTTTTTACAACTACAATTTGAAACTGGTAGTAGTTGAGAAGGATGTAAACAGCAAAGCAAACAGCCGTGGAGGAAATGATGCCTATCCAAATCTATACTAGAACAAAGTTTGAAGGCTTGAGAAGGATGAACTTACATTACATGTTAACACGGGCTGGACAAAGCCCTTCTCCATGTTGATGGAAGGATAATTCAATAAATTCCCCAAAGAAAATTCTTTATAAGTGTTGCCATTATTCTACATTTTGCAAAGAGTAAATATAGATCAAATAATATTGGAAGAAACAGAGGATAATGAAGCTCAGGTGCAGACTAATGATACATAATCAAATAGCAATTAATTAAGTATAGTGTTACAAGGCAAAAGGGAGAGAGGTACTGACAAGAGAAATGCAAAGCCCATTATTGTTTTGAGATCGTATGATCCTTTGAGCTAGGAGATTCATCTAAAATTAGTTTTCTTACAAGAGAGAAGGTAAGGCACAAGTAGAAATTTAGGAGTTCAAATTTTGAATTGATATCATAAACAGTACCTGACGCTGGGCTCCTAGCAGTTCTAATAGGGGTTTGGCCACTGGAGTAGGGGTAAAGTGTGGTAAAGTAGGGCCTGTGTTTTCTGTGGCTGCTGATCTATCTGATTTAACAGGTATCACTACCTTTTCCAAATACCTAATTTGTACTCCTTGAGGATCTGCACTCACCCTCTTCCTTTTGGACATCTATTACGAAAGAACAACATTTGACTGGAAAAACATAGTGTGACGACACATGGAATAGGTACAGAAAATGGATAGGTATGGCATATAATCATATATGATGCTTAAACTAAGCAGATGGTGTAACAAAGTAGAAGTAATGCAAGAGGTCGGATGCAAAATATGTGCGACCAATACAACTTTGCAAAGTTAGAGCAAGCACCTTGATGGGTGAATAAGATAGGCCATCCTCCACCATGCCAAGTTTGTTAGCCAGTGGATTGTTCCGCAATATTCCTCTCGTCGCCCATTCTCATATTCATTTTGATAATGTTCAATACCGACATGCATGAAAACATAAAAACAAGTGAGATTTTCTTTGTAATGCGTATGATTCTAATCCAATACTGCCTCCTGTAAACCCCTTTGTGCTATCTCTGCAATTCTTTTAAAAGATGCCATGCATGTTGTAATTTGCTGTGTGCATTAATATAATGTGGCCTACTACTCAAAATATGAGAGCTCCAGAAGTGATGACACTTCGCAGATGATAGCTTCAACATATAGTAAAGAAGAACAAGTCGACCTGACCTGACAGATTCAAAATATACTAAGGAGAACAACTCGACCGACCAATGACCGCAAGAGAAGAGTATCATCTTAAAGAAGAGCGTAAGAGCAAGCAGATTGAAGATATTACAAGCCTTTCAATACAATGTCGGTTGGCCACCCATGATGAACCAGAGCACATAGAGAAATACTATTCTTTCTGGTCTCTCCATATGTGGCTCACATGCATTTCGAAACTAGAGTAGGAACATTTAGCTCACCAATTAAACATCTCTCAGTTTTACTAATATCAACAATAATATCATATATGAATTTGTACAACTAAGCTTGTTTAGCTCGATGGGTGGAGCAAAGGCTATTACGACCACGAACCACGTAGCTAATTGTGGTCATCATAAAATGGGGAAAACATAAGCATGATGAGTACAAGGTTGACCGTGGCAATTAGATGGCAGATCTGAAGTGCAAACCGCAAGCAAAGGGTAGTTAGCAACCGATGTTTCCTTTGAAATAACAACTAAGATTTGGTATGGACAAGAAAGTACGGTCAACAAGTGACAAAGAAATGCAATTATGTTGTCCCTCTATATGTCGCGACATGCATTTGGAAACTCAAGTGGGACCTTTAGCTAACCAATTAAATGTGTCGGTTAACTAATATCAAGATCATATCACAATCATATTTGAACAACTAAGCTTTGAATTCGAGTGTTGTGTTGTTTAGCTTGAAGGGTGGAGTAATGCTAGTACGACGTAAAGCACCTACGCAGATCATAGTAGAGTAGATAAAAGGGGAAAACCCTAAGCATCAAGAGAAAAATCAGGAAAGTGGAACTAGCTGGACCAGTGGGTGGCGTACATGCTTTTCGAAATGAATATAGGAACATTAGGTGACCAATTAAACGTTCTCTGTTTTAGTGATATGAGCATCATATCAGATTCGTATGTCAACACGTAAGCATTGGGTTGAGGTCTCGAGGAGCAGTGCTAGCACGACACGAAGCACCTACGATGATGGTAGTGAATATAAAGGGGGGAAACCATAAGCTTTACGAGTATAGTGCCCGTGCCATGGCGGATCTGAAGGTGAAAACCGGACAAAGCTACTTCGCAACCAATGTTTTCTTTCAACTAGCCACTACAATTTGGTACACACAAGAAAAGTACAGTAAACAAATTACGATCTATTTTCCGGGTGAGATCAATAACTTAAGCACATATGGAAGAGTACCACCTCTCTTGCGATGTCGTGTAGGCCTATGCTGATACATTGAGGGTGCTGCGGGTGCAATGGCTCTCGGCGGCGGGGAAGAAGTCTTTAGACGGCAGACGGCCGGGTCGGGGGACATATCCTGTTGCTGTGGATGAGGCGGTTGTAGGAGCAGCAACGACAAGGTGGACGACGTCGCCGATGAAGCGAGAGGAGGCGATGAAAGGATCCTGGTCCAGCGCCGTGGATGAGAGACGTCCATCTCTTGCAGTGGACGACGGGGTAGGGGTAGCGGCTCCGGCAAGGTGGAGGATGGGGTGGCGGACGGAGGAGGATGGCCGCAGTGCGGAGGTTGTCGTGCCACCGATGGTGTATGAATGGGGAAATGGAGGGGAGCGGGATCTGAAACTTTGGGACGCGCTTCTCTGAAATGGGGGAAAGTTACGAACTTATCCCCCGTTGAAAATTTCGGACATCGCGTCGGTTGGGGATAGGACGGTAATCTCGCATGTCCCAAATATTTTTCGGTAACTATTTTGGGCGAGGGGAGGGAGTTTTGCCGCCCACGATGTATGAACGGGGCTGACAGGTAGGGCGGTTGTGTCACGTCTGATGGAAGTTACACATCTGCCCCTATTTAAAATATTAGCCTACATCGATTTCGGATGAGGAGAGTTTGTTTTGCCGCCCACCGTGTATGAATGGGGAAATGGAGGAAGAGACACATGTCTTTCGGACGCTTTGAATCAAATGTGTTTTGTCACCACGCTTACGCCCACCGTGTCTCGAATGGGCTCAGAGGCCGTCGTGTCACGCCTCGATTGAAGTTACTAGTCTACCCCTATAGACAGCAGTGTAAATCCGGTCGATAAGGATGTCAAGTGTCAGGGGTAGACAGTAATTTCCATCTCACAAACACTTGCTTCGGCAGCCCACAAATTATAGTGGGTGTTTAGCCGCTTCGTTCAAAACTTTGGAGAATTAGCATTCACGTTTGCCCTGGGACCTGGCAAACTAAATTCAAATCCAATTTGTATTCGATTACGAATATCCACAAATAATTATACGTTTTGTTATTTATTTCTTCCAAACCACAACAAAGATTTATTCCGCCTTTATATATGATTATGATTTAGAAATGCCATGATCTTCGAATTCAGTAGGTTGGATACACTCTGATTCAAACAGTTATTTCATCCAATACAATATGCTCACACGAAAAATAGTTCACCTTATGTCAATCATACAACTACTGAGGATTACCTCGCCTAAAAAATTCGGATCATTACAACACATGGACAACATAGGGGGTCTTGCAACATAATCCATTCAGAGACATGACACAACATGCAACTACAATAATCTAATGACAATTTCAACTGGTATCTAAAGAAGAACCCGGATTACCTTCAGCTTCAGATAGCAGAAACAGCTGGACCTCCTCCGTCTTCAAATGCAACATTCTTCCTCCAATTCTTGGGTTGCTTGCATAATGCGTGCCGCTAATTCTGTAATTTCCAGCCTCAAGATAAAGATTACCTCATTCATGGCAGCCACACCATCTCTTTCTGCCTCTAGTAGAGCCTCAAGTACTATAATATCTGTGCTCGACTGCTCTCCGGGGGTCTTGCCTCTGAACTGCTACCATCTGGTAACATGGATGGCGCACTGCTTCCACAAATAGATTCTGGGGTTGTAAATTGTGTCCTAGTGTGAACGGCATCCTGAAAGGTTTCTGCTGGACATAAGTAAGAGATAGTTATCGTATGATCCAGGCAGTAAGCTTACATGGTAAACGACGGACGAATTATTGCCGAGCATGGAAAACTATATTTAAATGGTTCGAAGCAGCATCAGCCAAAAAGAAATTAAAATGGTAAGATGAAACTAGGGATGTAAGTGGCAAATAAACGACATCCGCCAGTCCCATCTAGTTAGTTTTTGCTACCTCCCTAGTTCATTTCCTCAAAAAACAAAAACTCTTTTGAACTATCATGCCACTAGTGGACTTTAATCGGGATTAAACGGGACCCAGTTGACATCCCTAGTTGAAAGGGAGTGTACAACCGCTATATTTAAGTTGCCAAGGCATCTAAGCAGTTGAAATAATCTGAGAAAGCACTTAACAGTGTAGCCTCATATAAACTACGAAGACAGTCTTGTGATGAAGTTGAGAGGAAAAAGTTAAGGACTCAAATGAAATAGGCATGCATTTCTTTACGATAGTACAGCAGTAATCACGACATATTGGCCAACTCGGTATATAGCGTAACAACAAACAAGCATTCGAATCAAGCAATACAGCAAAGCAGACAACTGAACTATTTGTAATTTGGTAGGATTACACGTTGAGGGCACAAGCCAAGAAAGCGGCCCACTCGCATTACATTTCACATGTACTAAAACACACTGGCTTACCATATGTTGATGTGAAGCCTAGCTATTGTTGCAATGTTCTTTGAAGATATTGTCAGCATCCCGTGGTTGCAAATCTAGTTGTTGTAGTTTATTCTGCACCATCTATTTAGGTAAAATTAATTTTAATCGCATGCACTGGTCTGAATTGATCGTCAATGGTTCATCTAAACTAATGAAAGAAGGGTGTGTGCATACATGACAATATATCTGCTTCCCTCTATTTTTATGCTTGTTCGAGGTGCCAGCCCCAAAAGAACAAATATTTTGCTTGATGGGGTTGGCAGCTCCATAATTAATAGAAGCATCAAATTAGTCATGAAACTTGGGAAGATCAAGAACACACAAACAAGTAATGAACAGAGGCTCGAGGCAGTGATGTAATAGCTAGCATCAGAAAATGTAGGGTAAAATGAACAAAAAGCAGCGGAACCACATGCTAGTTTGCTGATGTATAATTAAGCATAGAGAACATTAAGCAGTCTGATGGAACCAACAGGTGGCATCAGAACAAAACTAAAGCATATTAACTATATGTGCACTGGTTTGTAATTTAGCACATGTAACATGTTCACTGCCAGAAGTATGGCCGTACAGGTGCAACTAGAATAACGCGTCTCATGAAAAACTAAATGATGCCCTGAAGAAATTCAAAGGTGCGGTGCTTATGCTAGGAAGGTGAACGTAGGCTCCGGCCGTTGGATAATAGTACCTGATTCTCAGCGGCGTATTGGTATCGTTGTCATACCTGATAGCTAAGGATCATCGATGGTGCTCGTGTTGCAGTTGAGTTCGGGCCGGCTGTCGCCATCGCTGAAGCGGCTCCGGTGCTATGGTTGCGGCGCCTGTCGATATACAAGAAAGCTCATCTGTGGTAAGTGAACAGTTGCACGATAAAGAGAAAAACAGAAGGAGTACACATCGAAATAACCTGATGAGGCTGCGGCGTCGGTAAAGCAGGGCCGATGGAGTTGAATATGGCGTCCGTGGAGCGGGTCCGGTGCAGTGGACGAAGGATTCGTCGGGAGCGTTGTATAGTGTTTTCGGTGAGGCGGATCTGTTGCCGCGGACGAGGGCTTGTATGAAGGGCCAGCGAAGGGGCGGACGAGGGTGTCAGTGAAGGGCCTACGCTGTGGTGGACGAGGGCGCCGGTTAAGCAGATCCGGTGTGGTGGACCATGATGGCGGTCAAGGAGATCTGGAGCGGTGGACAAGGCAGTCGCTGAAGCGGCTCCGGTGAAGTGGTGAGTTGGCAGTTGAGGGTTCCAAGGTGCGGAAGGTAGATCCGGCGGGTGTGAGGTCCACCGGCAAGGCGGAGGACTAGATTCGCGGCTTGCCGTGGTTGGGGGTCGGGGAGGGAAGGGAG
Source organism: Aegilops longissima (assembly GCA_021605205.1). Classification (NCBI taxonomy): domain Eukaryota; kingdom Viridiplantae; phylum Streptophyta; class Magnoliopsida; order Poales; family Poaceae; genus Aegilops; species Aegilops longissima. The sequence continues at coordinate 499,225,586 of CM038681.1, read as the reverse complement.
GGCTCTGGGAAGAATGTTGGGGCAAAGAGGGAAAACAATGGAGTTACCAAAGCAGCCCTTTTCCGTTCATGTGGCAGGGGTAAAACAGGAATATCGCAGGGCTAAACTTTCGGGCGCGTGATATTTCGATGTGAGCGGAAGTTTGAAAGCTTTTGGCGCCTAAAAATATAAGTATTCTGCTCTCGTACCACCGACTATGATATCATGGCCGACAATTTGTTGTTTTGCACGCAAAAAAATGTGCAAGTTTTGAAAATCAATGTCTCCAACTCGAAACTTAGATTGTCCATTCAATTCAAATATGGATCATTGAGCTACTACAAGCAAATACCATCATACGGTCCAATTCAAATGAAATTCCAAATGTGTTTATCCTAAATATGATGACAAAAGCAAAAATGTGTATGTGTATGAATAAAGTGAATGATTATAAAGTTTGAACATGCCCGTATGTGTATATCTCTAGGTTTGATATATGAATTTGAAATCACGAAATCCCGGCTTAAAAATGTGCCTCCGTTTAAATGAATTACAAAATCTAATGATGGAGTCGAATTCCACAATTCCAATCTTAGGTTTGTAATTCTGGTACATCAAGGTATATCACGCATGTTCAAAAGTATCGTTATCTCATAGTACAAACTGTGAAACAAATTGATCAACCATGAGTGCACAATATCTCAATTATGCTAAAGTCCCTCAAATATAGACACCTCACTGTTTATCTGAAGTCACCCCCCCCAACCACCACCACTACACACACACACACATAGAGAAGTCATTCTCTCCCCCAAACACCAACACACGAGCACATTAACACCCCTCTCTCTTGTAAAGTCCGGACCCCAGCATAGGTCTCTATCACTTTGTCTCTCTGGCATGCACACATCTCTTCCCTCACTCTCTAGGTCTCCCGCTATCTCTTTTACCCATGCACACGCACTATGTAGAGTGTATATTTCCCATACACACAAAACGTCACCCCAAAATGTCTATCTCCCTAGTTATGTGGTTCTCGCGCACTCACCTCACACAACACCCCCACTGCAAACAAGCACACTTTGTCTCCTTGTGCACCACTCTCCTCTTTCTATCTCTCCCACATGCGGACCAGCCCCAGCTCCTTCCCTATATAACAATATGTCGTGACTCTTTGCATAGCTCCCTAATGTATAATCGTTCTCGATTTCGCACATTGTTCTCTACACCATCTATTCTAGATCTCTCATGAAGTCCCTATCACACACATGATGACTCGCTTCCCTTGCGTCTCCGTTCATAGGCCAATTTCGGACAACATCGTCATTGTCTCCATATCTATACGCCATTTATGGATACAAACGACCCCTCTCGCCCCCTCTCTTCCTCTCTCTCTCTCTCTCTCTCTCTCTCTCTCTCTCCGTCGCTAGCTCTCTCTTTCTCTCGCTCTCACACCCCTCTCCCACACACACACTCGATGTCTCTTCCAAATAGTCTGCTCCCCCCGCCCGCACCCGTGCTATCTCGCTACTACACATGTCACACCATTCCCCCTTCCCTTATACTAGGTTTACATCATCAGTGGTCTCTCTCTACTCCACATACACTCTCTCCCTGTCACACACAAACGCGTGCATAAACACACACAGACATGCACAAACACCCATTTATCTGGATCCTCATCTCTCCCCATGTCCGCATGTGTATCTCACACACTCACTCTCTAATTATGTATATGTGTCTCCACGTTACACAACACAAAGCCCCGTGTACATGTCTCTCTCTATCCTCCACACACATAGACACAAAGAATCTGTTATCATTGCCTCAGTCTCTAACATATCACACACGCACACTGTCTCTCTCTCTCTCTCGCAAACACGCTCAACAAGGGTTTCCCCTTGAATAACTTACCGTCTATTCATCAACTGTCGTGGCAGTACGGCGAACACGAGACGTGAAAAAAAATCTACACGTGCTTAGACCACCTAGTATGACTACTAGGACTAGAGCAAGCCAAAAAGCGCGCCGCCGTCAATCCCTCCTTGTCGGTGACGGGAAAATCTTTGTTTTACACAGTCGAGAAGTCATTGTGCTAAGGCCCCACATGCCGAGGCATTGAATAGAATGTAGATGCTAGTTTACGGAAGCAAGTATGAGTTGGTGATGATGGTACGTGTGCCATCTTGCAATATAGACCGTCTGATCTATATCTGACGGATGGAAATTAAACTAAAAGATACATGCAGCCCTCTCCACATTTGCAGACAAGGCCTTCCCTCGTTCATCCTTATCTCCAACAAACCTCATTGTTGAGCAATTAAGAAAGGAAGCCTCTGGAACAAACTGGCACTGGTGGCACGCCGGCGTCGTCAATCTCCATGCCTCCGCCATCCACCACCAACCACCACCACACCCCACTCCTCTTCACCTTATCTCATATTTCTCGAGATATCATTAGTTTTACACATGGGATTACTCCCTCAAGGGTCAATCACAACAAGTGTTTTATTAAAAATGCATCTTGATGTTCCGTGCAATGCACGGATCTTGCTAGTACTCCTACACAAGACTAAGTTGGTGATGCTTTGTGTATACGCCATCCGTCGCTTCGACCATTAGATCTACATCTAACGATTGTGAGGTAAGTTGTTGCCTTTTCTCACCAACATCCCACTTGTCTACCAATTTGCAGAAAAACCCATAATTAGTATCTTAAAACCAACCACATCCCTCCCTGACCTCACCAAAACAACCCAAGGAATATATTCTAATTGAAACATAATATATCTCTAGTGACATATGTATATCAAAATTAGGGTGTTTTGTACCAAGTTTGTGAATAAGTATTACTCTAATTATGATTCGTTGCAACGGACATGAACATTGCTAGTATTTCCAACCATGCATTTTTTTCCTAGTATTCCATAGTTTTGAGTTTTCCATCAAGATATTAGTCACGCATGGTTGATATTTACTTTCAATCATGTACACATATGCAATATGTAACTAGCCTTGCTTATTGGCTTCCAAAGCTTAACTTTCACTCCTACTTACAATATGTAGAGTATTTAACAAAAAACTACCACTTTCAACCAGCCCTATGAAGAATCTATTGTACAAAAAATAGCAAAAACATACCCAAAATTTCCTAATCCACGCCAAAAACTACTACCTAGTACTCCTACCGATTAGGTTCGTTTAAATCCATTTATGACTGGGTTGGCCCACACGACCGTGCTGACGAGGCAGCTTAAACCAACACATTTTGTTAGACCGTTGACACGAGAGACCCACATCTGACCTTCTATCCTGTTATTCCCCCTCAAATCATTATTTTTCCTGAACATTACTTCAAACAGTACTGATGCGTGTTCGTCGATGGTGCCGGTGATGAGCGAGTTGGCCGCCGCTCCGCCGGACGGGCCGGACGCCGCGCTGGCCTCCGCACGGGTTGGCAGGCTGGCCCGAGCGTGACCCACGAGCGAGCAAGCCGCCGCGCTGGCCTTCGCTCGAGCCATATGGCTGGCCTTAGCACCGCACGCACGAGCAAGCCGTCGCGCTGCCATGCCAATAAAGCTAGCAAACCTTGCAGACAAGCAGCTGGACGGAGCTATCTTGGCTAGCTAGCGGTCGCGAGCGCCGGACGGAGCTGGCATCCGGGCTTCCGCAACATGGGCTCCGCACCGCCGGCGGTTTTGACCCCGCCTTCTACCGGCGGCGGTAGCTGCGTCCCATGGCCGAGGATGACTAGGTGGACGGGCCAGAGGTAGGAGGTCACTCGAGGATTTTTGTTGGTAAGAGCATGTACAATGGTTGATAAGGTAGTCTTATCTTAAGTCTGCCATGTATGCAAGTGGTAGTAGTTTCTTGGCATTTTAGTGGTTTCTTGCATTATTAGGGGTTTCTTGTAAGGAACAATGTACGTACTACTAGCGACAAAAGGCGATTCTAGGTTGCGTTGTACTCCAACGAGTACTACTAGTGGTCGCGGGAGTGTATACCTCGTTTTGTGGGTTCGATCCCGGCCGAACGCACGGTGGCCTTTTTAAAAAAATAGTACTACTACACTTCACTGCGAGCCAATATTTTACACGGGTAGTTTGAGTTTTGAAGTCAAACGGACGTGCGGCCCCGCAATCTGGGTGCACTGGACAGCCTAGCCACGTGAACGGGTTTTCCTTCCCAGCATCCCGTGGTTCGCATGCTCGCCCTAGCCACACCTCGCTTGGAGCTTCCTCATCAACTAGTAGCATATTTAAACTAGCGCCTCCCAATTAAGCTCGAGGAGCCGGAAAAGCCTGGCGGGCATTGGGAACTGTGCAATGTGGCTCTGTGTAAAGTGCTCTACTACTACTCAGAGCTTGTGGCGTTACGCATGGACTTCACTCCATTATCGGCTCTACTATAAAAGAAATTCCTCTTGACGTGTTTTTTAAACGGAGGCAAAAGCTTTGCTTGATCTCATTCATAAAGAAGGAACTACTAACAAAGTTCGACGAGATCCATTACACCTCCACAAATGGAAGCGAAAAGCCTAGTCTCGCAGATCAAATAACTCAAATGTTCTGCCTCAAGGTAACCTTCACGATAAACAGGCTGCTAGTGTGTGCGTGAGAGGAGCGGCTGAGTAGGCCAGCTACGTGAGAGGAGCGGCTGAATAGAGCACCGAGAGTACCCACTAAGCCACTACGCCGGTGTACTTCCCCTGCATTGATAGTACAGCGATGGTTCTAAAGAACAGTAGTACCCTCCACTTCCAACTGTAGCTCCTCGGCCCTGTGATTCAAGAGTTCAAAACTGGTGCACTATACTAGACTAGACTAGAAGTACAGTACATTGCACTACTAGTTGAGAAAAGTAGTACTAGTACTGCTACAGTACGAGTACTTACTCCTCCGTCACATAATGTAAGACTTTTTTGACACTAGTTGGCATGTACAAAAAATGGCAAAAACATACCCAAAATTTCTTAATCCACGCCAAAAACTACTACCTAGTGCCAAAAATTTCTTACTAGTGCTATTATTTACAGTATAATGCAATCCCATAACATTCCATAATGCTAGTACTTAGTAGTAAATAATAGCCTCACCCCTTCACGAGGAACGATCTACAGTTGGAAGGGACGAGGCCTGCGGTTACTACGCTCTTATCTCTCCTCGCCAGCCTCCCCTCCCCAAGAGAAGTCAGTTCGTCGCTGCTCCCATGGATTCGCCAGCGGTTCTCCTCCTCGTCGGGCTGGGAGACCTTGGACGACGATCCTCCGGGAGAAATCGCACGCCACTCCGACGTCCTCACCGCCAAGAAGACTCGGTGCTACCTGCACCAACTTTTTCAAGACGCTGCTTAAACAGGCTTGGGAAAAGGCCATGCTTGTTGGTCTTCCATGCGCCCTCGAGGAGAAGGTTCTTCTATGGGACAATCCTTCAACAGTCCACCGCCCCTGGCCATGGTTGCACATTGACTCTGCTAGAGTTGCCGACGTTGAGAGGTAGTCAGATTTTGTCCGATGAGCAGGTCAGTCATGGAGTTTGATCATGTAGTACTTAGTTATTCCATTTCCATCCCGTAATTTCTCCGCTGCCCACCGTCTTATATATAGGTCTGGGTCGGTGCCAACGAAGATTGGCTTGCATACCTCTGGCCGGATACCACCAACATTTTGCACAACATCCACAGCAGTGCAGCCGTTCCGGTAGACCCCTTCTCCACCATTGGGATCGGCCTTCCGGACTGGCCGGGCTTGAATACGTATGATGATGCCTACATGAGATTGAAGAAGATAGCAATTGCGGACCCGCCAACAAAGCGACGCGGCTACGATGATTACTATCTCATCGCGGTGTTCGACATAAGGATTGCCATCAATGCAAGAGGCAGTAACGGCAGAGGCTGGCGCATGTTGGCGGCGGCAGATTTGTACCCCTACACATTCGAAGACGCTGTCGCCATCTAGGATGCATCTTTGCGGTGACAAGCCAGGGGACTTGTTTCATCTGGTTGCCATCCTACGGTACGGTGATTACAAACGGAATGCACAAACCATCATGTGCATCCCTAACGGTACTCCATTATTTTGCAGGGACCAGTCATCCCCCAATCAAAATAAGATCGCCGATCCTGGATGTGCATTTGCATCCACGATTCGGTCTAACCTGGAACCTTGTAGCTTACTTTGGCATATTGGGATCAACTATCTTAGCAGTCGTTACCCATGGTACCACTGATGTGCAACATGGTCACACAATCTACCACGATCGGACCATCACCATCTACCCAAGTATTCCATTTTTTAACCCTCTCGCCTTCTCTTTCATTGTTGTACTAGTAGTATACTTAGTAGTACTAGTAGGAGTACTTTTTACCTTGGAGGACCCGTATAGCTAGCTAGGCCCAGGAAGACTTGAACCCACTAGCTGCCACCATTTTTGTTTTTCCATGTCTTACTATCTCATCCATGTAGCCAAGAGTGGTTATATATAATAAGCCGGTTATTTTACTTCCTCTATACCGGAGTAGTACTATTTGCTGCATAGTATTGCTGACCGCCATATTTGAGCACAGTATTATTATGCATGGACCTTGACTATGTACGTCACCATGTGTCTAGATCTGGGATGCCGCGTGTACCACATCAACGGCGCCGAGTTCGACCCCTGTGATGCTACGTGGGTGCCGAGGAACACTCTTGGAGAGTACTCGCTTTTCATCGGGGACTGCTACCCCATTGTGAAGCGGATGCCACCTTCCGTGCACGCACGGAAGGCCTGCCGTTCATGAAGCATGGTTGTGTCTTCAGTGCGCACCGCCAGATGAACGACATGCTGGGACACGATATCCCTGTTTTATGCCGCTTCAGCTTGGATGAGTCTCCATCGTGTGGAACCGGACTAGAAAGCTGCAACAATGATTCTCGTGGCCCACCGCTATGGATCGTGCCATCCATGAAGAACACCTGGGACTGGAACCTGGAGGAGGACATGTAGCCCATCTATAACGTGTAAGTGGAGGACGGTAATTGTGAACAGTAGTGCTATGAATATATGTAGACTAGTCACGCACAAAACTATCACATGAATTGGAGATGAACTTGTGTGGCATACTGGCATTTGTCCTTTAGAATTTATTACTAGTAAATGTGTTATGTGTACGTGCAACTTGTGTGGTTGTTGCACGGGCTCCAACACGCTCTTTGAGAAAAAAAGGTGGCACGGCTTTGGATATACATGATGTGACGGCATCATACAGTAGCATCGTTCGCTATAGTTGTAGTACACTCCTACTAGGAAGACAACTCCTGTAAAACCTTGCGCTTGGCTCTTTGCCTCTTCGGGAGGTTCAACAGTTCGTACTCATGTGAACCTTGCACCTGGCTCTTCGACTCTTCGGAAGGTCCAACAATGATGATACTACAGTACAATATGCTTCTGGCAATCTGACACTGATTGAACTGCTGCACGTCCACCGCGAGGGCGAGGGCGAGGGAGAGGGAGAGGGAGAGGGAGAGGGAGAGGGTGCTATAGTCAAAACCCTCTCCTCGTCCTGTGAACCACCGCGCGCGTGGGCGAGGGAGAGGCGTAGTAAGAAAGCTTATCCTCGTTCGGCGAGTTGAAGGGACACATCAAAGTAGTACTAGTACTAGTAGTAGTCCATACTGCGTCCTTTCCGATTAATATGGCTTAATTTGAAACGACAAAAATACACTGGCGGTCAACATATGTAACAATACGCTCTTTACGGTCACTATATATAGTTTTGCGCCGATTATACAATCACTAGCTCATCGTAGAGCACCGTATTGCACCCTACTGACCGGCCACATAGTCGACATGGCACTTTGTTGACTGGTTAAATTGTCACCTGGTTTCTGGGTCCCACCTGTCAGTTGGCAGAGCGAAGAAATCAGTTAAACAAAACTTTACGCAGGCGCGACACGAGTCCAACCCTTGCGCCCGAACCGCCCTGGCTGTGTATGTGAGTGCATGCACGTGTCCTCCCTCGGTCTTCCAACAAAGAGGGTACATCGGCTATAAAACAAAGAGTGTAGTAGTGTATGATGTACATCTACACTTCCAATGCATTTAGCCTTTAATCTAAGTCGATATTGATTGACTAATGCACCAACTTGTGCTGTAGGTATAGGCTACATGTCTATCCTTAATTACAACATGCAACACCCTTCATTTAATCTTCTTATCTCAATGGTCGCATGCACACATAAGTCTACTACTTTTGGGCGTTAATTATACCCTGGTCAATGTGTAAATCTCTAAATGTACAGTCTTTCACGGACGTAGGGAGTAGGTTGAGCACTTGAGCGTGAGCGTGTGTGTTGCGTCATGTGCTGTGTGCCGCATGGGTGCGTGAGTGTTGCGTGTGTCCATGTGGAGTACGTGTGAGTGTTGCATGTTGCATGCATGCATGCATGGGGCTTACTCCCTCCCATTGACATGTTCATATTTCAAGCTTCCTCTGTTCCCTCCATATGGTGATACTCCCTCTGTTCCCAAATAGTACGAAGTAAAAGCCTCCCTCTGTTCCCAAATAGTACGGAGTAAAAGCCTCCCTCTGTTCCCAAATACGGAGTATTTGTCTTTCTACAGATTTCAACAAGTGACTAGGTACGGAGCAAAATGAGTGAAGTGAGCGTAGAGGCATAGCGATACTGTAGAAAGGAAGTCCTCGCGATCCATTATTCCCCATCTCGGTCAGAGAGAACTATTCAACTAGTCTTCGCAGTGAATTGACAATACGCGCTGCAGCAGATGGGACACGTAATTAACAAGCTGAACCAGCGTGTTGGTGTTACTAAATCAGCCTTACCCATTACTACCATCATGTTTGCCAGTAGAGCACGCTTCCGCAAATACGCCTACGCACCTCTGTCCTCCATTAACTGACATATGGGCCATCTTGTGGTAGACCCACATGTCATCGGTGTAACTATTTACACTCCGAAGGACGGTGCCTATCTCCTGGTAGTAGTACTAGTAGAATTGAGATTTAATGCATTTTCTTCCCTATCTTCCACTCTTCTTCCTCCTCTCTTCTTCTTCCTCCTCTCTTCCCCATTGTCGGCCGCACACAATTTACCCCCGCTCACTGCTCGCCCGCCCACGCCATCTTCCTTGGTAGCTCGTGCGTACCATATCCCCCCTCCTTTGCTTTCGCCACACGAGGAGAAGCTTGTTCGCCGCCTCGCCAATCCACTTCCCGCTGGCTCGCAGCACCGAAACCCCAATGGCGAACCGATCGACACGCAGAGCCGCGATTGGAGTTCCTCCCGATGTTCTCTTGGAGCAGATCTGTAGTCATATGGACCTACTCAGACCGTCCGTCGGCCGCATGCTCGGTGTCTTTGTACCATCTACTCGTCTGCAACCGGCCGGCTCTTTTCAAGACACCCTGCTTGCTGATGCCCGATCCTCGCAGGTGGCCCAGACACCGACTTGACGATCCTACGGAGGTTGCCGTGGTGCCCCTCGACATGCTACCACTACCCGTCCACCTGTCCTTCATGCGCGGCCACTATTGGGCGGGCATGAAGGCCAACTGGATCGTCCTCATCCACCACACCAGTAGTCGGTGGCGTCTCGTGGATATCTACACCCAGCGAGAGATCACCCTTCCATCGTTGGATACCGCCGCCATCAAGCCTCGCGGCCCGCCGGACACTCCTTCCTACTACGCACGAGACGTGTCAAGCTTTTGGCTCGACCTCTGTTTGCAGAAAGTTGTAATCTGTGAAGTGCCCACACCATCAGAAGACTACATGGATTACAAGCTCATTGCCTTGTTCAACATGGGATTAGTCTATCTGGAATCCGGTCGCCATACATGGTTATGGCTCATCATCAATCCTGTTGAGGCAATATTTAGGTCTGGTGCTATAGTGCATGATGGCATCGTTTACGCGGTCGACGCACAGATTGGCTGCCTATACTGATGGAATCTATCGTCGTGTAATTGTTCTATCTCATCTCATCTTTACCTTATGAATACGACTACCTGTTCATTTGTTACAAATTTAGAATGCATAGCATGTCTATAACCACATCATTGCTATATGTTCCTCTCATTTCCTAGATTTTCATGACCAGACATGTTATTGTTAGAGTTGATATGAGAAAAATTGGCATCTAATGATTGTTAGAATAGATATTATGAGCATAACATCATGATTGCTACATGTTACTCTCATTTACAAGATTTTTATAACAACGCATGTTATTGCTTAGAGTTGATATGAGAATAGTAGTAGTAAGTGCTATGGTAGAATATGAGTAGGCCCTGTCATATCTGTTTTCCTCTCATTGTTACATGATGTTTGAACCATGACATGTTGCTAGAATATGAAAGTCATTGGCCTATTTATTTTTAACTTGGGGTATGATTATGACCACGGCATTGCAATTCTCTGTCTATGATATGTGTCACTGTTATAATAATCTTAATTCCACACATACTTTGAACATGATTGTTCATTTTTGTCCTTTTGGTCTCCAATTTGAATTGTTGCAGCAGACGCAAATGCGCTGGCCTTCATGATTCCAGGACCTGGAATCATACCAGCCGATGGGTGCTGGTTTATCGCTAGTTCAGTTGACGGTGGTCATTTGATGCTCATTCGCATGTACCAAATTGACCAAACCATTACATCAAACCACATGCAGTACAATGCGTGGGGCGTTCGTGACATTGATGGCTATGGCTGCTTCGTGTTCGAGAAAGATCCCAGCTCCATTGGGCCAGGCGTATTCAACTAGAGGTGGGTTTACAGCCTTGGCAACACTCCTTGTTCCTCGGGCTCAATTATCCGATCATCCAACCAATCATCGATCATATCACCGGCGATGATTACTGTGCTATGCAACTTCCATTCGCGAGGGGGGCTGTGTTTACACATCATACCATGGGTTTCATGAATCACCATATCCAGAGATTCGCCGACACGACTTGTTGCGGATAATCTTGATGTGTGAAAGGCATCAAGCTTCCATGCGATGGATGGCTTTTGCAAACCCGACATGCGGCGATGTGGTTCATGCTAACAGCAAATATGCACAACTTGATTTGTGCTGATATCTAGACTAAGCCATGTATTAGCACGACCCTCTTTTGTTGGATATTATGTACTGTTGTTAGTTTGAAGCACTCCTCTGGTTTGAAGGATAGATACCTTCCTGGGATCAAGTGCATCATAACTCCCCTGTTTGGGATATATATCAGTTAGGCTTCAAGTGCGTACTTGTTAGTTAAACCTATGTATAAATTGTGACACTAAATATGACTAGTAAGTAGTACAAGAGCGATACTAGTATCGTCGGTCAAATTATTCATCGAGTCCACACATTGAATTGGCGTGACAACACGCTGCGCGTGAGGTGACACAAGAATCCTCGGCGTGTTCGGGTATTCGGACTTCAGATTTGGAGTACCACTTATCGTCGAAATCTTTCATCATTCACTTAAAACAGTCGATTGATCATACATTGAGTACCATATAACTAGAATTACCGATGCAAGTCGAAGAAGGATTGGCTGTGTTTGCCGGTGGCGACAAGTTCGATCCCACGGATCAGAGCTGATCGAGCACCTTGAGGCCAAAGTGAGTCTTGACAGCGCGAGATTTCAGTCTCTCATCGATTTGTTCATACCAACCATCGACAATGAGCACAAAGATATGCTACACCCAACCTAAGAAACTTCCAGGTAAGACACCGATTGGCCGTCTACTTGCACAAACATATTCCTTTCTTTATAGCTCTATTTTTCTTTTTAGACACAGACCTGGTGAAGCAATTACAATTTGACAGTTAATAAAAAGTGAAACAAGTGACTGCAACATGCCAAAGATGTTATGTAACATCCCAAATTTTGGAATGTTAATATATTAAATAAATAACTATGCTTGATTGTCTGATTGTTGGTTTGATGGAATGAGTGAAACTGAGTGAAATTTGAAACTTTTGAAAGTTGAATGAGAGGGAATGAAATGACTTCCCAAAACTTTCCATTTTGCCTTTTTGGATCCCAATTGAACTCAAGTCCATTGCAACACCAAAACCTAGAGTGAAGATGACATGACTTCTTCCATGTTGAAATGAAAAGGGTTTTGGAAAAAGGATTTGAATTTCATTTGGGGATATTTCAAATTCAAAACTTTATGCAACTCAATGATTTTCATGAGGGAAGATAAAATGACTTCTTCAATTATATGAAATATGAGTTGGAAGTTAAAAGAACCAAATTGAAAGTCATTGGAAGGTATTTGGAAACCCCTTTCAAATTTGGTATTATTTGGGCTTTATTCAAATTATTTTCCTCCTAAAACAAATAAATGGAAATAGGGGTAAAATGATTCCTTCAATGAAAAATTAGGAGAAAATAAATTTGAAGTCATTTTGGTATTTTTTAAAATGATTTTATTGGATTTTATTAGGCAGAAACACTCTTTATTTTATTTGAAATTTTGTGTATTTTATTTGAACTTGAAAAATAGTTCATGTTGTAGAAAATCTTTTTGATCATTTTGGTATATATATGTCCTATATAAAATATTTATATTTTAAAAGATATCTCTGTTTTGTTTTATTCAAAATAAAAATTTAAAAATTAGAAAACCCCAGGCGCTAGCTAGGCCACCCAGGCCCAGCCAGCCCAAGACTTCACTGCCCGCCCAGCCCACTGCCAGCTGCCCAATCGCCACCACCGACTCCCTCGCCCCTCGCCGAATCGCTCTGGCACGCTCGCCTGCTCGCCTCGCCCTCTCTCTCTCTCTCTCGACCATGGGACCCACCCCTTCTTCCTCCTCCCATTTCACGCCACGCCATTGCCGCCGCGGATCGCGGATCCCGGATCCGGATGCCGATTCCTCCCGATCCCTTCCTTCCCGACGAGGCCCCGCCCTATAAAACCCCTCCCCGCACCCCTTCCCCCCTCGCCCCTCGCGGACCTCCTCTCCCTCCCGCTCGTGCTCGCCGGAGCCGAAGCTCTCCCCGCCGCCATTGTCGCGCCGACGACGCCCTAGTCCACCCCGACCACCCCCGACCCCACCGAACCACTCACCGTGCTCCCCGCATCCCCGACGACTCCCGGACCTCCCGACGCCAAGCCCGGCACTTCCTTCCGCCGCCGCCGTCACGCCGGACTCGATGAAGACACCGAGAACTCCCTCCCCGTCCGATCTTAGATCAATGGCTAGGATTAGAAACCCCGAAGGGGTAAGTTTTATTAGAAAACCGGCCGGTCCAATCGGTTTATTTTAGGTTAGGTTTATTTTCTTTTAGGCCGGTTCGTTTTAGTTAACCCTAGGGCCCGTTTAGACTATTTAACGCCTAGTGCAGTGATAGGCCCATTAGGCCTTTTCTTTTATTTTGATTTTCTGTTTTAGCGTAATAGTTTCATTTTCAAAATTCATATCTTTTATTCTGTTTAATATTTTTGAGTGATTCTTTTTTGTTGGATTGCAAATTTTATGTAGTTTCTGTAGAATATATATTTAGCTATGTTAAAAATAATTAAAATTGCTTTATTTTGGTTTTAGTCAGAATAGTAAAACTGCTATAACTTTAGTTAGAAAAATTATTTTTGCATGATTCTTTTGTCCCAACTTTATTTTAACATTGCCAAACCCTAGAAATTAACTTGGGTATTTTAGGATTAATAAATAATTAGTTTTAAGCAGAATCCTATTAATCCTAATTAATTAACTAGTTCTGTTTTCCTATTAAATTAATTAGTAAATTAATTTATTTTTAACTTGTGATTGGTTATTTTAGGTTAGTTTCTGTCATTATAGTAGATGAACTTTTATTTATAATTAATAAAAGTTTTAATTTATTTCTCTTAATGGAAATTGGATTAGGCCTAAAATGAGTTTTATAATAGCTTTTAATTAATTCTTTTTGCTCCTAGTTGCTTAGTGAATTCTTTTCTGTTAGGTTAACCTAAAACCATGATTAGGTTATATTAAGAAATTTTTATTATATAAAACTATTTTTGTTATTGTTTGAAGTAGGGAAAACTTTGAGTGGCCTTTCTTTGAGTTTTCCTTTGGATTTTGATTTGGTTGATTTGTTGTGTTATGTTACTTTTGTTATGTTGTGTTATGTGGTCCTATTGCTATGTGCTTATTATAGTTATTGTTTGCCTCGGTAGAATTTCCGGAGTGCGAAGATTGCTACTACGAAACCCTAGTTTTTTTCGAAGATCGTCAACCAGGCAAGTTCACTTTGACCATGCTTTTCTTACCTATGTTTTATTGCATTTAGTGGCACCTTTGCAACCACCCCTCAGTAGTGTTATTGAATCCTTGTAGTTAAGTAGTATGCATGAGGTAGGAACCCATCACCCTGTTACCAAGCCCGGGACGTTATTTCTTTTAATGCTACGCTATAGTAGACGGGGTTTGGTATGAGTGCACGGGAGTGGTGTGAGAATGGAGGATTCTCGTCAATGACAACAACTCCATGATGGAATCTGCAAGGACCGCATCTTCAAGACCTCAAGACTTCAAGACTCGAGACAGATTTCAATACACACTCTTGGGTGAAGGATTTGTTGACGGGCACCTGGAGAACCAGTGGTTGGCGGGATGCATGGAGAAGCGCCATGACATCTTGTGGAAAGCTTCACCCAGACTCAAAGAGACGGAAGAATACTTCACGCCGAAGCTTACCTGCAACCGCAAGTCATTATGGGCTCGGCTTGGTTGACCTTAGTTGTGACTCTGGCTGGGGCGGTACTAGCAGATGTAGAACTACGGTAGGATTGGATGGGTACCGACGGTGGTCGAGGAACTCTTTGGAAGACCATGTTTGGTCATCTTGTTCTCAAACATTCGAAGTGCGAGAACGTAAAGAGAGGATCGAATCTTGCGGGTAAAGTGTACAAACCTCTGCAGAGGGTTATAACCTAATCGATTAGCCGTGTCCCGATTCACGGACAATTTGAGCCTCTAGACCTGGATCTATCTCGGAACTCTCAACACCGGACTGATAACTTAATTGTGGGCAACTTATGATGATTTTGGGCTATGAGACATCGGTTGGCGGAACCATGTCATGACAGAAAAAACTCCATAGTACAGGCTTCATTTTTATTCCTTTGATGTAGGTAAAATAAAACCAGCTTTTACGCAAACAAAATTCAGATACAGAGCCATAAAGCCATAATGCATATAGTATAGTTTATCATCTGTTTTCTCTTATTGTGATCTTGCGGTACATTCAATGTAATTGACCTACACGGCTGCAACGTATCATGTTGCAGATATTTACTCGACGAGTAAGAGTTACGATCTGAGGTTACAGATCTACACTCAACTTTGCCGATGGCGTTGATGGGACTCCACACCCGTTTGATTGTTTCCGCTGAGTATTATGAGGTATATATATCAGTTTTACGTTATTTATACATGTGATTGCACTTTGATATATACATTGATGTCTTGTGTGTGCCGAGATCTTGATCCGAGGATGGCATGGACACACGAGACTTGACCGTCGAGGTCGGGTCGCTCTGATGATGGTATCGAGCACATGTTGACTAGAGGACGTGACCCTAGAAATCGGAAAGCCCCTAGGACAGAAATCTCTAAAACTTTATTTTCAAAAGGATCCTTTACTTCTCGTCTTTTCGATTTTATCGATAGACCCTCTCACCTCAAATAGTTAGAATATATCCCTTTTCCTTTGATCACCCGGAGGATCAATCAAGACGCTCCAAGAAGGATTTGATATCGGAGAACTGATGACCCTTCAGAGTAAAGAGGATTTCTCCATTAGAATCAACAACAGTTGAAGACTCAAAGACTTGAAGGATCTGAAGAATTATTTGACCTTTAGAAGACCAAACCCTGCTATACACCTCGTTAGATCGATGATTTGTGAGCTGTCATTTGTTTGATGTTTTCCGACAGCCCCAAAATAAAACTTGTTTCTTCAAAACTATTGGTTGTATTGTGTGTATATCCTCCCCACCTCTCTCTCATCTCACCCTAAAACCCTTGAACCCCATAGATGATGAATGAAGTTGGACTGATATTCTCGGACCAAGACTCAGCCCGAGGCGAGCTATGGATGCGAACATGGAAACCCACTTGGGAGCAATTTGGTTTCAAGGAAGTATGAGGTTCAATATGCTCTTCAAGACTTTACGAAAGTGCTGCAACCTGTGGAAAATGCATCAAGCCATACAGGATTTAGTGGAGCAAGAACTTGGGAGGAATTCAAGAAGACCACGATGAGATCACGTCTCATCCGGAAGCACTATGATAACCGAAGAAGAAACCTTGTGCCGCAAGATTTGCGGAGAAATAGGACACACCTGGAGGAACACAAGGATGGATGCCCTCATTGTGAGGAGAAACACCCAGTGAGGAATGCCCAACTAGCTGTGTGACTTGCTTCCTGTGTGAAGGAACCACCCACTACCCGTGCAGTGTCACATTTACTCCACGGTGCAACAAACTATTCAAGCAGGAAGATGGAATGAAAGAAGCCCTCAAGGAAGATCTAGATGAACCAAGAATGGTCGAAAGTGTTGAAGACCTGGATGGAGAAGGTCTCAACAGATTTTACCCCAATGCCTGCTATTCATGTGGAGAAGAAGGACATGTTTCACAGTATTGCACCAAGGAAAGAAAAGAGTATCCGGGATACTTCCCGACGGAAGCAATAGAATTTGATCCACAGGGAATAGAAGGTTTGATCAGAACGAAGAAACCCAGGAAGAGAAAACAAAGACACCCTCAGAACAACCCAATTTCTGCAAATAGGGACAAGAGTCATATTACCTGTTTTGAATGTAAAGACGTCGGGCATTATGCCAATCATTGTTCCGAAAGGAAGCAAGGAACTCAAGGAGCAGGTACCATCCCCAAGAAGCCCAAAGACTTATCGAAAGTCATTTGTTTTCGCTGCAAGGAAGCAGGACATTATGCTACTAAATGTTCCGACAAGACGAAAGCTGGAGCTGAGTAGTTGGAATTTTGATATGGATAATAAGAGTAGTAGAAAGCAATTTCCTTTTCATGAGCTCAATGAGTTGAGTTATGTAATGGATTTCTCAGAGTTTGTAATAGTTCATGACTCAATAAAG
The DNA here is from genome assembly GCA_021605205.1 of Aegilops longissima. NCBI lineage: Eukaryota > Viridiplantae > Streptophyta > Magnoliopsida > Poales > Poaceae > Aegilops > Aegilops longissima. The sequence continues at coordinate 499,208,501 of CM038681.1, read as the reverse complement.
TTGTAATGTCACATGCTGAAAAGCTTTAAGGAGTTGTCATATTTTATCTTGGAAATTAATATTCGGATGAACATGGAAGAAAGTGAGTTGTGATGCATAAACAGGAAATTGGAATTGAGTTTGAAGTTTTGTTTGGATGATATGAATGTGTGCCCGGAGATATGTACCTCATTCGAGCACCACTTTTGTTATACACATGCAGATGACAACCCTTTATGAGTCTTTCCTTAAGGGCCTGAAACCATCATGACCTTGACGAGTGATCACGGTTATCCAAGATCTTGAAGGACATGATGAAGCATATTCACCTTGAAGGAGATGCACGGTCTACAAAGGCTACCCTTTCATGCACAAGGGAGTGGAACTTTGGTATGTGGAGGTACACCTCCACCGTAGGGAAGGAGTTTGCCCAAAGAGGATGGGGCATTACTTTTTCATCTTACGTGTGCCACAAGCAACTTTCTTCGATGCCGTTAGTGAAGCAGCCATGGAAGCCATCGCGGATCGGAGAAATACTTGAAGCAAGACTCCGTTATACTCGGGAATACCTAAGCGAAGTGCATGCAGATATGATGAAGGAGAAGCTCAAGACCACCATAGTGAAACAGAAGATTGAAGATTTCAAGGCTCATGTCGCACAATTCGAAGGGGATCAAGAATCTCGAGGAGGATAAATGAATAAAGTTGGAAGTAATGCCTGACCATACCAAATCCTGTGGGTGGCAGCATTTGTAACAAAGTACTTTTTGGAATTTGGATTTACGAAAATGGTTAAGGATCGAATGAAAGATTGATATGAAAATAATGAGATTTTATGGATAAACTTGTGCATTCTTTTGGTCATAGTACTCTGTAAAGCCACAAAATCAATGAAGAAAGAAATGTGATATTCATGACGGTCCATAGAAGGAAGCTGAACAAAATAAGTTGGAGTTTTGTTTTGATAGGATGGTATGAAGAAACAGAGTACTCTTGGATTCAAAGGAGGTGTAACAAGAGAGTTACTCCAAGGATGATTTAAAGCTGCACTAGTGCTGAAGTGGGCCATAACCCACGTGCCTGTGGATTTTGAGAAGGAACAGTTGTAACTGGATAAAGGAATACACTTGGAAGAAGCGGTGATCAAATCAGCATATCGTTCCGTAGGAGGTTACGCAAAAACCTAAGAGTGGTGAAGTAACGATAGATGTTTTGTTTGGCTTGCGAAACCATGGAATTACTCAAACCAGTTCGGGAACAAGAGAAATTTCTGTAATGCTGGTGAGAATGCCCAAGTGTTAGAATATGTGATTCGATATTTACGTATGTGGTAATGGTTCAAGTACGGGATGGATTGGCCCCCATACCGGAGACTTCTATCATGAACTATCATATGTTGATGGAAAATCAGAGAGCCTTGAAAAACTTAGAAGAGTGTCGACGCGATAAGCCATAAAACCATAAAATGGTAGGACGATGGAACCCCATTACAGTGCAACCGCTACAAACGTGGGTTATACGGTGAGGTTCAACCTGACCCGTTTTCTGCAGGAGAAAACCATAAATTGTAGACCACCATGAGTGTTTCGATAGTTGTTTAGAATGGACACAGACCCATCACTAAGAAGATCCGGTCTCGGACGAACTTCAACTTTGACGAACCGACCCAAGCTTTTGAGGAAAACTCTATGCTTCCGATGTAAGAGCTTTAATGAAGGAGCTATTGTAAGATATGTGAAGAGACATACATTGTCAGCCCTCCAGAGGAAATATCTGAGTTTATTGGAACCATGACCTTGTTTTTAAGTGTGGTAGCACCCCGACCTTCGACCAAGACATTTGCTAGAAGACCCCAACCCCTAACCTTTTCTTGCGCCTCTTCGAATCTCGAGGACGAGATTCATTTTAAGTGTGGTAGGTTTGTAACATCCCAAATTTTGGAATGTTAATATATTAAATAAATAACTATGCTTGATTGTCTGATTGTTGGTTTGATGGAATGAGTGAAACTGAGTGAAATTTGAAACTTTTGAAAGTTGAATGAGAGGGAATGAAATGACTTCCCAAAACTTTCCATTTTGCCTTTTTGGATCCCAATTGAACTCAAGTCCATTGCAACACCAAAACCTAGAGTGAAGATGACATGACTTCTTCCATGTTGAAATGAAAAGGGTTTTGGAAAAAGGATTTGAATTTCATTTGGGGATATTTCAAATTCAAATCTTTATGCAACTCAATGATTTTCATGAGGGAAGATAAAATGACTTCTTCAATTATATGAAATATGAGTTGGAAGTTAAAAAGAACCAAATTGAAAGTCATTGGAAGGTATTTGAAACCCCTTTCAAATTTGGTATTATTTGGGCTTTATTCAAATTATTTTCCTCCTAAAACAAATAAATGGAAATAGGGTAAAATGATTCCTTCAATGAAAAATTAGGAGAAAATAAATTTGAAGTCATTTTGGTATTTTTTAAAAATGATTTTATTGGATTTTATTAGGGCAGAAACACTCTTTATTTTATTTGAAATTTTGTGTATTTTATTTGAACTTGAAAAATAGTTCATGTTGTAGAAAATCTTTTTCGATCATTTTGGTATATATATGTCCTATATAAAATATTTATATTTTAAAAGATATCTCTGTTTTGTTTTATTCAAAATAAAAATTTAAAAAATTAGAAAACCCCAGGCGCTAGCTAGGCCACCCAGGCCCAGCCAGCTTGCCCTTCACCCTTGCTTGCCCAGCAGCCCACCACCCGCCAATGCCAGCCACCGACTCAGCTCCCTCGTCCCCTCGCCCGAATCGCTACGCGCCGGTCGCCCGTTCGCCTCGCCCCTCTCTCTCTCTCTCTCTGACCCGCGGGACCCACCCCCTTCTTCCTCCCCGCCCCACGCCACGCCGTCGCCGCCGCGGATCGCCGGATCCCGAAGGATCCGGGATGCCGATTCCTTCCCGATCACCTTCCTTCCCGACGAGGCCCCGCCCTATAAAACCCCTCCCGCACCCTTCCCCCCTCGCCCCTCGCGGACCTCCTCTCCTCCCGCTCGTGCTCGCGGAGCAAGCTCTCCCGCCGCCATTGTCGCGCCCGACGACGCCCTAGTCCACCCCGACCACCCCGACCCCACCGAACCACTCACCGTGCTCCCCCGCATCCCCCCGACGACTCCCCGGACCTCCCCGACGCTCGAAGCCCCGACGCACTTCCGCCGCCGCCGCCGCCGTCGCCGGACTCCGGTAAGACACCGGAGAACTCCCTCCCCCGTCCGATCTTAGATCAATGGCTAGGATTAGAAACCCCGAAGGGGTAAGTTTTTATTAGAAAAACCGGCCGGTCCAATCGGTTTATTTTTAGGTTAGGTTTATTTTCTTTTATGCCCGGTTCATTTTAGTTAACCCTAGGGCCCGTTTAGACTATTTAACGCCTAGTGCACAGTATAGGCCCATTAGGCCTTTTTCTTTTATTTTGATTTTCTGTTTTAGCAGAATAGTTTCTGTTTTCAAAAATTCATATCTTTTATTCTGTTTAATATTTTTGAGTGATTCTTTTTTTGTTGGATTGCAAATTTTATGTAGTTTCTGTAGAATATATATTTAGCTATGTTAAAAATAATTAAAATTGCTTTATTTTGGTTTTAGTCAGAATAGTAAAACTGCTATAACTTTAGTTAGAAAAATTATTTTTGCATGATTCTTTTTGTCCCAACTTTATTTTAACATTGCCAAACCCTAGAAATTAACTTGGGTATTTTAGGATTAATAAATAATTAGTTTTAAGCAGAATCCTATTAATCCTAATTAATTAACTAGTTCCTGTTTTCCTATTAAATTAATTAGTAAATTAATTTATTTTAACTTGTGATTGGTTATTTTAGGTTAGTTTCTGTCATTCTAGTAGATGAACTTTTATTTATAATTAATAAAAGTTTTAATTTATTCTCTTAATGGAAATTGGATTAGGCCTAAAATGAGTTTTATAATAGCTTTTAATTAATTCTTTTTGCTCCTAGTTGCTTAGTGAATTCTTTTCTGTTAGGTTAACCTAAAACCATGATTAGGTTATATTAAGAAATTTTATTATATAAAACTATTTTTGTTATTGTTTGAAGTAGGGAAAACTTTGAGTGGCCTTTCTTTGAGTTTTCCTTTGGATTTTGATTTGGTTGATTTGTTGTGTTATGTTACTTTTGTTATGTTGTGTTATGTGGTCCTATTGCTATGTGCTTATTATAGTTATTGTTTGCCTCGGTAGAATTTCCGAGTGCTAAGATTGCTACTACTGAAACCCTAGTTTTTTGAAGATCGTCAACCGTGCAAGTTCACTTTGACCATGCTTTTCTTACCTATGTTTTATTGCATTTAGTGGCACCTTTGCAACCACCCTCAAGAGTGTTATTGAATCCTTGTAGTTAAGTAGTATGCATGAGGTAGGAACCCATCACCTGTTACCAAGCCCGGACGTTATTTCTTTTAATGCTACGCTATAGTAGGCGGGGTTTGGTATGAGTGCACGGGAGTGGTGTGAGAATGGAGGATTCTCGTCAATGACAACAACTCCATGATGGAATCTGCAAGGACTGCATCTTCAAGACCTCAAGACTTCAAGACTCGAGACAGATTTCAATACACACTCTTGGGTGAAGGACGGTTGACGGGCACCTGGAGAACCCAGTGGTTGGCGGGATGCATGGAGAAGCGCCATGACATCTTGCGGAAAGCTTCACCCAGACTCAAAGAGACGGAAGAATACTTCACGCCCGAAGCTTACATGCAACCGCAAGTCATTATGGGCTCTGGCTTGGTTGACCTTAGTTGTGACTCTGGCTGGGGCGGTACTAGCGGATGTAGAACTACGGTAGGATTGGATGGGTACGGACGGTGGTCGAGGAACTCTTTGGAAGACCATGTTTGGTCATCTTGTTCTCAAACATTCGAAGTGCGAGAACGTAAAGAGAGGGATCGAATCTTGCGGGTAAAGTGTACAAACCTCTGCAGAGGGTTATAACCTAATCGATTAGCCGTGTCCCCGGTTACGGACAATTTGAGCCTCTAGACCTGGATCTATCTCGGAACTCTCAACACCGGACTGATAACTTAATTGTGGGCAACTTATTATGATTTTGGGCTATGAGACATCGGTTGGCGGAACCATGTCATGACAGAAAAAACTCCATAGTACAGGCTTCATTTTTATTCCTTTGATGTAGGTAAAATAAAACCAGCTTTTACGCAAACAAAATTCAGATACAGAGCCATAAAGCCATAATGCATATAGTATAGTTTATCATCTGTTTTCTCTTATTGTGATCTTGCGGTACATTCAATGTCTTGACCTACACGGCTGCAACGTATCATGTTGCAGATATTTACTCGACGAGTAAGAGTTACGATCTGAGGTTACGGTCTACACTCAACTTTGCCGATGGCGTTGATGGGACTCCACACCCGTTTGATTGTTTCTGCTGAGTATTATGAGGTATATATCAGTTTTACGTTATTTATACATGTGATTGCACTTTGATATATACATTGATGTCTTGTGTGTGCCAAGATATCTGATCCGAGGATGGCATGAGACACACGAGACTTGACCGTCTCGAGGTCGGGTCGCTACATGTTATGAAAATGCCAACTAGGTACACAAAACCTGTATTCCACAAGATCTGCAGGTATCACACTTTGAGTGGCCTAAGGAAGATTTTCTTCAGCGCAATTCAGGGCATTCAAAGGGGCATGTGGGGCGTCGCAAGATACAATCGAGTCACGGCATGCACACGATGTGGCACAAGACCGGCAATACCTTGCCGGTGATGGTCAACGGCCAGCAGACGGGTAGCGAAAAAGGTTCTGGTGCTGCACACCAACAAGAACTTCGACCAGCAGAGGACCAACTGGGTGATGCACCAGTACCACCTCGGGGACTGGAGCAAGAGAAGGAGCGGAGCTGGTCCTCTGCAAGATTTTCTACCGCATTTAACACTAGGGCCGGGGTAAAAGATTATAAGTTAGTTTGGTATTGGTAGTTGTACTACGTTGTCGTCCGCAAGTTGGTATTGTTGTTAACGATATTATGGTATGAACTTGCATTTGCTTCCAACCATCATGTCGAGGGTCGACGTGGATATAAAGCTAAATCATTTGTTTCGAAACGAATTCTCAGGCACCTGATTTTTATTTGACGGGTAGCATAAGCACCCACCGTTCGAATTCCCAGTTCTGTAGTTTTTTCGAAACAAGTGCATGCACTTATTATCACGATAAAAAAGCAATATCCATGCTGCATCCCAGTTATCAGTCTGTGCTTGCAGAATTCTCTCGTTTATTGAGCACGTATATTGTTTTTTCAGGTCGAGCAAGTTTCAACTGGGCTGTAGACTGCCCAGGGTTGGTTTTGTTTTTAACAGGCCCAGCCCATGACGACAACGGTGCACAAAGATCCAACAGGTATCTACTGGCCTCTGGCCTGCCAGCGTTAGTTATATTTTGTCTTAAAACATCCACATGCAGTTTCTTTTACTGAATCAAACACACAGCCCAGTTCTAATTTCCTCTTGAAACGCATGTCCTACATCCGTTTTCTAATCTCTACCTATAGTTTTACTAGTTCATATACACGTATCATTATATTGAAAACACATAAAATTCCCTTTTCATATTTACATCCTTATTTTTGTTGTTTTTCCCACCCAAAGCTGATTTTTTACCACCGGTTTTCCTTAAACCAACTCAATTGTCCCACGTCTTATTTGCTTACAAAAACAAAACAATTTTTTTGGCAAATCAATAAGTTCTTAAAAAATGTTTATCATTTCGGGATTACAACAGTTTGGACTCCACCGAAATATGCAAAATAAGTTTGAACTTTTTGACCGTGGTCCTGGGTAGAAAATGGGCTGTAATAAATTACTTAAGAATTAGCAAATGTGCTGCAAATTATAAAAAATAGCAAATGGGCTGCAAATTATAAAAAATAGCAAATGGGCTTTATGTTGTCTGCCACAGATTTGGAGGCTGACTTGTGGACCTACACAAGGTTTCTTAAAAAATAAACTTAGTCAACAATCGACTCTACCAGCATTAGACCGTTAGATGTCAATCTGACGGCAATCGTGCTTCTTCAGTCTCTGATCTTCCTACCCCAGCCGCCCAAACCAGCGCCGTCGGAACCGCCTGCTCCCGCCTCCCTTGGCCAGCAGTGCTGCCGGGCAGGACTCACGGCCCCATCATACTCGCATCCCCGGCCTGTCTATCCTCTACTCACCCACACCTCCTGTTATTTTCCGCGACAAGCAAGAACGATCAACCCTTGTACTCTACACCGCGTGGGCAGCCACTGCCGTGTCTTCGCCGGCTCCGTGTCGTTCCCTTCGTAGGCCTCACCGTCGTCCACCACCCTGGTGTTCTCGACGCGGCGTGGTCAACGATGTCCATCCAATGGGCGTAGTGCTTCTTCAACCTCTGGTCTTCTTGCCCGGCCGCCCAAAGCAGCGCCACCATGCCACATGCTCCACGCCTCCCGTGGTCGATTGTCTTTGCCGCGAGGCCTCACCGTCCCCATACTACTCCCACGGCTGGCGTGCCATCCCTCCACTCACCCACTCCCCTGTTATTCTGCGGCGACGGCAGCCTCACACCGCAGCCGAACCAGTGAACCCTCGTACTCCTCTCCGCGTGGGCATCCACTGTCGCGTCTTCCCTAGCTCCGCGTCGTCCCCTTCCTAGGCTCGCCGTCGTCCACCGCCATGGTGCTCTCGGCGCGGCGTGGTCAATGTGGTCAACGACCGACTTGCATCAGAAGAGTAGTATACGTGGAGAGGCTGACAACTGGGTCCACGGAAGCCGCAAGGAAGTGCCTCCTTATTACACGCAAAATAATTATTCCTCCACCTGACAGCAGGGACCCACCGGACGGGCCACCGGTATTTCACGAAAAAAATGTTTCCACCCTGATTGTTGTGACCCACCGGACGTGCCACCGTATTTCACAAAAAAACCATTTGCCCCTGACTGCTGGGACCCACCGGATGGACCACCGTATTTCATGAAAAACGCCATTGTCGGCTCGGACCCACCGGAAGTGCCTCCTTATTACGCATGTAAAATGAATACTCCCCACTAGCTAGGACCCACCATGGTGGGAGGCTGACTTAGGGCCTACTAAGTTGGCGGGACGGAGGGCTTTGTCAACTTAGTCAATATGAACGATTCTAGCTCCATGGACCGTCGATGTCCATCCAACGGTCGTCGTGCTTCTTCAATCTCTGCTCTTCCTGCTCCACCGATCAATCAAGCGCCAAGGACTGCTCTCTCCCTCCTTCCTGCGGCGGTTGTCTTTGCCGCATGAGCCTCACCGCCCACCGTACTCCCATCGCTGGCCTAGCCATCCCTCTAATCACCCACACCTATTGTTATTCTCCGGCGACGGCAGACGAACCAGTAAACCCTTGTACAGTCGTACTCCCCTCCGCGTGGGAAACAACTGCCGAGTCTTCCGTGCCTCCATGTCGTTCCTATCCTATGCCTCGTCGTCGTCCACCGCCCTGGTAATCTCGGCGCGACGTGGTGAACGTGGTCAAGGAACGGCTTCCATCGGACGTGGACTGTACATGGAGAGGCTGACAGCTCGGTCCACCGCCGCAGCAAGGAAGTGCCTCCTTATTATGCGTAAAATAATTATTCTTCCACCTGACATCTTGGACCCACCGGAAGGGCCTCTGTATTTCGTGAAAAAAACGTGCCCCCCGCTGACATGTCGGACCCACCAGCTATCTTCGCATGCAAGGAAGTGCCTCCTTATTACGCACAAAAAAATGAATACTCCCCGCCTTGGTGGAACCCGGCATAGTGGGAGGCTGACTTGTGGGCCTACCAAGTTGGCGGGACGGAGGGCTTTGTCAACTAAGTCAATATGAACGATTCTAGCTCCTGTTACCATACGATGTTCATCCAACGGCCGTAGTGCTTCTTCAACCTCTGGTCTTCTTGCTCCAGCCGCCCAAACCAGCGTCGGTCGTGTCGCGTGCTCCTGCCTCCCATGGCCGGCTGTGATGCCGCGGAGGCCTCACCGCCCCCTACTACTCCCACCGCTGGCCAGGCCATCCCTCTACTCACCCACACCCCATGTTATTCTGCGGCGACAACAGCCTCACACCGCAGCAGAACCAGTGAACCCTCGTACTCCTCTTCGCGTGGGCATTCACTGCTGCGTCTTCCCCGGCTCCGAGTCGTCCCCTTCCTAGGCCTCGCCGTCGTCCACCGCCGTGGTGCTCTCGACGCGGCGTGGTCAACGTGGTCAAGGAACGACTTCCATCGGACGTGGGTCAGACGTGGAGAGGCGACGATACTAGGTCCACGGCCACAGGAAGGAAGTGCCTCCTTATTACGCGCAAAATAATGATTCCTCCACCTGACAATGGGGAACCACCGGACGGGCCACCGTATTTCGTGAAAAAAACATTTCCCCCTGACTGCTGGGACCCACCAGCTACATCTTCGCACGCAAGGAAGTGCGTCCGCAAAAAACGATTCGCCCCTTGATTGCTGGGACCCACCAGCTACATCTTCGCACACAAGGAAGTGCGTCCGCAAAAAATGATTCGCCCCGATCGCTAGGACCCACCAGCTACATCTTCGCACGCAAAGGAAGTGTGTCCGGCAAAAAATGATTCGCCCCTCATTGCGGGACCCACCAGCTACATTTTCGCACGCAAGGAAGTGCCCGATACCGGGACCCACTTGATCGAAGCGTACGTAGCGTTGTCAATCTGGTCGCGAACGTGTACGTACATACTGGTTGTTGTAGAGGCGCGCACGTGTCGTAGTAGAGGCGCGCACGTAGCATGTACACGTACGTACATCGGCCAGGGCGCAAGAAAGAAAATACGGCCACGTTCGTACATACGGGCAGGGTCTCGAATGCCTACTCGCGCGTACGTACGGCGAGGGCTCGTGTACATGGCTGGGTCGGAACGGAGAAACAGCGTCGTCGTCGTGTTCATGGGAAGGCAACGGAATGCGTCGTGTTCATCGGGAGGCAACGGAACACGTGGGAGCCAACTGGCTTGGACGGAACACGCGATGGAAACGAGGCCTGGCGTACCGCAAAACGGAGGAAACGGCCTTGTGTTCGACTGGCCACGTTCGAAATGGGGTCCTCTTGATCGGGAGGGTCCGCGCGTCGCCGCAACGCGGAAAGCGGACCTCCTACGATCGAAACGGGGGTCCTGTTGATGGGGAGGGGTGTGGCGTACCGCAAAATAGAGGAAACAGGCCTCCTACGGTCAAAACGGGGGTCCTGTTGATCGGGAGGGGTGTGGCGTACCGCAAAATAGACGAAACGGACCTCCTACGGTCGAAATGGGGATCCTGTTCATCGGGAGGGGTGTGGCATACCGCAAAACGGGACTCCACGGGATACTGTTCATCTCCACCGTCGACCTCCTCCAGCCTCCACAGGGGCTACCGTCGACCTCCTCCAGCCTCCACGGGCTCCTGTTCATCCAGCCTCCACCGCGCGCTACTCCACCGGCTACTGTTCAACCACCCCTCCACCGTTTACTGTTCATCCAGCCCTCCACACCACGGGGTCCTGTTCAACCACCCCTCCACGGGCACCCCTCCACCGTCTACTGTTCATCCCGCCCTCCACACCACGGGTCTGTTCAACCACCCTCCACGGGCACCCCTCCACCATCTACTGTTCATCCATCCCTCCTCACCACGGGGTCCTGTTCATCCAGAGGCAAACGCCACCGCTCACTGTTCATCCAACCCCCCGCAACGCTCACTGTTCATCCCAGAGGCAGCATCGATCGGCTTGATTAGCGGCGATGCGAAGAATCACTCGATCGGGTTCGATTAACAGCCATCGATCAATCGCTCGGGTTCGATAACACATAGCCTTGTAGTGCAATTGATCGAGTTCGATTAGAGCCCAACGCCTCGCTCGGGTTGATTAGAGCTAACGCCTACACACGCAGCAGCACGCGTGTACGAGAAAAGCACATCGCTTCGCCCCGACCTCCCACCTTAGCAGGAACTCCCGAAATTTTCCTCCCCTCGCTTCTACCACGGTTTTTTTCGTCATGGGCGGCCCAAAGAATGTCATGCAGCTGCGTCTCCGCCCGCCGGAGACGAAAAGCCCATTTTCTGTCATGATTTTTGTCATAGAAGTAGGAGCCCACCACATCTATGATGATACCGGGTTTTGTCACAATTATCGTCATAGAATTGTCATATGTATGACAAAAAAAATTCGTTCGGCCCAAAATGTCACGGATGTGTCTTTTTTTGTAGTGAGTGTGCCTGAAGCTTTGAAGTCTATTAACCAACTATTGTTGCATGAGGCTCACAATCTAGTTTATACTACGCTAATGATTGCATAGTTTTGCTCTCAGTGTAGTATGTTTGTATGAAACCCTTTCTTGTTCATTATGCTCCCTAAGACTTTAATTGTGGTATAGAATGGCCAACTGCTTGCTTACTTATACATAGCGTGTTGTCTAAATTTGTAACTTATCCGTGTTTTCGATTGGGCCCCAACATCATGCTCCTCTGGTGAGCTAAGAGGATTTCGTATGCAGGCTGCACAGACTATCTTTTTTTTTTTATAATTTTAAAATATCACCGCTTATGCTTCATGACGTGTAACATTTTTGTGAAAGTGATGTGTAACATTATTGTTAGTCTGTTTTGCCATGTAGTACAAAATAGTTTCTTGTTAAGCTTCATTTGTTGTAACTATATTTTTGCCCTAGTCATGTGTACTTACGAAACATTTCGTGATGAAGTGACATCAACACAAAAATCTGCGGCGATGCGGCATGGCCGTTACCGAATGATTATGGATTGGAATTGGAATGTCTTTGATGTTCTCGAGCATCAACTAGAGGTGGCAAGACAACGTGTACATGATTGTCAGCGTATAATCAACAAGTTGAGGCCGGACATGCGGTATTAGATGCGGAATCAAAAAATGAAACAAGACACCGAGGTAATCATGAAGGAATTGGATATTTTGCAGACTGAAATTTGTGTTATCCGAATCCGGCCAATCCTATTTTCTCAAGAGATTATAGTTCAAATGGAGTTAAGTTGATGCGTGTCCATGATGTATGAGTTGTATTTGCCCGATGTATGTAATTTCTTTGTTTGTGTGTGCTTTATTATCACCGTGCGAACCATCTTGCCCAATGGGTATAATCGGCTGTAATTTCTTTATTGTATAGTGTAGGATTATTCTACCTTTCTATGCCTCGATCTCTTTGTTGTATAGTGTATGCTTTTTAAAGGTGATAGTATTGAGTAGGATAATTCTTTGAATATGCTATATCGTTCAAGCGGAGGCCAACTCGCTTCGACCATGGCCCTTCACGGGCCGTCGGATCCATGGGCCTTCTATGTCTCGAGGATCCATGGGCCTTCTCGTCTCGTAGGATCCATGGGCCTTCTCGTCTCGTAAGATCCATGGGCCTTCTCGTCTCGTAGGATCCATGGGCCTTCTACGTCACGTAGGATCCATGGGCGCCGACTCATTTATGGGTCTTATGCGGGCCTTTAATGGGCGTGAAGCGGGCCTATAATGGAAATCGACGTTTATGGCACGACCATAACGGGCGTTAATAGGCCGTGTTGGTGATGCAATGAAAATGGACCAACAGACTAACGGACCACAAACGGGCCAAGCTGTAACGACGGGCGAATTTGGCCCACAAGCAGAAAATAGCGATAATGGGCGTAAGTAACGAATGATGCAAATGAGCCCAAGAATAAATGGGCCCTCAGAAGGCCGAAAATTAACTTGGGCTGGAAACGGCCCAACGGAATAACGACCCATTAATGGGTATAAAGTGTTACACTATTCATTACGGGCGGTTTCACGCGGGCCGTTAATGGGTGTAAAGTAATACCTTTGTTCATTACGGGCCGTTTCAAGACGGGCGCTAATGGGCCAAGAGTTACAAAGGGCCTCATATGGGCGGAAAGACGTCATGGGCCATACATGGGCCAAAAGTGAAAACGGGCTGGAATCATATTGGATGGCCCAGATGACGCTACTGGGCCTAATTCGCATAGGGTGTAACGGGCCTTGGGTTAGTGGGCTATAAATGGGCTATATGCTAATAGGCCGTTAACAAGCTTTCCATGGGCCGGCCCGCCAACTTTTGACCAAGTCAAACGGGCCGGCCTTTTCACAAGAATGGGCCATTGTTGAGCCATGCCACGTGTTGGCGTATCATAGGCGCCTACATCCAAAGGAGTGGATGACATCATCCCAATGATGAGCCGACACGTGTTTCCTCCAGCCAATGATAATTTTACCGTGGAAAATCCCCATTGGTCGGGCTGTTAACGGGTTATCGGATCCAAAACCCGACCCGATAGCTTAACGGCGTTCGTTACGGTGGATGCCGCGTGTCGGTCACCCTTGACAAAAGCACTTCGTGACGCGATTTATCGTCATGGGCTGGACACTTCCATGATGACAATTTTGGTAATGTCATGGAACACTTCTCTGACAAAGACAGTATGACTATCTTGAATCATCATAAATTTGTCATGGATGTACATGCATGATGAAAACATGACCCATCTTGTGAAAAACATGTATCATCACGGAAGTGTATTTTTTTTGTAGTGTTATTTCAGTACTTGCAGAGAATACCTTGCTGAAAACCGCTTATCATTTCCTTCTGCTCCTCGTTGGGTTCGACACTCTTACTTATCGAAAGGACTACGATAGGTCCCCTATACCTGTGGGTCATCAACATGGTATCATATTTTCCATCCAAGGCTCTTAGGATCTTCTTGATGATGAATCTATCGGTCATCTCTTCACTTCCTAAGCTGGCAATCTCATTTGTAATGAGAGCAAGCCTAGAGTACATTTCAGCGACACCTTCACCATCCTTCATTTTGAACTTGTCAAGTTGACTTTGAAGCACATCCAATTTAGATTCCTTGACGGAGTCGGTACCTTCGTGCATATCGATCAAAGTATCCCAAATTTCCTTTGCATTCTCGAGACGGCTGATTTTGTTGAATTCTTCGGGGCACAATCTGTTGAAGAGAATATCACAAGCTTGAGCATTGTATTGTAGCATCTTCAACTCTTCCACGGTAGCTTCACACATCAAAGAATTCACCTTGCAAGCCAATACACACAATAGCCCAAACGGCGGGGTTATGTCCAAGAATATGCATTTTCATCTTATGGTTCCAACTAGCAAAATTTGTACCATCAAAGTAAGGACCTCTACGGTGGTAATTTCCCTCGCTAGACGCCATACTCTCCTAGGTTGTGAAACCAAGGCTATGACCACAAAAGGCTATCGAAATCAAAGCAAATGGAGACCAAAGCTCTGATACCACTTGTAGGATCGAAAGTATGTCTAGAGGGGGGTGATTAGACTACTTGACCAAATAAAAATCTAGCCTTTTCCCAATTTTAGTTCTTGGCAGATTTTAACAACATAGCACAAGTCAAGCAATCAACCTACACATGCAATTCTAAGAGTATAGCAGCGGAATGTAAAACAATTGCATATGAAGGTAAAGTGAGGAGTTTGAGGGAGTAAACGCAAGGTTGACACCGAGATTTTTTATCCGTGGTTCCGATAGGTGGTGCTATCGTACATCCACGTTGATGGAGACTCCAACCCATCAAGGGTAACGGTTGCGCGAGTCCACGGAGGGTTCCACCCACGAAGGGTCCACAAAGAAGCAACCTTGTCTATCCCACCATGGCCATCGCCCACGAAGGACCTGCCTCACTCGGGTAGATCTTCACGAAGTAGGCGATCTTCTTGCCCTTACAAACTCCTTGGTTCAACTCCACAATCTTTACGGAGGCTCCCAAGTGACACCTAGCCAATCTAGGAGACACCACTCTCCCAGAAGTAACAAATGGTGTGTTGATGATGAACTCCTTGCTCGTGTGCTTCAAATGATAGTCTCCCCAACACTCAACTCTCTCTCTCTCTCTCTCACGGGATTTGGATTTGGTGGAAAGAAGATTTGAGTGGAAAGCAACTTGGGGAAGGCTAGAGATCAAGATTTATCTGGTTGGAATGGAATATCTTGACCTCAACACAAGTGTAGGTGGTTCTCTCTCGGAAAATATGTGTTGGAAGTGTAGGCATGTTCTGATGGCTCTCTTCACGAGTGAAGAGTGGGTGGAGGGGTATATATAGCCTCCACACAAAATCTAACCGTTACACACAAATCACCAAACTCGGTGGGACCGATTCAGAGAACTCGGTCAGACCGATTTGGTTCATAATGTGACCGTTAGGTATTTCGGTGGGACCGACATGTCAACTCGGTGGGACCAATTTCATTAGGGTTAGGGCATAACGTAATCTCTGTGAGACCGATTACACAAACTCGGTGAGACCGATTTTGGTAACAGACTAATAGAGAGTTGGTCAGGCAAACTCGGTGGGACCTATTCGCTCATCTCGGCTGGACCGAAACGTTACGAAAGGGAAACAAAGAGTTTGCATTGCAATCTCGGTGGGATCGATCACTCATCTCGGTTTGACCAAAACATTACGAAGGGAAACAGAGTGATTACAATCCCATCTCGGTGAGACCGAGATCCCTATCGGTGAGACCGAAAAGACTAGGGTTTCAGCAGTGGCTATGTCAACTGAACTCGGTGGCTCCGGATAGAAAGATTCGGTGGGGCCGAGTTTGACTTTTGGTTTGGGACATATGTGGATGTGAGAAAGTAGTGGAGGGTTTTTGGATCATATCACTAAGCATTTTGAGCAAGCAAGCCATTAAGCAACACCTCATCCCCTCTTAATAGTATTGGCTTTTCCTATAGACTCAATGTGATCTTGGATCACTAAAATAGAAAATGTAGAGTCTTGTGCTTTGAGCTTGAGCCAATCTTTTGTCCTTAGCATTTTGAAGGGTCCACTTTCTAATCCATGCCATGCCAATCATTGAGATTTCCTGAAATTTTTATCTTGAAATAGCATTAGCTCAATGAGATATATGTTGTTAGGAATTACCAAAACCACCCAGGGATAGTTGCACTTTCAATCTCCCCCTTTTTGGCAATTGATGACAACATATAGATCAAAGTTTCGACAAATGATGAATAAGATTGAAAAACATCGTCGCTTTGAGAAGTATGTGATAAGCAAGAGCTCCCCCTAAATTTGTGCATTATTTAAAATTTGCTTTTGACTGCAAATGCACAATCGATTAGGATCATGGGTTACTCTTCCATGTCACATACATCTTGGTGGAGCGCTCAAAATGATAGGAATTAAAAACATGCACTCATCACCAAGCAAAGTGAATGATCATAAGAGGATATAAGAGATAATATCATCCAACAAGCATTAAGGGTAGCATATGATCAAACACATGATCAACAAGTATCTCACAAACACATAAAGTATATCACACAAGCACACAAATAAAGAAGTTTCAACCAAAGAAGCAAGAGAGATAAAAAGCAACACTCTCTCTCGAAACCTATGATCTATACATTTTTCTCCCCCTTTGGCAACAAGTTACCAAAAAGTTCAAAAATGCATAGTGCTAAACGACTCTCAGGCTTGGCCTTCAGGAGGCGGTGTAGAGAGAACTCCAAGAACAAAGGCTTCAGATGAAGTAGCTGGAGTTGGTGGAGTAGCCGCGGGAGGTGGAACTGGAGCTATAGCTGCTGGTGTTGAGGCTGTAGCTCGAGGATCTGTCACAGGCACTGCATTAGATCTTTGTCCTCTGGGCACTCTAGCAAAAGCATCTGTAGTAGACTTGCCCTTCTTCTCCTCTTCTTCCTCCTGGAGCTGCTCAACTGCAGTTTGGATCTGAGTGACCTTCAGATCAAGATCATAGAACTTTGTCTCAATACTCCTTTCCAAGCTCTCCTGGTTCTGAGTCAGGGTGGCCAAGCCCTTCTCAATTCTCAGTGTGGACTGGATCAGATAAGCAAGTTGATCTTGCTTTCTCTTCAGGAACACTTGAGATGCCTCTTCTATGCTTGGCATCTTGGCAGCTTTCTCAGCTTTAGCTTTCTCTCTCTTCTCATGTGCTTGCACTGATGTGGGGTCTTCCTCATTCATTACCACAGTGTTGTTTTCAAATTCAAGGTATATGGCCAGGTGTTCCTGATCCAATAGATAAGTCCTGGTGCCCATTTTAGAATTGATGAGCTCCTGAATTTGTGGGCATACCCACAGCTTCTCTTCTGGTCAGCAGCAATCCTCTTGATTGTCTCAACAATCAAACTTGTGACCTTGAACTTCTGTGGGACATCAAATATATGCAGCAAGTTTATAGCATGTCCTCTGATCATCTTGTGATCACCTGACTTGGGTAGCAGTGTGTGCCTTAGAATCCAATTTATGGTAGGCAGACCAGACAACAAGAAGTGGACAGATCCAAACTTATGAGTCTCCAAAGCATCATCTGAGATCTCTCTGTACATGTGTGCCATGGTGTTGTGGTCTTTCTTCTTCTCAGCATAAACATCCAAGTCATCCTCATGTTACTCAGGGGCATTGATAAGCTTGGCCCACTCATCAACTGTAGACTGATACCTAGTACCCTTAGACATCCATACTATCCTTCCATCTGGATAGAAGTGAGCAGTGGAGTAAAACTGCATGATCAACTCATCATTCCACTTAGTGAGTTTCTGGGCAACAAATGTGTCAACTCCACATGCCTTGAAGCTATCATACACACCAGGGAAGTGATCCTCATTCTCCTTGATGAACTCCCAGTCAACCCATCTCATGTCACACACTATGAGCTTCTTATCAAGCAGAATTGTCTCATAGAAGTCCTTCTGTTCCTTAGTGTGAAACCTATAGTCCACAACAGTTCTTCTCCTGATAGCATATGGATCAGACTGTCTCCATAGTCTCAATCCTGCATCCTTCCTGATTTTCATGTTTTCTGCAACTGTATGTGCATCATTGTGATCAGGGATCTTGGGCTTCAGCTTCCTTAGCACTTGAGCTTCATCTTCTTCAGCAGCTTCAAGCACTGGAGCCTTGTTCTTCTCTGCAGCTGGAATGTTTCTGGTGCTTCTCTTGGGCTTCTGAGCTGGAGCAGCTGCCTTGGGAGCAGCTTTGGGCTTAGATGGAGCAGCCCCTGATCTGATTGCATCTCACATGAGCTTCTGTGCTTTGGGTGTTGGTGCAGCATCCTCTTCCACTTCTTCTTCTGAATCTCTCCTCATTGAGGGCTTGCCAAGAACTCTGGCAGTAGTACTTCTTGCCCTTTTCTTCTTCTTATCCTCACCAGCTGCTTCTTCTTCGGATTCAATGGTGAACTTCATGGTTTCACCTGTGTCAACTTTTCTTGGCTTTGACATGGGTTGTCTTCTTGCTGGCATCTTTGTTTTTAGTCCAGGCTTTGTTGCAGCAGTTGTGCCATATTCCTTTTCCAGTACCTTTTTCTTTGAAGTGGCTTCATCTTCAACAGCCACATAATCCTCATCTTCTGAATCAGAAGTTCTCTTCTTCCTTGTCCTGGTAGCAGCCTTTGGCAGGTTGCTGGGAGTGCTCCTGTTGCCTTCATCATAGCTGCTAGAGGGATCTGAACCCTCACTCATCTGCACCTGTTGCTCAGACCTATTCTGACTATCACTTTGATCATACATATCTGCAAATACTCTGACAGCAGACTCTGTGAATAGGTTATAGATGAGGTAGAGTAGATGAGCATCACAAAGTACAGGAGTTTTGCAAAACATATGACTTATAAACTTAGTTTTAGTTCTTCACAGAAAGCATTTCGGAGCTACCGATTTGTAAACTCGGTGATACCGAAGCATCTTTTGGAACCTAAACTAGTGAACTCAGTCAGACCGAGTCACAGTTCGGTGGTATCGAGACTGCTATGGTTTCACAGAGAAATCGAACTCGGTCACACCGATTTGCAATTTCCGATAAGACCGAAAACACATGTGCTCTGGCCTAACCAGATCGGTGAGACCGGTTTCTACAACTCGGTCGGACCGAGATGAATTCGGCAGAGACCTAACCCTAAATTTTCAAATCAAAACTAATCTACGGGACGTTTTCGCTGGACAGGATGATTTCATTCGTGGCAAGAATCATGGCAAAGCAATGTGCTAAGAATCAGAGTTATGGATTAGCACAAATATCAAGTTCGTACCCTAGTTCGGCGGCGGACTTGCTACGGCGGGGAAGATTGCCGTTGACGGCAGCGGAGACCAGCGGCGGGAGTTTGCTGGCGACGAGAGGATGATCCAGAGACCCGAGGAGGCAGAGCAGGTTACGCGCGGGCGAAGAGGTTCGGAAAAATTTCCAAAATTTGGCCCGTCAGTATATATATAACCTGACACTACCGGTGTGACCGAGTGGAACAACTCGGTGGCACCAAGATGCAAAACTGCAAGCAGTTACTGCAACTCGGTGTGACTAAAAGGTTCTAATCGGTTGCACCGAGATTGAAAACCCTAGATCAACTTAGTGATCTCGGTAGGACCGAAAGGATGAATCGGTCAGACCGAAATGCACAAAGAGGTTTTGTAAGTTTAAGTCTATGACGAATCGGGGACTCCGAGTGCTCCTCACACAGAGTGGTTCGAATCTGACTTGATCAAACTTTGTGATGTAGCATGAATAGAGTTTGAGACGAGAAAAGCATAGATAGCTAGAGGGAGTTCTTAGGCATTCTTGTCCATCCATTTGGCAAAAGATAAAGAGCCAAACAATCAAAACAACAAATGGATGTCCTCGAATGAGTAAAATATGAAACCAACATGCTCACGCAATAAAATGGCAAATGAAATATGTGACAAAGCATGCACAATTAGTCTAGCATCTATCAAGCAATTTGGCGATGACTAGGTCATCTATATATTAGTATATTGACTTAGGAGTCAAATGAGAACATTTGATCATAGGTCATACTCGTCGTTTAAGCACAAGTGGGGTTACCACTTTTACATAAAAGCATTGTTGTTTTCACACCATTAGAGTTGCTTTAGCTCAATTAATTAGAGTAAAGCTCCCCCTAGATGTGATATCCCCCCTAAGAGGGATGAACTAACCTTGGGTTTTGTCGATGATGACTTCATGTAGGTGTTGAAGATGTGGATGCCCAATGTTGATGTAGATCATTTGGAGCAATCCTTTGGAGTGAGTTGCACTTTCAATACCTTGTCCCTTGTCTTACCAACAAGAGGGTTTGTGACTCCTTGAACTAGTGCAAGATATGGAAGTTGTTTGCACTTGTCCTTGCCAAAATGATAAGACTGAAGTATGTTGGCGGAGTCACCCTCAAGAACTCTCTAGTTCTTCTTCTTCGGGATCCACACCATCTTGATGGGAATCCTTGGAGTTGTAGTAGTACTTGATGAAGTAGAACTTGATGTAGTCTTGGGAACCCACTTGACCAAGGACTTAGGTGCTTCTTCAAATGCATCATTTTCCTCTTGAAGCTTGTCCTTGCCTTTTTGATTGTGGTCTTGTGGTGGAAGATCATCTTGAGCTTGTGTTCCTTTGAAAGAAGTAGGATCATACTTCTCTTGTTGGGGAACAAACTTCGTCTTGGGGTATTGATCTTTTTCCCACTCAACTCCATTGGCATTGAACTTTCGTTCAAAACCAACACCTTGATTCTTCCGGTGCCTTCCTTGCTTGCGTACAATTTCCTCAAATTGATTACTTCCGGCAAGGCTCTCGTAAACACCTTTCTATATAATTCCCTTCAATAAGCTATTTTCTTACTCAAGTGTAACTTGGCTAAGAGAGTCATTAGTGGAATCAAGAGAACTACTAGGAGCAACAACATTGGATTTAGCATGATTGTTGTTACTACTAGATGAAGAATCTTTCTTGCTCTTGTTGCTAGATTTAACTTGTGGCATGTAAGTAGACAAGAGTAAATGCTTGGCAATGTAAGATGAACTTTTCTTGCGAAGATCATCATTGATTGCCTTTAAAAACTCATGTTCTTGCTCAAGGTTGAGCTTTTCAAAGCGTATCTTATCATGAGTCTTTAAAAGTTCTCGATGATCTTCCAAGGTAGTTTCATGAGCTAACTTAAGAGTGTTTAGTTCTTTAGTTAGACGCTCAATCTCCTTCTTATCATCGTCATTCGTTTTATCTTGATTAGCATGATTAATTGATGTTTCATCATAGTTTTCATCACTAGAGTTGTCAACAAGTAAATCATCATCACCTAGCAAATCATCTTCATCATTATTAAAATCAACATACTCGGGGTGTGTTACCTTTGGACCTTTAGCCATGAAGCATCTTCCAATTCCTTCATTTGGTGAGTCAAATATGTCGTAGGAGTTGGTTGTCACAAGTGCTAGTCCGGCAACACCTTCATCTTGAGTATATTCGGAGTCAGAGTGATAACTTCTTTCAGAGTGATGGTCGGAGCCGGATACCCATTCACCAACATGATCTTGATGTCTTATTTTTGTCTAGCTCCTTGATGACTTGTCCTTCCTTTCCGAGTCCTTGCTTCTCCGAGAGGGTCTTCGTTCATAACGATCATCTCTACTCCTTCTTTCTCTTGGTGGTGATTCTTCTCTTCTACTTCTTCTTTTGGGAGAATCTTCTCTTCTTTTGTAGGGAGCCGTACACTCATTGGAGTAGTGTCCGGGTCTTCCACAATTGTAGCAATTACACTCACGACTAGAAGATCTTTTGTCATTGTAGGACCTTGACTTGGAACTTCTTTCCTTGCTTCTACTCTTGTAGAACTTGTTGAAGTTCTTCACCATTAGACTCAATTGTTCATTGAAGGTTTGCTTCTCACTTGATGATGTGGGAGCTTCACATGAGGCTTTGTAAGCGCCACTTGACTTGTTGTGAAGCTCTTCCTTATCCTTGAGTGACATCTCATGAGCAACAATTCTTCCAATGACTTCCGTTGGCTTGAGATCTTTGTAGTTGGGCATCATTTGGATCAATGTGCACACGATATCATATTTTCCATCCAAGGCTCTTAGGATCTTCTTGATGATGAATCTATCGGTCATCTCTTCACTTCCTAAGCCGGCAATCTCATTTGTGATGAGAGCAAGCCTAGAGTAGATTTCAGCGACACCTTCACCATCCTTCATTTTGAACTTGTCAAGTTGACTTTGAAGCACATCCCATTTGGATTCCTTGACGGAGTCGGTACCTTCGTGCATATCGATCAAAGTATCCCAAATTTCTTTTGCATTCTCGAGATGGCTGATTTTGTTGAATTCTTCGGGGCACAATCTGTTGAAGAGAATATCACAAGCTTGAGCATTGTATTGTAGCATCTTCAACTCTTCCGCGTAGCTTCACAGTTTGTTCTTTCCCATCAAAGAATTCACCTTGCAAGCCAATACACACAATAGCCCAAACGGCGGGGTTATGTCCAAGAATATGCATTTTCATCTTATGCTTCCAACTAGCAAAATTTGCGCCATCAAAGTAAGGACCTCTACAGTGGTAATTTCCCTCGCTAGACACCATACTCTCCTAGGTTGTGAAACCAAGGCTATGACCACCAAAAGCTATGGAAATCAAAGCAAATGGAGACCAAAGCTCTGATACAAATTGTAGGATCGAAAGTATGTCTAGAGGGGGGGTGATTAAACTACTTGACCAAATAAAAATCTAGCCTTTTCCCAATTTTAGTTCTTGGCAGATTTTAACAACATAGCACAAGCCAAGCAATCAACCTACACATGCAATTCTAAGAGTATAGCAGCGGAATGTAAACAATTGCATATGAAGGTAAAGGGAGGAGTTTGAGGGAGCAAACACAATGTTGACACGGAAATTTTTTATCCGTGGTTCCGATAGGTGGTGCTATCGTACATCCACGTTGATGGAGACTTCAACCCACGAAGGGTAACGGTTGCGCGAGTCCACGGAGGGCTCCACCCACGAAGGGTCCATGAAGAAGCAACCTTGTCTATCCCCATGGTCGTCGCCCACGAAGGACTTGCCTCACTCGGGTAGATCTTCATGAAGTAGGCGATCTCCTTGCCATTACAAACTCCTTGGTTCAACTCCACAATCTTGACGGAGGCTCCCAAGTGACACCTAGCCAATCTAGGAGACACCACTCTCCAAGAAGTAACAAATGGTGTGTTCATGATAAACTCCTTGCTCTTGTGCTTCAAATGATAGTCTCCCCAACACTCAACTCTCTCTCACAGGATTTGGATATTGTGGATAGAAGATTTGATTGGAAAGCAACTTGGGGAAGACTAGAGATCAAGATTTATGTGGTTGGAATGGAATAGCTTGACCTCAACACAAGTGTAGGTGGTTCTCTCTCAGAAAATATGTGTTGGAATTGTAGGCATGTTCGGATGGCTCTCTCCACGAGTGAAGAGTGGGTGGAGGGGTATATATAGCCTCCACACAAAATCTAACCGTTACACATAAATCACCAAACTCGATGGGACCGATTCAAAGAACTCGGTCAGACCGATTTGGTTCATAATGTGACCGTTAGGTATTTCGGTGGGACCGACATGTCAACTCGGTGGGACCGATTTCATTAGGGTTAGGGCATAACGTAATCTCGGTGAGACTGATTACACAAACTCGGTGGAACCGATTCGCTCATCTCGGCTGGATCGTAACGTTACGAAAAGGAAACAGAGAGTTTGCATTGCAATCTCGGTGGGACCGATCGCTCATCTCGGTTTGACCAAGGTATCAATCCAGTAGGAGACTACACGCAAATCGCCTAGTACCTGCACAAACAATCAAGAACGTTGCAACCAACGCGATAAAGGGGTTGTCCATCCCTTCACGGCCACTTGCAAAAGTGAGATCTGATAAAGATAATATGATAAATATTTTTGGTATTTTTGTTGTATTGATTGGAAAATAAAGATTGCAAAATAAATAGTAAACTAGAATTACAGATCGGAAAGTTATATATTGTAAAGTAGACCCGGGGCCATAGGTTTCACTAGTGGCTTCTCTCAAGATAGCATATATTACGGTGGGTGAACAAATTACTACCGAGCAATTGATAGAAAAGCACATAGTTATGAGAATATCTAGGCATGATCATGAACATAGGCGTCACGTCCGTGTCAAATAGACTGAAACGATTCTGCATCTACTACTATTACTCCACACATCGACCGCTATCCAGCATGCATCTAGAGTATAAGTTCATAACAACAGAGTAACGCATTAGGCAAGATGACATGATGTAGAGGGATAAACTCAAGCAATATGATATAAACCCCATCTTTTTATCCTCGATGGCAACAATACAATACGTGTCGGTTCCCTTTCTGTCACTGGGATCGAGCACCGCAAGATTGAACCCAAAGCTAAGCACTTCTCCCATTACAAGAAGGATCAATCTAGTAGGCCAAACTAAACAGATTTCGAAGAGACTTGCAAAGATGTCAAATCATGCATATAAGAATTCAGAGAAGAATCAAATATTATTCATAGATAATCTTGATCATAAACTCATAATTCATCGGATCTCGGCAAACACACCGCAAAAAGTGTTACATCGAATAGATCTCCAAGAACATTGAGGAGAACTTTGTATTGAGAACCAAAGAGAGAGAAGAAGCCATCTAGCTAATAACTATGGACCCAAAGGTCTGTGGTAAATTACTCACACATCATCGGAGAGGCTATGGTGTTGATGTAGAAGCCCTCCGTGATCGAATCCCCCTCCGGCAGATCACCGGAAAAGGCCCCAAGATGGGATCTCACGGGTACAGAAGGTTGCGGCGGTGGAAAAGTGGTTTCGTGGCTCCCTTGGATGTTTTCAGGGTATAAGAGTATATATATAGGCGAAAGAAGTAGGTCGGTGGAGCTATGAGGGGCCCACGAGGGTAGGGGTGCGTCTACCCCCTGGGCGCGCCCTCCTGCCTCGTGGCCGCCTTGTTGCGTCTCTGAATTCCACTCCAAGTCTCCTGGATTGCGTTTGTTCCAAGAAATATCCTCGCGAAGGTTTCGTTCCGTTTGGATTCCGTTTGATATTCCTTTTCTGCGAAACACTGAAATGGGCAAAAAAATAGCAATTTGCACTGGGCCTTCGGTTAATAGGTTAGTCCCAAAAATAATATAAAAGAGTATATTAAAGCCCATTAAACAAACAAAATAGATAATATAATAGCATGGAACAATCAAAAATTATAGATACGTTGGAGACGTATCACACATTTAGAAGCAATTTTTATTGCCTTTTTGCACCGATGACAACTTACTTGAGGAATCTTGCTCAATCCCGGTAGGTATAGTGGACACTAGAAAATAAGATTTCGGTTTAAGGGTTTTTGGATGCACAAGTAGTATTTCTACTTAGTGCGGAATTTTTTGCTAGCAAAGATAGGGGCAACCACAACATGTTAAAGGATCTATGACAATATGACTTCTATGTGAATATGAACAAACATAAACCATTAAGTTGTCTTCCTTGTCCAACGTCAACAATTTTGGCATATAATATTTTGATGGGGGCTCACAATCACAAAATATTTCTAGGATAGTATATTTATATGTGAATCTTATCTTCCCTTATTAATTCTTTCATGAGTTGCATCATTGACTAATACAATGTGTGTCAATCTCTAATAAAATTTTCTACTTATACTTTCCCTTATGTGGTGCCATTGCTACCTCTTGAGCACTGCCTTGGATTTCCTTGAAGAGGAAAGGGTGATGCAGCACGTTAGCGTAAATATTTCCCTCAATTTCTGAGAACCAAGGTATCAATCCAGTAGGAGGCTACGCGCGGGTCCCTCGCACCTGCACAATACAAATAACTCCTCGCAACCAACGCGATAAGGGGTTGTCAATCCCTTCACGGTCACTTACGAGAGTGAGATCTGATAGATATGATAGGGTAATATTTTTGGTATTTTTGTAATAAAGATGCAAAGTAAAATAAAAGCAAAATAAAAAACAAAGGAAATAACTAAGTGCAGGAAGATTAATATGATGAAGATAGACCCGGGGGGCATAGGTTTCACTAGTGGCTTCTCTCAAAAGCATAAGTATTTTACGGTGGGTGAACGAATCACTATTGAGCAATTGACGGAATTGAGCATAGTTATGAGAATATCTAGGTATGATCATGTATATAGGCATCACGTCCGAGACAAGTAGACCGACTCCTGCCTGCATCTACTACTATTACTCCACTCATCGACCGCTATACAGCATCACTACAAAAAATTACACTTCCGTGATGATACGTGTTTGTCACAGTAGGTCGCGTTTTTTGTCATGCATGTACATCCATGACAAATTTATGACAGAACCAAGATAGTCATACCTGTGCTGTCGTAGAAGTGTTCCATGGCATTACCAAAATTATCATCACGGAAGTGTCCACTTCCATGACGATAAATCCCGCGTCACAGAAGTGCTTTCGTCAAGGGTGACCACACGTGGCATCCACCGTAACGGAACGCTGTTAAGCTATCGGGTCGGGTTTTGGATCCAATAACCCGTTAACAGCCACGACCAATGCCGATTTTCCACGTGTAAAATTCTCATTGGCTGAATCCACGCGTCAGCTCCGCGTTTGCACAGGTATCACTCATCCAACGGTCGAGATGGGCCTATGATATGTTGACACGTGGACCAGCCCAACATTGGCCCACAAAGTTTAAATGGGCCGGCCCAACCGAAGGCCCATAAGATTTAGCGGACCATAATGGGCCGGCCCAGCTAAAGGCCCACAAAATT
Source organism: Aegilops longissima (assembly GCA_021605205.1). NCBI lineage: Eukaryota > Viridiplantae > Streptophyta > Magnoliopsida > Poales > Poaceae > Aegilops > Aegilops longissima. The sequence goes on along the minus strand of CM038681.1, from coordinate 499,181,843 downwards.
TAGCAGACCACAATGGGCCGGCCCAGCTAAAGGCCCATAAGATTTTGCAGACCATAATGGGCCGGCCCAGCTAAAGGCCCACAAGATTTTGCGGACCACAATGGGCCGACCCAACTAAAGGCCCACAAGATTCTGCAGACCATAATGGGTCGGCCCAGCTAAAGTCCCAACATTTTCTGTCAAATCGGCCCGTCAACGGCCTGTCCTAAACTTGCCATCAACGCGGCCCATGGTCACTTCTAGCCCGTTAACAGTCCGCTAAGTAATTGGGCTGAATCACGGCCCGTTGTATTTCCGGCCTGTTAAAGGTCCGGCTTCATTTGGTCCCATTTACAGGCCATCAAAACTTTCGGCCCATAAACGACCCTGAAGGATTTGGGTCATATTCGGGCATGTCTGACATTCGGCCTGTTAGAGGCCCACTATAGATTTGGGCCACTTTCTTCGTGTTGTCATTATCGGCCTGTTAACGCCGGACGTAAACCATGGGCCATATGTGGCCCAATGTCATATCGGGCCCATTAACGACCCATATAAAAATGACGATAATCTAGCCCGACCGAAGTTCCGGCCTTTTAAAGGACCGTGTATTAGATCGGCGCATTTACGACCCGTCCAAATTTCGGCCTGTCAAAGATCCGCGTCGTAAATGGGCCACCATTTTGGCCTGCTAAGTCCAGTGGGTTATTTGGCACAATCAGGGCCTAATCTCACTTTCGGTCTATTAAAGGCCCATGTTTTTATGGGCTCAAGATATTTACACCAGTAAGCGGCCTATTTTCTTGAGGGCCCAAATTATATTTAGGCTCATTAAAGGCCCACTATGGGCACAGCCTACCGAAAAATATGAAAGCTTATGCTGATTTAGGCCCAGATATTTTTAGTGGGCTACATGTCAATTTAGGCCCGTAATCGTTTTTAGCCCAATTGGAATGGGCCCGATGAATGATGGCATGTTGGGCTCCTACGAAGCTTTCGGCCGAATACATTACTAAGATAAACCTACACTATACAAAAATAGCATCATAATTACTGCAGCCTGGGGCAGCATCATAAATGTTGTATCACAACAAAATAAATTCCAACCTTACAACAAAAGGCCTGTTGGCATAAAGTTTATAGTCCTTCCAGATAAAAGCACCATCAGATGTATAGAAGCACGATCACTTGACTGACCGCTAATGTTTCAGTGTAGAATCTGATGGAGCAGACGATCTCCACCTTTTTTCCGCCATTGCTCTTGAACAACGAAGCGAATGTCTGATAGTCTAGTTTCAAAACCATTCATATCTTGACGACATTTCTCAACCACTATTCTTGTTTTTGAAACAACGTCCGTTAGGGATTGGACTTGTGTCTGGAGCACAGATATATCACTCTGTCTAGCAGGAAGATTTTGTTCAGTAGGCGATTTGGACGAGGTTACCTTGACAACCAACCCGAATTACGCAGAAGGTGCTTTTTGCGGTGTTAGTGGAGAGATATTGATCAGAAGCCCGACCTCGAGACGGTCAAGCCTACGTGTTCTTTGTGCCATCCTCGGATCAGTATCTTTGCACACACAAGACATCAATGTATATATCAAAGTGCAATCACATGTATAATTAACGTAAAACTGATATATACCTCATAAGTCACAGCGAAACAAATAGTCGGGTGTGGAGTCCCATCAACGCCATCGGCAGGTTGAGTGTAGACCGTAACCTGCACTGCACTCTTACTCGTCGGAAGAAACATATCGCAACATGATACGTTGCAGCCGTGTAGGTCAAGACATTGAATGTACCGCAAGATCACAACATGAGAAAACAGATGATAAAACTATACTATATGCAATATGGCTTTGTGGCTCGTGTCTGAGTTTTGTTTATGTAAAAGCTGATTTATTTTCCCTACATCAAAGGAATAAATGAAGTCTGTACTATGGAGTTTTCTATCATGACATGGTTCCGCCAACCGATGTCTCATAGCCCAAATTCATCATAAATTGCCCACAATTAAGTTATCGATCCGGTGTTGAGAGTTCCGAGATAGATCCAAGTCCAGATGCTCAAATTGTCCGTAACACGGGACACGGCTAATCGATTAGGTTTTAACCCTCTGCAGAGGTTTGTACACTTTACCCGCAAGATTCAATCCTCTTTACGTTCTCGCACTTCAGGGTGTTTGAGAACAAGACGACCGAAACATGGTCTTCCGAAGAGTTCCTCTGACCACTGTCCGGTGCTCATCCCATCCTACCGTAGTTCTACATCTGCTAGCACCGTCCCAGCCAGAGTCACCACTAAGGTCAACCAAGCCAGAGCCCATAATGACTTGCGGTTGCACAGGTAAGCTTCCGGGCATGAAGTATTCTTCCGTCTCTTTGAGTCTAGGTGAAGCCTTCCGCAAGATGTCATGGCGCTTCTCCATGCATCCCGCCAACCAATGGTTTCTCCAGGTGCCCACAACCGCCCTTCACCCAAGAGTGTGTATTGAATTCTTGTCTTGAGTCTTGAAGTCTTGAGGCCTTGAAAATGCAGTCCTTGCAGATGCCATCATGGAGTTGTCGTCATTGACGTAGAGTCCTCCTTCTTCACACCACTCTCGAGCACTCATACCAACCCCGTCTACTATAGCATAGCATTAAAATAAATAACGTCCCGGGCTTGGTAACAGGGTGATGGGTTCCTGCCTCATGCATACTACTCAACTACAAGGATTCAATATCACTACTGGAGGGTTGTTGCAAATATGCCACTAAATGCAATAAAACACATAGGTATGAAAAACGTGGTCAAAGTGAACTTGCCTTGCTGACGATCTTCGAAAACTAGGTACTCGTGGTAGCAAGCTCCGCACTCCGGAAATTCTACCAAGGCAAACGATAACCATAATAAGCACATAGCATATGAACACTTAACACACTACCATAGTAACATAACACACCAAAACAAACGAATCAAAACTCAAAAGAAAACTCGAAGAAATCCAACTCAAAGTTTTTCCTACTTCAAGCAACAACTAAAATAGTTTTTCATAACAAAATTTTCTTAACATAACCTAAGCATGGATTTATGTTAACTTAACAGAAAAGAATGCATTAAGCAACTAGGAGCAAAAAGAATCAATTTAAAAGCTATTATAAAACTCCTATTAGGCCTAATTCAAATTTTAGTAAGAAAATAAAATAAAAGTTTTATTTATTATAAATAAAAGTTCATGCTCTAGAGTGACAGAAACTAACCTAGAATAATCTATCACATGTGAAAAATAAATTTATTTGCTAATTAAAATAATAGGAAAACAGAGCTAGTTAATTAATTAAGAATAACATGATTCTGACTAAAACAATTTTTTATTAATCCTAAAATGCCCAAATTAATTCCTACGGTTAGGCAATGTCAAAACAAAGTTGGGACAAAAGAATCATTAAAAATAATTTTCCTAACTCATTTTATAGCAGATTTACTATTCTGACTAAATCTAAAATATAGCAATTATAAATAATTTTAACATAGCTAATTATATTTTCTACAGAAACTATAAGAAATTTGCAAACCAACAAAAAAGAATCACTTAAAAATATTAAGTAGATTAAAAGATATGAATTTTTCAAATCTGAAACTATTCTGTTAAAACAGAAAACTAAAAATAAAGAAAAACGGCCAAATGGGCCTAACTAACGCCCTGGGCGTAACCTAACTAAACGGGCCCTAGGGTTTAAATCGAATCGGCCGGTTTAAATTAAAACCCTAACTTAAAATTAAACCGGAACTAGCCGGACTGAACCGGTTTATTGTAAAAAGAACGTACCCCTTCGGGGGGTTCTAATCTAGGCCATCGAAAATGAATCGGACGGCGAGGGGGGACTCCGGCGACGTACCGGACGGCGACGGCGACGGCGGCTCGGGCGGCGATGGTTCCAGCGACTCCGGTGGTCGGGGGCGTCGGCGGAGGTCTCCGCGGGTGCAGTGGCGAGGGAGTCCGGGTGGGGTCAGGCGAGCTGGGTGGCAGGTGGGTCGGGACGGTGGCAATGGCGGCGGCGCTCTCGGGCTCAGCGAGGCCTTGCGGGGAGAGGGAGAGGTCCGGCGAGGGGGAAATGGGGTGAGGGGGGGCATTTATAGGGCGGGGCGTCGGCTTGCGCGAGGGAGCAAATCGGGGAGGATCGGGGAGGATCCCGGGGTCTCCGGCGGGTGCGGTGGCGCGGTGGTTTCCGGCGTGGGGGCGAGGCGTGGGCGAGGGGAAAGGGACAAGGTGGGGTCCGGGCGTCAGTGAGGGAGAGAGAGGGGTGAGCGAGCGGGCGACCGATCGGGAGGGGATTCGGCGCGGTGGGGGTGCGGGCTGGCTCATTGGGCTCTCGGCCGCTGGTGGGCCCTTTGGTGGCGCGCGCGAGTGGGCTGCCAGTCTTTGGTGGGCAGTCGGCTGGCTGGTGCCTGGGCATTTTTCTTTTTTTCCAAATCTATTTTTTTTGAAAAAAAATAAAAACAGAGATAATACATAATATATAAATATTTTATATAGGACATATATATATCAAAATGACCAGGGGAATATTCCCTATCATTTGAAGATTTTTCCAGGGGAAAATCCGAAGTTTTTAAAAAATCATTTTTTTCAAATTTCAAATAAAACTCAAATTTGAATTTCAAACTTTTGGCAATGTTTTTCCTCTGATATTTTTGGAGTGTCATGTTTACTCCTCTCATACTTTTTCTCAAGTATTTATCAGGTATAGTTTTTGAAATGATTCCTATTACCAAAATTTGAATTCAAACTCCAAAACCCCAAAACTTCAAATGCCACTCAAATTCAAACAACATGCATAGATGCTTAGCTATAATTGTAAAACATTCCAATTAGGAAATTTGGGATGTTACAAACCTACCACACTTAAAATGAATCTCGTCCTCGAGATTCGAAGGGGCTAGCAAGAAAGGGTTAGGGGTTGGGGGTCTGCTAGCAAATGTTTGGTCGGAAGGTCAGGGGTGCTACCACACTTAAAACAAGGTTACGGTTCCGATAAACTCAGATACTTCCTCTGGGGTGCCGACAATATCTGTCTCTTCACATATCTTACAATAGCTCCCTCATTAACGCTCTTCTGTCAGAAGCATAGAGTTTTCCTCAAAATCTTGGGTCGGTTCGTCAAAGTTGAAGTTCGTCCGAGACTGGATCTTCTTAGCCGATAGGTCTGTGTCCATTCTATACAACTATCGAAATACTCATGGTGGTCTACAATTTATGGTTTCTCCTGCAGAAAACGGGTCTGGGTTGAACCTCACCGTATAACCTACGATTGGCAACGGTTGCCTGTAAAGGGGTCCCATCGTCCTACCATTCTATGGTTTTATGGCTTATCGCGTCGACACTCTTCTAAGGTTTTCGAAGCTCTCTGATTTGCCATCAACATATGATAGTTCATGATAGAAGTCTCCGGTATGGGGGCCAATCCATCCCGTACTTGAATCATTACCACATACGTATACAGTGAATCACGTATTCTAACACTTGGGCATACTTACAAGCATTGCAGAATTTCTCTTGTTCTCGAACTGGTTTCGAGTAAATCCATGGTTTCTGCAAGCTGAACAAACATCTATCGTTACTTCACCACTCTCCAGTTTTTGCGTGACCTCCCTCCAAAACGTATGTTGATGGGGTCACTGATTCTTCCAAATTTATTCCTTTATCAAGGTTACATCTGCTCCTCTTCAAAATCCTCGGGCACGTGGGTTATGGCCCACTTCAACTCTTGTACAAGTTTAATTCATCCTTCCTCGGATTCCATATTCCAACATTACATCTCCTGTAAATCCAATAGTACTTCTTTCTTTCATACCCTTGTGGTGACGATCATACAAAACTCCAACTTATTTTGTCCAGCTTCCTTCTATGGACCGTCATGAATAACACATTTCTTTCTTCATTGATCCTGTGGCTTTACGGAGTACTACGACACCAAAGAAAAATGCACTAGCTTATCCATAAATCTCATTATTTTCATATCAATCTTTTATTACATCCTTAACCATTTTTCGTGAATCCAAATTCCAAAAAGTTTATTACAAATGCCGCCACCCACATGGTTCGGTATGATCAGACATTACTTCCAACTTTATTTATTTATCTTCCTCGAGGATTCTTTAGTCCTGCTGGAATTGTGCGACATGCGCCTTGAAGTCTTCAATCTTCTGTTTCATCGTTGTGGCCTTGAGTTTCAGCTCCATCATCTCTGCATGCACTTCGCTTAGGTATTCCTGAGTATAACGGAGTCTTGCTTCAAGTATTCTCGATCCGGCGATGGCTTCCATGGCTGCTTCACGAACAGCGTCGAAGAAAGTTGCTTGTGGCACACGTGAAATGAAAAAGTATTGCCCCCTCATCTTTGGGCAAACTCCTTTCAAATGGTGGAGGTGTACCTCCACATACCAAAGTTCCACTCCCTTTTGCATGAAGGGGAAGCCTTTGTAGACTGCATCTCCTTCAAGGTGAATATGCTTCATCATGTCCTTCAGGATCTTCGGGTAATCATGATCACTTGTCAGGGTCATGATTGTTTCCGGACCTTTAAGGAAAGACTCGTAAAGGGTCGTCATCTGCAGTTGTAAAACAAAATGGTGCTAAGGACAAGGTACATATCTCCTGGGGTACACATTTATATCATCCAAACAAAACTTCAAACTCAATTTCCAACATCCAGTTTATGCATCACAACTCACTTTCTTCCATGTTCATCCAGAATATAAATTTCCAAGATAAAATATAACAACTCCTTAAAGCCTTTCAGCATATGACATATCAACTTTATTGAGTCATGAATTATTACAATCTCTGAGTAATCTATTACATAACTCAACTCTTTCTGCTCATGAAAATAAAATTGCTTTCTACTACTCTATTTATCCATATCAAAATTCCAACTGCTCAACTCCAGCTTTCATCTTGTCGGGACATTTAGTAGCATAATGTCCTGCTTCCTTGCCGCGAAAACAAATGACTTCCGACATGTCTCGGGGCTTCTTTGTGATTATGTAGGCTCCTTGGATTCTTGGCTTCTTTTCTGGACATTTACTAGCATAATGACCTAAATCCTTGCACCTGTAACAAGTGATATGACTCACGTCCTTCTCTGCGAAAATTGTGTTGTTCTGGGGTTGCCTTCTTTTTCTCTTCCTTAATTTCTCTGTAATGATCAGAGTTTCTATTTCCCGGGGGTCAAACTTCACTTCTGTTGTCGGGAAATATCCCAGATACTCTTTTCTTCCCTTGGGGCAATACTACGAAGAATGCCCTTCTTCTCCACATGAATAGCAGGCATTGGAGTAAAATCTGTTGAGGCCTTCTCCATCAGGGTCTTCAACACATTCCTTCATCACAGGTTCTTTCATAACTTCTCGGAGGGCTTCCTTCATTCCTTCTTCCTGCTCCTGAATAGTTTGTTGCACCATGGGGTAAATGTGACACTGAGTCGGGTAGTGGGTGGTTCCTTCACACAAGAAACAAGTCACCTGACTAGTTGGACATTCCTCAGCTGGGTGTTTCTCCTCACAATGAGGGCATCCATCCTTGTGTTCCTCCTGGGTGTGTCCTATTTCTCCGCAAATCTTGCAGGCACAAGGTTTCTTCTTCGGGTTATCATAGTGCTTCCGGATGAGACGTGATCTCATCAGGGTCTTCTTGAATTCCTCCCAAGTTCTTGCTCCACTAAATCCTTGTATGGCTTGATGCATTTTCCACCAGGTTGCAGCACTTTCTGTAAAGTACTGAAGAGCGTAAGATACTTCCTTCTTACTTGAAACCAAATTGCTCCCGAAGTGATTTTCCATGTTCTGCATCCATAGCTCTGCCTCCGGCTGAGTCTTCGGTCCAGAGAATATCAGTCCAACTTCATTCATCATCTATGGGTTCAAAAGTTTTGGGATGAGATATGAGAGAGGTGGGGAGGGATATACACACAATACAAACAATAGTTTTTGAAGAAACCAGTTTTATTTTGGGGCTGTCGGAAAACATCAAACAAATGACAGCTCACAAATCATCGCATCTAACGTAGGTGTATAACAGGGGTTTGGTCTCTAAAGGTCAAATAATTCTTCAGGAACTTCAAATTCTTCAAGTCTTCAGAGTCTTCAATTGTTGCAGCTGCAATTCTTCCAACACATGGTGAAATCCTCTTTACTCTGAAATGGCCATCAGTTTTCCGATATCTTTAATTCTTGGAGTGACTTCAGTTGATCTTCCGTGTGGTCAAAAGGGAAAGGTGTATATTCTAACTATTTGAGGTGAGAGTGTCTATTTGATAAAATCAGAAGAGATGAGAAGTAAGAGTCTATTTGAAAATAAAGTTTTAGAAATTTCCTATCCTAGGGCTTTCCGGTTTCTAGGGTCACGTCCTACAGTCAACATGTGCTCTCATACCATTTCTGTAGCGACCCGACCTCAGACGGTCAAGCCTCTGTGTTGCTGTGCCATCCCTGGATCAGTATGCTGGCACACACAGTACATCAATGTATATATCAAAGTGCAATCACATGTATAATTAACGAAACTGATATATACCTCATAAGTCACAATGAAACAAATAGTCGGTGTGGAGTCCCATCAACGCCATCGGCAGGTTGAGTGTAGACCGTAACCTGTACTGCACTCTTACTCGTCGGAAGAAACATATCTGCAACATGATACGTTGCAGCCGTGTAGGTCAAGACATTGAATGTACCGCAAGATCACAACATGAGAAAACAGATGATAAAACTATACTATATGCAATATGGCTTTGTGGCTCGTGTCTGAGTTTTGTTTATGTAAAGCTGATTTATTTTCCCTACATCAAAGAAATAAATGAAGTCTGTACTATGGAGTTTTCTATCATGACATGGTTCCGCCAACCGATGTCTCATAGCCCAAATTCATCATAAGTTGCCCACAATTAAGTTATCATCCGTGTTGAGAGTTCCAGATAGATCCAAGTCCAGATGCTCAAATTGTCCGTAACCTGGGACACGGCTAATCGATTAGGTTTTAACCCTCTGCAGAGGTTTGTACACTTTACCCGCAAGATTCGATCCTCTTTTACGTTCTCGCACTTCGTGGTGTTTGAGAACAAGACGACCAAACATGGTCTTCCAAGAGTTCCTCGACCACCGTCCGTGCTCATCCCATCCTACCGTAGTTCTACATCTGCTAGCACCGCCCCAGCTAGAGTTACCACTAAGTTCAACCAAGCCGAGCCCATAATGACTTGCCGCTGCAGGTAAGCTTCCGGCATGAAGTATTCTTCCGTCTCTTTGAGTCTGGGTGAAGCTTTCAAAGATGTCATGGCGCTTCTCCATGCATCCCGTCCAACCAATGGTTTCTCCAGGTGCCCGTCAACCGTCCTTCACCCAAGAGTGTGTATTGAATTCTTGTCTTGAGTCTTGAAGTCTTGAGGCCTTGAAAATGCAGTCCTTGCAGATGCCATCATGGAGTTGTCGCCATTGACGAGAGTCCTCCTTCTTCACACCACTCTCGAGCACTCATACCAACCCCGTCTACTATAGCGTAGCATTAAAATAAATAACGTCCCGGGCTTGGTAACAGGGTGATAGGTTCCTGCCTCATGCATACTACTCAACTACAAGGATTCAATATCACTACTGGAGGGTTGTTGCAAAGATGCCACTAAATGCAATAAAACACATAGGTATGAAAAACGTGGTCAAAGTGAACTTGCCTTGCTGACGATCTTCGAAAACTAGGTACTCGTGGTAGCAAGCTCCGCACTCCGGAAATTCTACCGAGGCAAACGATAACCATAATAAGCACATAGCATATGAACACTTAACACACTAGCATAGTAACATAACACACCAAAACAAACGAACCAAAACTCAAAAGAAAACTCGAAGAAATCCAACTCAAAGTTTTTCCTACTTCAAGCAACAACTAAAAATAGTTTTTCATAACAAAAATTTTCTTAACATAACCTAAGCATGGATTTATGTTAACTTAACAGAAAAGAATGCATTAAGCAACTAGGAGCAAAAAGAATCAATTTAAAAGCTATTATAAAACTCCTATTAGGCCTAATTCAAATTTTAGTAAGAAAATAAAATAAAAATTTTATTTATTATAAATAAAAGTTCATGCTCTAGAGTGACAGAAACTAACCTAGAATAATCTATCACATGTGAAAAATAAATTTATTTGCTAATTAAAATAATAGGAAAACAGTAGCTAGTTAATTAATTAAGAATAACATGATTCTGACTAAAACAATTTTTTTATTAATCCTAAAATGCCCAAATTAATTCCTACGGTTAGGCAATGTCAAAACAAAGTTGGGACAAAAAGAATCATTAAACAATAATTTTCCTAACTCATTTTATAGCAGATTTACTATTCTGACTAAATCTAAAATAAAGCAACTATAAATAATTTTAACATAGCTAATTATATTCTCTACAGAAACTATAAGAAATTTGCAAACCAACAAAAAAAGAATCACTTAAAAATATTAAGTAGATTAAAAGATATGAATTTTTCAAATCTGAAACTATTCTGTTAAAACAGAAAACTAAAAATAAAGAAAAACGGCCAAATGGGCCTAACTAATGCCCTGGGCGTAACCTAACTAAACGGGCCCTAGGGTTTAAATCGAATCGGCCGGTTTAAATAAAAACCCTAACTTAAAATTAAACCGGAACTAGCCGGACTGAACCGGTTTATTTCAAAAAGAACGTACCCCTTCGGGGGGTTCTAATCTAGGCCATTGAAAATGAATCGGACGGCGAAGGGGGACTCCGGCGACGTACCGGACGGCGACGGCGACGGCGGCTCGGCTCGGCGATGGTTCCATGACTCGGTGGTCGGGGCGTCGTGCGAGGTCTCCGGCGGGCAGCGGCGAGGGAGTCCGGGTGGGGTCGGGCGAGCTTGGGGTGGCTGGGGTGGGTCGGGACGGTGGCAATGGCGGCGGCGCTCTCGGGCTCAGCGAGGCCTTGCGGGAGAGGGATAGGTCCGGCGAGGGGAATGGGGTGAGGGGGGGGGGGAATTTATAGGGCGGGCGTCGGCTTGCGCGAGGGAGCGAATCGGGGAGGATCGGGAGGATCCGGGGTCTCCGGCAGGTCTTGTGTGCGGTGGTTTCAGCGTGGGGGCGAGGCGTGCGAGGGAAAGGGACGAGGTGGGGTCCCAGGCGTCGGTGAGGAGAGAGAGGGGTGAGCGAGCGGGCGACCGATCGGGAGGGGATTCGGCGTAGTGGGGGGTGCGGGCTGGCTCGCTGGGCCGGCTCGGCCGCGTGGTGGGCCGCCCTAGTCAAGCGCGTGGTGAGTGGGCTGCCAGTCTTGGCTGGGCAATCGGCTGGCTGGTGCCTGGGCATTTTTCTTTTTTTCCAAATCTATTTTTTTTGAAAAAAAAATAAAAACAGAGATAATACATAATATATAAATATTTTATATAGGACATATATATATCAAAATGACCAGGGGAATATTCCCTATCATTTGAACATTTTTCCAGGGGCAAATCCAAAGTTTATAAAAAATCATTTTTTTTCAAATTTGAAATAAAAATCAAATTTGAATTTCAAACTTTTGGCAATGTTTTTCATCTGATATTTTTGGAGTGTCATGTTTACTCCTCTCATACTTTTTCTCAAGTATTTATCAGGTATAGTTTTTGAAATGATTCCCATTACCAAAATTTGAATTCAAACTCCAAAACCCCAAAACTTCAAATGCCACTCAAATTCAAACATGCATAGATGCTTAGCTATAATTGTAAAACATTCCAATTAGGAAATTTGGGATGTTACACTGACGCACTGCAGCAAGAGGTGACATTGTGCCTGTAGTAGCCTCGTCACCTTCAGGTGGTTGTGGCTGTTCAATCATTTGTTCCATAGCTTCCTGAAAGTTTGAACTTGTAGATTAGTGTACCGGATAAGTTACTAATGAGATGAAAACAAACAAAGTAGGTTAAACGTTTATACATAACTTATTTTGGTGTACTACTGTAATACATTAGCATGTATTCTAGTGCCAACTAAATAATAAAATCACTTTCAGAACATATGTCCATGTAGCATGCCTACTGTATTGTCTATTTCCTCACATCCGTTGACATCTAAGGATAAAGAGACATGGTTTAAAGTAGGATGAACATAGTATGACATCATTCATATCATGGGCAAACAGATATAAAACAAATAGCCTATTTTATCATTGTGTGCGCAGTGAACATAACAACTAGATTACAGATCAAGACCAAAAGAATATCCTTCATATCTTTTAAACCATGTAAGATGAAATGATACGTTAGGACAACTGTGTATAAAAGTGAACAGAGTAACTGACATTGGCTGCAAACCAAGTAGTTAAATGAACACATCACAGTACCAATTAGTTCAAGGCAGGAGGAGTAAGGACTTACAACAGCGGCTTGAACTGGTGTGCTCATGCCCTTCATCTTGCTGGTGTGGCAATCCTTGAAGATTTACACTGCATTCGGTTCAGTTTCTTTTTGGTCCGCACGGGCTTTCCTCTGTATTTGGAACAAGTCAATATAGATACGATAATATGGCACAAAAAAAGAAGGAAGTAGCAGCTATTTACAAAAGCCTCGCAGTGTGCAATATAGCTACGAGATCCTGTTGTCTGTTGGAATTTCACTTTAGAACGGTTGGTTTTGTTCTTCAAACAGTTAGCCTAGAAGAAGATACACTTGTAAGGCACATACATAAATACAAGTTCAATATGTGGTCCGATCAAATACATATAGCCTACGATACTTTGGATCAGACCAGTGTTTAACGAGGGTTGTCTAGTCTTCATCTGTAATATATTCCACTGGAGATGTTTGGGCGATTTCATTGTTAGCATTGCCTTCAAAGTGAGATTTTCTAAGGTGGTACCGATACTGTCGCAGAGTAGACTGAAAAACATGAGTGCATGCTTGTTTAGTTGCATCATATTTCGGATCCAACTTGAACCTCATCTGTTGAAAAAAGAATGTGAGTCTTATTAGGAGGAAGCTAGAAAGTATGGGACAGAGCAAGACAATATTACTAATTGCGATGCATAACATTACTTACGGATAAATGGTCAAGGAAGGTGTTAAACTGGGTATTGCCTTTCTCATTCCTGTACTGGATCCACGTTGGGAGGATACGTGCACGACACCTAACGGCAACGGTTGCCTCTGATACTAACTTGGTTGACTCTGTAGCGTCACGTGGCCTTTTTAAACTTGCCTCAAAATGAATCTCCATTCTTCCTCCTTTAGATTTTGTTAATCTGTCAAGCATTATCCCTGATGTCTGTTTCCGCTTGCGCCGTGGTGCTAGTTCAACAACGAATATGGAAAGTGTTAGCGTACATCAAACTATGAGAGTACATATAAAGGAGCATGCAACTGCAACTTGACTCGGTTAGGTACCGTCTTGGTGTTGATGCTCATGAGGTTCATCTGATCTTGCCAAGTCCTGTTGTGTTAGCAGTTCTTCGGAAGTAGTGTTAGGTGTGAAGGCAGCTTGGGAACTAGCCACTTCCGGAGCAAATGAACGAGTAACTGGTTGAGATGTTGATACAGTTGAAGTGGATGCTGCAGCTGGTGGAGCAGTGATACCGTGTTTGTAGATTTAGCGGTGGACTTGGACCTTCTATTGCACTATAAGTACCAGCAGAATCTCGACGGCGTAACCTTTTCCGCTTTCACCCGATGTGTAACAAAGACTCCCTACTATATTATTTTCCTTGCTCTTTTTGACTTTGCCATGTCAAGCTGTACCCACAACACAAAAGAATAAAATCACTCTTCGTAACTCATTGATGCATGATACGCATACAAGCAATACTTTGATGTAAGACAACCGTATGAGGATGGAATATGTAAGAAAAACAGACGGCATGACATATTCACAGCTACGATGTGCAAACTAAGCGTAAGTATTTTCAAGAAAATAGAAGTAATGCAAGCTAGACACCATATGAAAGATGCAACCAATATTACTCGCCAAGTTAAAAGTGTCTTGTCATAAGTGGCAATTCAAAAATTAGAAGCGAGACAACGAGAAATCAATGCAAGATGCAACCACTATCAAACTACCATGTTAAAAGCGCCCAATCATGAGTGACTGATGCGGGATACACAACAGCAGTACTTTGATGTAAGAACATGGTACGATAGATAGATGCAATGTATTCTAGACACGAAAGCCATGTCATATGCACATGTATAACGATAAACTCAGCAGTGCAATTTAATCAAAATAGAAGAAATACAGGCTAGAAACCATATGCAACATGAAACCAATTATCACATCACAACATAGAGCAAGCACCTGCGATGGTGGAGTATGGGAGATGAACTCATCATGTAGACTTGGGACTTCAACTTCATTAGCGTGAGCAGGGCAAATCTAGAGAGTCTCTGTTTGCGTCGGTGCGGAGGACCACCAATATCCCCTAACTTACTCTTTTCCTTCCTATTTTCTGATATTGCCTTATGAAGTCAAAACCACAAGAAGATGAATAAAATTAGCTCTGCATAACTGGTTGATGGATGATACGATTTAACACTACTTTGATGTAAGGCAAGCGCAGGATAGGAGGATGGAATATATACAAAAAGACAGCGTTTCATATTCACACGCACGATAGGAGGATGGAATATGTATGAAAAAACAGAAGCGGAAGGCATTTCAACAAAATTAGAAGAAATGAAAGCTAGGCACCATATGAACATGCAAACAATATCACTCTATCGTAAAAAGTGTCTCGTCAGAAGTGCCATTTCAAGAAATTAGAAGCAAGACAAGCTAGAAGACAATGCAAGATGCAACCTACATCACAGTCCCAAGTTAAATGTGTCTTATGGGTAAGTGATCGCTGCAGGTATAAGTTATAAGCTACGCAGATGCAATTCAACATAATCGAAGCAATACAAACTAGACATCATACGGAAAACGCAACCACGTATAACAGTTCCAAGTAAGAGCAAGCACCGTGATGGTGGAGTAGGGAGATGTGCTCATCATGTACACGTATGTTCTAGAAACAGAACACGTGTCATATTCACAGCATTATGTGTAAAGTAAGCAGATGCAATTCAAGTTAGAAGCAATACAAGCTAGACATCATACGCAACATGCAACCACATATAATAGTGTCAAGTTAGAGCAAGCACCTGTGATGGTGGAGTAGGGGAGATGTGCTCATCATCTACACAGCTACGTTGACTGTCCAGCCTTGTGTTGTCTTGCGAATCTTGTTGGGAGGATGGCGGAGTAGAATCTGAGAGACCCCTGCTTGAGTTGTTCAAGGACCACCATCATCCACCACGGACTAATTTCCTTCAGCTGTAGTGATTTTGCATTGTGAAGTCAAACCGATATGAAAAGGAATAAAATTCGCTCTTCGAAACTCATTCATGCATGATAATGATTTAACACTACTCGGATGAAAGGCAAACACATGATGCGAGGATGGAATATGTATGAAAAACAGGATGGTGTGACATATTCACACCTATGATGTGGCAACTAAGCGAAGGCATTTCAACAAATTAGAAGCACCGCAAGCTAGACACCATATGAAAGATGCAACCAACATCACTCGCCAAGTTCAAACTGTATGGCTTTCAACAAATTAGAAGCAAGACATGCTAGAAATCATATGCAAGACACAACCAATATCACAGTGGCGACTTAAAGGTGCCTTATCATAAGTGAATGATGCGGATATGCAAGAATAGTAGTCTGATGTAGAAACAGAACACATGTCATATTCACAGCATTATGTGTAAAGTAAGCAGATGCAATTCAACAAAGTTAGAAGCAATACAAGCTAGACATCATATGCAACATGCAACCAAATATAATAGTGCCAAGTTAGAGCAAGCACTGTGATGGTGGAGTAGGGAGATGTGCTCATCATCTACACAGCTACGTTGACTGCCTAGCCTTGCGTTGTCTTGCGAATCTTGTTGGGAGGATGGCGGAGTAGAATCAGAGAGAACCTCCGCTTCAGCTTGTTCTAAGGACCACCATCATCCAATGCCTTGCCAATTTCCTTCAGCTTTATTGATTTTGCATTGTGAGGTCATACCGACAAGAAAAAGGAATATCATTCACTCTTCAGAACTCATTCATGCATGATACTAACGAACACTACTCTGATGAAAGGCAAAGTCATGATACGAGGATGGAATATGTACGAAAAAATGGACGGCTTGACACATTCACACCTATGATGTGGTAACTAAGCGAAGGCACTTCAACAAATTAGAAACACTGCAAGACACCATATGGAAGGTGCAATCAATATCACTCGCCAAGTTAAAATTGTCTCATCATAGGTATGCGTCATCAAACTAGAAGCAATACATGCTAGAAATGATATTCAAGACGCAAACCAATATCACACTGCCAACTTAAAGGTGTCCCATCATAAGTGACTGATGCAGGATACACAAGAAGAGTAGTTTCATGTAAGAACATGGTGTGATAGACAGATATAGTATGTACCAAAAACAGGAAAGTGTGTCATATTCACATGTATCATGTGTAAGCTAATAAGATGCAGTTTACACTACTTAGGAGCAATACGAGCTAGACACCATATGCAACATGCAACCAGATATCACACTGCCAATTTAGAGCAAGCACCTTGGATGGTGGAGTAGGGGAGCGGAGACTTGGACCTTGTAATGCACTATCAGGACAAGGAGAATCGGCAGATGTCTCGCTTACGTTGTCTGCAGAGGACCACCATCATCGCCTTCCTTACTCTTTTCCTTCCTCTTTCTTGATTTTTCCTTGTCAAGTCAAACCCACAAGAAAAAGGAATAAAATTTGCTCTTCGAACTCATTGATGCATGATACCGATTTAACACTACTTTCATGTAAGGCAGCCGCATGATAGGAGGATGAAATATGTATGAAAAACAGGACGGCGTGACATATTGACATGTATGATTATAAATGTAAACTAAGCACAAGGTGCTTGAACTTGTTAGAATCGATGCAAGCTAGAAACCATATGAAAGATGAAACCAATATCACTCGCCAAATTAAAAGGGTGCCCTAACAAATGTATTTGACCAAATTAGAAGCAATACATGGCAACGGGCTAGAAATAATATGCAATATGCAACTAATAAAGGTGACTCATCGTAAGTGATTGATGCAGGATACGTAAGAGAGGTAGTTTCATGTAAGAACAAGGTTAACACATAGATGTAGTGTGTACCAAAAATAGGAAGGCATGTCATATTCACAGGTATAGTGTGTAAACTAAGCGGATGCTATTTACCCTAATTAGAAGCATTACAAGCTAGACACCAGATGCAACATGCAACCACATATCACACTGCTGGTTAGAGCAAGCACATGTGATGGTGGTGTAGGGAAGTGCGGTCTTCAGGTACAGAGCTACGTTCAATGTCTTCATTTAGGCTTGTTGTTTCTTGAGAATCATGTGGAGAGGATGAAATTGCATTCTTTATAAGAGTATTGCATCTCATATTAACCCACGCGCATGACTGTCTCATCATAAGCGATAGACGCAGGATACACAAGAACAGTAGTTTGATGTAAGAACATGGTGTGATAGGCAGATGTAGTATGTACCAAAAATAGGAAGGCGTGTCATATTCACATGTATGATGTGTAAGCTAAGGAGATGCAATTTAACAAATTAGGAGCATTGATGAGGGATACACAAGAAAAGTAGTTTGATGTCACATCCCTAGTTCTGGTATGCACTAGGCTAGCCGTTCATGTGTGCATCATGTTTAAAATTCTCAGAAACTTGAGGCGGGGATGACCAAGCCCTAGCACTAAATCAATTCAAATAGGTCCAACTAAAAAAATATTTTTCAATGAACCCAAAGGGCCTTAAAAAAATGTTCACCATTTTTGGAAAATGCTGGAAACAGTAACCAGAGATGTTGCACATTTTTCCATGACATTTGGATTATTGAATTAACTCATATTGTATTTGAATTGGGGCATTTAATTGCTATAAATATTATTAAATGCTCCAACAATTCTGAAAATAGCTAAGGGCCTCTGAGATAATTCAGTAATTTCCCATAATTAATTTCAGGATTTATAAAAGTGATCTGGTGTTTTACTAAATCAAAAACAAACTTGCAAATAAGAAAACAGAACAAAAGTAGAAATTAGAGAGAGAGAGTACCTGGGCCACTTACCTGGACTTGCCTGTAGCCGGCCCATTAGGCAGCCCAGCCCACCAGGCAGCCGTGCCATCTTCAACCTCTGCCAGTAAGCAGAGGCAATGACGCACGCGCTCGCTGGGAGGCCTCCACCTCCTGCTTCCACCGAGGCGTTCCCGAGCCTCCCCCTCACGCCATCGCGATGCCACGAACCCCCTGGAGCCCCTCTCACTCTCTCCCTCGAGCGCCCTCCCCCTCCTCTGTTTCTCTCTCCCGCGAATGGCCGAATGCCACCATTGCCGCCGCCCCTGTTGCCGCGCCCAGAGCCTCTCCCTCATCTCCCCGACGCATTCCAGAGCTCCACCTCGGCCTACTCTTCCTCCTCACCGAGACAAGTGAGCTGGGAATCCCTGCATCGACCTCGTCGCCATCGTCTTCCACCCCGGGCTCCGACCACCGCCGCCGTTGACTTGCCGCACACAGGACGTCCCCGAGCTTGCTGAGCTGCGCTTCGACCTCCTAGTGAGACTCTTCACCGTTTCCCCCTGTTCCCATGGCATGTAGCTTGAAGTAGAGTCGTTCCCGCCGTCACCGAAGCTCGCCGTCCGCCATTGTCGTCGCTCCACTCGCTGTTGAGCTCGCCTCGCCTTGCGCTTCTGGCCATCGTGCTCCGGGTAGCCGAGCGACGCCGCCCAGCCTCTCCTTTGGTCGTTAGTGCACCGCAGCCTCGCTGCACGCGCCGAAGCTCCGCCGCCGCGAGCTCGACTCCGGCGAGTACAGCGCACCCCGTCCGCTCCTTCCTACTCCGTTGGATGCGGAAGAGCACGGGCTACCTCCTAGTGGCCTTCGCGCGTCCACCCGCTGCATATAGCTCAACTCCGGCGAGCCTCCGCCGTTGGTTTGGTCGTCGCCGGCCGAACTCCGGCGAAGTCGACGTGGCACCGTCATTAGTCGCTAATGACTCCGCTAATTAGCCCCTCTCTCACTGACATACGGGCCCCACTGCCTAATTAACCTAGTTTAGCTCCTGTTTAGTTTAAACTAACCCCTCCTGGCCCCACATGTCAGTTTTACCTGGCCACGTCACACGTTGACTGACCCCACATGACAGAGTTGACTTGCTGACGTGTCGGTTGACCTGGCCCCACATGTCATCGACACTAACCAGCCCCAGTCACTGACCAGTGGACCCCACTGGTCAAGTTTGACCTGGACCCGCCTGTTGACCTCCTGAGGTCAGCATGACCTAATGCTGACACAGTAACTCATTTTCTGGATTTATTATTATTCAGGAAATTCCGGAAATTAGTATAAACTTCTAAAAATCATAGAAATTCAACCGTAGCTCAGAATGAAATAAATTATATATGAAAAATGATCAGAAAAATCCAATCTATGCATCTGTACCATTTTCATGCATGTTAGAACAACTTATAGCTGCTGTTTAGCACAACGCATATAAATGGCATTTTAATATCCATATATGGAGTTTGAATTTGAATCTTGTATTCAAACCAACTTCATTTAATCTGTTGCTAGTTGCATTAGCTCAAATCACATCATATTGCCATGTCATAATCATGCATCATAATTGTTGCATTGCATTGATTGTGTTCTTCCTTGTTTGCCGGTGGTTGTCCCCTCTCGACAGACGTGGTTCCGACGATGTGATCGATGACACTGATGAAGAGCTATAATATCTTCGGAAGTGCCAGGCAAGCAAAACCCCCTTGTTCATTCCGATACAATCCCACTCTCTCGCTCCTGCTCTCTTTTACTGCATTAGGACAACAACGATTCAACTGTTACATGTTGTGGTAGTTGAACCCCTTTATCCTCTGCATGACCTGTCATTTCCACAGTAAATATATGAAACCCACTAGCATGAGTACGAGTTGTTTGAGCCCTGATGTGCCTACTCATTCATGCTTGTTTGTCATGCCTGCTATTGCTTAGAGTTGTAGTCAGTCCGATTCATCGTGGATGAATCGGAGGTGTGTGAACATGTCCTACTGTTGAGAGCTAAGTGTGTGAACACGATTTGGTAAAGGTAGCGGTGAGAGGCCATGTAGGAGTACATGGTGGGTTGTCTCATTGAAACTGTCCTCAGCAACTGAGTTCTGTGTTTGTGGTCCATGAACAGTTACTACCACAAATTGGGTTCCGGTAACTCGACCCCTCTCGACTTATTAATCAACTTGATCTCTGTCTAGTAGTTGCAACTAGTTTCTGGTGTTTGTAGGTAGTGTTAGTAGTCTACCAAGTGGCACCCGGTACAGGTGGGCTTGGGACAGACTAGGCACCGTGGCATGGTGTACCAAGCGTAGAACCACCCGTCGAGGTGGGCTTGGGAACCCTGCACACATTGTTTGGGGTTGTGAGCGACACCCCGGCCGGATCTCCTTGCGGATGGAACCCGAATAGGCAATAAACCTGGACTAGAGACTTGTGCGGTTAGTCAGGTCGTGGCCGACTCCCTCGCCATGCTTCCGCTTGAAAGTTGCCGAGATACACGAGGTGTACATGGCGGTAAGTGGCGAGAGCGTGTGTGAAGAAGTACAACCCTGCAGGGTTAATATGATCTATTCGAATAGCCGTGTCCGCGGTAAAGGACTTCTGGGTTGCCTGTACAGTTCATAGACAAGTGAAAATGGATACTCTAAAATGCGCAAGATAAGCGTGTGTGCTATGGACGGCGTTCTCGTAGGAAGACGGGAGCGGATCCATAGTGGTGTTTTGATATGGTGAATATGTGGACTCGTGTGCGCCACCTCAAAAGAGTCACTTGCAGTCGTAGTGTAGGATAGCCACCGAGTCAAAGCTGGCTTGCTGCAGTCAAACTCCACCACCCCCTTTGTTGATACTGATGCATATGTAGATAGTTCTGATGTAAGTCTTGTTGGGTACATTTGTAATCATGTTTTCCTATTTTATGTTTTTGCAGGGAGACGTCAGTCTCGCTAGTAGTTCCGCGTGGACTTCGACGCTTAGCTTGTTACCTCAGCTACGATCTTGTGCCCTCGGTAGGATCTGGTAGATAATTTGGCTTCTCAGCCTTTTTCATTTATAGTTGTCTGTACTCAGACATGTTAAGCTTCCGCATGTGTTTGACTTGTATGCTCTGACTGCTGCGTCGAGAGACCCATGTTTGTAATATCTCGCTCCTCGGAGCCTAATGAATAAATACTTTGAGTCGTAGAGTTATGTTGTGATGCCATGTTGTATTTACACATATCGAGCATATTGTGTGTATGTTTGAAATGCTTGGTATGTGTGGGATCCGACAATATAGTTGTTTATCCTTGGCAGCCTCTCTTATGGGGAAATGTGGTCTAGTGCTTCCTTGAGCCATAGTAGTCCGCTACAGCCCGGCTCACCGAGTCCTGCTAGCCCAAAGACTACCGCTCGTGACACTTGACTGGCCGGCATGTGTTTCACTTCGCTCTCGTGGTTCATCCCTTCGTGGAAATGTCACGCTGGTGACATCCGAGTCCTGCCTAGCCTGCTCTAGCCCGGGTTCCCTGAGTCCTGTTAGCCAGGTTACAGCCCGGATTCACACGCCCTCGACCGATATGCTCGATGTGATTCATGTATGCCTGTCCCCATGGGTTAGTGCCGCTTTGGGTTCACGACTAGCCATGTCGGCCCGGTTCTTCATCATATGGATGCTAGCGACAAGATCATATACGTGAGCCAAAGGCGAACCGTCCCCGGCCATGGTAAGGCGACACCTGTGGAATACCGTGCGTGAGGCCGCAAAGTGATATGAGGTGTTACCGCTAGATCGATGTGACTTGGAATCGGGTCCCGACAGCTTTGGTATCGAGCCTTGTCGCTCAGAGGATTACCAAGCCAAACCGGTCAAGTTGTGTCTAGAAATGCTTTAGTTATGTAAGGGAATTGATTATGGAAGGGAACGTAAGGCTCTTTTTACTCCTTTACCTTATGCCTTTCTGATCTGAGTCAACCTCTTCTCTTCTACGGGGATTAAGAACTAGGCCTTCTCATCTATCTATCAGGATGACGTGTTACTAATCCATAGACTTATAGGATTGTTGGTTTCAAGCCCCAGTTCAGTTCCTACTACTTCCGTGTGTTGTTAGTTGATCTCAGAACCTTGTTATTGTGATGTTGAGTGGTCATGCCACTATTTTGTAGGATGTATCAAATCATTTTGAGCATTAACAGCCGTTATACTGTCCGAGTCATCCCAGGTCTCTAAATAGTCTGATGCATTTGCAAATCCTTTCTTTCCATTCCCGATGTCCTTTATGGTCAGAATAAGCACACTAACCGGTGCGTTGAGGTAATTTATTGCCTTGACATTTATGTTGGAGCTATTATTATGACCCTAGGTGTCTAGAGTATCACCTAGTAATCCAGCCATGCTTTGTGTTCCCAGTGTGATGATTCTGGCCATCATTCTCGAAAGCATCCCGTGATGCCACTTAGTAGTAGGTATTCTACTCCTGGGTTTCTGAACCCGAGATTCACCCTACTTACCTCATGTTGATAGTGTTTGCTAGTTCCTTTAGGATATTAGTAACTTTGCGATAGTCCTCGTGGTCCGTGGTATTTCCTTCTTCCAAATACCATGAACCATTAAGGCTGAAGTTCTTTGAACCAAAATACCACAATCAGAGTACTCTTGAGGAGTTCTCCATTCATAATTGTGATTCTGCCAGTTCTACCTTTCTGCATGGGTTATCCGGAAGAAATGTTGAGCTTCGCTCGACATACTAATCTATGCATCCACAACTCAGAAAATCGTGTGTTCCTTGAGTTGTTCCCATTGTAGTTGTATTCCGATCCCCGTCTATCAGTTGATAGTCAGGAGTAGTCGTGCACTCATGCTCATCGATGCCCATTATTCTTGTGGTCCGTCAAGCCATTCTAATCCGGAATGACTAGGAGAAACAAACTCCAGAATCCCATCCATATCCAGGATTGGGTCAAAGCAATTGTACTCCGCAGATAAAAATGCCAATCTAGCTCTTGGTCTGTTCTACCTTGGAGTATTACTATCTTTATATCAAGAATATCATGGAATTGCACACCACCCTATGAATTCTTGATACGTTGATACTTCTCGCCTCATTATTCATTCCTCGGTTCCGTGTTGTCGCAACCGAATGTCGACAAGTGAATCGTGATGTGTGAAATCAATCGCTAGCAACTCCGCTGCTTGGTAGTTAATGGACAATATTCTCATTCTTAGCGTGTTGGTTATTAAATCATCACCCTAAGATTGATCGTGCTACCTAGTCCTTATTTCTGGTGCACACCTCGATCAATAAGTTAGGATTATGTCAATCCCTCACTCTTCTGATCATGTCGTCTTGCCTTGAAAAGCAAGATTGTTCTCGAGCTTAGAGACATATCGGTGGTTCGTGATGTTCCGGAAATCTTCTCGGAAGTGTTACCAGGTTGTCACCTGACCGCTATGTTGAGTTCGTGATCATATTGGTTTTCCTCTAAACCACCCATTCTCCAAGAATCTGTGTTGGATATCCCTGAGCAAGTTGGTTGAGCTAGACAACAACTTGGAGAGTTGGAAGATAAAGCTTTTCTTAACTTAGTTCATTCTAAGGGATATCTTGTATGTGTGTTGAAGAAAGATGATATCTCCATTGATTGGTCCTCGTGATCAGTTGTTGGATCTATTGCCTTGTCAAAACTTTGACTTGAGTATGGGCTATTGTCAAGTCAAATCAGAACCAACGATGTTCGTAATGTTGTCTTACTCGTGGTTGATCCCTCGAGCATACACCATTACATCTTTTGGTCTGATCAATGCTATCACCGTGTTCACATGATGGTGGAAGTCCAGTGATATGGAAATTCCGATGAGTTGCCATTGAGCCCATCAGCAGCATCTTGTCTCCCCCATGATTCGTGTTAAACATTAGGCTGGTGTTGGAAACTTTGTAAACAATGCCGTCATGTTCCGTTCATGAAGCATATGTATGGATGAAAATAGCGACTTCCTCTAAGTTCACGTGCAATCGATGCAAGTTACCGCCGTGAATTCGAGGGAGCTTGTTTTTGCTTCCTTTGGAATCATCCCAAGTCAGTCATGCATTCGTGCGAAGTACTATATGGTTTGGTAGATTAATTACCTCCACTCCATATGTGTTCCAGCACACCAAGCCACTGATTGATTTGTTCAAGGAGAAGAAGTTCCTTCTTAGGATCCGGACTTATGCAAGGGCTTCGAGATCCTCGATGACGGTTCCCAACCAGAACGCGGTAGTGTTTTATCATAAAACTGCCATGTGGTCACGCTTGTCAAGGACAACATGTTCACATGTGTGTAGCAGAACCGGCTCATCTTTTGGAGCTTGCTATCGTACTTCATTTCCCGAGAATCTCGCAACGTCATCTCATCGGTTTGTGTTGCAAAATTTCTTTTCCACACATGCTGTCTGAAATGTTCCGTTACCAACCAGATCTGAATCTCAGGTAGATATGATGGTTGGAGCTATTCCAAGATCTATGATGTAGGTCCCGACAAGGTTGATGTCCTGGCCGACACACCTAGCTGGAAGATCTATCATTGTAGTATCTTGATTGAGCAATTTGACCATCTTCTCCATGAGGATTTCGTGTGACTTATTATATAAGTTGTTCCTTATGGGTCCTTCGTATTCCGAAGTCCGACCTTTACTTGATGGCCATGTCGATGCTTTTAAGCATGATCGTGGTACCTAGTACATCAAGGAGAACATTAGAAGCGGAGTGCAAAATGTCCCTCGGTCGATCATCCAGATTTGCTTCTTTGGCATTGCTAAGGAAAAATCTGAGAAAGTGATGTCCTCCATTGCACCTGCATCCTCCATCACTATTCATCATGGTAGTAAGATGTGTTGCCAGGATCCTCGGCACGGATGTTGGTAAAACCTTGATGACCATGGAAATGCTCAAGTTTTTGAGAGCACACTCAGTCACTAGGTTATATCCTCGGTATCAATTGGAATGTGCCTCCTGTTTGCCGAGTTGTCCTATAACCATAGTTTCCTTTCCGAACTGAGTATGCCATTTCTCCGAACCCCTTCAAACGATCATCATGAATAGCTCGATCTTCGAGAAGATCGATTCTTCTCGATTTTTTCCTTTCTTCTCATGGTCATGTTGGATGAAGATCTAGAAAGCAAAGACGTCGAGATCAAGATGATGCAATGAATCAACATCTTCGAGAAGGACAGTGGATTGAGAAGATCGTGTTAGCTTTGTGTCCCCTCTGTCTTCTTACCTCACGACTTGAATCTCGGGACGAGATTCTTGTTTAGTAGGGGTGAGCTATCACATCCCTAGTTCTGGTATGCACTAGGCTAGCCGTTCATGTGTGCATCATGTTTAAAATTCTCAGAAACTTGAGGTGGGGATGACCAAGCCCTAGCACTAAATCAATTCAAATAGGTCCAACTAAAAAAATATTTTTCAATGAACCCAAAGGGCCTTAAAAAAATGTTCACCATTTTTGGAAAATGCTGGAAACAGTAACCAGAGATGTTGCACATTTTTCCATGACATTTGGATTATTGAATTAACTCATATTGTATTTGAATTGGGGCATTTAATTGCTATAAATATTATTAAATGCTCCAACAATTCTGAAAATAGCTAAGGGCCTTTGAGATAATTCAGTAATTTCCCATAATTAGTTTCAGGATTTATAAAAGTGATTTGGTGTTTTACTAAATCAAAAACAAACTTGCAAATTAGAAAACAGAACAAAAGTAGAAATTAGAGAGAGAGAGATAGAGAGAGAGAGAGAGAGAGAGAGTACTGGCCACTTACTCTGGCCTTACTCAGAGCCGCCCATTAGGCAGCCCAGCCCACTGTGCAGTCAGCCATCTTCAACCTCCGCCAAGAGGCAGAGGCGATGATGCACGCGCTTGCTGGGAGGCCTCCACCTCCTGCTTCCACCGAGGCGTTCCCGAGCCTCCCCCTCACGCCACCGCGATGCCACGAACCCCCTGGAGCCCCTCTCACTCTCCCTCGAGCGCCTCCCCATCCTCTGCTTTCTCTCCGTGAATGGCCGAACGCCACTGCCGCCGCCCACTGTTGCCACCAGAGCCTCTCCTCATCTCCCGACGATTCCAGTAGCTCCGCCGCCTACTCTTCCTCCTCACCGAGCCAGTGAGCTGGAAGCCTCGTGATCGACCTCGCCGCCATCGCCTTCCACCCCGGGCTCACCACCGCCGCCATTGACTTGCCGCACACAGACGCCCCGAGCTTGCCGAGCAAGGCTCGACCTCCCAAAGGAGCCTCTTCACCGCTTCCCCCTGCTCCCATGGCTCTGTAGCTTGTAGTAGAGTCGCTCCGCCGTCACCAAGCTCTCCGTCCGCCATTGCCGTTGTTCGCCGCTTGTTGAGCTCGCCGCTTTGCGCTTCGGCCGTCAGGTTCGGGTAGCCCAATGACGCTGCCCAGCCTCTCCTTTGGGTCGTTAGTGCATCGCAGCCCCTGCCGTGCACGGCCGAAGCTCCGCCGCCCATGAGCTCGACTCCAGTACAGGCAGACTCCGTCCGCTCCTTCTTCCTCCCGTTGATGCGGAAGAGCACGGCTACCTCCTAGTGGCTCACAAGACCCACCGTTGCTCAGGCTCAACTCCGCGAGCCTCCGCCGTTAGTTTGGTCATCGCCGTCAACACCGCGAAGTCGACGTGGCACCATCATTAGTCGCTAATGACTCCGCTAATTAGCCCTCTCTCACCGACATACGGGCCCCACCGCCTAATTAACCTAGTTTAGCTCCTGTTTAGTTTAAACTAACCCTCCCCGCCCCACAGTGTCAGTTTGACCGCCACGCCACACGCCGACCGACCCCACACGACGTAGTTGACTTGTCGACGTGTCGGTTGACCCGACCCCACATGTCATCGACACTAACCAGCCCAGTCCATCGACAGTGGACCCCATCGGTCAGTTTGACTCGACCACTGTTGACCTCTTTGAGGTCAAGATGACCTAATGCTTGACGCAATAACTCATTTTCTCGATTTATTATTATTCAGAAATTCCAGAAATTAGTATAAAATTCTAAAAATCATAGAAATTCAACCGTAGCTCGTAATGAAATAAATTATATATGAAAATGATCTTAAAAATCCAATCTATGCATCTGTACCATTTTCATGCATGTTAGAACAACTTATAGCTGCTGTTTAGCACAAAGCATATAAATGGCATTTTAATATCCATATATGGAGTTTGAATTTGAACTCAGATTCAAACCAACTTCATTTAATCTGCTGCTAGTTGCATTAGCTCAAATCACATCATATTGCCATGTCATAATCATGCATCATAATTGTTGCATTGCATTGATTGTGTTCTTCCTTGTTTGCCGGTGGTTGTCCCCTCTCGATAGACGTGGTTCTGACGATGTGATCGATGACACTGATGAGGAGCTATATTATCTTCGGAAGTGCCAGGCAAGCAAAACCCCATTGTTTATTTCGATACAATCCCACTCTCTCGCTCATGCTCTCTTTTACTGCATTAGGACAGCAACGATTCAACTGTTACATGTTGCGGTAGTTGAACCCCTTTATCCTCTGCATGACCTGTCATTGCCACAGTAAATAGATGAAACCCACTAGCATGAGTAGGAGTTGTTTGAGCCCTGATGTGCCTACTCATTCATGCTTGTTTGTCATGCCTGCTATTGCTTAGAGTTGTGTCAGGTCTGATTCATCAGGGATGAATCGGAGGTGTGTGAACATGTCCTACTATTGAGAGCTAAGTGTGTGAACACGATTTGGTAAAGGTGCAGTGAGAGGCCATGTAGGAGTACATGGTGGGTTGTCTCATTGAAACCGTCCTCAGGAACTGAGTTCTGTGTTTGTGATCCATGAACAGTTACTACCACACATTGGGCTCCGTGAATCTCGACCGCCTCGACTTGTTAATCAACTTGATCTCTGTCCGTGAGTTGCAACTAGTTTCGTGTTTGTAGGTAGTGTTAGTAGTCTACCAAGTGGCACCCAAAGCAGTGGGCTTGGGATGATTAGGCACCGTGGCACGGTGTACCAAGCGAGAACCACCTGTCGAGGTGGGCTTGGGAACCCTGCACACATCGTTTGGGGCCGTGAGAGACACCCCGGCCGGATCTCCTTGCAGATGGAACCTGAATAGGCGATAAACCTGGACTAGAGACTTGTGTGGTTAGTCAGGTCGTGGCCGACTCCCTCGCCAGGCTTCCGCTTGAAGGTTGCCGAGATACACGAGGTGTACATGGCGGTAAGTGGAGAGAGCATGTGTGAAGAAGTACACCCCTGCAGTGTTAATATGATCTATTCGAATAGCCGTGTCCGCGGTAAAGGACTTCTGGGTTGCCTGTACAATTCATAGACAAGTGAAAATGGATACTCTAAAATGTGCAAGATAAGCGTGGGTGCTATGGACGACGTTCTCGTAGGAAGACGGGAGCGGATCCATAGTGGTGTATTGATATGGTGAATATGTGGACTCGTAGCGCCACCTCAAAAGAGTCACTTGCGATGAGTGTAGGATAGCCACCGAAGTCAAAGCTGGCTTGCTGCAACAAACTCCACCACCCCTTTGTTGATACCGATGCATATGTAGATAGTTCTGATGTAAGTCTTGTTGGGTACATTTGTACTCACGCTTGCCTATTTTATGTTTTTTGCAGAGACGCCGGTCCTCGCTAGTAGTTCCGCGTGGACTTCGACGCTTAGCGAGAGAGTCGGCCTCGCTAGTAGTTCAGCGTGGACTTGACGCTTAGCTTGTTACCTCAGCTACGATCTTGTGCCCTCGGCAGATCTGTAGATAGTCGCTTCTCAGCCTTTTTTCATTTATAGTTGTCGTACTCGCACATGTTAAGCTTCCGCATGTGTTTGACTTGTATGCTCTGACTGCTGGGTCGAGAGACCTATGTATGTAATATCTCGCTCCTCAGAGCCTAATGAATAAATACTTTGAGTCATAGAATTATGTTGTGATGCCATGTTGTATTTACACATATCGAGCATATTGTGTGTATGTTTGAAATGCTTGGTATGTGTGGGATTCGACAATCTAGTTGTTTATCCTTGGCAGCCTCTCTTATGGGGAAATGTGGTCTAGTGCTTCCTTGAGCCATAGTAGTCCGCTACAGCCCGGTTCACCGGAGTCCTGCTAACCCAGCACTACTTCTCAGGACACTTGACTGGCCGGCATGTGTTTCACTTTGTTCCTGTGTTTGTTCCTTTGGGGAAATGTCACGCGGTGACATCCGGAGTCCTTCCTAGCCTGCTACAGCTCGGGTTCCCGAGTCCTCATAGCCCAAAGGCTACAGCCCGGATTCACACGCTGACCGACATGCTCGATGTGATTCATGTATGCCCGTCCCCATGGGTTAGTGCCGCTTTGGGTTCACGACTAGCCATGTCGGCCCGGTTCTCTGTCATATGGATGCTAGCGACACTATCATATACGTGAGCCAAAAGGCGCAACCGGTCCCGGACCATGGTAAGGCGAGACCCGTGGGAATACCGTGCGTGAGGCCGCAAAGTGATATGAGGTGTTACCGGCTAGATCGATGTGACTTGGAATCGGGGTCCTGACATTTGATGTAAGAATATGGTCAACAGAAAGATGTAGTATGTACCAAAAACAGGAAGGCATGTCATATTCACAGCTATAATGTGTTAACTAAGCATATGCAATTTACCCTAATTAGAAGCATTACAAGGTAGACACCATATGCAACATGCAACCACATATCACATCTTTGCCAAGTAAGAGCAAGCACTGCGATGGTGGTGTGGGGGAATTGCGTGATCAACTAGAGAGCTACATTGACTATCTTCATTTAGCCTTGTTGTTTCTTGAGAATCATGTGGGAGGATGACACTTTGCACTCTTTAAACGAGTAGGGCGCCTCACAAGAACTCCACCCGAGTGACTGCCTCATCATAAGTGATTGACGAGGATACAAAAGAGCATTAGTTTGATGTACTAACATGGTTAATAGACATATGTAGTATGTATCAAAAATGGGAAGGCATGTCATTATCAATGGTATAATGTGTAAAGTAAGCAGATGCAATTTAACCAAATTGGAAGCAATACAAGCTAGACACCATATGCAACATGCAACCACATTTTACAGCGTGAAGTTAAAGCAAGCACTTGGGATGGTTGGGTGCAGCAATTGAGATCATCAATCAGAGCTACGCCATCGCTCCAATCACGACATCGCACCCATTAGAGCGCTAAAACGCTTAGTGCTTGTCTTCGAATTACATCGAGCGACTTCGCCTTTTCTTTTCTGCATTCATCAACACTTCGCCGTAGTCTGAAATACCCATGCATAAAAAACAATAGTGTGAGTATGGGTGAAGTGTGTGCA
Organism: Aegilops longissima; assembly: GCA_021605205.1. Lineage (NCBI taxonomy): Eukaryota > Viridiplantae > Streptophyta > Magnoliopsida > Poales > Poaceae > Aegilops > Aegilops longissima. Next base: position 499,151,354 of record CM038681.1, on the reverse strand, counting down.
CAATTAGTACAGTGTAAAGGTAGCAGATAGCAGGTCGGTGAGAAATAAACAATGGGAGACATATGATAGCTCTACAACATGCATGGTACACTAAATGACTACAGGACTCTATGAAAATAACAGTCGACTGAAAGCAAATAGGTCAGTCCATTTTTTCTGCACCGTTCGATGTACTCAAGAATGGGCAGATCGCCTTCATCTACCTCCAACGATCGGTGTTGACGATCTTCCTCGAACGCCAACGACCACCGCCCCAAAGATTCTCCCCGATCCGCCTCCCTCGACCTCACCGCCGCCGCTATAACGCCCGGCCATCCATTCAAGCCTTGCCGACCTCCAAATCGGGCGCAAGCAGCCTCGCGCCCACACCCCTATGATAGACACCGATGCGCCGCTTCCCGGAACAAAGGACTAGGTGCTCCGTGCACCTAAGCGGTGCTGCTTTTTTAATTGCGGTTCGACCGACCTCAATTGAAATCCAGCGGCTACCGACCTCTAGCAAAGGTGAAATAGTAAAAGGAGGAAACCTTGTGCATTTAGTATCACGAAGAAGATGCGAAGAAGCGCCAAGTAGTTTCTTTCGTGGGATGAATACGGTGTGAGCGGGACGTAAGATTTGCACGAATAAGGGACGAGGAGTTCTCTTCGCTGGCAGTGTTGTGTCCTCCTTCTATTTTTCCGACGATCTTATGTCGCTCGCGGAAACCAAGTTGTGGAGGACGGTGCAGCCTTGGACGAACCCATGGCCAAGTTGTTGAGTGTGGTGGGTGGCAATGCAGTCCGGCGGGCGGGAAGCAGATCCGAGGCGGCGAACGACGGCGTAGCGGGAACAGATCCGGTGCGGTGGACGGTTGCGACAGTGGAGCCGCAGCAGTGAGGCGCAGGACGGCGTGGTCCGAGTGATTCTGGTACGGCGCACATCGGCGTCAGCGTCGTGGAGGCAGCTCTGCCTCGGCTTCAGCTGCTAAGTCCTTGAGGGTGTTGCGGTTGCGGTTGCGTTGGATGACGACGTCTGGGTACCGGCTCCGGCGTGATGGAGGAGGGCGGCGGTGGATTGGCCGCTATGGGGTGGAGGATGGACCGACGGAGGAGGCTGGGGTTTCGCGGCTGGTGGAGAGGGCGTTTTCGTGCCCACGGAGTATGAATGGGGAAACGGAGTGAGGGGGGAACTAAGGGGAACAATGTTTGGTTTGAGACGCTTGTTTGAAATTTGGGGAAAGTTACAAACTTTGCCCCATCTAAAATTTTGTACATATTATGGGTTGGGGTAGGACAGTCATGTCGGTGTCCCAAATGTGGGCGGGATAGATTTTGGCCGAGCGCATGGGTGTTTAGGCGCCCACAGATATGAATGCTTCTGGAGGGGGTTGAGAGTGGCGCCTTGGTGAAGTTACAAACCTACCCGGTTTAGACCTTTGGACATAGGGTCGATAGGCTACACGGGCCGAGTCGACAGTAATTTCCTACCACCAAAACATTAGTCTCAAGGCGTTTTGGGTGACCAGAGGCCTATTTGGCGCGTCGCTCAATCTTTGGGAGCGAAGCATTAACGCTTTGGTTCTCTTGAATTGAACTTTCAGGATTTGTCAAACTTCACAAATCTTTACTCTTGAAAATCCTAAAGCTACGATTATTTTGGAATGGAGGGGGTACATTTGAATATACATTGTACACGAGTATATATTAAAAAATGTGCAACTTACCTCAGTTCATGCATGGTTCCAGATATAATCTCCTTGGTTGCAAAAAAAAGTTAGATATGCGTATGAATATATATAGCATGTTCAAACTCACAAGAAAGATTGATGCCCCCTTTTACATCTGATTTACAAATGCCATTATCTCGCGTTCAAATAGATGAATGCACTTCCTATGAATTCGAATCTTCGAAATCCCCTTTATGTTGAATTCGACATGTATTCTATTTCGTAGCTAGCAATTTGGAATGTATCCATGCAAGTGATAAATGTATAAAGTGCTTCACACTAACAACATGGAGTGCACTAATTAATGTTTATATATGAATTGCAAAAGCATCCATTGCATGTATTTCAAACCACTCTCACTCTATGGATCGATAATATGAAATAAACACATGCACATGCCAGAATTCAATAGAGTATGGGTGTCTGATAGACTAATTTTCGTCCATACGCAATTTGCAAAATTCATGATCTCATCCAAAAATAATAATGCCATTTATACTTTAATTTAATGCGAGAACCGCCTTTTACACGTAGATGCACTATGCCTCGCCTCGCTCTCACAGCACGCTATATATCTCTATCTAACGATAAGTGCACACACTTTATATGCATCGGCATTTCTCTTTCACACATGCTCACAATCTCTCTGTGGTGTCAGGGTGTCTCACGACATGCTCTCTCTATTTCTCTCTCTCTCTCGACTACTATGTACCACTCTTTTCACTAATCTCAGTTGGAAAACACTATTTCTCTCACATGCATATATACACATGCACGGTCTCTACTAGCCCTCTATATCGCACATATATGTGCCTACGTGTCTCCTGCCGCACATTATCTTTAGGCCTCTCTCACACATTGCCCCCCCAACACACCTCTCTCTTAGTAGTTGGCGATATGATTTCATCATATCGTCATTCGTAGGATATCCCTGGTTGTTAGGCTGGATGGCAATACGAGGCGAAGTTTTACCCTAGTTCGGATCGGACCCTTGCAGTTGAAGAAAGACCCTACTCCTGGTACTGTATATTAGTGATAGGGGTGTGTACAAAGTACACGTGAATACCGGGCATCGTGTGTGTGTGTATACTATCAACGAACTAGCCCCCAAGCTTGTATAACATACTAAGGGCCTAGGGTTACAAATCATATATAGTCGGCTTATCACCAGTGGGGATAGAGTCCTCCGCGACTCTGGTAGCTTCGTGTTGTACGCCGAGTCCTCCACATGGGTTCAGATAACACGCCTCGGTCCAACCTATATGTGGCGCAGGATGGAACCGACCCATGAGTCTTAATGTTGACCCACCACAACTAGAAATGATGTGCCCACCACACCACACACGCAATGGGCCACTATGAAAATAAGCATATACAATAGTACAACCAGATCTAGGTCACGACACGTGTCCATATTTTGTTGATGACATCGACGGACTTTGCATTTGATGCGTGTCTATATTTCGTTGACGACACTTACGGTCATTGTATTTGAAGCGAAAGCACGATATGGTCACCGGACTTCGTAATAAGCTCATCACGGTCACCGTGATACATTTTGTCGTGCTAACCAACATGTGGTTGGATGGTTAGAGGACAGTGGTTTCTCGAGCCCACCAAGGTTAAAGTCCCGGTGCTCGATTTATCTTGTGTTAATTTTAGTATTTTCCGCGATGTACGCTCAAGGGGAGGAGACGCTCCACTCGACTACGAGGCACCTATGGTGACTTCATAAAATCTCAAGATCATATATGCTGGCCCACTCTCGAAGGTGCTCATAGGGGTAGGGTTCGCGGTGTGCACTTATAGCGTGAGTGCTTGCGCCGTATATATGAGCCCTTGCGTCTGCACTCATGTTAAACAAATACATGTCATGATTATACTCCCACCGCTCACCCGCATAACTCCGTATTATGTTGATGACACAATCAATCGACTACCAAACATTCCACGCAGCGCAACTAGTGTTGCACCATCGGGTAAGTGAACCGTGGGGCCCACCTCACAGCCCGTATATGAAAGAAAGAAATGGTAGTTTGAGTCCAGACAGTGTTAATAAAATAGGAGTACATTTTAGGTGATCATACGGTCACCGCTCACCATACAGCTCCGTAATTTGTTGATAACACGATCAATTGACCAGTGAAACGCTCCACATTCAGCAGCGACATTACCATAGGGCCCACCTGGCTAGCACAGATATGAAGGACAGAAATGGTAATAAATTAGTGGTCGGTGGGTATTCAAGTCGTGAGACCTCGCTTGGCAGTCACCGCAGTTGGTGGGCGTTCATTGGGCGGGGGGTGGGGATCCCAAGAAAAGCTCTTGCGGGGGGGTTAGGGGATGGCTGCGCGGCGGTGGACCGCGATGGGGAGGGTTTCGGGAGGCGGGCCGGGCCGCGGGTGGCGGGGGCTGGCGGTTCGCCGGTGGTGGCTGGCCGCTCAGGGGGGGTGGAGTTTGATGATAAACTAGAGGCCCTTGATTTCAGATCCAACGTTGGAAAATCTAATGGCCGAGATGAAAAAGTCGGTCGACCGACGTAGTAGCCTCACCACGCATGTGTATTATGCACGCACGCATGTAGGCGCAACACCGACACGCATACATAACGCATACACGCACGCATGCCGGCGGCAACATCGACACGCATACATGCACTCACTAACACACGCACGATGCACCCATGCATGCAACACTGAAACATACCTTGCACGCACGCAACACTCGCACGCCGCATGCACACAAGACACGACGAAGACACACGCCAACCTATACGCATGCACCCTTTGTTAAGGACATGGATTGTTACGGTATTAATCAATCTTATCTGTGATAAGCGTAACATTGATGTTTGCAACGGTCTTTATGAATCACAACGATCGAACGGGCTATCAACAGAGTAGGCTTATCTCGCATGAAAAAGATGATGTCACACTCAATGAACAATCATCGGTTTATGAAATGCCCGCTTCGACCGCCTCGCCCACCAAAGGTTCCTTCGCTGCGCTGCTCGCGGGTCATCGACATGCAGGCCATGCACCCAAAGAGCCCACACGCTGCTGGAAGAACGGCGCGGTGTCCTAGGTCGAGTCGAGGGCGCCACTGCGCACGCCCGGCTGAACACGCCTGCGCCGCATTCAAACGCCCATGAAACCCGCCTGTGGGAAGCCGAGAAACCCACTGACACACGTCCGCTCATGACCGGGCCGACGTTAAACGCAAGGCCGCCGAGCTCCTCCCCGTCACCGCCTATTTAATCTCCTATTTAAACGAGGCCAAACGCCAGCCAAGAATCACACACTCCGCCACTCCCCTATCTCCTCCACCATTTTGTCCACTCTACAATGGCTTACGAAGAGTAGTTATTCTCATCCAAGCCGGCCGGTAGCTCCGCCGGATACGAGCTATGCAGCTCGCTGATCCACCTCCTCCTCGCCTAACGGAGCTGCTGCCGCCCAAGCCGGGCGCTGGGTTCAGCAACTCGCCGCCCAGCCAGCTCGACGAGGAGCACCGCACGGGCGCCGCTGCTGCGCCCACGCCGCGCCATTCGCACTGCGGTCTCCTGCTTCGTGGGTCGAGACTCCCATGTCAAGCGGCCGTGCCATGCAAGCAGCGACGTGGTTGGGTGCGCGGAGAGCGACGAGTTGGTGGCTACGCCTGCTGGGCCGCCATCATCGAGGAGAAGTAGAACACGGAGGCCGCCGCCGCTGGGTCCAATGAAGGCCATCATGAGGCGCACACCAGCAGGCACACAGCAGTGTCTTGCCGGATCCTTTGTTGCGAGGACCTTCGCGACCCGCATGGGCTCCACGGAAGAGGGAATGTTAGATGAACTCATGAGCGGGCCACCAAGAGCCCGCTTACCTTCTTTCTTTTCTTTCCTCCAACTAACAAAAATATACTAGTTTATATCTTATAGCCCCTGAGTCGCCTCTATTGTACTTGCTCTTACATGGCATTTTTGCATATGTGGAGGAAAGAGAGGCAAGGAAAAAGTGGAGGTGGGCTCATGCAAGAGCCCCCTACTACATGGTGGAGCATGGGAGAGGCACCCATGGAGGTGGTCAGAATCGAGACTCACGCCAAAAGGCCAGCTTAAATGATAATGGCAAGTCAAATCATGGGCCTCACCGTCCAAAAAGAATCAAGTCAAATCACATTACTCCACGCTTAAAGCCTTTCCCTCCCTTCTCGCCCTCCGTTGAACCCACTAGGCGGAACTACCCCGCCCCCCGCAAAAAGCCCCGCCCGATTTTTAAATAAACTACATCCGCTTAAGAATCCAATGATATACTTTTGTGACATAGTAACTCATATTTAGTTAGTAAATGGATGACCTAGAACCACGGCAGGCCCTATAAACCGAGACCCTAAAAATAAAAAAAACGAGACGGGAGGGTAGTTCAAGGTATCTTTTTTAGATCAATATAGTCGGGATTCACCAAGGAGCAAAACCAATGGTAGGTGCTCCCCGTGTTGGCGTAGAACTCAAGCAGGGTCATTCACATTACCTAAATGGCACACACTTAACAGACCCCTTTGGCCGAATGTGGCTCATCCACCGCCTTGTTCCACGGGTGATGCACCAAATTAAGGCCGGAGCAGCGGTTGGAATTGGAGGCACCCGGTCGAAGCGCCAAAAAGAGAAAATGAGCGATAGGGGTCAAATCACAAAGCCCCACCTTTCCCCAAAGCCGGAGGCTGGACGGACGGGCAACCATCATTTCACTCTAGGGCGCAAGAGCATAAAGAAAAAGAAAACAATGATGGCGGCAGCTACCTAGGGCACCCTTAGGAGGGGTTCCACCTGCATCCTTTTTAAAAGCCCCACTACAAATCGGCTTCCCCTCGTCCTCTTGAAGAAAACCGATGATGAGTGCCGGGTAGGGGTTTGAGGAGTACTAACGGCGGGGCCCGGTAGTAAACGGGTTCGATTCGACGCCTTTAAATATGTGGGGCCGCTTGGTTTACGGGAACGAGGCAGCATTTTTTGGGTTCGGGGACCAAGGGAGATAAGTAGATAAAAATTGTGGACGAGGTTCGACCAAAAGGCAATGATGCATGGGCCCTGCATTTTGATATACCCGTCAATGAAATTTGCTTACTCTACTAAAACTAGTAAGGTACACATTTTGAAGCATGAGATTTTAAACCAAATTATGAATAAATACACCTATAGCATGTAAAGTTTGAGATTTCATATTTAATGTTCTTTATTTATAGTTCATCTATTCAAAAATCAATTAGTTTTATAAAATGTTAAGATTATGGGTTGTGCATTGTAAATCAAAAGTAAAAAACAAATAATGGCAATTCATTTAAAAAAATAATCAATTATGATAGTAAGATTCTAGAACAAAGGAGAAGTGCTTTGTTTTGAGGTTTGTGCATTATGCTTAAGTTCAACCATGGAGTCTTCTAAATTGTACATGTGGTAGATCCGGTGGAATGTTGATGATATCCAACGCCGGAGTGCTCGGATTTCCATTCCGCATTGTCGGGTTAGCTTCATCCGCCACCATCTTTCAAAGTTATTGGCACACTATATAGTTCTTGTGCCATAGTTGCATGTTTTGGAAAAAAACTACTAGTGGGTTGTACTATCTATTTAGGAATAGAAGATGTATACATGGAAGTTGTAGGAAAGAGATGACATGGAGCATCTCAATTCCTATGATAGGGATTGAAAAGAGATGTCATTTGGTTCACATCATAGGAACTTTTCTATTGAATCTAGAGATGACATGTATCTAATTCCTATGAGGAGGGATTAGAAAAGAGATGTAATTTGGTTCATATCATAGGAACTTTTTTCTATTGAATATACGCTAATGTTTATTTTCCTTTGAAATTAAGGGAGATAGGAATCCATTATGAACCAAGTGGCTTCTAAAGCTATAGAAATGATATCATGTTTATTTCCTTTGAAATGTGGAGTATATGAATCTATTCCATGAACCAATTGGCTCTAAAGAAAAAATCCTATAAAAATCATATCATATAGAGTTCCTATGATATTCCTACACTAAAGGATGCTTGAAATTGCCAAGGGTGATACGATGGTCTTTCTTTGTAGACCCTCACCCATCTTTATAGTTACCTCCAAATGAAATGAAATGATATATAAGGTATTCTACATGTGCAATTTGGTACATGAAAAACTCGGTAAAAGTTTATGCGGTTTGAATTTTCAATAAAACTATATTGCATTTTGAAGGAGGGAATACGGAGTTGCTAACACTCACGGGAAGATTTGTGTGGAGGAGTGGTTGTTCCTTTAAATGACATGGCAAACCGACACCGCTTGGATGCCGATCTAACGGCCTACTTGTCTTAGAAAAAGGCTTGTTAACTTTGTCGGATAATGATTTACGGACACATGCATTGCATTGAACGCGCCCCCTCTCTCACGACACGCACCCTCACGAAGTCAGACTCTCCCGAGTCCTTCGCAGACTGACGTCGACCCACCGCCTATCTCAAGGTAGACGCCACGCACATATGTGCTCTTCACACCCTACCCTCGTAACTTCTAAAAACAAAAACGGCCCACATTTTATTTTAGCTCACATCACACACTTATACTTTACCTTGGCAACGTTTTTGGGCATAGTATATTGTACTCTCACGAAGAGAACGTGCACGACCACTAGTTTCTCTCACACCCACTCATGGGTACACGAGGGAGCCATTTTTTTAAGTGGTTCAACAAAATCACTCCACTTATATAAAAGGGAGCCTTAGGCTTGCTTTACTAGGGTTCCTCTCTTCCTCTCATGCTCTCCAGATCTAAGCAAGACATAGGTGGCCACACTCTCTCTCGCTCACCTTTGGTCACAAATCCGGCCGGACAACCCCGACCGGGCAGGGGTGTAGGTGCATCGTTCACGCTTGTCGCTGCCGGCAAGGGAGGAGACCAATGGTGCCCAAGGCCCGGATCCGGCGGCCGGTCGTTTTCTCCGAGAGAGGCCGGCTCGGAGGGCCTCCACCCCTTTTCCTCCCCCCGGTATTGTGGCCAAGATGGCCTCCCACCCGCCTTTTGCCAATGCCGACGACCCTCGTGTATATATTCCTTCAAACCTGCCTTGTCTATCGCCCACCCCTCGGTGGATCCTTTTTCTTCCATCGCTCCAAAGCCACCTAGACTTCTACTATTAAAGTAAAGCTAGTTCATACAATACTCAAAGCGTTTTCAAACAGGGAAGAAAGTGGGAAAGTAGCATGAATCTAGGACTTGGTTCTAAGAGGAAACGGGGAAAGTAGTAATATCCCTAATATTTAAATAAACCGATTTAATTTGCCAAAACAGGATGTCTCTCTTCAGACGCTTCTATCCCGCAATCAAAAGCACACCCAGTTTTAGTACAACCACGCAAAATGAGATGGCTATCCTCGCTGCAGCTGCCTAACCTTCTCCGATTCAAGGTATCCCTACATTGGTAAACTAAGGGAGAATGACCAACGAATCTAAAAAGAAGCTGATTCAGACGTTTTACTTCCCGATTGGGAAAGGAGATTTAAAAATCGGATCCTAGTCCGAATGCACTTTCTACCCCATCCATGGACCGAGGACTAAGGGCATGGTTGCATGGCGGTTTTTTGGACAAAGGTGGCGGACAAGAGGCATTGTGGTATGCTTATTTCTGCAAATAGCGTGCTTAAATTTAGTGGAATGCACAAGTTTCAACTAGTCAAGAAATCGATGGTTCAGCCAACATTCCAAAGGAGACCACAATTTATAATCTGGTTATTCTGGAATGAGAGAACCTAACCCGATGGTGGCAACAAGAAAAACCGAGTGAACTCCAGGAAATTTGCCCCGGGAGGCCCTTTGCTCGGAGAAGCCTTTTGCTTGTTTTTTCCCTGATTTGTAAACCTTCTCACAACTTTGTCTTTTGCTGTGAACTAGTATGTGTTTGTTATGTTCTATGAATCTTGAGATGTATAAAATTGCTTAACTTATGCTTTTCAAGTTTTTTATGAAGACGAAGTTTAATGTGAGTGTTCCACATGAGCTCGGACTAGCGTAGAACGCTTTGAATTTATTACATTGTGGCCTCAATTAATCTGCATGAACCAATGTAACAAGATACATAGTTGCTTATATGTCGATAACAGATTGTTGATTGTTAGCTGGTCGATAGCCTAGTGTTGAAGCGAGCTGAGCCAATGTGACGGTTTTGCACAACTGCCATAAGTGGGTAGCACCAACAGTAAGTTTAAAGTACTTATGTATATCCAAGATGGTTCTCTAACAAGTGCTCTATTTCATCAAAAACATCGTCAGATGATAAACCGTGATAACTTATGTCTTACCATGCCATATTCATGAAAAACTAGTGAGGAGGCATCTGTTTCGCAACAATTACGATGGTTCTCACATGATTCATGGGCACACAAAAGTAGCAGCAGTTCCCATAGACGGATTCAACAGAGTACTAGCCCTGAGGGGTCGATAAGTGCAAGGTTCGGATAATTAGACACAATTCAAACTACTATTAAAAACTAGCTAGGGCAACTATTTCAAGCCTCGATCTAATTTGGGACACAAGACTGACCTTGCCATGAACATCATCGAGGACGCCCCGAGCCTCAACTCGGAACCTTCATGAAGACAACCTTGTGGCCTTGCCATCGATAAACTTTTTGTGGAGGCATGCCAAGTCATCTTCCCCGTAAGCTTGACAAGAATAGTATGCCTCACAAACAAGGAGTAGCTTTGAACTTTTGTGTTTCAAGACACCTCGGACAACACGCCGACAACAAAGTGAGGCTGAATACAACTCTTCATTGGTATAACCGCAAATGGCTTCCAGGATCCAACAGCCTAAGAACTCTGCTTTCTCAGAGCGTATATTTAGGTCATCCGCCTATAGCGTAGTGACATGTACAACCACACAATCTTTGTCTGCATCAGGGTCTAATTGAAATGTAAACAAATTCTAATTACTTTTCAATATAAGAAACACAAGTTATTTAAACCACTATGTATAGCATGGCATCAAGCTAATAAAATTTTGCATTATTAATCACACATACTTCCTTTTCTAAAAAATCACCACATACTTAGATGAAAAACCACAATCGAGATCGGCAAAGAAGGAAATCACCTTGGGCAGCTCATGGGGGACACATCCTCAAGGGGGAAATTGCTCTCAGAGCCACGGGGTCAGAATCTCAAACGGGTGTTCGACCATCTCAAGAGTGGCCGTGAGCGATCTCGGGGTCAGCTCGGTGGTTGCTCCATCTTCTTGGAGTCGTCTCGTGGGATCAGCTCCTGCCTCGCTTCCAATATTGGCAGATCTTTGCCTCGGTTCTCCTTGGTCCATCATGAAACCTGACAATACTAGGAGACCATCGAAAGGAAAACACAATCACAATGACAATGAAACAAAAAGAGAGGAGGATCGGCTATCGCTTTGCACAAGTTCTATATTTTCTCCGAACGAAAATATACCAACATCACGGATCCGCTTTACCTTCCCTTCGCTCGGAGAGAAGAACAATGGCAGATGCGAGAAGTTGCTCTTCTTGAAGACGGTGAGGGAGAAGGGATTCAGCTAAGAGTGAAATGATGGTTGCTTCAGTCTGCCAAACTTAGGACTGTGGAGGTGGGTTTGTGATACGACGGTCACATCGCTGGCCACGACTGGGTGACTCCACCAGACACGCCTTTCTAATTTGGTGGATGGCATTTGGGCTGCACGCATGGCCCGTATGTCGGTGAACAAAAGTATAACGACATTCAATAGAGGGAGACGTCAAGGACCTAGGAGGAGCAGTGGTAGAGGTTCTCCACTGCATTAGTAGTAATTGTTTCTCCGGCCCAAGACAAAATAGCCCATCCACACTAGTAAATAGTAAAATCAATTCAAAAGCCTGATATTTATCGAATGAGAGGCGCCACCCACACCCAAAGACACCGCCCCTCCCAAAAAACCTGGTGCTCTTCTTCCTCCTCACTCCCCACCCACCTCACGCCAGCTTGCTCCACTGCACTCCAAATTCTCACTCACTCCTACAGTAAAACCCCAGCCCCTTCTTCCTCACTCCTACGAAACCCCCAGCTCCCTTCTTCTTCGTCAAGACTACAACTAGGCTCATCATTCGCTCGCTCAAATCCGTGAGCGACGCGATGCCCTCAAGGAAAATGGAGTCGGCTGACCCCAGCGCCAAGAAGATGAGGCTCCGCCACGACGACGCTCATAGATCCCGCACCGCAGACGGGAGAAGCGGCGACTACCTCCACCGGATCCTGTGAATCAGAATGTCGTGGACCGCATCAGCGATCTCCTGACGCCGCCCTTGGGGAGATCATCTCGCTTCCCCACCAAGGATTGCTGCCGCACCCAAGTCCTTCTCAATTTGGTGGCGCTCTATGGCGCTGCAGTGTCTTTAATCTTTGACTGCTGCCACTCTCTTCAATGATTTTGAAATCCCCAGAGCCATCATCTCCTCCTACCAGGGCTTCGCTCAAAGCCTCTAGATCCCGCCATGCTACTCGAGCAAGCATACCATGCCCTCGCACGGTGGACGCCTCGCTGAAACCTCAATTCACTGTAACTACAGCTGCTTGAGTTCTACTATTCCCTCGAAATCACATGCCACATACCAAATGCCATGAACTTGTGCCCTCAAAGACCGATGTCCATCTCAGGTTTTCCTCCTCTCCCACACCCCACCTTTGCGCTTATGCTACCTACCGCATAATGTACTAAACCTTCAATTCCATTTCTCAAGAAACTTTCACTTGGGGTTCATATATCGGAGGTCCTATTACAAAGATCATCCACTCTAGTTGCAATCAGGAGTGCCCGTGCTTGTTTTCACAAGAATCGCTTGTCTCCAAAAAAGTCCTAACCTTGTAAGAATTGGAATTTCTTTGGACGGAAGGCTCATCATCCAAGATGCCCTTCACTTCAAAGGTGTGGGAGAATTGATCGTGGCCCCACGAGCACCTATGGGACCTGGGTCCCTTGTGGTCGGAGGGGGCGGAGATTGCACAAGAGCGGATCGAGGCGATGCACACGAAGCGGATTTACCCAGCTTCGAGCTTCCTCCGAGAGATAATACTCCTACCGCTGCACTCGTGGATTATCTAGTGTTCTTGCTAGGGAGCAATGGAGCCACAAAACCTAGCCCGAGTGTGGTCTCATGAGTAGGATGAACAAGCCGAGCTGGATCGAACCTTTCACGCTGCACTTGGGCCTCCTTTTTATAGGCACAAGGGTCACCACATGTGCTAAGTAGACAAGGGAAAAACAAAAAACATAGGTTGGTACACCGTCAGACAAAGGTACAAGAATCTATACCTAACTCACGGCAAGGACAAGAGTCATCATGCGCCTCCCGCCCAATGCGTAAAGGGACCGCTGCGCGCCTGCTTGCCACGATGTAGCTTGTCGCCAGCATCGCTACTCCCCGCTGGGTCACAGCCCGCACACGCCAGAGCTTGGGAGAGCCCCTGTGACACGCTTGGGTGAGCTGGAGCGAGATGAAGAGAGGTCGCCGCCTGCAAGCGCCTTGCGCGCAGGAACCTTGTCGCTTAGCTTGGCGCCCACCAAGTCTTCCCGCAAGCCCTCTGCCGAGGCCTTGTTTTCGCCCTGGTTTTCCCGACAAGCTCCTCCTTGTCGGGGTCTCAATTTTTCTTGAACGATTCTAGCTCCAAGATCAGACGATGTCCATCCAACGGCCGTGAGTGCTTCTTCAACCTCTGGTCTTCTTGCTCCAGCCAAAGCAGCGCCGTGTCGCGCATTTTTTGTTCGTACGTCATGCTGCAGAGGCCTCACCGCCTTTACTATTCCCATCTGCCGGGCTAGGTTCGCGGGTAACGGCAGCTCATACCGCAAATTAACCAAAGAACTGTGATTTCTCCGCTGGCTTCCACTGCTGTTTTCCGGCTCAAGGCCGTCTCCCCTTCCTAGGCTCGCTGTCATCCACCGCCATGGTGCTCTCCGTATGTAAGCGGTCAACGTGGTCAAGGAACTTCCATCTAAGAGTACCGTACGTGGAGAGGCCGACAGTCGGGTCCACGGCCACATACAAAATTTTGTGTTTTTTTGGTGTTTGCTAAGTTGTCGTGCCCATTGCAAATCTTTCAAGACGAGGAGAGCTTTCATTCGGTCACGAGAAATGGCCCATCAGAATGAGAAATTATTGCATATTTTAAAAAAACATCAAACCGCAATTAGTTTCAAATATATTTTCTCATTTCAAGATTTTAAATTACATTAATTTTTTATGTGGAGAATTTGTTGATTTTATATTGATATACATTTATTTTTAAAATCAGTTTGAATGTGAGTCGAAATTTCGGATTAAAACAGTTCGACCGCGACCAAATATGCATCAGATAATTTTTAACTGCCACAATATGCTGTAATGCTAACAAAAAGAATATGGGCTCTAAAAAACTTAAGAATTAGCAAATGGGTTGTAAATTATTAGAAATAATAGATGGGTTGTATGTTGTTTTCTCAGATTTGAGGCTTTCGAAAACAAGGTTGACGACAGCAAGGATCGTTGATGTCCATCCAACGCCGGCCGTTTCTTCAATCGCCTTTCCTGCTCTAGCCGCCAAACAAGCGCCATGGACTGCTCGCCCTCCTCCCACGGCCGCTTTGCTGCCACAGAGGCTCACCGCCCCACCGTGACACCCATCGCCTAGCCATCCCTACTCACCCACACCGCCGTTATTCTCCCGCGACGGCGACGAATCCAAGAAACCGCACAGTCGATTCCTCCGCGGGAAACAACTGCCAAGTCTTCCCCTGCCTCTGTCGCCCCTTCCTAGGCCTCGCCATTGCCGCCCAATCGTGGTGCCTCGGCGCGGCGTGGTCAATGTAATCAACGACTTCGACGGAAGAGTACAGCGGAGACGCCGACGCTGGGTCCACGCCGCAGCAAGAAGTGCCTCCTTATTACGCTAAAATAATTATTCCTCCACCGATAGGGGATCCACCGGACGGCCACCATATTTCACTTAAAAACGCTTCCCCTGATCGAGGGACCCACCACCACACCTTCGCACGCAAGGAAGTGGGTCCAGAAAAACGATTCGCTTCAATCGCTGGACCCACCAGCTACATCTTCGCACGCAAGGAAGTGCTTGCGCCGGGACCCACCTGTCGGGCGCATACGAAGCGTTGTCATTCGTCAACGGTAATGTACATACCGGTTTCAGAGAGGCGCCGCACTTGTCGTAGTAGAGGCGCCGCAGTACACGCACGACAGCGCTGTGCAAGAAAGAAAATACGCCACGTATGTGTACATACGAGGGTTCAACGCCACTCGCTGCATACGTGCCAAGGCTCGTACATGGCTGGGTCGGAACGGAACAGCTTCGCTTGCCGTGTTCATGGGGAGGCAACGGAGTGCGCCGTGTTCATGGGGAGGCAATGAATGCTCGTGTTCATCGGAGGCAACGAACGCTGCGGAGCCAACCGGCTGGGTCGGAATGGAATGCGGTCGGTTCATCAGAGGGCTTGGATGAACAAAGCGATGGAATGAGCTCGGCAAGACGACATCGGAGGAAACGGACCTCCTACGCTCGAACGGGTCCTTGATCGAGGGGTGTGGCGATCAGAACGGAGGAAACAGACCTCCTATGGTCGAAACGGGGTCCTGATCGGGAGGGTGGGCGTATCAGCAAAACGGAGGAAACGGACCTCCTACTATTAAACGGGGTGGAGGGGTGTGGCGACGCAAAATGGTGGACGAACGAATTGTATTGGAGCGCCACGGCTCAAACGGGGTCCTGTTCATCGGGAGGTGTATGCATCGCAAACGGGACTCCACGCGGATACGTCATCTCCACCGCCGACCTCCCTCCAGCCTTCCACGGTTGCTACCGCCGACTCCTCCACCTCTCCACGGGTTCCTGCTCATCCACCTCCACCGCGCTTACTCCACTGCTACTATCAACCACCCCCTCCACCGCTTCACTGCTCATCCAGCCTCCACACCACGGGTCCTGTTCAACCACCCTCCACGGGCACCCTCCACCACAACTGCTCATCCAGCTCTCCACACCCGGGTCCTGTTCAACCACCCTCCACGGGCACCTCCACCGCTTCACTGCTCATCCAGCCCTCCACACCACGGGTCCTATTCATCCGAGGCAACGCCACCGCCACCGTTCATCCATTTCCGCCGCAACGCCAATCGTTTCATCCTGCAGGCGCATCGATCGACTTCATTAGCAAAGAGCGTCAAGGAATCCTCGATCGGGTTCGCTTACCGACCATCGATCGATCGCTTTCGTTCAAGAACGCCAGAGCCTACAAAGGTAATCGCTTGGTTTAGTTAGAGCCCAACGCCTTTGCTCTCGGTTCGCTTAGAGCTAACGTACGACACACGCCAAGGTGACGCAATGGTAGGAGAACGCGATCGCCGCCCTCGACCTCCCACCATAACCGAACTCCGAAATTGTCCCCTCGCTTCTACCACGTTTTTCCGTCATGGATGGCCCAAAGAATGTCATGCAAATGGCGTCTGCCCGCCTGTGACGGTAAAAAAGCCCATTTTCTGTCATGATTTTTTGTCATAGAAGTAGGAGCCCACCACATCTATGATGATACCGGTTTTGTCACAATTATAGTCATAGAAGTGTCATATGTATGATGTAAAAAAATTTCGCTTCAGCCCAAAAATGTCGGGATGTGTCATTTTTTTGTAGTGCATGCATCTAGAGTATTAAGTTCATGAAAAGAGTAACGCCTAAGCAAGATGACATGATGTAGAGGATAAATTCATGCAATATGATAAAACCCCATCTTGTTATCCTCGATGGCAACAATAACACGTGCCTTTGCTGCCCCATCACACCGAAAGGACACCGCAAGATTGAACCCAGCTAAGCACTTCTCCAATTGCAAGAAAACCAATCTAGTAGGCCAAACCAAACTGATAATTCAAGAGACTTGCAAAGATAACCAATCATACATAAAAGAATTCAGAGAAGATTCAAATATTGTTCATAGATAATCTTGATCATAAACCCACAATTCATCGGTCTCAACAAACACATCGCAAAAAGAAGATTACATCGAATAGATCTCCACGAGAGAGGGGAGAACATTGTATTGAGATCCAAAGAGAGAAGAAGCCATCTAGCTACTAACTATGGACCAAGGTCTGAGGTAAACTACTCACACTTCATTGAGAGGCTATGGTGTTGATGTAGAAGCCCTCCGTGATGGGTTCAAGTGAGCTCAAACAGCCCCAAGATGGGATCTCGTGGGCATGTAAGGTTGCGGCGGTGGAATTAGGTTTTGGCTCAGATTGCTCGCTTAGTAATGAGGTATATATAGGAGGAAGGAGTACGGTGGAGCAATGGGGGCCCACGAGGGTGGAGGGCGCGCCTGGGTGGGCGCGCCCACCTCGCGGCCTCCTTTCTTTCTTGACAGGGTCCAAGTCTCCTCGGATCATGTTCGTGAGAAAATCACGCCTCAAGGTTTCATTCTGTTTGGACTCTTGATATTCCTTTTCTTCAAACTCTCAAATAGGCAAAAACAAGCAATTCAGGCTAGGCTCCGTTAATAGGTTAGTCCCAAAATAATATAAAAGTGGATAATAAAGCCCAACAATGTCCAAAACAGTAGATAATATAGCATGGAGCAATCAAAATTATAGATACGCTGGAGAAGTATCAAGCATCCCAAGCTTAATTCTTGCTCGTCTCGAGTAGGTAAATGATAAAAAGATATTTTTTTATGGAGTGCTACTTGGCATAATTTCAATGTAATTCCTCTTAATTGTGGTATGAATATTCAGATCCGAAAGATTCAAGACAAAAGTTCATATTGACATAAAATGGTAATACTTCAAGCATACTAACTAAGCAATTATGTCTTCTCAAAATAACATGGCCAAAGAAAGTTCATCCCACAAAATCATATAGTTTAGTCATGCTCCATTTTCACACACAAGAATGCTCTCATCATGCACAACCCCATGACAAGCCAAGCAATTGTTTCATACTTAAATAATCTCAAACCTATAAACTTTCACGCAATATATGAGCGCGAGCCATGGACATAGCACTATGGGTGGAATAGAATATGATGATGGGGGTTATGTGGAGAAGACAAAAAAGGAAAAATTCTCACACCAACGAGGCTAATCAATGAGCTATGGAGATGCCCATCGATTGATGTTGATGCAAGGAGTAGGGATTGCCATGCAACGGATGCACTAGAGCTATAAATGTATGAAAGCTCAACAAAAGAAACTAAGTGTGTGCATCCAACTTGCTTGCTCACGAAGACCTAGGGCACTTGAGGAGGCCCATTGTTGGAATATAAGCCAAGTTCTATAATGAAAATTCCCACTAGTATATGAAAGTGACAAAACAAGAGACTCTCTATCATGAAGATTATGGTGCTACTTTGAAGCACAAGTGGCAAAGGATAGTAGCATTGTCCTTCTCTTTTATCTCATTTTTGGGCCTTCTTTTTTTTATGGCCTTTCTCTCTTTTTTTATTCCTCACTTGGGACAATGCTTTAGAAAATGATGATCATCACACTTCTATTTATTTACAACTCAATGATTACAACTCGATACTAGAACAAAGTATGACTCTATATGAATGCCTCCGTGGTGTACCGGATATGCAATGAACCAAGAGTGACATGTATGAAAGAATTATGAACGGTGGCTTTGCCACAAATACTATGTCAACTACATGATCATGCTAGCAATATGACAATGATGAATATGTCATGATGAACGGAATGGTGGAAAGTTGCATGGCAATATATCTCGGAATGGCTATGGAAATGCCATAATAGGTATGGTGGCTGTTTTGAGGAATATATAAGGAGGTTTATGTGAAAGAGGCGCCGGCCTAGTGACTCGCTTTACCCGATAAGGGCCTTCCCACTTCAAGGCCAACTTGTCGGAATTCTTGGCGGATTGAACGCGCCAAGAACAAGGTCGCCTTCCTCGAAGCTTCGGCATTAACTTTGCGGCTATGGTAGCGACGCAAAGCTTGTTGGTAACGAGCAGCTCGTATGCAGAGCTGAAGACGATCTTCCTCGAGGAGCAGCAGCGCGTCATCTTGTCGCAGCTGCTTTGCTCAAGCTCATCATAGCGAGCACTCGAGGTGACCCGCACACGAGTTCCGTGGGAGAACCGCCTCGCTCCGTAGACTAGAGCAAAGGGTGTCTCGGCGATGGCTCGATTTGGCGTCGTCTGATCGACCAAAGAACCACCGCAGCTCCTCGATCCAGTTCCTTCCGCACTTGCGCAGCCTGTCGAAAGTTCTGGTCTTGAGTCCTCGTAGCACTTCAGCGTTTGCTCTCTCGCTGACCGCTGCTTCGGATGAGCAATCTGAAGCAAAGCAGATCTTTGCGCCAAGATCTTGGGCGTCTCGCATGAAGGTGCGGCTTCGTGAATTGTGTGCCGTTGTCGGTGATGATCCGTTAGGAATCACAAAGCGGCAAACAATTGACTCAAGAACTTGACGGCCGATCAGGTTGTCACCTTCCTCACTGGTTCCACTTCCGCCACTTTGTGAACTTGTCGATTACGACGCACAAGTATTCAAAGCCCCGACAGCTCGGGGAAGGGGCCGAGATGTCGAGCCCCTAGACCGAAAAGGGCCAGGATAAAGGGATCGCCGAGAGCTTGAGCTGGTTGGTGTATCTGTTTTGAATGGAACCGCACGCTTCACACTTGGTTACTTGTGCGCTTGCATCTGGAGGGCTTCGCCGAAGAAACCTTGCCGAAAGCTTTGCTTAAGTGCTCTTCGCCAATGTGGTGACCACATATGCCTCCGTATCTCCGCCAACAGTTTATGTCCATCTTCCCGCAAATACACTTCAATTTCACTCCGTTGAGTCTTCTTCATGCAGGATGTTGTCAACAAACTGGTACATACTTGACCGCCGGGCTACTTTTTCCGCTTCTTCTTGCTCTTCGGAAGTTCTCCGTCTCAAGGAAATGGACGATTTGTTGTGCCCATGTTGGAGCCTGTGGCTCGACAACAAGGACTAAAGGCTCATCTATCACTGCAGGAACATCAGCTTCTACGGCAAGGACCTGTGGGTCCGCCGGAGCTAAACTTGTCGGGAGCGTTTGCTTCAATGATACAAACTGTATGGTTTGTCGGAGCAGAATGCTCCTCAGTGATACTTGCGTTGGTTTTAGGGACCTTCTTGGGGGCGGCTTCAGAGAGCTCTGCCGGAAGGTAGTCGCCGGAAACCAATTTTCTCTTCTTGCTCTGTCCTGTTGATGGTGTTACGGTTGGCTGAGTCAGCTTGAGCACAAAAATTCCTGGTTCCACAGGTAACTTAAGTGCGGCACATTTGGAGAGGCCATCAGCTATATCATTCTGGAGCTCTTGGAACGTGTTCCATCTGCAGCCTTCAAAGTGCTCTTCTAGCTTTCTCACTTCATCGACGTAGGCTTCCATCAACGGACTTTGATAATCTTTATTTACTTGTCGGACGACAAGTTGTGAGTCCCCCCTGACAATGAGCTTCTTGATCCCAAGGTCTACCGCAATCCACGAGACCGCAAGCAAACCTTCATACTCTGCAAGATTGTTTGTTGCTTGTTCCTTGGGAAAGTGCATCCGGACTATGTACTTGAGATGCTCTCCGGTGGGTGCGATAAGCGACGACGCCGCACCGGTGCCTTGCAGCAGAAAGCACCATCAAAGTACATCAGCCACTCTTTATTTGCCTCCTTGACGGGATGCTTGTCTCTGGAATTTCCTCGTCTTGCGTGGGCGTCCACTCTGCTATGAATTCTGCCAATGCCCTGCTCGGATAGTTGAAGTGCTTTCAACTTGAGACCAAAGCTTGATAGTTCCAAAGGCCCACTCGACAATCCTCGCCTGTTGCTTGGATTTTGCAATATCCTCTTCATGAAAGCGAGTGACAACTGTTATCTCATGTGCTTGAAAGTAATGGCGCCAGATTTCTTGAGGCCATGAGGAGGCCGAAAAGCAGCTTCACACACCAGAGTACCTTGACCTAGCCCCTCGCAGAAGGGAACCGACAAAATAGGTAGGCGCTGCACCATCTTTTTTCGTGTCCTGTCGCAACCTCAGACTTGATTCGTCCTTGTCGGGACCAGAGCTTGACGGCGGAGCCCCTTGCTTGTCGCTGGATGCAACTGCTTCGGTTGCCGGCTCATCATCCGCCTCCCTCTCCACTACTAACGCAGCACTAACCACTTGATTGGTTGCTGCTATATACAGCAGCAACTTCTCTTGTGGCTTAGGTGCGACAAGTATTGGAGCGGAGGATAGGTATCTCTTCAAGTCCTGCAGCGCAGCCTCCGCTTCGAGTCCATTTCATTGGACCTGCCTTTTCAAAATCTTGAAAAAGCGGCGAGCGCGTTCAGCAGAACTTAGAGATGAACCTCTTGAGAGCGATCCGCAACCGCAAGTCTTCCGACATCCTTGGCGCTTTGGTGCTTGATCTGCTCAATTGTCTTGATCTTGTCGGGATTGGCTTCAATTCCCGCTGAGACACAAAGAACCCGAGAAGCTTGCGGAAGGGACTCCAAACACGCATTTCTCGGGTTGAGCTTGAGGTTGATTTTGCGCAGATTTGCAAATGTTTCATCCAAATCCTGAACCGAGTCGCTCTGTCCTTGCTCTTGACCACTATGTCATCCATGTAGGCTTCTACATTTCGTATCTCGTGGTTCAAAGGCATCATGGACTACCCTTGCAAAGGTTGAACCAGCATTCTTCAAACCGAAAGGCATCCGTATGAAGCGATCGTGCCACATGGTGTAATGAATGCGGTTTTCTTCATCCTCTTCGCCATGAAGATCGATGATATCCTGAATATGCATCAAGAAACGAAAGCAAATCACATCCAGCCGTGGAGTCAACAATCTGGTCGATACGCGGCAAGGGAAATGGGTCTTTGGGACAAGCTTCATTAACATCAGTGAAGTCAATACAAAGCCTCCATTTCCCATTAGCCTTGCGTACAACCACCGGATTGGCCAACCACGTGGGATGGAGGACTCCTCTGACAAGCCCTGCTGCTTCTAACTTCTTGATTTCTTCTGCTATGAACTCTTGGTGCTCCACTGCCTGGTTCCTAACTTTTTGCTTGACGGGCCGCGCGTGAGGACAGACAGCTAGGTGATGCTCAATTACTTTCCTGGGAACACCGGGGATGTCAGATGATTGCCATGCAAACACATCGACATTCGCCCGCAGGAAAGCAACGAGCTCGCCTTCCTATTTAGGATCAAGCGTGGCACTGATGGTGAAGGTACCACCAGCGCTGTCCTCGGCGGGTACCTTTTTGGTCTTCGGCGGAGCCGCCATCGTCTTCTTGCACTTGCCGGTGGAGCTCGATGGTGCGTCCTCGACGGTAGCGCAGCACTCCGTGGAGGTGCGCTTGCCGGAGTGGGTAGCAGAGCTCTTGCCGGACTTGGTGGTCTTCTTCTTTCCCCGGAGCTTCAAATGCAAGTGGTTTGCTTTACATTCGGCTGCCGCATCCCGGTAAATCTTGTCGGCGCAGATAAGTGCATCCTTCTTGTCGCCATGGACAGAAACGACGCTTATCGGGTCGGGCATCTTTAGTAAGTTGTAAGCATAATGAGAGGCGGCCATGAACTTGGCGAGTGCTGGACGGCCAAGTATGCCATTGTAGGGCAATGGGAAATCGGCGACGTCAAATGTGACCCTCTCAGTTACGAAGTTGAGCTCGCTGCGAATGTTACCGCAACGTGATCTTCCCTTTGGGCTTGCTCCTTCTGGGTTGATTCCTTGAAAGTACCAGTTTCTTCGTGCTCGCTGTCAGGGATTTGAAGCTTTTGGAGCACCGCAGAGGAGATCAAATTCAGGCCGGCCCCGCCGTCAACCAGCATCTTTGTGACCTTGAGGTTGCGGATGGTTGGTGAGACCAACATCGGCAAGCACCCGACCGCAGTGATGCGATCAGGGTGATCCTCAATGTCAAAGATGATGGGGGTGCTGGACCACTTCAGAGGTTTGCGTGACTCTATGGATGGTTCTGCTGCATTGACCTCACGCATCCATTGCTTGAGTTGTCGGTGCGAGGCATGCAGAGACGCACCACCGTCAACGCAAAGGACCTCCGTTGCCTTTTGAAACTCCTGCTCATCAGCTTCATCGTCTTCCATGTCTTCGTCATCTTCATCTTCGTCTTCTTCCTTGTCGCGACCGCGGGGAGGTCTGTCTCCTTGCCGCTGCTTGATCTTGCCACGGCGTCCTCCCCGACCGGGTCTCTTCTTACTTGCTGCACCTGCACCTTCCTGGGCCTTCTCCTTGTCTCGCCGCTCGTATTCAGCTCTCTCAGAGCTCAACAAGCTGCTCGACTTTCTTGCAGCTCTGGAGATCGTGGCCCTTGGTGCGGTGGATCTTACAGTATTGCTTGTTGGAGCTGTCAGGCTTGTCGGCGGCCGCCATAGCTTGGCGGTCGGCGTCAACGGCAACCTCCTTGCCGGAGCCACCGGCCTTGGCTTTGTTGGCGGCACCATCCTTGCCGGACTACTCGACAACTAGTACTTCTTGGCTTTTCTTCCTTCCGTTGTTCCGCCGCCGGCTCTTCCTTGTCGGGGCGATCTCCTCACTGTCCGACTCTGCTCCCACATTCTCTCCTGGGAGTCTTCTTCCTTCTTCAAATAGCGGCACACTTGTCGGCCAGGGCGTGAGCTCGCGACGTCTTTCACTTTGCACATCGCCATCTCCTCCCTCATCCTGCGGTTTCAGACATTCGATGGAATGCACCGATCACCTTGCGGGGTGGACGTCGGGGATGTTGTAGTGCACTCGATTGAATCTCGGATGAACTTGCGAGGACTCCCCTTCCATCTGGGCAAGCAGGTGGAGATCACTCTCCGCCATGAGGCTTGTGGCGCTGTGAAGGCGCCAACAAACTGGTGGCACAAATCTGCCCAAGAAGAAATAGAGCTGTCCGGCAAGTGCATGAGCCAAGATCGGCGCTTGGCTTGACCACCGGGGAAAGTAGTTGGCGAGGATCTTGTCGTCTCGTCCCCGCAGCAGCTGCACCGCGATGGTGTAGATGCCGAGGAACTCCGATGGGTGTGTCCTGCCATCATACTTCTCCGCACATCTGGTTTGAAGTTTTTCTTGTCGGGCCACGGACTAGCCGCAGCTCACGAGTGAGCGCAGGGCAACCTACCGCCTCGGACAAGTCGCTGGTTCCCCGGCGCATGCAAATCGACAGTGGGTCCGCGCGTTGGTCGATTGACGGCCGCTTCTCTTGGCGCCGATCGGGTTCGGCGTCTTCTTCTTGCCGTTCTTGGAGAACTTGGCGCTGGTCGCGGCGGACTCGCGGATCCGGCGACGCTGCAGAGTCGCTGTCGAGGTGGATCCGGCGAGTCGGCGATCTTGGCCTTCGAGAAGGTGAGTGCACGGTGGCTGCTCCCCCGTAAGTCTCGTCGCCATCAGCTCGTGCCTTGTCGCCTTGCCCGCGGCTGCGAGGCACTTTCGGTTGCCAGCGAAGCGTCGCCGTTAAGCGAAGCCGATGAGACTTCGAATTGTGGCCTCCATTCATCGACCTTGTCGGCGGTTGGAGGGTAGTCTAAATAACGAGCTCTAGCCAAGGCTTCCGCTGGTGTGGTTGGCGGCAGCGGCATACGGAGCGAAGAACGGATGTGCTCGGACTCCTAACCAAGTTAGAGGAGCAGCATCCCGCCTAAGCGATCAGACTCCGCTTGTACCAGCATCTGTGGGGTGCATGCGGTCTCGAGGGTCTCGGATCCTCCAGCTTGGCCTTGATCTAACGAGCGATGGTGCCGCGAGCATCATGACGCTGTCGGTCCCGCGCCTCCTGCGAGGGACGCGGTGCGGACTCGGACGCCGACGCCTGTGCTGCCTTGTCCTTGGATCTGGCGGCATTGTGGGCTCTCTCGACGACGTCGGTTCCTCCGCCAGCGTTTCCCCCACCACCTGACAGCTCCGGTGGTGGTGGGTTCGACACGGACGGCTCTGCTGCTGCCGAAGACTTCTTCTTAGGCGCCATGTTGACGAAGATGCTGATGAAGTTGCTCGTGTGACCGCCGGATCGGGTTCACACAGCCTCGACGCCCCCTACCTGGCGCGCCAAAGATGTCGGGGGAGAACTGATCGTGCCCCACGAGCACCTACGGGACCTGGGTCCCTTGTGGTTCGGAGGGGGGCGGAGATTGCACGAAGAGCGGATCGAGGCGATGCACACGAGCGGATTTACCCAGCTTCGGAGCTCTCCGGAGAGATAATACTCCTACTGCTGCACTGTGGATTATCTAGTGTTCTTGCTAGGGAGCAATGGGAGCTACAAAACCTAGCCTGAGTGTGGTCTCATATGAGTAGGATGAACTAAGCCGGAGCTGGATCGAACCCTTTCTACGTTGCACTTGGGCCTCCTTTTATAGGCACAAGGGGTCACCACATGTGCTAAGTAGACAAGGGCAAAACAGTAAAAACATAGGTTGGTACACCGCTTTGTACAGTGTACAGTAATCTATACCTAACTCTGACGGCAAGGGACAAGAGTCATCAATGCCCGTCTCAGTCGCCCGAACAGTGTAACACGGACCGTCAAGTGCGCCTCCGTTTGCCACGATGGTAGCTTGTCGGTAGCCGCTTGTCGCTACTCCCCGCTGGCTGCACAGCCCGTCGACACGCCAGACTTGGGAGAGCCCGTGGTGACACGTTGGCGGGTGAGCTGGAGCGGAGATGAAGAGAGGTCGCCTGCCCGGCAAGCGCCTTTGCCGCTGCAGGAACCTTGTCGCTTGGGGGCTTGGCGCCCACAAGCCTTTCCGCAAGCTCCTCTTGCCGGGCCTTGTTTCTTCATACTGGTGGCCTTCCCGACAAGCTCCTCTTGTCGGGGTCTCGATTACTTTGTTCTTGAATGGATCCAAAGGAGCCGCTGAGGATCTTGGCGGTCATCAGGCCAGCCCTGCCGTGGGGCGCTGCAAATGTCCGTGCACGAGTTCGGGATACTAGGGTACCCCTACTCTAGTACACCGACAAAAGGTTGATCCTTTATTCTAGTTATTCACCATTGCAAATAACCGTCCTCTCTGCGCCTAAACTGGAGACCTTGGGTGTAATACATGATGTCCGTGCTCATTTCAATAAGGTGTTTGGCTCCACAGTTCTTCAGGTACTTTATATTATCATCTACACTTGTAACCATAAGCTGCATTTTAAATTTCTGCGCATAATTTATATATCATCTTGGAGTACACATTTTGTACTAATATTATGTTCTATGCTCAATGAAGAGTTTCTCCATGGATGACCTATCAATGGTGCTGGATTCTGTCAAGATCTTATATATCCAAATGAATAGTTTTGATCTGAACAAGATTATTGGCTTGCTGCAATGCTTTCCATGTCTGGAGAAGTTGTATATAAAGGTGATAATTTCACGCACATTGGAAGCCCGCATATAGTGTACTAGAATTAACCGCTCAGCTGTTGCTCTTCGACACTCTTCTTTTAGACCTTAACTGCTTTCAATCTTCATGTATATTTAGGCAACAGGACGGGTAAGAAAGTTATAACCAATCGGTGGATTCGTAAGCATCGGGATTTTCTCACTTCTCATGAGATTCAATTGAAGACAATAACGCTAGAACGATATGTAGCCAACCGTGCAAACACAAGATTTGTCACATTCTTCCTGCTGAATGTGAGGTTACTATTGTCCATCGGGCTTAAGTTTATCAAAGAGCATGGTTTTAACGGATGGGTATGTCAAGAGCAAAAAAGGAGTTTCAATGGGCAAAAGAGCTTACGAACGTGCGGGCTTCTATTTACAACATATTGTGGTCATAATCCAGAAATTTTACAACCCAGATGTTCATTCTATGGACCTGACCGATCCATTTGACCGTGGATCGCGAAAATAGTGCTGGAGTTAGATGTTGTTGCCCTTTTCAATCTGGGTTTTTTTGTAAACCTGATGAACAATTAACCCTCGTGCTTTTGTACAGTTTGTAAGCTGGAGTTAGATGTTCCTGCCCTTTTCAATTCGGCTGTGACTGTCATATTTTCTTTGAAACAAGGCAAATGGCTTGCCATTCGTTTAATTTATAGTGAAATGTTGTAACAAATCCCAACCAAGGGAAATATCATCACTCTCGCCGGCTGCTTGAGCTCACTGTGCATTACAGAAGCCAAGTGATTAGCCCCCACCAGCACCCACAAACTTATTTCGAACTAGCACATCAAATGGGCTGTAAATTTTCATAGGAAAGGCTGCATGACCGTGACAGATTTGGATTCTGACAGTTGGGACCCGCGAGGAAATAGCCTATCCAAGGTGGTGTCGACTTACTAGCCAGTCAACAAACGATTCTGCCTACCGGCCGTTGGATTGACATCCAACATCTGTCGTGTATCTTCTATCTCTTGTCTTCTTCTTCCTCTAGCCACCCAAACCAAACCACCCCGTCGGCTCCGCCTGCTCCCGCCTCCCATGGCTGGCTGCGCCTCCGCCGCCCTATCGTATGTACCCTCCAACGTTGGCCAGTCCCTCCCTCTATTCCCCCACATGTCCTGTTATTCTCCGGCGACGTCAGCCCCAACACGCACCCGCGCCCGAACCAGTCAAACCTCAGACTACCCTCTCTTTGCTGATCGGACGGCGATGTTCAACAGCTCTGTTCGTTCCGTCGAGGCCTGCGTCGTCCCTTCGCTTTGCGGCCTTGGTTCGCTCGCCGTGCGCGGTGCGCCGCCCTCTTGTGTTGTCAACGTCATCAACAACCGAGAGGAACAAGGAGATGAATGTACGTGGAGAGGATGACAGTAGGGACCCACCAGCGTCATGGCAGTACGCAAGCAAGTGCCTCTATAGTACAAGCCCAAAAATATGGTTCCTCCTAACGGTTGGACATTTGGGGCTCATGCCATTGTCAATGTAGTCAATAAACGAGAGAATTACACTACGAGCGGTTGACACCAGGGACCCAGCAAGTCGCACAGTTTTTTTAGGAACAAGCAGTTGTTATTTATACTAGTTTTGGCGATGGATCAGGGTAACAACAGGGCTGTGCGGGGGCTGTGGCCCGTCTAGCCAGGGTTTTATTTATGTTTACCGCATCATGAGCCCAGTTGTGTTTTTTTCTTGCTGAAAATGGCTAGCCCAGTTCTATTTTTTTAAAAGAAATACCCAAACAAGGCCTACTTGCTTTATCGACCCTGCTGGGCTGCAAATCTTTCAAGACGAGGAGAGTTTCATTCGGTTTGCCAGAAATGGGCTGTACATTTTTAAAACACATCAAACCGGGAATTAGTTTCAATTTTTTTCATTACAAGATCTTAAATTCCATTGATTTTGTGCGTGGACAATTATTTGAATTTTATATTTATATAATTTTGTTTTCAAAATAGTTTGAATGTGAATCGATATTTCTGGATTAAAAACAGTTGATCGCACCGAAGTATGCAATATTTCGTATACTTTTTAACCGTGGCCACAATATGGGGTTTAATGCTAACAAAAAGAAGATGCGCTCCAAAAAAATTCTTAAGAATTAGCAAATGGGTTGTACATTATTAGAAATAATGGCAGATGGGTTGTATGTTGTTTTCCACAGATTTGAGGCTGACTTGTGCGCCTACTACAGGTTGACGTGTATGCTTTCATAAAAAAAAAGTTGACACACACGCAACACCCTGTCAACTTAGTGAACACACGAGGCGAAGGATCGTTGGATGTCCATCCAACGGCCGTCGTCTTCTTCAATCTCTGCTCTTCATGCTCCAAATGCTCAAACAAGCGCCAAGGACTGCCTCCTCCTCCTCCCGCGGCCGGCTATGCTGCCGTGCAGGCCTCACGGCCCCATCGTACTCCCATCGCTGGCCTAGCCATCCCTCTACTCACCCACACATGTTGTTATTCTCCGGCGACGGCAGACGAACCAGTAAACCCTCGTACTCCTCCGCGTGAGAAACAACTGCCGAGTATTCCCTGGCTCCGTGTCGTTCCCTTCCTAGGACTCGTCGTCGTCCACCGCCCTGGTGCTCTCGGCGCGGCCTGGTCAACATGGTCAATGAACGACATCCATCGGAAGTGGACTGTACGTGGAGAGGCTGACAGCTGGGTCCACGGCCGCACGCAAGGAAATGCCTCCTTATTAGGCGCAAAATAATGATTCCTCCACCTGACAGCTAGGACCCACAGGAAGGGCCTCTGTATTTCGTGAAAAGAATGTTCCCCCCGCTGACAGGTCGGACCCACCAGCTATAACTTCGCACGCAAGGAAGTGCCTCCTTATTACGCCCAAAAAAATGAATACCCCCTGCTAGCTGGGACCCACCATATTGTTGCGCTGACTTGTGGGCCTACTAAGTTGACGGGGCCGGAGGGCTTTGTTAACTTAGTCAATACTCCAGTGACCGTATGATGTCCATCCAACGGCCATAGTGCTTCTTCAACCTCTGGTCTTCTTGCTCCAGCCGCCCAAAGCAGAGTTGGTCGTGCCGCCTGCTCCTTCCTCCCGTGGCCGGCTGTGCAACCGCGGAGGCCTCACCGCCCCCATACTACTCCCACCACTGGCCAAGCCATCCCTCCACTCACCCACACCCCCTGTTATTCTGCGGCGATGGCAGCCTCACACCGCAGCCGAACCAGTGAACGCTCGTACTCCTCTCCACATGGGCATCCACTGCCGCGTCTTCCCCGGCTCCGCGTCGTACCCTTCCTAGGCCTCGCCGTCGTCCACCGCCGTGGTGCTCTCGACGCGGCGTGGTCAATCTGGTCAACGACCGACTTCCATCGGAAGAGTACTATACGTGGAGAGGCTGACAGCTGGGTCCACGGCAGCCGCAAGGAAGTGCCTCCTTATTACGCGGAAAATTATTATTCCTCCACCTGACAGCGAAGACCCACCGGACGGCCACCAGTATTTTGCGAAAAAAATCGTTTCCCCCTGACTGCTGGGACCCACCGGACGGGCCACCGTATTTGGTGAAAAAAACGTTCCCCCCGCTGTCAGCTCGGACCCACCAGAATTTCCTCCTTATTACGCACAAAAAAAATGAATACTCCCCCGGCTAGCTGGGACCCACCTTGGTGGGAGGATGACTTGTGGGCCTACTAAGTTGAGGGGGACGAAGGGCTTTGTCAACTTAGTCAATATGAACGATTCTAGCTCCAGTGACCGTACGATGTCCATCCAACGGCCGTAGTGCTTCTTCAACCTCTGGTCTTCTTGCTCCAGCCGCCCAAAGCAGCGCCGGTCGTGCCGCATGCTCTTGCCTCCCGTGGCCGGCTCTGCTGCCGCAGAGGCCTCACCGCCCCCTACTATTCCCACTGCTGGCTAGGCCCTGCGGCAACGGCAGCCTCATACCGCAGCCGAACCAGTGAACCCTCGTACTCCTCTCCGCGCGGGCTTCCACTGCTGCGTCTTCCCCGGCTCCGCGTCGTCCCCTTCCTAGGCCTCGTCGTCATCCACCGCCATGGTGCTCTCCGTGCGGCGTGGTCAACGTGGTCAAGGAACGACTTCCATCGGAAGAGTATCAGACGTGGAGAGGCCGACAGTGGGTCCACGCCCACAGACCAGTTTTTTTGTGTTTTGCCAAGTAAGTTGCTTTGTCGGGCTGTTGGGCTGCAAATCTTTCAAGACGAGGAGAGCTTTCATTCGGTGGCGAAAAATGGCCCATCAAGAATGAGAAATTGGCTGTACATTTTAAAAAACATCAAACCGCAATTAGTTTCAAATATATTTTTCTCATTTCAAGATTTTAAATTACATTAATTTTTTATGTGGAGAATTTGTTGGATTTTATATTGATATACATTTATTTTTAAAATCAGTTTGAATGTGAGTCGAAATTTCGGGATTAAAAACAGTTCGGACCGCACCGAAATATGCAAAATTTCATATAATTTTTTAACCGTGGCCACAATATGGGCTGTAATGCTAACAAAAAGAATATGGGCTCTAAAAAAAACTTAAGAATTAGCAAATGGGTTGTAAATTATTAGAAATAATGGTAGATGGGTTGTATGTTGTTTTCTGCAGATTTGAGGCTTTCCTGAAAACAAGGTTGACGCACAAGCAGTGACTGTTGGATGTCCATCCAACGGCCGTCGTGCTTCTTCAATCTCTGCTCTTCCTGCTCTAGCCGCTCAAACAAGCGCCGGCGGGACTGCCTGCTCCCTCCTCCCCACGGCCGGCTTTGCTGCCGCGCAGGCCTCACCGCCCCACCGTACACCCATCGCTGGCCTAGCCATCCCTCTACTCACCCACACCTGCTGTTATTCTCCGGCGACGGCAGACGAACCAGTAAACCCTCGTGCAACAGATCCTCCGCGTGGGAAACAACTGCCAAGTCTTCCCTGCCTCTGTGTCGTCCCCTTCCTAGGCCTCGCCGTCGTCCACCGTCGTGGTGCTCTCGGCGCGGCGTGGTCAATGTGGTCAACGACCGACTTCGATCGGAAGAGTATTGTGCGTGGAGACGCTGACAGTTGGGTCCACGGCCGCAGCAAGGAAGTGCCTCCTTATTACGCGCAAAATAATTATTCCTCCACCTGATAGCGGGGATCCACCGGACGGGCCACCATATTTCACGAAAAAACGTTTCCCCCCTGACTGTAGGGACCCACCAGCTACACCTTCGCACGCAAGGAAGTGGGTCCGGGCAAAAAAACGATTCGCCCCCTAACTGCTGGGACCCACCAGCTACATCTTCGCACGCAAGGAAGTGCCTAGCAGTCGGGACCCACCTGGTCGAAGCATACGTAGCGTTGTCATTCTGGTCGCGAACGTGTACGTACATACTGGTCGTTGTAGAGGCGCGCACGTGTCGTAGTAGAGGCGCGCACGTAGCATGTACACGTACGTACAGCGGCCAGGGTGCAAGAAAGAAAATACGGCCACGTATGTGTACATACGGGGAGGGTCTCGAACGCCTACTCGCGCATACGTACGGCCAAGGCTCGTGTACATGGCTGGGTCGGAACGGAGAAACAGCTTCGTCGTCGTGTTCATGGGGAGGCAACGGAGTGCGTCGTGTTCATGGGGAGGCAACGGAATGCTCGTGTTCATCGGGAGGCAACGAAACGCGTGGGAGCCAACCGGCTGGGTCGGAATGGAATGCGTGGTCGTGTTCATCAGGAGGGCTTGGATGGAACAGGCGATGGAAATGAGGCCTGGCGTACCGCACAACGGAGGAAACGGACCTCCTACGTCGAACGGGTCCTGTTGATCGGGAGGGTGTGGCGATCACAAAACGGAGGAAACAGACCTCCTATGGTCGAAACGGGGGTCCTGTTGATCGGGAGGGGTGTGGCGTACCGCAAAACGGAGGAAACGGACCTCCTACGGTCGAAACGGGGGTGGAGGGGTGTGGCGTACCGCAAAATGGACGAAACGAACTTGTATTGGAGCGCTACGGTCGAAACGGGGGTCCTGTTCATCGGGAGGGGTGTGGCGTACCGCAAAACGGGACTCCACGGGATACTGTTCATCTCCACCGTCGACCTCCTCCAGCTTCCACGGGCTACCGTCGACCTCCTCCAGCCTCCACGGGCTCCTGTTCATCCAGCCTCCACCGCGCTACTCCACCGGCTACTATTCAACCACCCCTCCACCGTCTACTGTTCATCCAGCCCTCCACACCACGGGGTCCTGTTCAACCACCCTCCACGGGCACCCTCCACCGTCAACTGTTCATCCAGCCCTCCACACCACGGGTCCTGTTCAACCACCCTCCACGGGCACCCCTCCACCGCTCACTGTTCATCCAGCCCTCCACACCACGGGTCCTATTCATCCGAGGCAAACGCCACCGCCACTCGTTCATCCACCCCGCCGCAACGCTCACTGCTCATCCCAGGGCAGCATCGATCGACTTGATTAGCAGCAGCAGCGAAGAATCCTCGATCGGGTTCGATTAACAGCCATCGATCGATCGCTCGGGTTCGATACGCGTAGCCTACAAAGGCAATCGCTCGGGTTTAGTTAGAGCCCAACGCCTTGCTCTGTTCGATTAGAGCTAACGCCGCACACACACGCCAGCAGTCGCGTGTCACGAGAAAGCGCGCGATCGCTCGCCCTCGACCTCCCACCATAACCGGGAACTCCCCGAAATTGTCCTCCCCCTCGCTTCTACCACGGTTTTTTCCGTCATGGATGGCCCAAAGAATGTCATGCAGCTGCGTCTCCGCCCGCCTGTGACGAAAAGCCCATTTTCATCATGATTTTTTGTCATAGAAGTAGGAGCCCACCACATCTATGATGATACCGGGTTTTGTCACAATTATAGTCATAGAAGTGTCATATGTATGACAGAAAAAAATTTCGTTCAGCCCAAAATGTCAGGATGTGTCATTTTTTTGTAGTGCATGCATCTAGAGTATTAAGTTCATGAAAACAGAGTAACGCCTTAAGCAAGATGACATGATGTAGAGGATAAATTCATGCAATATGATAAAACCCCATCTTGTTATCCTCGATGGCAACAATACAATACGTGCCTTGCTGCCCCTCATCACACGGGAAAGGACACCGCAAGATTGAACCCAAAGCTAAGCACTTCTCCAATTGCAAGAAAAACCAATCTAGTAGGCCAAACCAAACTGATAATTCGAAGAGACTTGCAAAGAGAACCAATCATACATAAAAGAATTCAGAGAAGATTCAAATATTGTTCATAGATAATCTTGATCATAAACCCACAATTCATCGGTCTCAACAAACACACTGCAAAAAGAAGATTACATCGAATAGATCTCCACGAGAGAGGGGGAGAACATTGTATTGAGATCCAAAAAGAGAGAAGAAGCCATCTAGCTACTAACTATGGACCCGAAGGTCTGAGGTAAACTACTCACACTTCATTGGAGAGGCTATGGTGTTGATGTAGAAGCCCTCCGTGATGGGTTCCTCCTCCGGCGGAGCTCCGAAACAGGCCCCAAGATGGGATCTCGTGGGTACAGAAGGTTGCGGCGGTGGAATTAGGTTTTTGGCTCTGTATCTGCTCGCTTGGGGGTACGTAGGTATATATAGGAGGAAGGAGTACGTCGGTGGAGCAACAGGGGGCCCACGAGGGTGGAGGGCGCGCCCTGGGGGGTGGGCGCGCCCCCTACCTCGTGCCTTCCTCCTTTCTTTCTTGACATAGGGTCCAAGTCTCCTGGATCATGTTCGGTGAGAAAATCACGTTCCCGAAGGTTTCATTCTGTTTGGACTCCGTTTGATATTCCTTTTCTTCGAAACTCTGAAATAGGCAAAAAAACAGCA
Organism: Aegilops longissima; assembly: GCA_021605205.1. NCBI lineage: Eukaryota > Viridiplantae > Streptophyta > Magnoliopsida > Poales > Poaceae > Aegilops > Aegilops longissima. The sequence goes on along the minus strand of CM038681.1, from coordinate 499,117,448 downwards.
ATTCTAGGCTAGGCCTCCGGTTAATAGGTTAGTCCCAAAAATAATATAAAATTGGATAATAAAGCCCAACAATGTCCAAAACAGTAGATAATATAGCATGGAGCAATCAAAAATTATAGATACGTTGGAGAAGTATCAAGCATCCCCAAGCTTAATTCTTGCTCGTCCTCGACTAGGTAAATGATAAAAAAGATATTTTTTTATGCGGAGTGCTACTTGGCATAATTTCAATGTAATTCCTCTTAGTTGTGGTATGAATATTCAGATCCGAAAGATTCAAGACAAAAGTTCACATTGACATAAAAATGGTAATACTTCAAGCATACTAACTAAGCAATTATGTCTTCTCAAAATAACATGGCCAAAGAAAGTTCATCCCTACAAAATCATATAGTTTAGTCATGCTCCATTTTCGTCACACAAGAATGCTCTCATCATGCACAACCCCGATGACAAGCCAAGCAATTGTTTCATACTTAAATAATCTCAAACCTATAAACTTTCACGCAATATATGAGCGCGAGCCATGGACATAGCACTATGGGTGGAATAGAATATGATGATGGGGGTTATGTGGAGAAGACAAAAAAGGAAAAATTCTCACACCAACGAGGCTAATCAATGAGCTATGGAGATGCCCATCGATTGATGTTGATGCAAGGAGTAGGGATTGCCATGCAACGGATGCACTAGAGCTATAAATGTATGAAAGCTCAACAAAAGAAACTAAGTGGGTGTGCATCCAACTTGCTTGCTCACGAAGACCTAGGGCACTTGAGGAGGCCCATTGTTGGAATATACAAGCCAAGTTCTATAATGAAAAATTCCCACTAGTATATGAAAGTGACAAAACAAGAGACTCTCTATCATGAAGATTATGGTGCTACTTTGAAGCACAAGTGTGGCAAAGGATAGTAGCATTGTCCCTTCTCTTTTTTTCTCATTTTTGGGCCTTCTCTTTTTTTATGGCCTTTCTCTTTTTTTTATTCCTCACTTGGGACAATGCTCTAGAAAATGATGATCATCACACTTCTATTTATTTACAACTCAATGATTACAACTCGATACTAGAACAAAGTATGACTCTATATGAATGCCTCCGGCGGTGTACCGGGATATGCAATGAACCAAGAGTGACATGTATGAAAGAATTATGAACGGTGGCTTTGCCACAAATACTATGTCAACTACATGATCATGCTAGCAATATGACAATGATGAATATGTCATGATGAACGGAATGGTGGAAAGTTGCATGGCAATATATCTCGGAATGGCTATGGAAATGCCATAATAGGTAGGTATGGTGGCTGTTTTGAGGAATATATAAGGAGGTTTATGTGTGAAAGAGCGTATCATATCACGGGGTTTGGATGCACCGGCGAAGTTTGCACCAACTCTCAATGTGAGAAAGGGCAATGCACGTATCAAGAGGCTAGCAATGATGGAGGGGTGAGAGTGCGTATAATCCATGGACTCAACATTAGTCATAAAGAACTCACATACTTATTGCAAAAATCTACAAGTCATCAAAAACCAAGCATTACACGCATGCTCCTAGGGGGATAGATTGGTAGGAAAAGACCATCGCTCGTCCCCGACCGCCACTCATAAGGAGGACAATCAAAGAACACCTCATGTTTCAAATTTGTTACATAACGTTTACCATACGCGCATGCTACGGGACTTGCAAACTTCAACACAAGCATTTCTCAAATTCACAACTACTCAAGTAGCACGACTTTGATATTATTACCTCCATATCTCAAAACAATCATCAAGCATCAAACTTCTCTTAGTATTCAAAACACTCATAAGAAGGTTTTTACTATTCTTACATACCTAGCATATTAAGATTATTTAAGCAAATTACCATGCTATTTAAGACTCTCAAAATAATCTAAGTGAAGCATGAGAGATCAATAGTTTCTATAAAACAAATCCACCATCGTGCTCTAAAAGATATAAGTGAAGCACTAGAGCAAAACTATATAACTCAAAAGATATAAGTGAAGCACAAAGAGTATTCTAATAATTTCCAAATCATTTATGGCTCTCTAAAAAGGTGTGTACAGAAAGGATGATTGTGGTAAACTAAAAATCAAAGACTCAAATTATACAAGACGCTCCAAGCAAAACACATATCATGTGGTGAATAAAAATATAGCTCCAAGTAAAGTTACCGATGGAAGTAGACGAAAGAGGGGATGCCTTCCGGGGCATCCCCAAGCTTTGGCTTTTTGGTGTCCTTAGATTATCTTTGGGGTGCCATGGGCATCCCCAAGCTTAGGCTCTTGCCACTCCTTGTTCCATAATCCATCAAAATCTTTCACCCAAAACTTGAAAACTTCACAACACAAAACTCAACAGAAATCTCGTGAGCTCCGTTAGCGAAAGAAAACAAAATACCACTTAAAGGTACTGTAATGAACTCATTCTTTATTTATATTGGTGTTAAATATTCTGTATTCAAACTTATCTATGGTTTATAAACTATTTTACTAGCCATAGATTCACCAAAATAAGCAAACAACACACGAAAAACAGAATCTGTCAAAAACAGAACAGTCTGTAGTAATCTGTAACTAATGCAAATTTCTGGAACTCCAAAATATCAGACAAAATAGGAAGACCTAGGAAATTTGTTTATTAATCAGTAGCAATTGGAATCACTATTTTATCATGTTCTGGTGATTTTTAACAATTGTTTTCGTGAACAGAAAGTTTCTGGAAATTACATCAAGATCAAATAACTATCATCCAAGAAGATCCTATAGGTTTAACTTGGCACATACACTAATTAAAACATAAAAACACATCTAACCAGAGGCTAGAACAAATATTTATTCCTAAACAGAAGCAAAAAAGCAAAAAGACTAAAATAAAAATTGGGTTGCCTCCCAACAAGCGCTATCGTTTATCGCCCCTAGCTAGGCATAAGAGCAAGGATAGATCTAGGTATTGCCATCTTTGGTAGGAAATCCATAAGTAGCTCTCATGATATATTCATATGGTAATTTTTCTTTCTAGGGAAGTGTTCCATGCCTTTCTTCAATGGAAATTGGAATCTAATATTCCCTTCCTTCATATCAATAATTGCACCAGTCGTTCTAAAGAAAGGCCTACCAAGAATAATAGGACATGAAAGATTGCAATCTATATCAAGAACGATGAAATCTATGGGCACATAGTTCCTATTTGCAACAATAAGAACATCATTAATTCTTCCCATAGGTTTCATAATAGTGGAATCCGCAAGGTGCAAATTTAGAGAGCAATCATCAAAATCCCGGAAATCTAGCAAATCGCACAAAGTTTTGGGAATAGTGGAAACACTAGCACCCAAATCACATAAAGCATTAAACTCATGATCCTTAATCTTAATTTTAATAGTTGGTTCCCACTCATAATAAAGTTTTCTAGGAATAGAAACTTCCAACTCAAGCTTTTCTTCATAAGATTGCATCAAAGCATCAACGATATGTTTAGTAAACGCTTTATTTTGACTATAAGCATGAGGAGAACTTAGCACGGATTGCAACAAGGAAATACAATCAATCAAAGAGCAACTTTTATAATTAAATTCCTTGAAATCCAAAATAGTGGGTTTAGCAACATCTAGGGTTTTGATTTCTTCAATACCACTTTTATCAATTTTAGCATCAAGATCTAAAAACTCCGAATTTTTGGAACGCCTTCTAGGTAAAGGTGGATCATATTCAGTCCCATCATTATCAAGATTCATATTTCAAAAAAAATATTTAATAGGGAACACATCAATAACTTTTAGATCTTCATCTTTATTTTCATAGAAATTAGAAGAACACGCTTTAATAAAGGCATCTTTCGTAGCACGCATCCTAGCGGTTCTTTCTTTGCACTCATCAATGGAAATTATCATGGCTTTGAGAGACTCATTGATATCATGCTTAGGAGGAATAGATCTAAGCTTTAAAGAATCAATATCAAGAGAAATTCTATCAACGTTCCTAGCAAATTCATCAACTTTACGCAATTTCTCTTCAAGCAAAGCATTGAAATTCTTTTGCGAATTCATAAACTCTTTAACACTAGTCTCAAATTCAGAGGACATCTTATTAAAAATTTCCATAAGAGTTGTTGTAGGAATTTCCATAATTATTAGAGGAATTACTAGGATAAGGCCTAGGATTAAAGTTTCATCTATACGCGTTGTTACCAAAATTATTCCTACCAACAAAATTCACATCCATAGATTCATTATTATTCTCAATCAAAGTAGATAAAGGCATATCATTAGGATTAGAAGAAACACTCTTAGTAGCAAATAATTTCATAAGTTCATCCATCTTTCCACTCAAAACATTAATTTCTTCTATCACATGCACTTTTTTATTAGTAGATCTTTCAGTGTGCCATTGAGAATAATTAACCATAATATTATCTAGGAGTTTAGTAGCTTCTCCTAAAGTGGTTTCCATAAAAGTGCCTCCCGCGGCCGAATCTAAAAGATTTCTAGAAGCAAAATTCAATCCGGCATAAAAATTGTGTATAATCATCCACAAATTCAAACCATGAGTAGGGAAATTACGTATCATTAATTTCATCCTCTCCCAAGCTTGTCCAACATGTTCGTGATCAAGTTGCTTAAAATTCATAATATCGTTTCTAAGAGAGATGATCTTAGCGGGAGGAAAATACTTAGAGATAAAAGCATCTTTGCACTTGTTCCAAGAATCAATACTATTTTTAGGCAAAGACAAAAACCAAGCCTTAGCACGTTCTCTAAGCGAAAAAGGAAATAGCTTCAACTTAACAATATCATTATCAACATATTTCTTCTTTTGCATATCACACAAATCAACGAAGCTATTTAGATGAGTAGCGACATCTTCACTAGGAAGGCCAGCGAATTGATCTTTCATGACAAGATTCCACAAAGCAGTATTGATTTCACAAGATTCAGTGTCAGTAAGAGGAGCAATCGGAGTGCTAAAGAAATCATTACTGTTGGTATTGGTAAAGTCACATAATTTGGTATTATCTTGAGCCATCGTGACAAGTAAACAATCCAACACACGAGCAAACAAAAAGGCAAGCGAAAAAAAGGCAAATGGAAAATAGAGGGCGAATAAAACGGCAAGGGTGAAGTGGGGGAGAGGAAAAGGAGAGGCAAATGGCAAATAATGTAATGCGGGAGATAAGGGATTGTTATAGGTACTTGGTATGTTGACTTTTGCGTAGACTCCCCGGCAACGGCGCCAGAAATCTTCTCTGCTACCTCTTGAGCACTGCGTTGGATTTCCTTGAAGAGGAAAGGGTGATGCAGCACAGTAGCGTAAGTATTTCCCTCACTTTTTGAGAACCAAGGTATCAATCCAGTAGGAGGCTACGTGCGAGTCCCTCGCACCAGCACAATACAAATAACTCCTCGCAATCAATGCGATAAGGGGTTGTCAATCCCTTCACGTCACTTACGAGAGTGATATCTGATAGATATGATAGGGTAATATTTTTGGTATTTTTGTAATAAAGATGCAAAGTAAAATAAAAGCAAAATAAAAAACAAAGGAAATAACTAAGTGCAGGAAGATTAATATGATGAAGATAGACCCGGGGGCCATAGGTTTCACTAGTGGCTTCTCTCAAAAGCATAAGTATTTTACGATGGGTGAACAAATTACTGTTGAGCAATTGATAGAATTGAGCATAGTTATGAGAATATCTAGGTATGATCATGTATAAAGGCATCACGTCCGAGACAAGTAGACCGACTCCTACCTGCATCTACTACTATTACTCCACTCATCGACCCCTGTCCAGCATGCATCTAGAGTATTAAGTTCATGAAAATAGAGTAATGCCTTAAGCAACATGAAATGATGTAGAGGGATAAATTCATGCAATATGATAAAAACCCCATGTTGTTATCCTCGATGGCAACAATACAATACGTGCCTTGCTGCCCCTACTTTCACCGGGAAAGGACACCGTAAGATTGAACCCAAAGCTAAGCACTTCTCCCATTGCAAGAAAAACCAATCTAGTAGGCCAAACCAAACTGATAATTCGAAGAGACTTGCAAAGATAACCAATCATACATAAAAGAATTCAGAGAAGATTCAAATGTTGTTCATAGATAATCTTGATCATAAACCCACAATTCATCGGTCTCAACAAACACACTGCAAAAAGAAGATTACATCAAATAGATCTCCACGAGAGAGGGGGAGAACATTGTATTGAGATCCAAAAAGAGAGAAGAAACCATCTAGCTACTAACTATGGACCCGGTGATCAACAGGTTCGGGGAGTATATAAAGATTTTTTTATCTTGGGGGACAAACAAACTGGAGAAAAAACGGAGTCCGGAAGGTGTCCCAGGCAAGCCTGGCACGCCCTGGTGTCTTGTGCTCACTAGGGTACGCTTCCTGGAAGTTTATTATTTTCCTATTTTTCTAAATATTCCAAAACTGACAAAAAATATTTTTGCAGATTTTTTGGAGTTCGTTTACTTAATCACGTATCTCCTTATTTTCACGATTCTGGAGTGTTCCACAAGGACTCTTTTATGTGTTCTTCCGGTGTCAAAGTTCGGATAATATTACTTTCAACATTAATGGGCGTACCTGATATATAATGTTTTATTCGTTGCCCATTGATAACCTTCGAGTTAGCACCTTCGGCATTATTTATTTTGGTGGCTCCTCACCGATAAACCTCCTCGATAACATATGGCCTTCCATTTGGAGAGGAGTTTTCCTGCAAAGAATCTGAAACGAGAGTTGTACAAAAGAACATATTCTCCGACTTCAAACTCACGCTTTTGGATTCTCTTGTCATGCCATTTTTTTAACTTTTTTCTTTTATAGTTTTGCATTTTCATAAGCTTGGGTTCTCCATTCATCTAATGAGCTAATATCAAATAACCTCTTTTCACCAGCAAATTTGAAATCATAATTGAGTTCTTTGATTACCCAATATGCTTTATGTTCTAACTCAAGAGGCAAATGACAAGCTTTTCCTTAAACCATTTTATAAGGAGACATACCCATAGGATTTTTATATGATGTTCTGTAAACCCAAAGTGCATCATCTAATTTCTTAGACCAATTTTTTCGGGGCCTATTGACAGTATTTTGTAAAATTAATTTTATTTCTCTATTGCTAAGTTCAACTTGACCACTAGACTGAGGATGATAAGGTGATGCAATTCTATGGTTAACATCATACTTGGCAAGCATTTTACATAAAGCACCATGAATAAAGTGTGAACCACCATCAGTCATTAAATATCTAGGGACTCCAAACCTTGGGAAAATAACTTCCTTAAGCATTTTAATAGAGGTGTTGTGATCAGCACTACTGGTTGGAATAGCTTCTACCCATTTAATAACATAATCAACAGCAACCAAAATATGTGTATACACATTAGAGGAAGGAAAAGGCCCCATGTAATCAAATCCCCAAACATCAAAAGGTTCAACAGCAAGTGAATAATTCATAGGCATTTCTTGACGCTTACCGATATTACCTACTCTTTGGCATTCATCACAAGATAAGACGAACTTACGGGCATCCTTGAAGAGAGTAGGCCAATAAAATCCAGATTGCAATACCTTGTGAGTAGTTCTATCTCCAGCATGATGCCCTCCGTAAGCTTCGGAGTGACATTTCCATAGGATTTGTCCCTGTTCATGCTCAGGTACACAACGTCTAATAATACCATCTACTCCTTCATTATAAAGATGTGGGTCATCCCAAAAGTAATGTCTTAAATCATAGAAGAATTTTTTCTTTTGTTGGTAAGTAAAGCTAGGTGGTAAATATTTAGCAACCATGTAATTAGCATAGTCAGCATACCAAGGAGTATTATGAGAAACATTTATTGCAGCTAACTGCTCATCATGAAAACTATCATCAATAGGTATTGGGTCATCAGGCACATTTTTAAGCCTAGACAAGTTATCAACTACGGGGTTCTTAGCTCCTTTTCTATCAGTGATATGTAAATCAAATTCTTGTAGCAAAAGAACTCATCGAATAAGTCAAGGTTTAGCATCTTTCTTTTCCATAAGATATTTAATAGCAGCATGATCGGTGTGAACAATTACTTCCGAATCAACAATATAAGGTCTAAATTTATCACAAGCAAACACCACTTCTAAGAATTCTTTTTTAGTAGTTGCATAATTTCTTTGAGCATTGTCTAGAGTTTTACTAGCATAATGAATAACATTCAGTTTCTTATCAACTCTTTGTCCTAGAACAGCACCAACAGCATAATCGCTAGCATCACACATAATTTCAAAAGGCAAGTTCCGGTCAGGTGGTTGAACAATAGGTGCAGAAATTAAGGCTTTCTTGAGTGTTTCAAAGGTTTCTAAACAATCATCATCAAAAACAAAAGGAATATCCTTTTGCAAAATACTCGTAAGAGGCCTAGAAATTTTAGAAAAGTCTATGAGAAATCTACTATAGAAACCAGCATGACCTAGGAAACTAAGAATACCTTTGATGTCTTTAGGGCATGGCATTTTCCGAATTGCATCAACCTTAGCTTTGTCCACTTCAATACCTCTTTCAAAAATTTTATGACCCAAGACAATACCTTAATTGACCATAAAGTGGCACTTCTCCCAATTCAAGACAAGATTTGTTTGCTCGCATCTCTGCAAAACTCGATCAAGATTGCTTAAACAATCATCAAAATACTTCCCATAAACAGAGAAGTCATCCATGAAAAACTCAACAATCTTTTCACAAAAGTCAGACAATATAGCAGTCATACATCTTTGAAAGGTAGCAGGTGCATTGCATAAACCAAAAGTCATATGTCTATATGCATAAGTTCCAAAGGGACAAGTAAAAGTGGTCTTTTTCTTGATCAGGTTGAGAAACAGGTATTTGTGAAAAACCAGAATATCCATGAAGGAAGCAAATATGTGTGTGCTTAGATAATCTTTCTAGCATTTGATCAATAAAAGGCAGAGGGTAATGATCTTTTCTAGTTGCTTTGTTTAATTTTCTAAAATCAGTTACCATTCTATAGCCTAGAACAATTCTTTGTGGAATAAGTTCATTCTTATCATTAAGAACAACAGTAATACCTCCTTTCTTAGGGACACAATGAACAAGACTTACCCATCTACTATCAGCTATGGGATAGATTATACCTGCTTCCAGAAGTTTTAATATTTCCGTTCTTACCACTTCTTTCATCTTTAGATTTAACCGACGTTGGTGATCAACAACGGGTTTAGCATCACGTTCCATATTAATTTTGTGGTGACATAGAGTGCGGCTAATGCCCTTTAAAGCATCAAGGGTATATCTAGTAGCAGCTCGGTGCTTCCTTAGAACTTTCAATAAACTTTCTTCTTCATGTTCTGAAAGGTTAGCACTAATAATAACAGGATATATCTTTTTTTCATAAAGATAAGCATATTTCAAAGTGTCTGGCAATTGTTTTAATTCAAACACAGGATCACCTTTAGGTGGAGGTGGACCTCCTAGAGTGTCAATAGGCAAATTGTGTTTGAGCAGAGGACGACGTTCGAAGAAAATCTTATCTATTTCATTTCGTTCATGCATATGTAAATCATTTTCATGGTCTAGCAAATATTGTTCTAAAGGATCGGTAGGTGGCATAGCAATAGAAGCAAGACCAATTATTTCATCCTTACTAGGCAATTCTTTTTCATGAAGCTTTCTACTAAACTTGGAAAAATTAAACTCATGAAACTCATCACCAAAACTAACACTGACAGTTTGTTTCTCACAATCTATTTTAGCGTTAACGGTGTTCAAGAAAGGTCTACCAAAGATAATGGGACAAAACTCATCTTCTGGGGAACCAAGAACAAGAAAATCAGTAGGGTATTTTATTTTCCAACACAAGACTTCAACATCTCTAACAATCCCAATTGGTGATATAGTGTCTCTATTAGCAAGTTTAATAGTAACCTCTATGTCTTCTATATCGGCGGGTGCTATGTCATTCATAATTTCTTGATATAAGGTGTAAGGAATAGCATTCACACTAGCACCTATGTCACATAAACCATGATAACAGTTATCTCCTATTTTAGCTGAGACAACAGGCATGCCAACAACATGTCTATGTTTATCCTTTTTATCAGGTTTGGCAATTCTGGTAGCTTCTTCGCAGAAGTAAATAACATGCTCATCCATATCTTCTTCCAAGAGATATTTAACCATAACAATACTAGGTTCCAATTTGATTTGTTCATCAGGTTTAGGTGTTCTAATATAGCTTTTGTTAACCATAGTTGAAACTTTAGCATGTTCTTTTATCCTAACAGGGAAAGGTGGTTTCTCAATATAAGCGGAAGGAACAACTGGATCAACATTATAAATTATGGTTTCTTCTTTAATTGGTACCGGTTCTTTAATTTTCTTCTTTAATAGGTGGGTGATACTTTAACCACTTCTCTTTAGGGAGATCAACATGAGTAGCAAATGATTCACAAAAGGAGGCTACTATCTCGGAGTCAAGTCCAGATTTAGTGCTATTTGAAAAGCATCGGTACTCATTAAAGATTTAACACAATCATAATTAGTTTAATACCTGAATCTTTACCTTGTCGAGTTCCCGATCTTCAGAGTTGCGTTTAATTCTTTCCAAAAGATCCTACCGGAATTCAATAGCCTTCTTCATAAAAGAACCAGCACAAGAAGTATCAAGCATGGTTTGGTCATTACGAGAAAGCCGAGCATAAAAATTCTGAATAATAACTTCTCTTGAGAGCTCATGATTGGGGCATGAATATAACATTGACTTAAGCCTCCCCCAAGCTAGAGTGATACTTTCTCCTTCACGAGGCCAAAAATTATATATGTAATTCCGATCACGATGAACTAGATGCATAGGATTTTTTTTATGGAACTCCAATTTCAATCGATTCCAATTCCAGGATCCAATATCATCGCATAGCCTATACCATGCCAATGCTTTTACCTTCAAAGATAAAGGGAAAACCTTTTTCATAACTTCATCTCCGAGTAAACCTGCAAGCTTAAACAATCCACAAATTTGTTCTACATATATCAAGTGCATATCAGGATGTTCGGTTCCATCTCCTGCATAAGGATTAGCTAGCAGTTCTTCTATCATACCCGAAGGAATTTCATATTCAATATTTTCAGTAGGTGCAGTAGGTTGAGGGGTAGCTAATTGTGATTCCGGTCGAGGTGAAGATACCCCGAACAAACCCCTCAAAGGATTGTTTTCCATAGTAACAAGTGAGAATAAATTTCAGCACACTATATAAATGTTTCCTTACCAAAGGCGCTTCAATCCCCGACAACGGTGCCAGAAAATAGACGTGATGACCCACAAATATAGGGGATCAATTGTAGCTCTTTTCGATAAGTAAGATTGTCGATCCCAACGAGGAGCAGAAGGAAATGACAAGTGATTTTCAGTAAGATAATGTCTGAAAGTGCTGAAATTGTAAGCAACCGAGTAGTTTGATAGCAAGATAATTTATAACGAGCAAGTAATGATAGTAGTAACAAAAGTGTAGCAATGTAGCCCAATCATTTTGAGGCAAAGGACAGGCCAAAACGGTCTCTTATAATAAGCAAAGCGTTCTTGAGGTACACGGGAATTTCATCTGGTCAATTTCACCATGTTGGTTTGATTTGTGTTCGCTACTTTGATAATTTGATATGTGGGTGGACCGGTGCTTAGGTTCTGTTCTTACTTGAACAAACCTCCTACTTATCATTAACCCTCCCGCAAGCATCCGCAACTACGAAAAAAGTATTAAGAATAAATTCTAACCATAGCATTAAACTTTTGGATCCAATTGGTCCCTTACGGAATAGCGCATAAACTGGGGTTTAAGCTTCTGTCACTCTCGCAACCCATCATCTAATTGATACTCCATAATGCATTTCCTTAGGCCCAAATATGGTGAAGTGTCATGTAGTCGACGTTCACATGACACCACTAAGGGAATCACGACATACATACTATCAAAATATCGAACACATATCAAGTTCACATGATTACTAGCAACATGATTTCTCCCGTGACCTCAAGAACAAAAGTAACTACTCACAAATGATAATCATGCTCAAGATCAGAGGGATATTAAATAGAATATTGGATCTGAACATATAATCTTCCACCAAATAAACCATATAGTAATCAACTACAAGATGTAATCAACACTATACTAGTCACCCACAAGCACCAATCTATAGTTCCCGTAACAAGATTGAACACAAGAGATGAACTAGGGTTTGAGATGAGATGGTGCCGTTGAAGATGTTGATGAAGATATCCCTCCCCAATATGGGAGAGTTGTTGGTGATGATGATGACGATGATTTCCATCTACGGGAGGGAAGTTCCCCCGGCGGGATCGCTTCGCCGGAGGGCAAAAGTGCTCCTGCCCAAGTTCCGCCTCGAGACGACGGCGCTCCGTCCCGAAAGTCCTCCTCATTTTTTCTAGGTCAAAATGACCCATATACCAAAAGATGGGCACCGGAGGTGGGCCTGGGTGAGCACAACCCACCAGGGCGCGCGTGGATTCCCTGGCGTGCCCAGGTGGGTTGTGCCCACCTGGTGGGCCCCCTCTGGTAGTTATTTGCTCCAATATTCATCATATATTTGATAAAAATATCCGTGAAGTTTCAGCTTGTTTGGAGTTGTGCAGAAAAGGTGGCCTGGCGTAGCTTTTCCAGGTCCAGATTTCCAGCTGTCGGAATTCTCCCTATTTGTGTATACCTTGCATATTATGAGAGAAAATGCATTAGAATTGCTCCAAAAAGCATTATTATGGATAAAAACATCATAAATAACAGTAGGAAAACATGATGCAAAATGGACGTATCAGCAGTTATGAACCATTAACTCTGGGTCAATTCTTTCTTCCCTACAACATGCTATGCAATGCCCACAAGGCACATCAGATAACTACCATCTCCTGCAATCACAGGTATGAAAACACAAGTCCACTGTGTAGCTAGAATTTCGAGATTGAACTCTAAATTTTTGTTGGCCACCTTCTGAAACATGGCAATTTGCAGCATACTCAGTGTTCGTGTCTAACTTCTTCTTGATCTTTGGGCATATTCTCTACCCTGCCCACTTTTCTATTGCCTCTCTCTGTTTTCTCACGAGCCTTTGCATGATTTTGTAAAATATATATTCAAACATTAACAACACTGCCATCTCTCTGCCTTCAAGGATGTAGCTGCACAAAGAATGGAAAAACTGTCATTAGTTTGATATGCACAAAGATTGGAAAAATTCACCTTACTATGATATGCACAAAGAATTGAAGTTGATTACCTGTTAAACACTTCAGAATTATTATTCAGTAGAATGTCACATTTGGAAAAATCACTGAAAGTGCTTTACGCCAAGTCTTTCAGTCCAATGGAATGTAGCTGAACTGTCTGCATCCATTTTCTCATAGTTCTGCCTCCACTTCACCTTGTTTGGTGATCTTGCAATGGCCCACGGGTCTTGCTTCAACAACTCTCCTTTGTGCTTCTCATTGAAATTCAGATAGATATGCCTCACACAGAACCTATGCTCTGCATCTGGCCACACTTTCTGCCATAGTATTTATCAATCATTTTTGCCCGTCACTCATAATTGTGAAAGGAGCAGCGTTAGTGATGTTTAGATCATCTCTCAAAGTTGTCAGAAACCATTCCCAGGAACCTGTGCATTCTACTTCAACCCAACCCATTGCAATGGGGAAATGCAGTCATTTGGATCAATTCCAACAGCACTCAGCAACACTCCTTTAAACCTTGTTTTCATGTGACAACCATCAATGAAAGTGATAGGCATGCACCCCTTTAACCACCCTCTTTTACATGCATCATAAGACCAATACAGTGTCTTCAGGCACTTCCTGCCCATTGGAAATTTCGTGTCTTTCACCAGCTTAGTTGACAGAAGAAATATAGACCCATGATTTGTACTCCTTAATTCATGACCATAATCCCATAGCCTATTGAACTGATGTTCTTCATCACCATGGATCTCTTTTAGAGCTGCAATTCTAGCCCTAGCTAGCTTCCATCTGTTAGGGCCACATTGAATTCGGTGGTGATCATTCTTGAAAATGTACCAAGTGACATCTTCTGGTCATCCCTGAAATCATCTATGAAATACTGGCACAGAAATTTAGCTGTCAGTGACTTTAACTTCCATTTCTTCTGACACCCGTGCTCTGCATAGTAAGTCTTGACTACAAATCCCCTTGTCTTGTTGTCATTGTCAGCTTTTAGCCACCATGGGCAACCTCTTTCACAAACAACCTCTACTCTAGTCCTGTCATTCTTTATCTTCTTGGTCTGAACTCTGTTCTTAACAAAATATTTTTTGTGGGAGTTCTTAACAGAATATGCAGTAAGAGCTAGTCTTAGCTCCTTCACATCAGCAAAGACCATCCCAACTTTAAAAATAGGGGAAACCATGTCCACTTTTCCATTGAAGGTTGTAAACTTGTACCTCAACTGCTCTGCTTCCTCAATGGACAGATTAAGATCTTCATCATCAAGCAAGTAGTCATTTGGCTCCACATCATCCTCTTCTTCCTCAACTTGTTCATCAACATCAAAGTCAATGTTGTCATCATAAAGATCATCACCCCCGCCCCCCCCTCATCTATGTCATAATCATTATCACTGAAATCTGATTCACAAACAACTATATCTTCAATAATTGCTAGTCCATCTTCAGTAAGCAAATTGTGCTCTGCATCTTCTATCAGCAAACTTTGAGGTTCTGTTCCAGTTGCAGCAATCTCTGAAATTGGATCTTCTTCATTGACGGAAATGAGACTGTGGTGGAAGATGCTCCACTGGCTGCTAGAACACTTTAGGTGTGCATTGCAACAGAGCACTGAATTGAGGGTAATGTGCATATGGATTCAACCCTGAAATTGCTGATGAAATCTGATTGGTCAACCATAATAGCCAGCACTTTATGCTCAACACTAGCTCTAATGATATGTTGCACATCACCATCACCTCTAATTCTGACCAAACCATCTGCAATTGATTTGCCAGGCAAGCACCAGTAAATTATGTGCTCACCCATTGGATATCTCAACCAAGTCAGGTGCTTTTGAATGACAGCATATGAGAATGTGGTAGCATCAACATAATCAAGAACCTCCACTGAAGGGTTCCAGTACTCCAAATTACTTATTGGTCCACAGAAAATTCCACCATGCTCAAGTTCAAGTGTAAAGAAAGGAGTGTCCACCCTTTGTCCATTCGCTGAATCACACACTGTATCAAATAAGTGTACATTGTAAGCACTTACCTTAACATCAACATAAGTGAAAACCAATGGCGGAGCTACTCTCAAAAGCATGGGCTGGCCAGTCTGAAAAGAAGCCAATATTTTTGATAATTATGACCCACATTTACACTTAGCCCAGCCTGTTGCAGCAAAACTTGGGCGGGCCATGGCCCTTTTTCCTACCACGTAGCTCCGCCAGTGGTGAAAACCATGATGTGTACAATTAACTATAAAATTCAGTTAAGTGCAGTTAACTGAAAAATTCAGTTAACTACATTGAACTGAAAACATTATGATAATACAGTGAACTGGAAAAATCCAGATAACTACAGTTAACTGAAAAAAATCAGTCAAATGAAAAAAGTTCAGGAACTTGAGCTAACTGAACTTGGTGGCATTGAACAGAAGCAATTGGTGGAATCACTAACACCTGAGCATGAGCATGACCATTGCACACCTAAGCATGAGCATTGAACACTTGAATTTGGTGGCATTGAACACAAGCAACTATAGTCAGATTATTATCATTGCTTTCTGTGCACACAAATATAGGACCAAACCACTACTCTATTTTAACAAACTACTCCCTCCGTTCGGAATTACTTGTCTTCGGAATAGATGTATCTAGAACTAAAATACATCTAGATACATCCATTTTCGAGACAAGTAATTCCGAACGGAGGGAGTACTAACATATGAACGAAAGACCCAACTCCTGTGTTGGGCCAACTACGACTTTGCCGCCCAAAAACCTAACCTAATCAAGTCGGCCAAAACCCTAAGCTTTACTGCCGTGAGACACATCCAACACCATTCAGCCCTCAAACCACCGTGAGACACACCGACGCGGCGGTGCTGGTGCTGACGGCGACCACATTACACGATCGAGGCGGAAACAGAGGCGAGGTGGAACAGAGAAGAGGTGGAACAGAGACGAGGCAGAGGCTCACCATAGTCCGGTGTGATGATGCTGAGTGGCCAGATGAAATGAGCGGAAGGAGGTGGCTCCATGCCGCCGGCGAACTCCGGCGACGACGATGTGATGGCTGACATCATCACCAAATTGCCACCGCGGTCGCCCCCGACAGGGCAGAACCTACCTGGCCGGCATCGAACGGATCTCAACAGGAGTCCACTAAATTTAATTCAGGTGCATGTAGTGTGGGTTCATTCCACGGGAAGACAAGGGGCTTTGTGCAAAACTGCCAGCGCTGACCGGTCCAAGCTCTAAACTGCCACTTGTCGCGCTGTGATTGGGTGTGGACTAAAACATCACAACCAATTATCACATTATCTGCAACTTTTGGGAGGACTCGGTTCATTTTTACAACTTTTAGACTAAATTATCACATTCTCTGCAAGTTTTAGGATCTGGGATGTTATTACCTCAAGTTTGAAACTGCTCGCTGGACGCATATGCTTGTTCCCTTGTGCTCGTGGAATCGGGAACCCGGACGGAGACGGAGACCGCTCGTAGTCGGTCGCCGGGATGGTCGATCGATGGGCGTACTGATCTGATCAAGTGATCATCGTCACAGAACCATTTAGAGGTCACCGAATTACCACGCGCATTGTGACTTGCATCATCGCTTCACCGCTTGACCCATCCAGCTTTAGTCGCGGAATAATCCCACTCTCGCCGCCGTACGCGCCTTTCCCCGGTCAAGGCCAGGCCAGTCGCCGCTCCGGGCGCCACCGCGGCCGCGCAAATTCTTATGGAGCCGCGGCGTTTGGCTTTTCCGATACGGACGCGGCCGCCGCATCCGTTTTTCCCGGTCTGAAGCTCCACGGCGAATCGAATCTCCTGGCACTGACAGCGCGCTACAATATCGCGACCTTCTTCTGACCCGGCCGGGGCGACAGATTAATTATTGAAGCAACGACGACGTACTAGTACGTGCGCGCCCGGCTGCTGCTGACGGTGCTGAGGCAAGCTGTTTCGAACGTACGCAGACAAAAAAATGTAACCTATCATGTCACGTACGTCGATCGCCGCTTTCTCTGATCGGTCCTGGTCGACGGTCCGCTGGCCTAGCCGTCGCTGTGACGCGCCCGGCCGGCCGGCGGCCAGTCACTCGGCTGACCTGGACAACGGGCGACGATGGATGCCGTGCCGCCGGGTACGCACGCACGTACGTCGATCGCCGACGAGGTCAGAGGTTCTGAGCTTTGAACGCGCCACGTACGACTCTCTCTCTCTCTCTCTCTCTCTCTCTCTCTCTCTCTCTCTCTCTCTCTCTCGTGCCTGAGAGATGTCCCGGCCGATTGATTCATTGGTCGACCGTCCGTCGCTATGGGCCAAACGCATGGAGACAACAGCGCGTCGCTCGCACGCACGCATACGTTTCTGGTCGGAGGAAAGCAAGGCATGGACCGGCGGCGGAGCGTTGGCCGGATCGTACATGCGGAAACGGAGTATATACGGCGCGCTGATCTAGTCGTGGCCGGGCGGTCGCGGCGGTGCACGCCGGCCGGCCGCATGGGGACTGAATTTGAAGCCGTGGCACCATGCTGCACGCCGGTGGCTGGCACGCACGCACGGCGCCACTGGTTGGCTTGGCACGGTACGTACGAGGACGCACGCCGTGGCCTCGACTGTTATTCACTTATTCTTTTCCCCATGCCACCGGCACACGTCGTGCTCGTGGGAGCGCCGTGGGATGGAACATGCATGGTGCATGGATCATGTATGGCTCTGCACTCGTGTTTTGTTGAGTGCTCCAAGATACGCGATGCCCACAGAACGTCCCGGACGGATCGATAAAGATAGGCTCCGCACATGCACAACATGATCGGACTTGAGACCGGTGATGAGAGCGCACACGTACCCGATCGAGGTCAACCGTCGTGGGTGCGCCCACCATCCGACTCCAGCCGATACGTTCACCTCCCGGCAACCGTCGCTCATACGCAAAGAAGCGCCCGTAACGTGTCGTCCGTTCCGATGCACATGCGGGCCGCGCCATGATCGTAACGTCGACGTGCGCGCTGCAGAACATGCATGTGTGCATGCCATCATAGCCTCATCAAAAAAGCCCAGGGCGGCCTCCATGGCTACGATACGGTACGACCGACGACGAGGATTCTTTCTTTACGTGGCCAGCTGCGCGGCCACACCTCAGGTGTAGCCGGCCGGCCGGCCAGGACCCAGAAGCGCACTCTCAAAAGGTGTCAAAACGATATCATATCATATCAAAGCGATATGGCTAAGTTCGGTTTTACCGGCCTGCCTTCCGGCCACTCGACTCCATTACACGACCCTATCGCGCACGGGGGACACGAGAGGGAAGGGAAGATGACGCGAAATGTGGCGATTGAGCAGGGTGAGATTCGCCATCCACCACCGGCGTGTCGGGTCGGAGGCAGGTGGACCCGCCGTGCTGGCCAGCTCCGGTCGAATCGGGGGACGCGGCAGGGCTGGCTAATGGAGACGTGCGGCCGGCGATCGGTCGAGCATCGCCTGTCGTCGCCTTTGCATAAAGGCAGCGCTCGCACTCGCTCCATCGACGTGGTGCGGACAGCATCCGCATCCGCAGTCATCTATCCGTCGTGTGCTTCCCGGGCCGGTCGATCTATTTCTTTCATATCAAATGAACAAAAAACAAAAACTAGAGACACGTTTGGTAGCCTGTATAAGAGCACGTAGAGCCGGGTTTGACAAATCCGATCCCTATACACCCGCGAGCTTGTTCGGGCGTGTTCATGGACAACGTCGGGCGGCCTCTCATTTGAACAACGGTACATTCACACACCTTAAATGCGGATTCTTAAATCCTAACAATTCATACACGCCGATTTTATGATACAAATCATCATAATTCAACAGTTCAAAACAAATACGATAAAGCAAAAAAATCATACTCCCTTCGGTCCTTTTTATTCTGCATATAAATTTGGCCGAAGTCAAAATCCCTCTACTTTGATCAAACTTATAGAAAAAAAATATCAATATTCACAACGCCAAATCATTATTGTTAGATTAATTATGAAAGGTGGTTCGATAGTATATCTATTTGACATTGTAGATGTTGATAGTTTTTAGTATAAATTTGGTCAAACATTGCAAAGTTTGACTTGACACAAATCTAATATGCGGAGTAAAAAAGACCGGAGGGAGTAGCTCAACAATCCGGACATGCCAAAATGAAGGGCAAGTTATCCTCAAATGTTGAGAATGTCGGACCTCTTGCCTTTGTCGTCTTTGGCTTCTTCCTCTTCTTGCTCGGATTGAGATATGACGTTGTCCCAACTTCAAGTGAAGGGCAAGTTGGATCCCCCTGCGTTTGGGTCAAATCTTCATTATCATTGATCATGTTCAACCTGATAAACTCTTAAATGATCATGGTTTCCAAGTAGTGATCATGTACAAAATAAATTAGCGTTCTATGCAAAACAATGAACATAGCATATGCAAAGTTGATCAGACAGGAGCAACAAGGACATACCGAATCTTGTTGTGTCATTCCGTCGAGCAGGTCGTGGGCAGCCCGGGCGCCGTCGGTGCCCATGCTTGTCCGCGCCCGAACGAGCTGCGGAGAGTGACACGCGTCTACCGGTGGCATATGCGTGGCCGGATATAGCGGAAACGGCCCGGGCTATGCAAAATCCCGCATCTTTTTACAGGATGGCCGATTTTGCGGGATTTATCCAGGGCGGAAAATACGCCCTCAACCGCTACATCGGCGGTTATTAGGGCATCTCCAAGGTGGACCCGCAAACCGCCCGCATCCGTCCGGACCACGTAAGCCATTCAACCTGGGTCTGTATCCGTCTGCGGGGCGGTTCGGACGCGTTTTCTCCCACATATTGGAGAAAAAGGTGGGGAGGTTTGCAAAAGAACGGACACCCGAAACTGGGTCTGTATCTTCCATGGTCAAGTAGCTCACCATCCTTCGTACTCTAAAAAATGACATAGAACTTGCTCTAGTTGTTGTGCGATGCGTGGTTGGTTGTATCTGCGGATTTCGTAGGCAGGAGCAGAGAGCTGACCTTCTGGGAGCAAGTGCATGAAAAGTTTCATGCAAGAAAACACATTGCGCCATATGACATGTACATCATTCAACCACGCAACGTGAGGTCATTGTCGAATTACTGGCACGCTATCCAGATCAGCGTCACCAAGTTTTGCGATGTGGTTCGTCAGCTCGAGACAACATGGCCATTGCATGCGGCAGAGGACGAGATCGTAAGTTTTACCTACTCTTTCTCAACCAGTTGATTGATTCATTCACTCAATATTGTCTACACATTATATGTAGCCGGCACGCGTTGCCGTGGTCTATCACAGGACAGAGGTGATGTCATTTACGTGCACACGCAGTATGTGTGGGACGACATGATCTATTCATGAAAATCTTATTGGACATCCGGTTAATCTCGCAAAACTGAGACATTATTGTATTAGACTTAATTTGCATGTTTTGTTTGGATGAGTTGTCTATTTTCTATTTCAACTTTGATGAATATGGGCCGATTTGCATGAATTTTATCTAGTTTGTTTAAATGCGGGTCAAAATATATGCGGCTGCTATTGAATGATGGCCTTTTGCATCTGTGTCCGTGAACGGATGCGGGAGAAAAATTGTGGGTTACCGTTGGAGATGCCCATTTTCCGAATGACCCTCTTACAAGATCTGCTGGAGATTCTCTAAGCCCCTTAAGCAAAGACTCGTACGTATATAAATACTCGTAATAATTAATTCCCCTGAGCAGGTCCCGGGAGAGAAGTTTATCGTTTCGGCAGCATCAAACAGAAACCGAATCTTCATTTGTTTGCTTGCTCGCCATTCGGTTTCTCTCTGATCAAGGAACAGAAACCGGCAGTACAAGACTAGGCGAGGAGGAGCATTCTTTTTGTTGCATGGGAGCAACCGCCGGCTGCTCGCACTGCATGACGCGTACGTACGTCAGTGGTTTGCTAACTGATCACCCTGCCTTACCGAATCAATCATGCACGCAGCATTCACAAGCGTGGCTTCACATGATGATGCGTGATGCATATCATTGGTAATGCATCATGACTCATGCGTCAAGGATGATTATTCGAGTCAAGACGCGGACTTGTGATCTTTTGTTCGGGTAATATTCGTCTATTTATAACTCCTGAGACGAGGTGTCGTGTCAAGTTTCTACATGCACACGCACAAGAGTGTTTAGGACGGAAAAAGAGGCAGCGTCTTTGTTAAGCTGGGCATTTCTAGAAGCCACAGCCCGATCAGGGAGGGGTCTTTAGTTAGTCCGAACGAATGCTTATCCCCCCAAATATGGCCGAAGACCACATGGTCCATGTGGTACCATGTGGTAAGCTACCTGAAAACAAAAAATGTCAAGAAATATGGCCGAAGAGAATGACATTCTTGCGTCGCGTGCTTCCGCTGGAAGCAAGTGATTAAGCACCTTAAGCAAAGGCTCGCTTCCGGTACGTGGTAGTAGTATGAATACTCCCAAGCTTTCCGGTGGGATAAGTTGATCGTTTCGGCAGCATCCAACAGAAGCCGAATCTTCCCCCAACCACTAACAAATGACTAATCAGTTTTGTTTCTTTAAAGTTTCAACGCCTAGCCTAACAAAAGCCCCTGAAAATCATGAGCAGGCGGCGGCGTGTAGCTCGCATGGCCCTGGCTTTCCGCCTGCCCCTGCCGCCGCGTGTGGTCCGCGGGGCCGCGTCCGCCCGTCGGGTTCGGCGCCGGGGCTGGTGCGCCGTGCGCGCGCACGCCGTGGCACGCACGTACGTGTCCACGCGCGCGGTCTCGTGGGAAGGTGGTGGCCGCGCGCGGTCACCCCAAATCTTTGTGCGCGTCTCTACTCTCTGCCCTACCGAGCCGATGGAGATGGACAGGGCAGCCATCGAAGTTTCAACGCGGGCCTAACAAAGCCCTCGAAAATCATCAGGCCTCTTTTGGTTTATAGGATAAGATTATCGTAAAAATAGAAATTTTGTAGAAAATGAGATGTCATTTGGTTAACATCAAAAGAACTTTTTCATTGAGTCTAGGCTCATTTTTATTTTTTTATAAAATATGAAGGATATGAACCAATTATGTGTAGGAATAGGAATCCATTCCTATGAACCAAAAGGCTTTAAAGGAAAAAATCCTATAAGATCTATCCTCTAGAATTCCTAGCCTCCGCAGGCGGCGGCGTGCAACTCGCATGGCCCTGGCTTTCCGCCTGGCCGTGCTGGCTGCTGCCGCATGCGGTCCGCGGGGCCGCGTCCGCCCGTTGGGTTTGGCGCTGGGGCTGGTGCACCGTGCGCGCCCAGCGCGCGCGCGCACGCCATGGCACGTACGTGTCCACGCCCGCGGTCACCCGAAATCTTTGTGCGTGTCCCTACTCTCTACCCTACCGAGCCGATGGAGATGGACAGGGCAGCCATCGGGGGGCGGACCCCGCAAACCGCTATGGCGGAGACGGCGACCGGGAATGGAAAAGCAGGGGCAGCGCGCGGGTCATGGTGGAAAAAATTGACACGAGCCCGAGCACGAGACCGAGGGAGAGGAGGAATATTATACTGCCTGGTGCGCGCGCGCGCGCTATGGGTGCGTGCAGGTGGTGGTGGTGGTGGTGTGCCTGTCTCTCCATCATTTCCACGATTCCTTTCTCCCCCTCTCTCTCTGTCTCGCTGCCCCCTTCTCCCCTTCTCCTCCCCCACCCCACCCCACCCCGCGCCGCCTTTATCCGTCTCCCTCTCCTCTATACACTAGACCAGAGTAGGAGACTGGTCGACTCAGGGAGGGAGGGAGAGAGAGAGAGAGCAGACACCTCCGTACTCCATAGCCCCCACCCTTCCATCTTCGAACCCAACCCCTTGCGGCATCGAAATCCAAGGACCCCTCCATCCATCCACCCTTCTTCCATGGCCTGGTGAGAGAGCGGAGGGTTGCCGTTCTTGCGCTGCGGAGGTTGGTTTGATTCGATCCCTCCCCTGCCCCCGCTCCACGAGCCTCCATCGAGAGAGGACGTCTGGTTGATTCCTTCGCCTTTGTGGTCGCAGGAGACAGCAGGGTTCTCTTCTATCAAGTATCAATCCCCTCTGTTACCCTGTCGAGGGGCAACAGCAACGAGGAGGAGGAGGAGGAGGTTCGTTGCTTTCTCTGCGCGCAGCGAGCTTGGTTCGTTCCTCCCGACTCCCGCGCCAGCAGGTTGGTCTCCTTGCCTCCCTTCCAAGTTGATTCCATTCCATCTGGTTATGCCGCTATGCTGCCGATGCTTGATTGATTGAAGCCCATGTGTGCATCCTCTCTTGTTAATCGTCTGGGAGGATTTGGTGCCATTTCCATGAACACTAACCACTTCTTTGATGGAGTTAGTAATCGTCGGCTGGACCTGCCCTGTTCTTCCCTCCCCGGGAACACAACACTCATCTTTTTTATCAGTTTCTTTTTGTTTGCACCGTTTAGGTCCACTCCTTTTTACCCGAAGGGGCTAATTTTTTATGCTCCTTTGTACCCTTCCAGTGCTTTCCACTTTGTACTAATGGCCAGGGATGTTGTGCTTCATTCATGCCTCATGCGGGTTTGATTGATACTTGATACAATACTACACCAACTGATCAATGGATTTTTGCTAAACTCCATTCTCCTTTCCTCTGTGCCTATGCTTCTTGAATCAAGCTTAGCAGTTGCAAAAAGTATGTTTGCTTAGCTGATACGACTGGCAGTTTGTCATGTACCCACCCATTGGCACCCTTTGAAATTCAGACTATGTCTCGTTTCTTTATTCCTGCTCTTATCCGTGATTTGATTTCTTCAACCATTTGTATAAGGTGGAGGAATGAAATGGTCTACTGGCCTATAATCAACTCGGTTCATTCTTATTTTATTACATGGTTGTTGAAACAACAAAGAGACCGGCTGCGGACCAATCTGTTGACTTTCAATAATGGTGGTGGTTCAAGCCGTATTTTGACCAATCAGTTGACTTTTTTTATTGGCTAAGCTGGGTCACTGGGAGTTGGGCTAGGGCCATATCCTCTCTGTTACTGATGACATGTCTTGGTTTCTTGACGATTAATCATTGTTCGTAGATGCGATCTAGTTATGCAGTTGGTCCTGTAAGTGTAAGGGGAGTTTGCTTTGATAGTTTTGACCATAGCACACGCACCCGGCATAGTTATGGAAATGGATAGCTACTATGAAGTTGTTGTGATAAACAGTTAATAAATTGTCTAATTCTGATAAGGACAAAGTATTCAGAAAAAATGCATGGTGAAAAATGTTCCCTTGATGCAACAATACACCAGCATACCATATAAATTTGACATGTGCGTTGACTGGACTATTGTTTCGTTTGACAGCTTTGGTAAAATTGCATACATCACAAGCGCATGTTGAATTTTATTTTATCTTAACAACTTGTCATTCTTCAGTGTCATGATATGGTTGAATTTCCATGACTTAATTCACAGCACTTTCCTGACATTATTATCTTCTGTGTTGGACAGTTCAAGGCCCTTCAGATTAAGATTGGCACGTCGCTCTTCGTCGATGGCGAACACGGGTTTATCACGGCGTAACTCTTGTCCAAAGGTAGAATACTGAATTACCTCTCTATTTTTGCAACCATTCTACTTTTTATTCAGGCATGGGGCATTTGGTTATATGCATTTATTATGCAAGATGAAACCCTCTCGCGTATGGCGGGGACATCATTTTTTTTTATGTCATAGAAGTCATGTGAGGGTGGCATTCATTGTTTTTTCAGTTTCATCTTCGTGTACCTAATTTCTGTTTATGCATTTATATGAATTGTTTTGCTTTTTTTAGGTTCACAGCTCATTGTGCAGTGAGCTGACTATGATGCTAGATAAAATCTCCTCTATTCTTCCATCAATTGAGGCAGCTCGGCCAGGATGTAGAGCAGGAATACAGGAATTGTGCAACTTATACCATATAGTTGAGAAAGGAAGACTCATAACTCAGCACTGCATCGAATGTAGTAAACTCTACTTGGTATGTTATTCCTGTGTTGATGGGAAACTCAAGATTCTAACATCCTAAATTTATTATTGATTCTTGGACCCTTTGTTGTGATTATTTGGTGCTTTTGGAAGGATTGTTTGATGATTTTGGATATTTATGTTTCAGGCAATTACTGGAGAGGCGATTTTATCACGGTGTGAAAGGGTCAGAGACGCACTTAAACGGAGTCTCTTCCTGATTCAGAATATGGTCCCAACAGTATTAGCTAATCAGGTTAGTTGATTTATTATGATGTTTTACTCTTTTGTTTTGTCATCAACTCAACTTATGCTAGGATAAATATAGCATAGTCCCTCTCAGTGTTGCTTATCATGCAATTTCAGGCGTTCTTATGGTAGCATCTTCACTATTATTTTTGCTTTGATTGATTGGTTGTGGGAAATGTATAGGATTAGTGGATATCCGTAGTCCCTATTGGTATTGCTTATCACAATTTCAGGCACTCTTATGACAGCATCTTCACTATATTTTTGCTTTGATTGATTGTGTATACTTCGCTTGTAACACAGATTGCTGAGGTCCACAATGATCTTCGAGATGTAAAATTTTCTGTTGATCCACTGGAACAAGAGGCTGGCAAATCAATTTTAGAGATGCTTCGGCAATCTGATGCAACTGAAGAACTTATACTTCAGACATTCATGCAGGCAGCTTCAAAGTTAAACCTGACATCTCCTAAAGCTATCTTAATTGAAAGAAGAGCGATCAGGAAACTGCTCGATAAGATTACTGGTACTGATGCAAAAAAGGAGCAGGTTCTTAAGTTTCTCCTACATCTTGTTACAAAGTATGGAAAGATCAAACCAGACACTGGTGAGCGGAATGAAAATTTACAATCTGAAAGTAAGTCTTTGAGTCCAAGCTTAAGTCTTGCAAGCGATGCCAGTACTCCTGAAAAGTGCGACAAGCCAACATACTTCCAGGGATATGAATATCAGAGTAGTATGTCCGGAGAAACCACACCACCTACAGAGTTCTGTTGCCCAATATCAACAAAGCTAATGCATGATCCTGTGATAATAACATCTGGACAGACTTACGAAAGAGAATATATTGAGAAATGGTTCAATGAGGGATACAACACTTGTCCCAAGACACAGAAAAAGCTAGAAAACTTTGCGATGATTCCAAATACTTGCATGAGGGATCTCATTTGCAATTGGTGCAGAGAGCATGGTTTCACAATCTCAGATTTTCTTCCAAGCAAAGATTCCTACAGTTACTTGCCAGAGCAATTGCATGGTCACTCAATGTCAAGTTTGCACAATGTTTCAGTACCTCTAATTGCTGGGAATGCCAGAAATTTTGTGATTGACCACAGCAGTACATCTGTCGCGTTTTCTGATGCCAGTTATGTCTCAGATTCCTCCCATGTGAAAGATATGGAGGAGCCGAAGGATAGTTTTTCTCAGTTCTCTTGGAGTGCAGACTATCAGAAGCATCTGTCATTCCACAACTTCAACCAGGGCATGTTCCTGAGGTTCTTCTGCGAGCTGTCCAAGCTCCCATTAGAAATACAAGGAAGCTCCATTAAAGATCTGAAGAACATTCTTCACGATGACGATGATGTTTCCTGGGCTATGGCGTCCCATGGATTTGTAGAAGCATTCCTCGAATTCTTGAGAAATGACGACAGCAGCTACAGTATGAAAGCTCAACAAGCTGGATTACATTTTTTTCTTAATTTCCTTTCCAACAGCAGGTAAGAGAATCAATCTTCTCTGACTAATCCACATCACCCTTTCATTAATTTAGATTGGGGTTCAGGCAGTACTACATTTATCTATCTATTCTACGAGTTTTGTGCGTATCTCAGGCCTCGTGATAGCATTCTCAAAGACACTATTGTTTGAGTTGCAGGGCTAAGATTCCATCCATGGATGAAGAAGCACTCCGTCTTATAACGTCCTTCCTCAGTTCGGAGCTAAAAACTGAAGCTTTGTTGGTACTCCATGAACTGATTCGACACCTGAGTCATCAGCAATCCCGTCAGATGGCCTCTGTTGTCACTCCTCCTGTTTTGGCAATATTGGCACCTGAAGATATCGAGGGCCTTGAGCTTCCCTTGAAGATTATCTGTGACCTTTCATCCGATGCTGATGTGAAGTCAGAGCTGATTTCACTGGGAATAATCTCAAAGCTGGTTCCCATTTTGACAGAAGGAAGCTTCGTCGAGTGCTGTTTGGAGATTTTGCGGAACTTGTGCGACGTGGAAGAAGCCATGGTGCTTATTACCAGAACAGACCGATGCCTTGGTGCCATTGCAGAGTATCTGGACACAGGAAGCCCTAAAGAACGAGAACTTGCGGTGATAATCCTTCTGGCAATATGTTCCCGTAGCATGGAGGATTGCTCCCAGGTGATGAAGGAGGGCGTAATCCCCGCCCTCGTGGACCTGTCGGTGAACGGGATCGATGAAGCGAAGAGCTGCTCGTTCAAGCTACTGAATCTTCTGAGGGATATGAGGCAAAGCGAGCTCAACAACTCGTGTTCCCAAGAAGTGGCGGCCGCTGCCAACGTGATAGAGGATCCTCCCACCGAGAGCTCGATTCACAGGCGGCCAGCGTCGAAGTCATCTGGTTTTTTCCAGAGGAAGCTCAACATTTTCTCGAAACCTCGGTCCCTGACGCTGTTCTGAGGACCGAGGTTGTAGGCCTTGTACATGTTAGCAGTATACAACACTAACCGTTCTTTTTTTGGTTCTTGGCATGGATAGATGGTAGCAGTTGTGTTGCCCAAACGAAATGCTTGGTGAGATGTTCTTTATCATCCTCGAGTCTTTCAGTATATATATTGGTTAGCAGATTTGTGAGTCTTGCTGATTGTAGATGTGTGTATAAGAAGTAAAGAAAGACAGCCGGTATAGTTTCATCCATGTCTTGTGTGGCAAAAAGTTTGCCTCTCTGTGTGTAGTGTGTACCCTACTGTTCCACAGTAGCTGGAAAGCCCCAAATGAATCTGAATGAAGATTTTACTCATCATATCTCAACAAACCAGGGCAAGTTGCTCATCCTATTATTGCAAGAAAAGAGTTCCCTCCTATGCCTTGGGATAGGATTAGTAATTCTAAGTGGAACTTTATCAATAACTCTGAAACGATCCGCCCCCTGCGTCGCTCCGCAGAGTGACACGGGCGGCTCCCAACCCTAGCCGCCGCCGGCCCTTCCCCTCCTCCCCATCTCCCTCGTTGCCTACGGAGGGGGGCGCCGGCTCGCCACGTAGCCGCTGGTGAAGAGGGCGGCGAGGATCTACCCTATTCGCTTCTGCTGGTGACGATAGGTCGGGCTTCGAGGCGGTGGCTTCGACGATGAGGGCTGCGTCCTTGCGGCGGGAGGCGCCCGCAGGGCGGCTGGCTGTGGCCCTTGGCTGCGTGGGCAGCAAGGGCATAGAGGAGGTGGTAACAGCGTGGGGGATACCCCTTCTTCCCCATGGCCAGATCCGAAGACGGCTACCTGATGCTTGCTGCCCATTCCACCGGCCGGTTCGATCCCCCACGAGTTCCTCTTCATGGGACCTGGCGATTAGCGTGGTGGGAGTTGGACTGGGAGCTCTGTACAGGGAAAACCCTTGGTCGGCGGCGGCGGACACGACATCGGTGGTGCCACGGGCGCCGAATCCCAATGTGGAGCCAGAATTAAAGATTAGGGGGGTGAAATGACACAAACTTTTGATTACATGGCCAAACTAAACTAATGCATGTATTTTCTTCTAAATTGTACATTGTTCATCTTCAATTGGTAGCAAATCAGTGATGTTAGGGGGGGCAGGGCCCCTGTCGGTCCCCCTGTCTCCGCCACTGTGGATCCCCCCTTTGAAGCGATGTTGAGGTACGTCTTCTCCACTCCCTTCTTCCACCTTGCCTAGGTGAAAACCCCAAATCCCTGGGATTGGGCGGCGGCGGCACAACAACGTCGTTTCCACCTTGGTGGCGTCGTCTTGGGCGGTGGGTTGGAGCTTGTGGTGCAGAGAGATTGGGTGGTTCCTGGAGGCGGCTCGGTCCTCTTGATATTTGGCCGTGTCTTCGGTGGCGATCGGACCAGTGGCGGCAGGTGGTGTTCGCGAACGAGGAGCGGCGTGACACCCGGCACGTCGAGAACGGTGTCTCCCGGCGGCATGGAGCAGCAGGGCCTCGGTGGTGGACGCGTGCTGATGGATGAGCGCAGGATGGTGGCGTTGTCTGGCGTCATGGTGGCGTCGACGGCAGGCCTGACAAGGTCTATGCGTTAGTACCTGCTCTGAAGATGGATCGGTGGAAGACGGCGGCGGCGACCTCTAAGACTGTGTCGGACCGGTGTGTGCCCAGACCCGGTATGAGGCTTGGTTGAGGCCTTCGGCTTTAGATGTTAGGCTTTGGTGCGAGATCTGTTTGGTATTCGGCTTGGATAATCAACACCCCTTCACCAAGTGGTTAGGAGTAGCGACAGATGTTGTCAAGATGTTGGTTTCAGATTTACTGATATACTCCCTCCGTTTGTTTTTACTCCGCATATAAGATTTGTTTTAAGTTAAACTATGCAAATTTTGATCAGATTTATATAAAAAAATATCAACATCTATAATACTAAACTTATATGGTATGAAAAATTATTTCATGATGCATCTAATAATATTGGTTTCATACTGTGATTGCTGATATTTTTTCTTATAAAGTTAGTCAAACTTTACAAAGTAAAGTTTAAGTAAAGTTTGACTTTGACAAATTTTATAAGCTAAAAAGAAACGGAGAGAGTATTACTTTGTAAAATATTTATGAATAATTAATAAAATGGTTATATGCATCGAGACGCAGAGGGCGGGGTCATCCTTCTTTTCAAAAAGAAGCGGAACTTCCCCGCAAGAAAAAAAAGAAGTGGAACTTTATCGGCTTTTTTTTCTTTGCGGAAATTATCAGTGAACTTCCCCCACAAGTTGCCATGTCATCAGCTGGAGCCGTCGTGCCGCACTCGATCAAGAAATTTGGCTGGCATCACCATCACGCAGAAATGCAAATATGCAATCATGCAATCTCCTTTGCGATTGCGCAATCGCCTTTGTTTGTGCCAATTGCTGGGCGTCCAGGTTCTCTGGACCCGTCCGCGGGCCGGCCGGGCGGTGCTCGAAGGATCGCAGATCTGTTCCCTTTTATGTCACCATGCATGATCGATCGTTCACCGAGCAAAGCAGAAAGAAAAAAGAAAGACGAACGAAGCTCGCAATCATTCCGGTTTCAGTCGCCGTGATTGGCCCGGGCTAGCTTGGCAGAGCACGGGTGTGATTCATCATTCCGGAGATCGTTTGCTGTCGGACTCCCCCGGTGCAGGGAACCTGACCTGGTACGTGCATGCACGTATGGACTGGACTACTATGGAGCATGGCACTGGTGGCTCTCAACTTTGGGTCTCGTCCCGTCTGGGGTCCTTTCCTGAGCGTTCGCTTTTCGCTGAATCAGCGCCGTTAATGCCCATGGCGCGCCCGATCATTCCGCACTCGGCGCCCATCCCAGTTGATGGGGCGACTGATGCCGCTCATGGATGGATGCGTCTTCTTCGTCCTATGATGATGCCCAGGTGCAGCGCACGGTGTTCTCTCCATGTTGCCATACCGGCATCTTAGTTTGTTTTTTGTTCCTTTCCTTGGGTGCAATGCAATACCATTCTGGTGATCACCCCCCATAGCCCTGGCACCAGGGGAGTAATGAGTTAACACAGTCAGGGCATCTTCAACGCCCATCCATCATCAAAACGCCTCTAAACGTTTTTCGAGACGCGTGGTTCGGACACTCCGTGCCATCCAGTGTCGTGCATCAACATCCGTGGACGGGTTTGCACGTTTAGATTTTCGCAAGCCGGAAGCAAAGCAAGGGGAGGTTTGTGAATGTTTGGACAGCCACCACATAGGCATCTGACGCCCCGGGCCCTACGAAAACCCCACCCTTAGCCGGCTCCTCTCACTCAGTCCCTCCCCTTGCTCTCTATCCGCGTAGTCTAAGACAGCCGGCACCGTTGTACAACCCAGTTTGCCGCCGAGGGCCTTGCTGAACTTCCGCCACTCCATCCGGGCGTCAGCCCCGACTTGCCTACGCCTCCCTTCCACTCCTGGTCTAGCCGCCGCCTAGGTACCGTCCACCCCTGCACATTGTCCTCCATGGCGGACACCACAAACCCGACAAATGTTCAGCCAAATGCCATAGCCAAATTTATTGATGTTTTTGTTGTTTACTTTGAAGCAAACGCAATGGATCTGGACGCGAAGTACTTTCATGAATCGTCCCTCGTCAGACGAGGAAGAATATGAGAAATAAAACGACGACGATGCAAGCGAATATTAAAGATGCAGAATGTGTGGAGGAGCGTGTTCTCAATTTCAAGGGATCAATCAAGGGACATCGAGTGTTGAGTTGACATAGGGCATAGGGGAATATGATGCTGATGGACGAATACTTTGTCCCTCATGCACTATTAGAGTCCTTTCTCCGTCGTTGATTCCGGATGAGCTAAAATGTGTTGGATCGCCTCTACAATGGTGTATGTGCCTATGATGACTATTTCATCTTGGAAAAGGATCCCATTGGAAATATTGGGTTCTTCGGTAACCAGAAGTGCACAGTTACATTGAGTATGCTTGTCTATGACATTGCCAATGGAAGAATTGGCCATATGCTCTACAAGTGTAATATCAGGGCCAATTAAAGAAGCCCACCATCATTCCTTAAGCAGTTGCATCATTGAAAGGATCGAGAAGAGGTGTCTAGAGGGGGGGGGGGGGGTAATTAGACCCTCAACAAGCAAAAGTAGCAGTTTTTTAAATTCTTCAAGTTGAGGTGAAGTTTTAGCATAGGTATAAGCATTCACAATACATTTCAAGCAAGCTTGGCAAGAGTATATGAGCAGCGAAAAGTAAAGCATGCAGATTGCAAGAAAGTAAAGGGATGAGATTGGAGTGTGCAAACGCAACTGGAGACACGGAGATTTTCGGCGTGGTTTCGATAGGTGGTGCTATCGTACGCCCACGTTGATGAAGACTTCAACCCACGAAGGGTAACGGTTGTGTGGGTTCACGGTGGGCTCCACCCACGAAGGGTCCATGAAGAAGCAACTTTGTCTATCCCACCATGGCCATCGCCCACGAAGGACTTGCCTCATTTGGGTAGATCTTCACGAAGTAGGCGATCTCCTTGCCCTTACAAACTCCTTGGTTCAACTCCGCAATCCTGTTGGAGGCTCCCAAGTGATACCTAACAAATCTAGGAGACACCACTCTCCAAAAGGTAATAGATGGTGTGTTGATGGTGAACTCCTTGCTCTTGTGCTTCAAATGATAGTCTCCCCAACACTCAACTCTCTCACACAGATTTGGCTATGGGGGAAAGATGATTTGAGTGGAAAGCAACTTGGGGAAGGCTAGAGATCAAGATTCTTGTGGTTGGATTGGAATGACTTGGTCTCAACACATGAGTTGGTGGTTCTCTCTCAGAAAATGAGTAATAGAAGTGTAGGCACGTTCTGATGGCTCTCTATTGAATAGAGAAAGCGGTGGAGGGGCATATTAGCCTCCACACAAAATCTAACCGTTACACACATTTGACCCAACTCGGTCAAACCGAATAGATGAACTCGGTGAGACCGATTCAGTTCAAAATGTGAACATTAGGATTCTCGGTGGGACCGACATGATCAACTCGGTGGGGCTGATGCGCTAGGGTTAGGGCAAACCTCATCTCGGTGTGACCGATTGCATGAACTCGGTGGGACCGATTTCAGCAACACGCAAACAAAGAGTTGGTCAGGCAAACTCGGTGTGACCGATTGCACATCTCGGTGAGACCGAAATAATTGCAACAGGCAAGAGAGAGTTTGCAAGGCGAATTCGGTGAGACCGATCACTCATTTC
Organism: Aegilops longissima; assembly: GCA_021605205.1. Classification (NCBI taxonomy): domain Eukaryota; kingdom Viridiplantae; phylum Streptophyta; class Magnoliopsida; order Poales; family Poaceae; genus Aegilops; species Aegilops longissima. Next base: position 499,084,320 of record CM038681.1, on the reverse strand, counting down.
GGTAAGACTGAAATGTTACGAATAGAAACAAAGAGTTTGCATTGCCATCTCGGTGAGACCGAGATACTTATCGGTGAGACCGACTTGATTAGGGTTTCTGGCAGTGGCTATGTCAAAGGAACTCAGTGGCGCCGGATAGATCAAATCAGTAGGGCAGAGTTTGACTTTGGGTTTTGGACATATTTGAAAATTGAGAAAGCTGTTGAGGGCTTTGGAGCATATCACCAAGCATTTTGAGCAAGTAGATCATTAAGCAACACCTCATCTCCTTTTAATAGTATTGGATTTTCCTATGAACTCAATGTGATCTTGGATCACTAAAATAGAAATGAAGAGTCTTGAGCTTCAGCCAATGTTTGTCCTTAGCATCTTGAAGGGGTTCCACATCCTCTTGTCCATGCCACGCCTTTGTTGAACTTTCTGAAATACACTAGATGAAAATGTTAGTCCAACAAGAGATATGTTGACATTAATTACCAAAATCACCCAGGGAGCACTTGTGCTTTCAATATCCCCCTTTTTGATAATTGATGACAACGTAAGTCAAAGCTTTAGATAAGGAGTATGAAGAGTAACAAATAAAGCTTTGTAAAGACATGTAACATGCATTGGCTCCCCCTACATGTATGCAATCATGTGAAGATAGACTATGAGAGCATGTGAATGCATAGGCATGTCATAGCTAGCAATGAGTGCTACCTCTTGAGCTTGTGTTGGTTTTTCCCTTGAAGAGGAAAGGGTGATGCAGCAAAGTAGCGTAAGTATTTCCCTCAGTTTTGAGAACCAAGGTATCAATCCAGTAGGAGACAACACAACAAGCCACCGAATACCTGCACAAACAAACACCAACTTGCAACCAACGCGACAAAGGGGTTGCCAATCCCTTCACGGTTATTTGCAAAGTGAGATTTGATAGAGATGGATAAACGGCAAAGTAATATTTTTGGTATTTTTGGTTTATGGAACGGAAAGTAAAGATTGCAAAATAAAGGAACGGTAACGGAAATTGGAAAGTTGACGGGAAACTAATATGTTGTAAAATAGACCCGGGGGGCCATAGGTTTCACTAGAGGCTTCTCTCAAGATAGAAATCATTATGGTGGGTGAACACATTACTACCGAGCGATTGATAGAAAAGTGCAAAGTTATGACGACATCTAAGGCAATGATCATGAATATAGGCATCACGCCCGTGTCAAGTAGACCGAAACGATTCTGCATCTACTACTATTACTCCACACATCGACGCTATCCAGCATGCATCTAGAGTAATAAGTTCATAAAGAACGGAGTAACGCATTAAGCAAGATGACATGATGTCGAGGAACTAACTCAAGCAATATGATGAAAACCCCATATTTTTATCGTTGATGGCAACAATACAATACGTGCCTTGCTGCACTTGCTGTCACTGGAAAGGACACCGCAAGATTGAACCCAAAGCTAAGCACTTCTCCCATTGCAAGAAAAACCAATCTAGTTGGCCAAACCAAATCGATAGTTCGAAGAGACTTGCAAAGATATCAAATCATGCATATAAGAATTCAGAGGAGATTCAAATAATATTCATAGATAAGCTGATCATAAATCCACAGTTCATCGAATCTCGGCAAACACATCGCAAAAGAGTTACATCGAATAGATCTCCAAGAACATTGAGGAGAACTTTGTACTGAGAATCAAAGAGAGAGAATAAGCCATCTAGCTACTAGCTATGGACCAGTAGGTCTGAAGTAAACTACTCATGCTTCATATAGGATCGAAAGTATGTCTAGAGGGGGGTGATTAGACTACTTGACCAAATAAAAATCTACCCTTTTCCCACTTTTAAGTCTTGGCAGATTTTAGCAACTTATCACTAGTCAAGTAAACAACCTACACATGCAAGTCTAAGAGTATTGCAGCAGAATGTAAAACATTGCACATGAAGGTAAAGGGAGGAGTTTGGAGGGAGCAAACGCAATGTAGACACGGAGATTTTTGCCGTGGTTCCGATAGGTGGTGCTATCGTACATCCACATTGATGGAGACTTCAACCCACGAAGGGTAACGGTTGCGCGAGTCCACGGAGGGCTCCACCCACGAAGGGTCCACAAATAATCAACCTTGTCTATCCCACCATGGCCATCGCCCACGAAGGACTTGCCTCACTAGGGTAGATCTTCATGAAGTAGGCGATCTCCATGCCTGTACAAACTCCTTGGTTCAACTCCACAATCTTGACGGAGGATCCCAAGTGACACCTAACCAATCTAGGAGACACCACTCTCCAAAAGGTAATAGATGGTGTGTTGATGATGAACTCCTTGCTCTTGTGCTTCAAATGATAGTTTTCCCAACACTAAACTCTCTCTCTCTCACACATATTTGGATTTGGTGGAAAGATGATTTGAGTGGAAAGCAACTTGGAGAAGGCTAGAGATCAAGATTCATATGGTTGGAATGGAATATCTTGATCTCAACACATGAGTAGGTGGTTCTCTCTCAGAAAATGTATGATGGAAGTGTAGGCATGTTCTGATGGCTCTCTCTCCGAATGAATAGTGAGTGGAGGGGTATATATAGCCTCCACACAAAATCTAGCCATTACACATAAATCACCAAACTCGGTGGGACCGAATAATGCAACTCGGTCAGTCCGATTTAGTTCAAAATGTGAATGTTAGGCTCTTCGGTGGGACCGACATGTCAACTCGGTGGGACCGATTTCATTAGGGTTAGGGCATAACGTAATCTCGGTGAGACCGATTACACAAACTCGGCGAGACCGATTTTGGTAACAAGCTAACAGAGAATTGGTCAGGTAAACTTGGTGGGACCGATTCGCTCATATCGGTGAGACCGAAACGTTACGAAAGGGAAACAGAGAGTTTGCATCGCGAACTCGGTGGGACCGATCGCTCATCTCGGTTGGACCGAAACGTTACGAAGGGAAACAGAGAGTTTGCATCTTATCTCAGTGAGACCGAGATCCCTATCGGTAAGACCGAGGTGACTAGGGTTTTGTGGCAGTGGCTATGTCAACTGAACTCGGTGGCGCCAGATAGAAAGTTTTGGTGGGGCCGAGTTTGACTTTTGGTTTGGGACATATGTGGATATGAGAAAGTGGTTGAGAGTTTTGGAGCATATCACTAAGCATTTTGAGCGAGCAACCCATTAAACAACACCTCATCCCCTTTTAGTAGTATTGGCTTTTCCTATGGACTCAATGTGATCTTGGATCACTAAAAGTAAAATGTAGAGTCTTGAGCTTTAGAGTTTGATTCAATCTTTTGCCCTTAGCATTTTGAGGGGTCCACATTTCTAATCCATGCCATGCCAATCACTGAGCTTTCCTGAAATATTTATCTTGAAATAGCATTAGCTCAATGAGCTATATGTTGTTAATAATTACCCAAACTACCCAGGGATAGTTGCACTTTCAATCTCCCCCTTTTTGGTAACTGATGACAACGTATAGATCAAAGCTTCGACAAATGATAATAAGATTGAAATACATCATTGCTTTGAGAAGTATGTGATAAGCAAGAGCTCCCCCTAAATTTGTGCATTATTTAAAATTTGCTTTTGAATTGAAATGCACAATCGATTAGGATCATGGGTCAATCTTCCATGTCACATACATCTTGGTGGAGCGCTCAGAATGATAGAAAATTAAAAGCATGCACTCATCACCAATCAAAGTGAATGATCATATAAGAGATAATGTCATCCAAGCAAGCATTAAAGTAGCATATGATCAAACACATGATCAAACAAGTATCTCACACAAACATAGAGTATCAACCAAGGACACAAGAGGTTCAACCAAAAGCAAGAGAGATAAAAGGCAAAACACTCTCTTTCGAAGCCTATGATCTATACATATTTCCCCCCCTTTGGCTACAAGTTACCAAAAAGTTCGAAAATGCATAGTGCTATGCGTCTCTCAGGCTTGGTCTTCGGGAGGTGGTGTAGATAGAAATCCAAGGACGAAGGCATCTATTGATGTAGTTGGAGCTGGTGGAGTGGCTGCTGGAGGTGGCACTGAAGCTGTAGCTGCTGGTGCTGATGCTGTAGCTCTAGTATCTGCATCGCACCGCAGCGGACCTCGACCTCTAGGCACTCGCTGAAAAGCATCGATGGTTGCCTTTCCTTTCCTCTCTTCTGCTTCCTCCTGGAGCTGCTCAACTGTTGTTTGTATCTCAATAACCTTCAGATCAAGATCATAAATTTTTGTCTCTATGATCCTCTCCAAGCTCTCCTGATTCCGAGTCAGGGTAGCCAAGCCCTTCTCAATCCTCAAAGTAGATTGGATCAGATAAGCCAGCTGATCTTGCTTGCTCTTCAGGAATACTTGAGATGCTTCCTCAATGCTTGGCATCTTGGCAGCTTTCTCTGCCTTAGCTTTTGCTCTCTTCTCTTGTGCTTGAGCTGATGAAGGTTCATTCTCATCCATCACAACTTTGTTGTCTTCAAATTCAGGATAGAGAGGTAGACGCTCCTCGTCCAACAAGTAAGTTCCTGTGCCCATCTTAGCATTGATGAGCTCCTGAATATGTGGAGCATACCCATAACTTCTCTTTTGATCAGCAGCTGTCCTCTTGATTGTCTGTACAATCAGACTCATGACCTTAAACTTGTGAGGGACATCGAAGATTTACAATAAGTTGATGGAATGTCCTCTGATCATCTTGTGATCTCTTGATTTGGGTAGCAGAGTGTGTCTTAGGATTGTGTTGATGGTAGGCAGACCAGACAACAGATAGTGTACAGATCCAAGCTTGTGAGTCTCCAAAGCTTCATCTGGGATCTATTTGTACATGTTTGCCATAGTGTTGTGGTCTTTCTTCTTCTTGGCATACACATCCAAGTCATTTTCATGTTCCTCTAGGGCATTGATCAATTTAGCCCATTCTTCAACAGTGGATTGGTACCTAGTACCTTCAGACATCCATATTGTCGTGGATTTGTCACGTCAGATGTCCTTAGTGTTAGGACTTAGTCGCGAGGCCAACGCATCTATGTGGTAGCTTGAGAGGGGTTGAGCGGAATCGAGAGACGCAACAAGACAGGGATTTAGACAGCTTCGGGCCCCGGGAAACATCATCCGGTAAAACCCTACATGCTGTTTGAGGCTAGGTCTCATTATCATCACGAGGGAGTCGCCAGAACCGCTCTCCTCTTTGTGTCTAGCCCTAAGATTGTTTCTTCTTGCTTGTAGCTTCCCCTCTTTGGGAGCCCTACCTCTCCTTATATATGTCAAGAGGCGGGTTACATGTAGAGTCCAACTCGGACTTTAACTTAAACTATTCTAACTTATCGCCATGGGCTTCTTAACATCTTGGGCTTCATAACGTCTTGGGCTTCATAACCTCGACAACCAGCTTATCACTGTTTGCGGTTTAACATTGTCTCGCCGGTTTAACATTGTCTGCCGGTTTAACATTGTTCGCGGTTTAACATTGTCTGCCGGTTTAACATTGTTTGCCGGTTTACCGCCAGCCGGTTTACCGTCTGTCTGAGCCATCTGTTTTGACTGTCCGCCGGTTTAACATCCGCCGGTTTATCAAGTCCCGCCGGTTTACGACTCGGCGGGTCATTCCGCTGGTATATCCCGACATTAGCCCCCGCTTAATTTGGATTTATCCATGTTAAACTGATCCTGATCATCCTTAAGTCCTTGTCACTTCCTTCTTCTAGAAAATCCGGTTTAATAGGCCAGCTTCATAATCAATTTGCTGACATTGGTTTGTCACAGAGAAATATTGTGAAGAATAACTTTCTTGACTCAGCTCCCAATGCTTAACAAAAATATTGGTCTTTGAAATACTCATCTGATCTTCAGCCGGTTGTAGAACTTTGCCGGTTTACAAATATTGATGGCACCGGATCATAACTGTTTGTTAACATCAGCTTTTGAAAATATACCTCTTATATGCCTATCACTTGTAGCCCTCAACTCTTAAGAAGGTAACGTAGTACCAGCTTAAGATTTGTTTCAATATGAATGTCACAAGCTTGAAGAAATCCAGGTTGTTCATCTCAATCACTAGTCAGAATTGAGTATTCCACATATGTAGCCCCAAGTGCGGGTTGTCATGCTTGCGACAACACGGGACTTGTAATTCTGATGCTCATAAAACTTCAACCAGTGTAGCACCCAAGGGCCGGGTCATTATGCACATAATGAACAGGACTTTATATATACTTCATTGAGAATAACATTATATTATGTAACTCCCATCATGGGGCTTGAACCCATGTTCACAAGGTTGAGAGCTTTGTGCTTTACCAACCTGAGCGAAAGGACCCTTCAATATAATGGATAAAAAGCTTTGTACCTTGAATAGTTGGCAGGAGCAATTGGTAGCCCCAAGGGCCGCTCATTATGATGTGATGAGTCGGGTCTTCAATAAGGTGAGCAAACAATGACTTTGCATTAGCCCCAAGTGTCATGGTGCATGCTTGCGGCGACATGAGACTTGCATATTTGATGTAATCTCAACTTGAATAATGTAGCCCCCAAGTGCGGGTCGTAAGCTGCGGCGACTCGGGACTATTCCTTCAATTGTAGAATAAATCATATCCATTGACAATATGATAGCCATTGCGCTAACGCGACTTTGAAAACCTTAATCATAATCTGGTTATTGATAACCAAAATAAAAATCCAGCCATGTTGGCTATTTGAATAATATATCCAATGATTTATAAGCGCATGATTCCAATGGCGCAATCCAAATATATACCGGCGACTTATAGTCGAAAGCCGTGCCGGGTCAATAAACACGGATTATAAGTGATTATGTATTGACAACTTGTAGTTGAAAGTCGAGCCGGGTTAAAGAACACCGGGTTAATTTGATGATTGTTAGTCATGCCGGGTCGAGAGACGCTGGTTCAACATAAAATTTATCAAAAGAGAACAAAATCTTGACAAAGGCAAATAAAACCGTGTAGTCGAGGCTTTTCAAGGGCTGCAGCCCAAATTCAAGGCTTTTCATGGGCTGCCGGGCCGCTGAGTTAAACCATTTGACAAAGCCTTTAAGATGGGCCTCCAACTAACCAATCGTCGCTTTAACTTTGACAAGTTCGGGTCTCGATGAGAGTAATCAAAACGTTCAAGGGTCATGCCAGATTACGGATAGGAGTGGCTTACTTGATGAAGGCAGGTTAACCCGGAGTTTTAGGTGAATACACCAGGCTTCCAAGCCGTGGGTCGATACCCGGTTACAAGGGTCCTTTCAAACTCTTTGGTATTTGACACAAAGAGCCCCCAAGTAACTTTGTGAGCTGTGCTCAATGGGTGCCTATGTTTGAGTTGTGCTTAGCAACAAGACTCTCTTTGGCCCCTGATGATAATATTGTCTTGATAGCCGCAGCAAGAGGGTAGTAACGCCATGTTCTCTTTGGTGAATACACCTATGTTTGAATAGGAAGCCCCCAAGTGATCATATGAAGATGAGCCCATAAGGCAGGATACTTATGTTTGAACCGCGCATCATGGCAACAGGTCCTCTTCGGCAACTTTTAACTTTTTGCAAGAGATAAATTCTTCTTGAACCGGAAATTCTTAAACCGGATATTGAGAGCTTCAAAGCTTTGTGGGAGACATCTTCCCCTTGAGCCGGATATTAAACCGGAATCCTTCTTTTTATCCCGGAAATTTTCTGACGGCCGTTAAATTTGCACCAATATGACGGTTTAGGGTCCTGATATATCAGGCCAGTTAATATCCACCGCGGGTTGATGATCACCCCGGTAAAGGCAAGCAAATCGGCTGTGGGCGCGGCAATGAGTCACTCGCGTATGTTGATAGCGGGGGCAACGACTTGCTAACGTATCCGTCCAGCAGTACGGCACGGACAAGCACTAGTGCAAGAACAACATTTGGCTTATGCCCCTTTGCCACACCTTTGTAATAAATAATGGTCCTGCGAAATAAAAATACCACAGACCAGAGTAATTGTTTTTTTCAAACAATGTAATATATACTGATAAAATTTATAGAAAGAATAGCACCTGGTATTTTCGTCGGATGAACGTGAACAGTGGAATAGCAGTAGTCGGCTCGCAATAGCAAAAGTCACCGGGCAGCCGCGGCAGCTCAACAATAGCAGAGGCCGGATCAAAGTGACTTAGAAGCGACAATTCGGAACAGCACCCGGTTTACAGGATGATCCTCCCTTAAACCTGTTCCGGCCTCAAGTACCCTGCCACCCGTGTCGCATCTTGTCTCCGCATATTTCTCTCTGTATCAAGAGTACTAGCACACCCCTTTTTTTTCGATATCTCATTTTTTCCCAACTGAACGCGCGCAGAAGCGGAGCGAGCAGGAGCTCGGGCGCCGGCATCAGTGGCGGTTTGAAGTCCAGCGGACCAGCGGGTTGTTGGGGGAGCGGGGGTAGCTGGAGACCATGGAAACCCCGACGGCGACTCTGGCGGTTTGTAAAACTGAGGCGGGTCTCAGCTTGCAGTGCGGCGGTTTGGATCGAGGTACACCCGCGGCAACGCAGCGGTTTAGAAACGGGACCGGCGCGGCTTGTTCGACCGGCGGCGGGTTGAAAGCCAGGCCGGCCCAGCGCGGCCTCCGCTGAGGAAGCGAGGCGCGCGAGAGCACGAATCATTAAGCGCCGAGGACGAGGTCACCGCCAGCGGGTGATTCAATGGCGACCGCGGGGCGTCCTGATGACAACTTGCAAAAGAAGCCCGAGGCTACAATTGCTTTGGGCGGCGATTGTTTTGAAGGCAGCCTGCAGCAGAAGCAAACCACGGCAGTTTATGGTGGCCAGGCGAGGCGCGGTCCGCTCACGGGGGCAGCGCAGCAGGGGCGCGCAGAGGGGGAGGGCCCCCACGGCGGAGACGGCGGCAAGGCCGTTGACTCGGCACGGACGCAGCCGAGGAGGCTCCTGGCGAAGGTGGCTCGGGGGCAGGACGCGGCCGCATCAGCGCGAGGTAGCGACGAGGCGGGGCCTCGCGGCCGTGGCGACTTACAGCGACGGAGGAGGTGAATCCAAGGTGCGGCGGCGCGGGTCGCACCTATGCGGACAGAGCGGGGAGGCAGCCGACTGGGGAGCCCATAAGGCGAGACGGGGCACCGGGCCGTCCCGGGACGGCGCAGGCGCGGACGCTGTCCGGCGGTAACTTGTCACGGTAGCGTTAGAGTCGCCCGGAGCGGCAGTCCGGACATGCGGGCGGCTCGGCGAAGGCATGCCGGCTCGAGGCCGTGGCCATCGCGGCCGAATCGTGGGCGTAGACGGCCCGAGGCGGGTCAGCGCGATGGCTCAGCGAAGACGAATCCGGGTCAGCTCGGTGAAGGCGAATCTGGGTCATGGCCGACGGTCAGCAGCTCCGAGGCGGTTATAGCAATGACTCGGGGTAAAAAAAAATCCGTTGTAGCTTGGTGACGGCGCCGGATCATCGGTGCGGCAACTCGGTGGCGATTCAAAACCAGAGGCCGATGAGGCGGCTTTGTAACTGGGGCTTGACTCGGCACGGCGGAGGTAACCCGGCGGCGGTTTGGCCATGGTGTGTTGCAACAGACGCGGGTGGTCCAAGACTGGAGCGAGGCACGGCGACTGCGATTCATCACAGACGCGGGCAGTTCAGGGCCAGAGCGAGGCATGGGGACTTGGAGGAGGCAGCCCGGGGGCGCTGGTTTAAAGCAGCAAGGCCGAGCTTGGCTGTGGCAAGCTGTCACGTGGCTTGAGGCGTGTCTTGGCGCGAGATGAACCAGCCACATCCAAGCGCGTCTCGGGTGCAGAGATGAACCAGCCACATCCAAGCGCGTCTCGGGCGCAGAGATGAACCGGCCGCATCGACGCTGGAGCGGCTGTTCCATAGCGCATTTACGTGAGCGGAGGTCATGGTCGGCGGCCGACGCGTTGATGCAAAGACACGGCCGTACCCACGGCGGTGTGGATTACCTTATCTTCATAAATTGATTGGCTTGATTCTCATAAATGCGGGTTGAATTGGCTCACACCACATACGCATGAGTTGAATCGACTCAACATCGTCTTCCCCTCTAAATTCGTGGCGGCTCTTAGGATCCCTCGTTGCTAGCGCCTCTTATCCTCTCAAGAAGGATCATCGCCATATTGACTCTGAATTGGGGGTGCGACGATTCAGAATCATGCACGACGGTTTGGCGCACGGCGAACTCGAGCGGTGAGATGGAAGCGCGACCGGTTCAGAACTGCGACTGCGGCAGCAGCCTGGCTTCAGCGCGGAAACGGCCGGGTCACGCAGATGCGACCGGCAGTAGCGACTTGGTCTGGGCGGGCAGCCAGCTGAGGCGGCAGCTCGAGGATGACGCAGTTGCTGCTGAGGCGTCCCGCGGTCGGGCGGATCACGGAGGCAACTTGGCAAAGGCGAATTTGACTTGGCAGCGGTTTTTCTCGGTAGGAGGCCACTTGGCAATGACGGGGACAGAGCACGGCCAGGGGAGACGCGGGCGTTGGAGAACAAGGCAAACCACTGCGGCTCGGCGATGGTGAACCTATGTCAGAGGTGAGTCGGTGCGGCATTGGCGACGACGCAGCCGGTTTGACGACCGGCGGTTCGACGCGCGGGCGTTGCGACGAGGGCGACTCACGGGCAAAGGGGAACCGCAGCAGCGGGTTACTGAGGCTGTGGCCGGTTTCGGGGCTGCAATAGCTCACAACCCGGCCAGAGCAGAGCCCGGTGGCCCGGCAGTAGATCGCAGGTGAGAAAATTCCGCGGCCGCGGCGGAGGACCCGTCACGCAAGGCGGCGATTTGAGAGGCCGTAGAAGTGGAAACGGTCGGCGACGTGGCGGCTTCAGCCAGGCGCGAGGGCGCACTAGCGTTCAACAATGGCGCAAGGCGCAAACCGGGGCGGCTCGCGGCAGCGGCAAGCCGGCGGAGCGACTTGAGGCACGGCCCAGCGGGGTCGAGATTGCTCAGCCGGGGTGGCTCAACACGGCTGTGACGGCGGCTCGGCAAGGCGGTGACCCGGCGAGTCCGCGGCGGCTATGGCGACAAGGACCAGCCGATTCGATGTGTGTGGATGTAGACTGCCACCGATGGCGGCAGGTGGCGACTTGATGATGGCGGATCAGTGAGGCTGTCCAGCGAGGAGAGGCAGAAGGCCGGCGGCGGCTCGGCCTCGGCATAGGAGGAATGGGACCGAGGTGACAGAGGCCAGGCGTCTGGATCACGACGGGCCAAAACACAGGTGGCGGAGATTCGGGTCGACGTCCACAGCCAGCTCCAAGGCGGGGCGGTTCAATGCGAGGGAGACTCGATAGCAGGAACCGAGCGCGTATTTTAATCCGGTTCCAGGTCGCACCACTAGTCCATGGTTGATATTCTCTGGTAGTCTGGTTTGCCTTGATCGATGCGTAGCACAGACGTGGATCTCCCTTCTGCAGGATTCGGCTGCTGTTTGTTGCCTTACCCGTACACATAGACGAGTACTAGTTGAATTACTAGTACTTGAACCGACGTAAACAGCTTGTATTTGAAATCGATCTTCGATCGAAAAGCTACAGACGGCCGTGGCACACGGACCAAAACGGCGGCCGGCTTGGCGAGTTATTGATGGAAACTTTTGACACGCCAAGGGCAAAATAGGTCATAGAAGATGGTATTGGCGATTTGTCACTTCTTTTCTGTTAACCTCGGCGGTTTAAGGTAGCGCTCAGCCGCACCCCTTATTCCTTTGAACTTCAAGTCTCACAGATCTTGAACCCTGGACTGATGGACATGAAATTGATGCAAATACTTCTAAACCGGTTTCTCTTCATCCGGAAAATTAACTTCTCGATCCCTGAGAAAAGATCCCTTCAAGAACTCATCACCATCGTACGCAGGCCCCACGGTGGGCGCCAAACTGTCGTGGATTTGTCACGCCGATGTCCTTAGTGTTAGGACTTAGTCATGAGGCCAACGATCTATGTGGTAGCTTGAGAGGGTTGAGCGGAATCGAGAGACGCAACAAGACAGGGATTTAGACAGCTTGGGCCCCGGAAACATCATCCGAAAACCCTACATGCTGTTTGAGGCTAGGTCTCATTATCATCACGAGGAGTCGCCAGAACCGGCTCTCCTCTTTGTGTCTAGCCCTAAGATTGTTTCTTCTTGCTTGTAGCTTCCCCTCTTTGGGAGCCCTACCTCTCCTTATATATGTCAAGAGGCGGTTACATGTAGAGTCCAACTCGGACTTTAACTTAAACTATTCTAACTTATCGCCATGGGCTTCTTAACATCTTGGGCTTCATAACGTCTTGGGCTTCATAACCTCGACAACCCGATTATCACTGTTTGCGGTTTAACATTGTGCGCGGTTTAACATTGTCTGCGGTTTAACATTGTCCGCGGTTTAACATTGTCTGCGGTTTAACATTGTTTGCGGTTTACCGCCACCGGTTTACCGTCTGTCTGAGCCATCTGATTTGATCGTCCGCGGTTTAACATCCGCTGGTTTATCAAGTCCCGCCGTTTACGACTCGCCGGGTCATTCCATGGGGTATATCCCCGACACATATGATCTTCCCATCTGGATAAAAGTGATTAGTGGAGTAAAAATGCATGATCAGCTCATCATTCCATTTTGTGAGCTTCTGCCCAACAAATTTGTCAACTCCACATGCTTTGAAGCTGTCATATACTCCTGGGAAGTGATCTTCCTTCTCCTTGATGTACTCCCAATCAACCCATCTCATGTCACAGACAATTGGCTTCTTGTCAAGCAAAATTGTTTCATAGAAGTCTTGTTGTTCTTTTGTATGAAATATGTAATCAACTACAGTCCTCCTCCTCACAGCATAGGGATCAGACTGTCTCCACAATCTCAGTCCAACATCCTTTCTGATGTGCATGTCTTCAGCCACTGGATGAGCATCATTGTGGTCTGGAATCTTGGGTTTCAGCTTTCTCAAAACAAGAGACTCATCATCCTCTTCTTCAGCATGAGGCAATGGGGCCTTGTTCTTCTCTTCTGCAGGAATACTTCTGGTGTTCCTCTTGGGCTTTGGGGGCTTCTGAGCTTGAGATTTGGGAGCAGTCTTGGGCTTTGATGGGGCAGCCCCTGACTTGATAGCATCTCCCATAAGCTTCTGAGCTTTGGGTGCTGGTGCAGCATCCTCTTCTTCTTCCTCTTCTGAATCTCTTACCATAGTTGATTTTCCAAGAACTTTTGCAGTTGTGGTTCTTGCCCTCTTCTTTTTCTTGTCATCTCCTACTGCCTCACCATCATCAGATTCTATGGTGAATTTCATTGTCTCTCCTGTTGCAGCCTTACTTGGCTTTGACATTGGGATTCTTCTGGCAGGTGCCTTCTTGTTCAAGCCTAGCTTTGTTGCAGCAGCTATGCCATACTCCTTCTTTAGCACCTTCTTCTTTGATGTAGCTCATCCTCAACAGCCTTGGACAAGTTACTAGGTGTGCTTCTACTGCCCTCATCATAGCTGCTTGAGGGATCTGAACCCTCACTCAATTGCACTTGTCCCTCATATTTGTTCTGACTGTCACGCTAGTCAGATATCTTGGCAAACTCACTGACAACAGACCCTGTGAATAGATGTAGATGAGGTAGAGTGGATGAGCATCACAAAGTGCAGAGTTTTTGCAAAACAGATGACTCAAAAATTTAGTGTTAGTTCTCCACAGAAAGCATTTCGGAGCTACCGATTTGTTAAACTCAGTGATACTAAAGAAATTTTGGAGCCTAAACTAGTGAACTCGGTCAAACCGAGTCACAGTTCGATGGCACTGAAACTGCTAGGGTTTCACAGAGAATCGAACTCGGTCACACGATGTGCAGTTTTCGGTCAGACCGAAAATGCATGTGCTATTGTCTGAGCCAAATCGGTGAGACCGATTTCTACAACTCGGTCGGTCCGAGATGAGTTCGGCGAAGACCTAACCCTAAATTTCCAAATCAAATCTAACCTAAAGGATGTTTTCTATGGATAGAGCGTTTGCATACGTGGTAAAGATCATGGCAAAGCAATGTGCTATGAATCAGAGTTAAGGAATTAACACATAGAGTCGAACCCATACCCTAGTTCGGCGGAGGTTCGCTACGGCGGCAACGGCAGAGCAGATTTCCGTTTACGGCGATGGAAACCAGTGGCGGGAGGTCGCTGGCGGTGAGGAGACGATCCGGAGACCCGAGGAGGCAGAGCAGGAAACACGCGCAGGCTGAGGAGTTTGAAGAAATTTCCAAAATCTCACCCGTGGGTTTATATATCTCGACCCTGTCGGTGTGACCGAGTGGAACAACTCGGTGGCACCGAGATGCAGAATTGCAAGCGGTTATTGCAACTCGGTGTGACCGAAAGGTTCAAATCGGTTGCACCGAGATTGAAAACCTAGATCAACTTAGTGAACTCAGTGTGACCGAAGTGGATGACTCGGTCATACCGAAATGCACAAAGAGGTTTTGGAAGTTTAAGTCTATGACGAATCGGGGACTCTGAGTGCTCCTTACACAGAGTGGTTCGAATCTGACTTGATCAAACTTTGTGATGTAGCATGAATAGAGTTTGAGACGAGAAAAGCATAGATAGCTAGAGGGAGTTCTTAGGCATTCTTGTCCATCCATTTGACAAAAGAGAAAAAGACAAACATACAAAACAACAAATGGATGTCCTCAAATGAGTATAATATGAAATCAACATGCTCACACAATAAAATGGCAAAATGAAATATGTGACAAAGCATGCACAAAACTCTAGCATCTATCAAGAAATTTGGCGATGACTAGGTCATCTATATATGAGTATATTGACTTAGGAGTCAAATGAGAACATTTGATCATAGGTCATACTCATCGTTTAAGCACAAGTGGGGTTACCACTTTTACATAAATTATTGTTGTGTTCACATCATTAGAGTTGCTTTAGCTCAATTGATTAGAGTAAAGCTACCCCTAGATGTGATATCCCCCCTAAGAGGGATGAACTAACCTTGAGTTTTGTTGATGATGACTTCATGTAGGTGTTGAAGATGTAAATGCTCAATGTTGATGTAGATCATTTGGAGCAATCCATTGGAGTGAGTTGCACTTTCAATACCTACACGGGTTAGTCCCACAAGGAACAAACAAGGATATCCATAGACATAGAGTGATGTATACATAGATGATGTCCATGAAAGCATTAGGTTACCTTGTCCCTTGTCTTACCAACAAGAGGGTTTGTGACTCCTTGAACTAGTGCAAGATATGGAAGTGGTTTGCACATGTTCTTGCCAAAAGATATGAGTGAAGTATTTTGGCGGAGTCACCCTCAAGAACTCTCTAGTTCTTCTTGTTTGGGATCCACACCATCTTGATGGGAATCCTTGGAGTTGTAGTTGTACTTGATGAAGTAGAACTTGATGTAGTCTTGGGAACCCACTTGACCAAGGCCTTAGGAACTTCTTCAAATGCATCAATCTCCTCTTGAAGCTTGTCCTTGCCTTTTTGCTTGTGGTCTTGTGGTGGAAGATCATCTTGAGCTTGTGTTCCTTGGAAAGAAGTAGGATCATACTTCTCTTGTTGAGGAACAAACTTCGTCTTAGGATATTGATCTTCTTCCCACTCAACTCCATTAGCATTGAACTTTCGTTCAAAACCAATACCTTGATTCTTCTAGTGTCTTCCTTGCTTGCGTACAATTTCCTCAAATTGCTTACTTCCGGCAAGACTCTTGTAGACACCCTTCTCTATAATTCCCTTCAATAAGCTATTTTCTTGCTCAAGTGTGACTTGGCTAAGAGAATCATTAGTGGAATCAAGAGAACTACTAGAAGCAACAATATTGGATTTAGCATGATTATTGTTACTACTAGATGAAGAATCTTTCTTACTCTTGTTGCTAGATTTTACTTATGGCTTGTAAGTAACAAGAGTAAACGCTTGGCAATGTAAGAAGAACTTTTCTTGCGAAGATCATCATTGATTGCCTTTAAGAACTCATGCTCTTGCTCAAGGTTGAGCTTTTCAAAGCGTAGCTTCTCATGAGTTTTTAAAAGTTCTCGATGATCTTCCAAGGTTGTTTCATGAGCTAACTTAAGAGTGTTTAGTTCTTTAGTTAGACGCTCAATCTCCTTCTTATCATCATCATTCATTTTATCTTGATTAGCATGATTAGTAGCAGGTTCATCGTAGTTTTCACAGCTAGAGTTGTCAACAAGTAAATCATCATCTCCTAGCAAATCATCTTCATCACTATTGAAATCAACATACTCGGGGTGTGATACCTTTGGGCCTTTAGCCATGAAGCATCTTCCAATTCCTTCATTTTGTGAGTCAAATATGTCGTAGGAGTTGGTTGACGCAAGTGCTAGACCGGCAACACCTTCATCTTGAGTGTATTCGGAGTCGGAGTGATAACTTCTTTCGGAGTGATGGTCGGAGTCGGAGCTGGATACCCATTCACCAACATGAGTTTGATGTCTTCGCTTTGTGTAGCTCCTTGTTGATTTGTCCTTCCTTTCCGAATCCTTGCTTCTCCGAGAGGTTCTACGTTCGTAACGATCATCTCTACTCCTTCTCTCTCTTGGTGGTGATTCTTCTCTGCTACTTCTTCTTTTAGGAGAATCTTCTCTTCTTTTGTAGGGAGCCGTACACTCATTGGAGTAGTGTCCGGGTCTTCCACAATTGTAGCAATTTCATTCACGACTTGAAGATCTTTTGTCATTGTAGGACCTTGACTTGAAACTTCTTTCCTTGCTTCTACTCTTGTTGAACTTGTTGAAGTTCTTCACCATTAGGCTCAATTCTTCATTGAAGGTTTGTTTCTCACTAGATGATGTGGGAGCATCACATGAGGCTTTGTAAGCACCACTTGACTTGTTGTGAAGCTCTTCTTTATCCTTGAGTGACATCTCATGCGCAACAATTCTTCCAATGACTTCCGTTGGCTTGAGATCTTTGTAATCGGGCATCATTTGGATCAATGTGCACACGGTATCAAATTTTCCATCCAATGCTCTTAGGATCTTCTTGATGATGAATCTATCGGCCATCTCTTCACTTCCTAAGCCCGTGCTACCTCTTGAGCACTGCGTTGGTTTTCCCTTGAAGAGGAAAGGGTGATGTAGTAAAGTAGCGTAAGTATTTCCCTCAGTTTTTGAGAACCAAGGTACCAATCCAGTAGGAGGCCACGCTCAAGTCCCTCGCACCTACACAAACAAATAAAAACCTCACAACCAACGCAATAAAGGGGTTGTCAATCCCTTCACGGTCACTTACGAAAGTGAGATATGATAAGATAATATTTTTGGTATTTTATAATAAAGATGCAAAGTAAAATAAAAGGCAATAAAAATAGCTAAGTGTTGGAAGATTAATATGATGGAAAATAGACCCGGCGGCCATAGGGTTTCACTAGTGGATTCTCTCAAGAGCATAAGTATTACGGTGGGTGAACAAATTACTGTTGAACAATTGATAGAATTGAGCATAGTTATGAGAATATCTAGGTATGATCATGTATATAGGCATCACGTTCGTCACAAGTAGACCGACTCCTGCCTGCATCTACTACTATTACTCCACACATCGACCGCTATCCAGCATGCATCTAGAGTATTAAGTTCAAAAGAACAGAGTAATGCTTTAAGTAAGATGACATGATGTAGAGGGATAAGCTCTTGCAATATGATATAAACCCCATCTTGTTATCCTCGATGGCAACAATACAATACGTGCCTTGCTGCCCCTGCTATCACTGGGAAAGGACACCGCAAGATTGAACCCAAAGCTAAGCACTTCTCCCATTGCAAGAAAGATCAATCTAGTAGGCCAAACGAAACTCATAATTCGAAGAGACTTGCAAAGATAACCAATCATACATAAAAGGATTCAGAGAAGATTCAAATATTGTTCATAGATAAACTTGATCATAAACCCACAATTCATCGGTCTCAACAAACACACCTCAAAATAAGATTACATCGAATGGATCTCCACGAGAATCGTGGAGAACTTTGTATTGAGATCCAAAGAGAGAGAAGAAGCCATCTAGCTAATAACTATGGACCGAAAGGTCTGAGGTAAACTACTCACACATCATCGGAGAGGCTATGGTGTTGATGTAGAAGCCCTCCGTGATCAATGCCCCCTCCGGCAGGACACCGGAAAAGGCCCCAAGATGGGATCTCACGGGTACAGAAGGTTGCGGTGGTGGAATTAGGTTTTCGAGGATGCCTCTGTTGGTTTCGGGGTACGTAGGTATATATAGGAGGAAGAAGTACGTCGGTGGAGCAACATGGGCCCCACGAGGGTGGAGGGTGCGCCCAGGGGGGGTAGGCGCGCCCCCCGGCCTCGTGCTCTCCTGGTTGATTTCTTGGCTTGGACTCCAAGTCCTCTAGATCACGTTTGTTCCGAAAATCACGTTCCCGAAGGTTTCATTCCGTTTGGAGTTCGTTTGATATTCTTTTTCTACGAAGCTCTGAAATAGGCAAAAAAAACAACAATTTGGGTTGGGCCTCCGGTTAATAGGTTAGTCCCAAAAATAATATAAAAGTGTATAACAAATCCCATTAATCATCCAAAACAGAATATAATATAGCATGAAGCAATAAAAAATTATAGATACGTTGGAGACGTATCAGCCGGCAATCTCATTTGTGATGAGAGCAAGCCTAGAGTACATTTTAGCGACACTTTCACCATCCTTCATTTTGAACTTGTCAAGTTGACTTTGAAGCAAATCCAATTTGGATTCCTTGACGGAGTCGGTACCCTCATGCATATTAATCAAACTATCCCAAATTTCCTTTGCATTCTCAAGTCGGCTGATTTTGTTGAATTCTTCGGGGCACAGTCCGTTGAAGAGAATATCACAAGCTTGAGCATTGTATTGCAGCCTCTTCAACTCTTCTGCGGTAGCTTCACGGTTCGGTTCTCTCCCATCAAAGAATTCATCTTGCAAGCCAATACACACAATAGCCCAAATGGCGGGGTTATGTCCAAGAATATGCATTTTCATCTTATGCTTCCAACTAGCAAAATTAGTACCATCAAAGTAAGGACCTCTACAGTGGTAATTTCCCTCGCTAGACGCCATACTCTCCTAGGTTGTGAAACCAAGGCTATGATCACCAAAAGCTACGGAAATTAAGGCAAATGGACACCAAAGCTCCGATACCACTTGTAGGATCGAAAGTATGTCTAGAGGGGGGGGGGTGATTAGACTACTTGACCAAATAAAAATCTAGCCTTTTCCCACTTCTAAGTCTTGGCAGATTTTAGCAAGTTATCACTAGTCAAGTAAACAACCTACACATGCAAGTCTAAGAGTATTGCAGCGGAATGTAAAACATTGCACATGAAGGTAAAGGGAGGAGTTTGAAGGGAGCAAACGCAATGTAGACATGGAGATTTTTGGTGTGGTTACGATAGGTGGTGCTATCGTACATCCACATTGATGGAGACTTCAACCCAGGAAGGGTAACGGTTGCGCGAGTCCACGGAGGGCTCCACCCACGAAGTGTCCATGGAGAAGCAACCTTGTCTATCCAACCATGGCCATCGCCCATGAAGGACTTGCCTCACTAGGGTAGATCTTCACGAAGTAGGCGATCTCCTTGCCTGTACAAACTCCCTGGTTCAACTCCACAATCTTGACGGAGGCTCCCAAGTGACACCTAACCAATCTAGGAGACACCGCTCTCCAAAAGGTAATAGATGGTGTGTTGATGATGAACTCCTTGCTCTTGTGCTTCAAATGATAGTCTCCCCAACACTCAACTCTCTCTCTCACTGATTTGGATTTGGTGGAAAGATGATTTGAGTGGAAAGCAACTTGGAGAAGGCTAGTGATCAGGATTCATATGGTTGGAATGGAATATCTTGACCTCAACACATGAGTAGGTGGTTCTCTCTCAGAAAATGTATGATGGAAGTGTAGGCATGTTCTGATGGCTCTCTCTCAGAATGAAGAGTGAGTGGAGGGGTATATATAGCCTCCACACAAAATCTAACCGTTACACACAAATCACCAAACTCGGTGGGACCAAATAATGCAACTCGGTCAGACCGATTTAGTTCAAAATGTGAACGTTAGGCTTTTCGGTGGGACCGATTTCATTAGGGTTAGGGCATAACGTAATCTCGGTGAGACTGATTACACAAACTCAGCGAGATCGATTTTGGTAACAAGCTAACAGAGAGTTGGGCAGGAAAACTCGGGGGGACCGATTCGCTCAGCTCGGTGAGACCGAAACGTTATGAAAGGGAAACAGAGAGTTTGCATTGCAAACTCGGTGGGACCAATCACTCATCTCGGTTGGACCGAAACATTACGAAGGGAAATAGAGAGTTTGCAATCCCATCTCGGTGAGACCGAGATCCCTATCATTAAGACCGAGGTGACTAGGGTTTTGTGGCAGTGGCTATGTCAACTGAACTCGGTGGCACCGGATAGAAAGTTTTGGTGGGGCCGAGTTTGACTTTTGGTTTGGAACATATGTGGATATGAGAAAGTGGTTGAGGGTTTTGGAGCATATCACTAAGCATTTTGAGCAAGCAAACCATTAAGCAACACCTCATCCCCTTTTAATAGTACTGGCTTTTCCTATGGGCTCAATGTGATCTTGGATCACTAAAAGTAAAATATAGAGTCTTGAGCTTTAGAGCTTGAGACATTCTTTTGTCCTTAGCATTTTGAGGGGTCCACATTTCTAATCCATGCCATGCCAATCATTGAGCTTTCCTAAAATATTTATCTTGAAATAGCATTAGCTCAATGAGCTATATGTTGTTAATAATTACTAAAACCACCCAGGGATAGTTGCACTTTCACTTCATCGGAGAGGCAATGGTGTTGATGTACACTTAAAAAAAAACACTTCCGTGATGATACGTGTTTGTGACAGTAGGCCGCGTTTTTTGTCATTCATGTACATCCATGACAAATTTATGACAAAAATCAAGATAGTCATACCTGTGCTGTCGTAGAAGTGTTCCATGACATTACCAAAATTATCATCACGGAAGTGTTCACTTCCATGACGATAAATTGCGCGTCATAGAAGTGCTTTCGTCAAGGGTGACCGACATGTGGCATCCACCGTAACGGAACGCCGTTAAGCTATCAGGTCCGGTTTTGGATCCGATAACCCGTTAACAGCCCCGACCAATGGGGATTTTCCACGTGTAAAATCATCATTCGCTGTAGGAAACACGTGTCAGCTCACCGTTGGGACAGACGTCATCCACTCATTGGACCCAAAGCGCCTATGATACGTCGACACGTGGCACGACCCAACAGAGGCCCATTCTTGTGAAAAGGCCGGCCCGTTTGACTTGGTCAAAAGGTGGCGGGCCGGCCCACGACAAGCCTGTTAACGACCTGTTCACATATAGCCCATTTACAGCCCGCTGACCCAGGGCCAGTTTACGGCATATCCGAATTAGGCCCAGTAGCGTCATTTGGGCCGTCCAGTATAATTCCAGCCCATTTTAACTTCGGGCCCATGTATGGCCCATGACGTCTTTTGGCCCATATGAGGCCCTTAGTAACCCTCGGCCCATTAACGGCCTTGTTTAAACTGGCCCGTAATGAACAGTGTATCACTTTATACGCATTAACGGCCCATTATTCCATTGGGCCGTTTCGAGCCCATGTTATCTTTCGGCCTTCTTAGGGCCCATTTATTCTTGGGCTCATTTCCAGCATTCGTTTACTTTCGCCCGTTCTCGCTATTTTCAGCTTGGGCCAAATACGCCGATGGTTACTGATCGGCCCGTTTGTGGCCCGTTAATACGTTGGGCCGTTTTCATAGTGTCATCAAATACGGCCTATTAACGACGGCCCGTTATGGTCGGCCCATGAACGGACGATTTCAACTCTAGCCCATTTACGGCCATAATGTGGTGTGTTATTGGCCCATGTTTGGCCAACCGATCATATGGCCCGTAGAAGGCCCATTGATGATACGACCCGTAGAAGGCCCATTGTGTCTATGCCCCATAGAAGGCCCATTGTGTCTACGCCCCGTAGAAGGCCCATTGTGTCTACGGCCCTTAGAAGGCCCATTGTTTCTACGGCCCGTAGGAGGCCTACAGTAAATATGTAGCCCATTGTTAATGTGGCCTAGTTTAAAAAATAGGTTATTCCGTCCACTAGCAAACCGTGGAAAAATAACTGCACTGACTACAAGAAAACAAATAAACAAGACAACGGAAATAAATAAGCAAGTAACTTACGCTAGGCTATCACGGCAATTACACATATTACATCCACTCGGCATCAAAGTTCGCTACCAGTGCAAATATAGGGAACAAAGCAGCATATAAATGCCACAGCAAAACAAGTCCAGAACTGAAACCACTTCAGAAGAGCTCAAGAAACAATATGCTGGGTACCCATAATGCTGGCAAGATGCTTAGAAAGCTTATTAACTTTCTTTTGTTTGGCGCTTAAATCCTCCAAAGACTTGTCATTGCACCGAAAAGTATGCATCTGAATTCGCAAGGACTTCCTCGATCCTTGACTTCTGTCAAATAATATCGATCGATGTCTTTCAACTTGAAGTTGAGACTCAAGAAGCCGAACTGATTCAGCAATGAGTACGAAGAGTGGTGCCAGACAATAGTAGCCAAGAATTTCGAACACTACATCAAGACAGGACTTTGGGGTTGTCTCAGTGTCTTCAATATAGTTTTTATCAGCTTTCTTGGAGAACAACAGGGATGTCTCACTATCTTGAACCTGATCTGCTTACTTCCTTTACCGTTGCATAACGGGGTACTCTTCTCCAATATTTTATTCGTGTTCTAAAGGAGAAACGAACAAACACATCACAAGTTTACAACGTAGTATATGAAACTCATTTTGGTAAACCAGTTCAGTAGTAAGGTGGACAGGATAACAGCATGAAACAAACATATATCTATGTAGTATGGTCACTGTATGGTCTACATCATTCTAGTTTATGTTGCCAAATCAAGATAGATACAGTTCGAATCATATCTATTAAGACAAAGCAGCATAGACAGAATATAAGTGTGGGAAACTACACAGCAATAACAACACTTGTAATGTGCATGGCATGAGAACATAACTGTTTATTCAATTGAAACTGAAATCAATATAGAGCAAGTTACAACAGCAAACACGTTAAAGAAACAGGTTTAAAACATACCTTTTGCGCCATTGGAGTTTCAATTGCATCCTTCAAATTTGAAATTAGTTGGTATGAGTAAATACAGTGATGCAAGAGCAAAGTAGTATGAACCATAGCTACGGAACCTGACACGAGAACAATTCTTCTTACGCTTTAAGCGTTGACTTGGGGTTGGAGTGGTGGTCCTCGTGCTTTGGGCACTACAGTTGCCTTACTAACTGCTCGTGTTTGGGTGCTCTGTGGTGGACACGGTGCTGTGTCAACGAGAACTGGGTTACTATCTGCTGGGGTTGGGGTTAGAAGGGGTGTAGCTGGTTCTCTGTCGAACTGGGTAGGGGCACAATCTGCGTGAGTCTAGGTTATGTGTGGTGGGGCTGGTTCTTGGGCAAGTACAACCGTAGTTCTATCTCCATCGACAGGTAGCACGATCTTTTCTGAAGACCGTGTTTTTACTCCCACAGATACTGCCATCACCCCCTCCAATTGAAATGGCTGATAAACAAGAAAAGTAATTGAATGTACAGACATTGTAAGATAGACAGGTGCAATGGATAGTAGGGAAGAAAATAGGGCATGAAATAATTCACATTTATGTTGTCTAACCAAACAGAATGGCAGGACATAATTTCAAATATATGATGGCTAATTAAACAGGATAACATGACACAATTTCACATGTATGATGGCTAACTAAACAGGATAGAATGACATACTTCAAAATATGATGACTATGTAAACATGATGACATGATATAACTATACGATGTGTCTATTAAAGTGGTTGGCATGCCATAAATCACAAACATGCCGTCGATGGAAACATGATGGCATGATATAATTCAAAATATGATGACTATGTGAACAGGATGAGATGATATAACTATATTATGTCTTTAGAAAATGGGTTGGCATGCCATAATTCAGATACATGCTGTCTATGTAAACATCATGGCATGATATAATTCAAATATATGATTTATATACTAAGGAAGTGAGCAGAGGGCAATCGCATATATGATGTGTCAACTAAGGAGATGGCATTCAACATCGTGTATATGATGTAAAAACTAAGCATTGCAATACAACATATGCATGATATGAGTAATATAACCCTGCCAAGTTTGAGCATACACCTCAGGGGGATAATAGGACTGGTCATCTGCCTCTGAATCCTCCTCTGAAGAGCTATCTGTAACCAGCAACATATCTGCTTCACCAGGTAGCATTGTCTGCTCTGAAGACCTTGTTTTCACTCAAGATTTCCCCATCACCAATTCAAATGGCTGATGCACACGAAGAGCAGTTGAATATACAAACATTGTCGACAAAAGCAATGAGAAATACAAAAAAAGGACGACATGATATAATTCACATATATGACGCTATTAAACAGCATGGCATTGCATAATTCACATATATAATGCCTTGCAACAAGATAGCATTGCATAATTCACATATATAATGTCTTGCAAAAAGATGGCATTGCATAATTCACATATATGGTAATTAGACACTAAACAGGTGGCATTCACACAAATCATGTCTAAACTAAGCAAATGACATAGCAATGCAAGATACCATACACACGATATGAGCAACATAACCCTGCCAAGTTAGAGCATGCACCTCGGGGGGGGGGGATAGGACTGGTCATCTGTCTCTGAATCCTCCTCTGAGGAGCTATCCATAACCAGCGAGATATGCGCTTCGTCAGATAGCATAGTCTGCTCTGAAGACCTTGTTTTCACTCCAGAATTTTCCATCACCGTGTCAAATGGCTGATGCACACAAAGAGTAGTTGAATGTACTACTATTTTTGACAAATGTAATACGTAACGAAAAAAGGATGGCCTGATATAATTCACATATAAGATGGCTGGCTAAGCAGGATGGCATTGCAAAATTCACATATATGATGCCTGGCTAAACAAGATGACATTGCATAATTCACATAAACGATGAATAAACTAAACAGATGGCATTCACACAAAGCATGTATAAACTAAGCAGTTGACATATTTGATGTATAAAGTAAGCAATGCAAGGCACCATATGCATGATATAACCAACATCAGCATGCCAAGTTAGAGCGAAGACCTCATGGGGTAAATAGGAGTGGTCTTCTTCTTCTGAATCCCCCTCAGAACAATTATCTTCCTCTTGATTACGATCTGAAATGGGTGGAGGGGGGGGGAGGCTGCCTTTGCGCCCACCATGGAGCGACGTCTGCATGAAATTTTATTGCCACGCAAGGCTTGTCTCTATTGCTCTACATGTTCAGTTCCATTGTGTACAATAACTCACATGCATAGGAATAAAACATAGTGAGATTATGTTAGGAGTGCATGCACAAATCCAGAGTGATGGTAGCAAACTGTGGATAGACCCAAAACCAATGATAGCAGGCAGATAATAGCTTTAGTTAAAAAATACAGATAATGGCTCCTTTAATGTTTGTTTGCACCCAACATGAAACTCATAGTAGACACCCGAGATTAGCCAGATAGTAGACAGATAGTACTGATGCTGCCCCAGTATGTACCCCACAACCATTTAAAAACTCAAGTTTCAGCATAAGTTTGGACCTGAGTTGTAGTCTAATAGGTGAACACGACGATAAAGTAGCATGTCATCATATTAAGCGATGCATAACGTAAGCAGACACGGAAGAGTGCGACCTCTCTTGCGGACACGTGTAGTCCTCAAGATCATCTGCTCAGTTGATGATGGTAATGCAGTTGCCGTGGCTGCCGGTGGCGGGGAAGAAGATCTGAGACGGCGAAAGACATTCTGGAGAGCGGATCCCTGCTGTGGTGAACCCTTCCGTCGTTGGAGCAGCTGAGATGGGGTGGAACACAACACCGCAGGAGCAGGACAAACCACACAAGGTTTACTTTGACACATATTTGTAACAGAAGTGATTGTGTAAGGGCTTGTTTGAATTTGAGGATTCTAACAATGCAGGGATAGGAAATAGACAGGAATAGGATAGGAATGCACGTGCAAAACAGAGAATTTAAAAACACAGGATTTCTGCCAATCTGGGTGTTTGGTTCACAAGAATTGGAAGATCACATGATGCAAAGAAGTATGGTGAGATTAAGTCAAACCACAAGAAGTGTACAACCTCTTTGGCGAAGCCATGTCGATCTCAGCGTGATTGGGTTGGTCGGTGAGGATGCTCCGGCTAACTTGGCTGTCATAGGAGGGGAAGAAGATCTTAGGTGTCTGGAGATGGAGCCCGAGGTACTGCTCCGCTGTGATGGAGGGTTTCATCGTTGGAGCAGCTCCGGTGAGTTGCATGACGCCGAGGCTGAAGCAGGACAAGAGAGACAACGTTAACCTGAGTGGAATTCTAATATCATCTCCAATAGATGACGTAAAATACATAACCACAAAGTGCTAGATGTATACACCAGCCGCTCATATCTGAACTTAACTGTCGAAACTGAATTTAACTGTCAAAACTGAACTTAACTATTCGAAACTGAATTTTGCTGTCGAAACTAAATTTTACTGTCGAAACTGAACGCACTAGAGGTCAGGCTACACGTCAGTCGACCGACTTTTTCATCTCTGGTCAGTCGATTTTGCAGCCGTTGGATGCGAAATCAAGGGTCTGCAGTTTATCTTCAACCTCCACCCCCTGAGCCGCCAGCCACCACCGGCCAAACAGCTGCCCCGCCCGCCCCGAAAACACTCCCCGCCGCCGGTCCGCCGCCACCCCGGCCATCCCTCTAGGCCCCCCATGCCGAGCTTTTTCTCCGGCGATCCCCACGCCACCGCCCCACCACCACCGGCGACCACCGCCCCCACCCTGAACCCTAAGATAGATAGTGGGGTACTTCTCCGTGAGCCCCCTCCCAGCAAGGGCTGGTTCTTCCTTAACTTCGGCGAGCCCCCACCCCCTGAAAATCGACTGACCCAAAAGTCAATCCAGTCGACTGAAGTGTAGCTAAATCGGAGAAGCATCGCAAGCAAGAGCAAGAGCGAGAGCAGCAACGCGAGCAAGAGCGAGAGCAAGAGCAGACCAGGTAGGGGACCGAGAGCAAGAGCAGAGCAACAGCGTGAGCGAGAGCTAAAGCAGCAGCAGCTCCTACTGATGTGGACGTCGCCGCCGAGGGAGCGACACCGTGGAGGAAGTGGCCGGCGACGCCATGGTGGATGGAGCAGCGCCGTGTCGGCTTGGGACCTAGCGCCGGCAGCACCGTGAGATCGAATCAAGAAGAAAATGCGATGATTAGTGTACAACCTCTTTTGTGGCGCTGATTAGGCCGCAACTTCATCCGAGGAAACAGTGATGCTGAAGCTCTTCCGGTGGTGTAGGTGAAGACGGCGGTGTGGGGATGGAGGTGGCGCGAAAGACGAGGGGAACGTCGGGGAAGCTCCTTGGTGGTGGAGGACGGGGTGGCTGAACCGGAGAGACGACCAGATCGACGACGGATCCTCATCCGGTACGGTGGATGAGGGACGTCGAGGTGTTGTTGTGGACGACGTCGTCGGGGAAGAGGCTCCGGCTGGGTGGTGGACGGAGGAGGGTGTGGGGCTTCGCGGGTTTTTCCGGCCTTGGTGTACGAATGGGTGGGCGGATTGTCACGCCCAAGATGCGATCCTATCCCTCGAAGGTCCCACCAAGGATAGAAGCGCATCTTGAAGACGCTTTTGCAAGGTGGATATCATTACATCAACATTACATAATAGATGGGGATACATACATAAGGCACAAATGTCACAAGAATACAACATCATCTTACATAAGAGCACCATCCGACTACGGATGAAACACAAACAGTAACTCAAACGACATCCGCCCTGCTAGCCCAGGCTGCCGACCTGGAACCTATCCCCTGATCGAAGAAGAAGCAGAAGAAGAACTCCAAAACAAGTAAACATCGCTCTCGCGTCATGATCATTGCAAACCTGTACCGCAATCGGTGGTGTAGTAATCAGAGCCACGAGGACTCAAAGAATCCCATTACCATGGGTATCAAGACTAGCAAAGCTTAATGGGAAAGGAAGGGATAAAGTGATGAGGTTGCAGCAGCGACTAAGCATATATGGTGGCTACCATATGCAAATAAGAGCGAGAAGAGAGCAAAGGAACGGTCGTGAAGCTAGCAATGATCAAGAAGTGATCCTAAACTCCTAGTTACGTCAAACATAACCCAGAAACCGTGTTCTCCTCTCGATCAACCCCGAAAAGAGACACTCATGGTTACGCACACGGTTGGTGTATTTTAGAAGAGTTTACTTCAAGTTTACTACAACCGATATTAACAAATTCCCATCTGCCACATAACCATGGGCACGGCTCTCGAAAGTTTATACCTGCAGGGGTGTCCCAACTTAGCCCATGATAAGCTCTCGCGATCAACGAAGGATATTCCTTCTCCCCGAGAAGACCCGATCAGTCTCGGAATCCCAGCTACAAGACATTTCGACAGTAATAAAACAAGACTAGCAAAGCCGCTCGAATGTGCCGACAAATCCCGATAGGAGCTGCACATATCTCGTTCTCAGGGCACACCGGATGAGCAGTCCGTACAACTAAAACCAGGCCTCAAGTTTCCCCGAGGTGGCGCTGCAAAGGGCTCTAGTTTGGACCAGCACTCGAAGGAGAACTGGCCCGGGGGGCTAAAATAAAGATGACCCTCGGGCTCCGGAAACCCAAGGGAAATAAAAGGGCATAGGTGAGGCAAATGGTAAAACCAATGTTGGGCCTTGCTGGAGGAGTCTTATTCAAAGCGAACTGTCAAGGGGGTCCCATAAATCACCCAACCGCGTTAGGGACGCAAAATCCGGGAACATAATACCAATATGACGGAAACTAGGGCGGCAAGAGTGGAACAAAACACCAGGCATAAGGCCGAGCCTTCCACCCTTTACCAAGTATATAGATGCATTAATAATATAAGAGATATTGTGATATCCCAACATAAACATAATCCAACATGGAGCAATCTTCATATTCACCTGCAACTAGCAACGCTATAAGAGGGGCTGAGCAAAAGCGGTAACATAGCCAAACAACGGTTTGCTAGGAGGGGTGACAAAGGTTAGAGGTTCATGGCAATTTGGGAGGCTTGAGAAGAAAGTGGTAGGTAACGCAGCATAGCGATAGAACGAAGCAACTAGCATAGCAATGATAGTAATGAGATCCAAGGTGACGGTCATCTTGCCTGAAATCCCGCTAGGAAGAAGAACGAGTCCATGAAGAAGATGAACGGGAGTAGTCGAACGAATCCTCACAACTCCGGAATGAAACCGAAGCTAACGAGAGAAGCAACCTGGAAAGAAACAAACAACATGGTAAATGCACAAGCATAAACATGGCATGATGCACAATCAAGTATGATGCATGTCCGCATTGAATGTTGTTAACATGGCAAGAGGTGAAGCATAATAAAACTACCTATCTAGGCAATTTTAAATGAGGCCGGAACAACAAACAACAATTCCGGAAAATCCCCACATGCATTTAGCATTTTAATGCAAACACAATTTTAAACATTTTAAATGTTGTTATCATGATGCGAATGACATATGCAAGTTTTAAGAAATTTTATGAAAATGTTGACATGAGCATGATACGAGGCATTTGTTGTTATGGCAGAAAGGAAAAGGGTGCCACGGCGACGAATCCGAAAATGATGCCACGGCAACATATCAGTTCCGGTAGCTCATGGAGATACCGGTGCAAAAGGAAGCGTGCGGATGTGCGGAACATGCTAGAGATGGTGGGGTGCTCCCGACTACCGGGTTTCCACGGGTTAGTGGCATGGAAAACGAGTGACAATTCGGACACGATACAAACGGTGCATCTCATACAACACATGCATTCGGTCCACGACGGTCATTCCGGCGGTTATACCTTTGAAGCGTGCGTTTCGAGGCGGACGGGTTCGAAGTGGAAGTAGTTGTCCATGGGTCGTCGTGGGAAGTAGTCGTTCTCGCGACGGTGGTGGAAGTAGTGGTACACGTTCCATAGATGTTCGGGTCGTCGGTAGAGGTACTTGGTGAAATCCACGGGATCCGTAGTTGTACATGGTCTTTGCGTTGTAGTCTGACTCGGCAATTCCAAAACGTTCACCGGTAGTGGAACTTGGCGGTCTTGACGGTCGTCATGGTACTTGTGAGTCCGCGAAGTCGATCTCGGGGTCTTGCGTAATCATCATGGACAAAGAGGAACTTGGTGCATCCAAGTCCTTCGGGGTTCCTTGTTGTACTTGCGTTTCGGTGCGGTACTTCGCGATTCCAGGATGTAGAGGTACACTAGTTGTAGATGTGTAGTTGTTCACGTATCACCATGGTGTAGTCGTACCGGTGCGGTACTTGGAGAAATCCTCGGAGATGATAGTGGTACTTGGCGTTCCACGGGATATTCGAGGTTCGGGCATGTAGGCGAACGACGATGAAGCCGTTGGTCTTGCGTCAACGCCAACCGGCAGCGAAGGCGCACGAAACAGCAGCAGGAGGCTGCAGAGGTGGCAACCATGTGGCTGACAGGGTCGCACGCAGCGCAACACAGGGAGATGACGAAGGCCTCGGTCATGAAGGCTTGAGCGTTGTACAAGGAAGGGGCCGACGGGGTCGGGGTTGCATCTTGGCGATCCAGTGACAGCAGGGGATGGAGCTCGATTGAGGCGGAGCAGCGGTTGGTGGCGTGTGCGGGCGGCGTGTGGAGGTGCAGGAAGGCGGGGCCGCGGACATCCATGGCCTCAGCGAGGGGGTCGGGCGCGAGGCTCCTGTGGCGGCCATGGCTGCACGAGCTCGCGGACGGAGCTGCAGGTGCGAGCAGCCGAAGGAGGGCGTCGGCGCGGGAGGAGAAACAGGGCGCGGGAGCTCGAGGAACGACGCGACGGGGCAAAGGAGGTCGGCGGCGAGGTTAACCGGGAGTAGGGGCAGGCGAGGCGAGTGGCGCGAGGGCCCTGCTCCTCTGCGTGTGGCGGCGTAGGAGGACGAAGGGGAGATGGTGGGGACCGAGAGAAGAGCGAGAGAGATGGGGATCAGGCTGCTGGCAAGGGCAGAGGGAATGAGGAAGACGAGCGAGAGGAGGGGGTCGGCCTAGGGTTAGAGCTGGTGGGGGCGCCGGCTGGGCTTTGGGCTTAGAGGCCGGCTGGGCTGCAGGCTCTCTTCTCTCCCTCACTAAGAGAAAAAAAACAGAGATAAGAAAGAAAATAAAGGAGGTTAGGGGAAGAAGTTGGACGCACGGATAATTTTCCTGGACTCACAAAAATGTGCTTGCTCCGAGAAAATAGAAGTTGGCATGAATGCAAAATTTAAATTCAAACTCATTTGAATTTAATTCAAATGGTTTGAACTAGGACAAGGTTTAGGAGTGGCCAAAATGTGGAGATTTTTGGTGGAGCTCCGGAAAGTGAAGAAAGAATTTAGGGCAAAGCTTGGAGACCAAACTTGAAGCAGAAAAGGCACAGAATTATTTTGCAAGTGTGTTATGGTTAATTCCAAAGTTAATGGAATATTTTAATATAGCTCCCTAATATGGGAGGATATGTTATAAAGAGAAATCACCATTGTGAATATCCCTCAATTTAAATGGACCGAGGATCCACTCAATTTATTTAGTTGAGTTTTAAAAAGGGTTGCTTGATGACATGATGCAATGCAAAAGATGCAATGATGAATGCATGACATGAACAAAAAGCAAAACGACGACAAAAACCCAACCACGAAGGAAATATCATATCGCATCTCCGGAAAAGGCAAGAGTTGGAGTTACGAATATGGAAAGCTGCATCCGGGGCGTTACACGGATGGGATGGCAGTGGGGAACCATGGCTTAGGGACGCGCTTGTCCGAAATGTGGGGTAAGTTACGAAAGTACCCCCACTGATTTGAGGCGGTTCTTTCGGTTTAGGGGTATCACGGGCATTTCACGTGTCGGGATTTCACATGAGGTGGGAGTTTTCGCGCGCGTTGTAATTTTGGAATAGCAAGGCGCGGGTTGAGATGGAGGGAGTTGCCGAACTGTGAGACAAAGATATATCTTAAATATTTCGGGCTAACAAGGCGCGGGTTGAAATTTCCGGACAAGCCTAACGTGTATTGTACCAAATCAATTCGCACTATAAATGTCATTCAGAACTTTGAATTCATGTTATGTTCAATTAAAATATTTCGCTACGTGTATAATGCATGCAACCTAGTACTCAAACGAACGTTTTAGTGCATTCCAAACGTATATACTACCGTGTCAATATGAACTAAATTTGAATTCGTTTCTCTATTTGAATAAGATCTACAATAATGATTATTGTGAAGTCAAAGTGTTTGAATTCGTTTCTCTGTTTTAATAAGATCTACAATCATCATTACTGTCAAGTTAAACCATCGTTTGTGTATTATCTTCACAGCACACCACATGATTAGTCCCGAGTTACATATGAACTATGTGTACTATATGAACTCGAACTCGATTTTTTGAATCCACTTTATGTTGATTTCAAATCATAGTACATTTCAAGCTCTAGCCAGATCTTCACAAACTAAACCATGTCTCATATGTATAATGTGTTTATTACATTATGTATGGTGCCCCGCCCCC
The DNA here is from genome assembly GCA_021605205.1 of Aegilops longissima. Taxonomy (NCBI): domain Eukaryota; kingdom Viridiplantae; phylum Streptophyta; class Magnoliopsida; order Poales; family Poaceae; genus Aegilops; species Aegilops longissima. The sequence goes on along the minus strand of CM038681.1, from coordinate 499,051,688 downwards.
TACACCTACAAGTATTTAGATGTGAGTTGCAAACACCACAAATTCAAATAAAATGTGAGAATGTTTGATATATAGTATTGTTTAGATTGTTCGATATTTAGTTGTAAGCTGCAAACGCCACACGTTATCACAAATTCAAATAAAATGTGAGATTGTTCGATGTATAGTATGGTTTAGATTGTTCGACATTTAGTTGTGAGTTGCAAACACCATGCATTATCACATTATGGTATAACATGTGCAAAACCACAACACGCGTATCACCGCAGTATTCATGCATGCATATGTTTAAAACACTATGATCTCCTATTCAAATATATGAATCCACTTTCATATCAAATTGTGATCTTTCTTAGTCTCTTACACCCACACAATCCTCTAACCTTTGTAGCTACCACTAACTTTCTCTCATGCATGCACATGCCCTCCTCGTCCTCCCCCTCCCTCAGCATTCTATCCATCGCGCACATTCATTTTTCTTCTTCTTTAGGTCGTTCTCCCACAGTCTCCACAACTCCTTTCCGACACACACCGATCGACAAACCTCTCCAGCGATGTCTGCCTACAACATACACACACACCTTCAATCTCCTCCTTTATGTGTCCTTGCCTTGTGTCTCTCATACGGTCCCACTCGCGTGTAAACTCTCGCCCCTCTTTTCATCGATCTCACAACCGCACACTCCTCCCCCTATCTAGCTAGTAGTTGGGCCTCTCGCACCACCTCCTAGCTCCATTCTCTCTGTCTATCCATCTCGTCGGGCCTTATTTGCCTCTAACAAATGGACGTACACCGACCGATCTCCCGCTATACATATAGCTAGCTAGGTCCTTATAACTCGTTTTCCCCCACGCGTAGATCGATCTACCTCATTAGTTATGTCTCTCCCTTCCTCCGACAAACAACAATTGATCTACCGACCTAGTTAGGTATGCTTACCAAACACATGGTTCCCCTTCATCATCCATGGATGTGTCCTGACAGATCTATCACGCACAGGCACACACAGAAACACATCCCCACTCTTATTGATAATATTGCAGTTCCACCCTCAGTTTGTCTAGTAGGCCTCTCCCACCATCTTTGAGAAGCAACTCCATCACCCATCCAGCACTCTACCCCTCTCCCTCCCCCCCCCTCTCTCTCTCTGTCCCATCCTATTTCCCGTCCTTCAGTTATGTATGGATGTCGACCGATCTCCCTCAAGACATAGCTGGGTCTCTCCTTCTCAACACATATCTGAGTCGTTCTACCTCTATAGTTAGGCCTCTGCCTACCCCACCCCCACCCCCAAGCACACACACACACACACACACACACACACACACACACACACACACACACACACACCTATACATCGGCGCTCTAGTCATGTCTCCCTGCCACACACAAACTTGACATGTGCCCTCTGACGTTCCGGTAGCTAGGCCAGTCGCCCTATATCTTTGACTTGCACACACACACAATTTCGATGGCCCTCTTCATCGATCTCGCACCCACCCACTTGATCCTCTCTTTGACTCTATCGATATCTATGACCCCTCCCTCTCTTCTCGTGGATCGCCCGACCCTCTATATATGATATGGATAGGCCTCCATTTCACACACATTGCATGCAAAATTTTGTTTGAGATGTCATCGACACATATTCCCACAAATACATTCACGAAATCAACCTCCCCCCCCCCCCGCAAAAAAAACACTCACGAACGCACAAGCCATTTGTCTAGGTTTGTATCTCACACACACACCCACGTAGGTGGGGGACGTGCACGAAGAGAAGAGGTGCACGCACGGCGCACATACTCCCGTCTCTTTCCCAACCACACCAACGCGGGTACATGGTGGAGCTCATTTCTGTACGAAAAGGCAGCCCACGTGGTAACTTGACACGTGTACTGGTTGTCCACTAGATGGAGGGAGGATCGTCTACCACGGGTGAACAAACAAATTGTGACTTGACGCGTTATGTTAAAAAAGAGGCAAACAATGTAAGGCCTACCTTAGAGGCAAGGCTCTATACACTGGAGTACTTTTGATGTGTCCCGTCAACTCGCCGAACGAGGAGAAGCTTGCTTAGTACGCCGTCTCCCCCGCCCATGGGCGCAGTGGCTCGCAGGATGAGGTGAAGCTTGCTTACTACGCCTTACGCCCGCTCCCTCTCCCACGCGCGCGGTGGCTCACAGGACGAGGAGAAAATTTTACTAGTACTCCCTCCGTTTACTCCTCGTCCTACTACCTTGGTTAGAGAGATTATCATATTGTTTGGAATATATGTCCTTTAGAAGATCTCAATATGAACTACTAGTACATACTCCAAACACTGATGTATATAGACATATTTTAGAGTGTAGATTCACTCATTTTGCTCCTGAAGGAAATATGCCCTAGAGGCAATAATAAAGTTATTATTTATTTCCTTATATCATGATAAATGTTTATTATTCATGCTAGAATTGTATTAACCGGAAACATGATACATGTGTGAATACATAGACAAACAGAATGTCACTAGTATGCCTCTACTTGACTAGCTCGTTGATCAAAGATGGTTATGTTTCCCAGCCATAAACACAGAGTTGTCATTTGATTAACGGGATCACATCATTAGGAGAATGATGTGATTGACTTGACCCATTCCGTTGGCTTAGCACTTGATCGTTTAGTATGTTGCTATTGCTTTCTTCATGACTTATACATGTTCCTATGACTATGAGATTATGCGACTCCCGTTTACCGGAGGAACACTTTGTGTGCTACCAAACGTCACAACGTAACTGGGTGATTATAAAGGTGCTCTACAGGTGTCACCGAAGGTACTTGTTGGGTTGGCGTATTTCGAGATTAGGATTTATCACTCCGATTGTCGGAGAGGTATCTCTGGGCCCACTCGGTAATGCACATCACTTAAGCCTTGCAAGCATTACAACTAATGAGTTAGTTGCGGGATGATGTATTACGGAACGAGTAAAGAGCCTTGCCGGTAACGAGATTGAACTAGGTATTGAGATACAGACGATCGAATCTCGAGCAAGTAACATACCGATGACAAAGGGAACAACGTATGTTGTTATGCGGTTTGACCGATAAAGATCTTCGTAGAATATGTGGGAGCCAATATGAGCATCCAGGTTCCGCTATTGGTTATTGACCGGAGATGTGTCTCGGTCATGTCTACATAGTTCTCTAACCTGTAGGGTCCGCACGCTTAAAGTTCGATGACGATTATTTTATGAGTTTATGTGTTTTGATGTACCGAAGGTAGTTCGGAGTCCCGGATGTGATCACGGACAAGACGAGGAGTCTCGAAATGGTCGAGACATAAAGATTGATATATTGTACGACTATGTTCGGACACCGGAATGGTTTCGGAGAGTATCAGGCATATATCGAGTGCAGGGGTTACGGAACCCCGGGGAGACTAATGGGCCTATTGGGCCCTAGTGGAGAAGAGGAGGGCGGCCAAGGGCAGCCTTCTTCCCCCCAGTCCGGGTGGACAAGGAGGGGGTGGCGCCTTTCCTTTCCCCTCTCTGTCCTTCCTCTCCTCTCCTACTCCCACATGGAAGGGGAGTCCTACTCACGGTGGGAGTAGGACTCCTCATGGGGCACGCCAAGGGTGGCCGGCCCCCTCCCCCTCCTCCACTCCTTTATATACGGGGAGGGAGGCACCCCTTGAAGACATAACAATTGATCCCTTGGATCTCTTAGCCGTGTGGGGTGCCCCCCTCCACCATAATCCACCTCGATAATATTGTAGCGGTGCTTAGGCGAAGCCCTGTGTCGGTAGAACATCATCATCGTCACCATGCTGTCGTGCTGATGGAACTCTCCCTCAAAGCTCGGCTGGATCGGAGTTCGAGGGACGTCATCGAGTTGAACGTGTGCTGAACTCGGAGGTGTCGTGCGTTCGGTACTTGGTCGGTCGGATCGTGAAGATGTACGACTACGTCAACCGCGTTGTGCTAACGCTTCCGCTTTTGGTCTGCGAGGGTACGTGGACACACTCTCCCCTCTTGTTGCTATGCATCACCATGATCTTGCGTGTGCGTAGGATTTTTTTTTTTGAAATCACTACGTTTCCCAACAGCTCCTTATGTAGTCCATATTGAAACGGACGTAATAGTACGCACTCTCCCTCGCCCCTCGACCCTCGCCACATTGTGGACATGCAGAAATTCATTCGGTCTCATATAGCCAGAACGATATATACTGCAGTACCATTATTGCTCGACTTCCCGAAGAGGCGAAGAGCCAATCGCAAGGTTAATAGTTTGGAGATGCCAAGCGCAAGGTTTATAGGAGAACGAGTAGTAGGTGCCGCGTCATTTATAAATAAAGTTTTTTCTTGATGGCACGTCATAATATAAATAGGTTCATATGGAGAGAAAAGGAAACCGCTCCACTATATACATAGGCAGGACGAGCCTACACGGTTGCTTGCTGGGGTTGCTCTCTTCAGTTTTCACACTCTCTCACGCAAAACCATTGTGGCCACATCTCTAACATCCCGGCGGATCACGTCCGCCGGGGGAAGGGGTGGATGCTTAGTGTAGATGCGGTCACCGTCCCCGACGACGAAAACCCACTGTCGGCACGTCCCGATCAGAGGTCCCCGCCATTCTCTCTCACAAAGCCGGTGAGGTTGCCTTCGTCCATTGCTCACTGCCGCGACGTGGGTAGTTGCCTCAGTCCTCCGCCCTCCTCTATGTTGAGCTACGTCCCGACATCCCTCAGGTACAACTCCCTTTATAGCCGGCTTGCACCACTACTCCAGCTGCCCACATCACTCCATGTGGATATTTCTCTACTTCTTTCCCCCGCACATACCTCTACATGCTTCTACGTACTGTATTTGTGATGAGTTTATGTCTCATCAACTAGTCCCAGTAATATTATTCTAATCACGCTTCTTCAATTTCTTTGCCACAGGGATGCTCATCTCGATTTTGGTGAAACTGCACAAAATGATCCGATGGTCAAAGGGTTGCAAACTTCATTTCTTAGGAAGCGCCGATGTTGCCAGCAAATTAAAGCCTGGTTAGGGTTTACGGTTCAAGGGCTAGGGACTGCATGGATCGTTTTTTCTTTAGCTGTCTCTGTTTCAACGGCTAGGGATTGCATGAGTAGTAGTAGTACTATACGCCTTACGCCCGCTCCCTCCCCACGCGCGCGGTGGATCGCAGGACGAGGAGAAAATTTTACTACTCCCTCCGTTTACTCCTCGTCCCTACTACCTTGGTTAGAGAGATTATCATATTGTTTGGAATATATATGTCTTTTAGTAGATTTCAATATGAACTACTAGTACATACTCCAAACACTGATGTATATAGACGTATTTTAGAGTGTAGATTCACTCATTTTGCTCCGTATGTAGCATACAGTTGAGAAACTTATTTTGGAACGGAGGGAGTACATATTTGCTATGATCTGTCAATCATTGAGATGCAATAGCATGCATGTTAGTCTCCTTTGTATTTGATGAAATATTGCAATGGGCAACCTTGGGCGAAGATACATGTAATGTGTGGAAGCTTCATAGCATTATACTATCTCATTGATAAATTACAAAGACGTACTATACAAGTAGTACTATGTAAAGAGTTAGGTGTCGCACGGTGTCCAAAAAATATGGTGATAGTGTGAGGTGGGCCATGTAATCACTGAGCCTGCGTGTTTTCACTGCTCTTGCACTCCTCCGCCATAAGAATGGAGAAAATTGTAATCTAGTAGTACCTCCTTTTGCCGAAAGTGTGGGACATCCAGCAGTCCTACCACCTTAGTAATAATGACCAATGAGCCATCAAATCACATAGACCCAACAGTAAGTTGGACGGACGAAGCAACCATCACTCTTGAATCCGCTTCTCCCTTCAGCGCAGGCGCCCGTGAGAGGTCGCGTCCACTCTGCTCGGGCATGAATTCGGCACCGATTCTTTGGAGCGGCGCTGACCGTTTCGGGCAGGAAGCGCGCGCGGGCGATGGAGGGGCTTTGGGTGGGCCGGGCTGGTCAGGAGCGGGCGTGGTAGCTGTCCGCCTGTCCCTACCGGACGCCCGGAAATGAGAGGATGCACCGCCTCTCGCGGCTAAAATCGTACACTACACACCATCTCTTTGTAGGAGTAGGTCGGTCTGTCGCTCTCTCTAACACACACATGCTGTTAAACACACACACACACACACAGGTTCATAGAATAGGAAAATCGTGCGAGTGCGAAGCCACAGGAAGTGAGATACAAATGGAGTATGTGCAAGAAGAGAAGAGGCATCTCTTAGTTGTTTGGATTGATTGTTGCATTTAGAGACAGAAATCAGGGCTTTGATTGGAGGAATGACCGGTCAAGTTTCTCCTTCTCCTCCAATCTTCTTGCACCTTGGTCCCGTTGCACCTTATAACGTGACTTATTACACCTAGACAGAGGGAGTCGTACGAGATACGGTGGCACACTAACTTAGGCCGAATACAAGTGCCCAAAATTGTGTGCATGTTATAATAAGGATTCACTTAAAATAGTACGTGAGCGAACAGAGGGATCAATTGGACAGTGTTCCCGAGCAGTAGCGAGATGCGTGAGGTAAGATACACCGCTGGCGCTTTTAATTTTTCTTATTAATTTTTTTGTTTCACCCTCTGATGGTGGGACCCAACGTACTACGTGGAGAGAGGTAAGGTGACTAAGGCTGCATTATTTATGCACCACTGTGGATAGTCTTACCACCAAAGCCACATGACACGATTATGATTTAAATCCCAATGACTCCCACACACAAAAAAACACGGCATTCTTGTCACACGAATGCATGAATGTATAAAAGGTTATTTTCCTCTCGTTGAACGTAACGGGAGGGTTGTGTAGCTGGTTAGCCTGTTGCTCATTAAACTTGAGGTCTCGGGTTCGATAACTACACTTGAGCATAATTCGTGCCAGGAGGATTCTTTGACTGGTCAAAATGGATGGATACGGAGCTATACGATCTCGTAGTGACCATATAATCACCTCATCACGTATAAGCTGCAGCCTCGGCGCTTGTTTTCTAGGGTTTGCACTCTTCACACTCTCTCCAGTATATATATACACGTTGGAGCCTCAGCGCTTGTACTTGCTCTCTTCACACTCTCTCACCCTCTCCAGATATAAACAAGACTTCGTTGGCCTCTCTCTTTCCCCTCATTGCTGGTCTGCTTGTAGTTGCTCTCTTCACACTCTCTCACCCTCTCCAGATCTAAACAAGACTTTGTTGGCCTCTCTCTCTCTCTCCCGTCACTACTAGTCAAAGAGCCGTCCGCCGGGAAGGGAAGGAGGCTTAACACTGTCACCGTCGGCAAGGGAGGGAATCCACTACCGGCGCAGCTGTTCACTTTCACCCAGCGGCGGCGCGGGAGGGCCTCCGACCCCTTCTTCTTTGCCGTCGTACATAGTGTGGGTCGAACGGCCTCCGGTCGCCCACCGAACCACACCCCAAGAACCTTAAGGTATAATTTACTTATTCCACATGCATTGCTCTAGCTGCATGTGGGCTTTTTCCGCTTTTCGAATCTAGGTGTTGGATCAAACAGGAAAGTAGTGGGGAAAGTTGTATACCATGAATCTAGGGGCGTGGTTCAAAGAGGAAAGGAATGGGGGAAAGTAGTGGGAAAAGTTGTATAGCATGAATCTAGGACGTGGTTCAAAAAGGAAAGGAAGGGAAAGTAGTGGGGAAAGTTGTATCGCATGAATCTAAGACGTGGTTCAAAGAGGACAGGAATGGTGGAAAGTAGTGGGGAAAGTTGTATAGCATAAATCTAGGACGTAGTTCACAGAGGAAAGGAAGTGGTGAAAGTACTAGTACAGACTGGCTATCCAGCACCTACGTTGGTCGAAAAGGGAAAACAATGACAAACGCAGTACACACATCTGTAACGAACTGATCTTTTGTTTTGGGGGACAAGGCTGTAGAGTTTGAGCAGGACTAGATTTGCTGCGCTCACATAGGGAAAGGTGTCTAAAGATGACAAAACTGGGACCAACACAAATATGCTCCTTGGTTGTTTGTTCTTTGTTGCAACAGACTGTGCATCACCCCAATACATCGGTAGATGCACATGGTGCTGGTGCGTCCACTATCCCGTGCAACTCTTTAGCTATTGTTAATCTAAGGCCCTGTATGGTTAAAAACTCCCTAGTCCCTACCTGCTTGGTTCCAGGGACTAAACATGGACTAGAGGTTATTAAATGACATGCTAAAAGACCATGTCACCCCTAGTAGTGAACTAATAGAGACAAGGTGTGATGCGTGGCAGGGGCAACTGTTGGAAAAAGTCCCAAAAAGACTCCCTCGGGGTCTTCTTTCTTTAGTCCCTAATGCCCACTTTTAGTCCCTGAAAGTCCGTCCTGTTTGGTTTAGATGGGACTGACACGGAGTTTTTTTAGTCCCTCCACCAAAATGTCCCTGTAAACAAACACCCTCTAATAATGCCGCCGGAAAATTGATGCTATGCCATAGTTAAAAGCAAATTACATGTTTAACGAATTTTATTGTTAATATAATCTCTCTGTTAATATTAATCAATGCCACCGTTTGAGAAATGCTATTGTCCTGCTTTCTTTCCCATATAGATAAGGTAGATGCTTCTTTTTGTTGGCTTCTGTGTCATCCACCGTTATTGACCACTAGTTGTTTCCTTTGCACCTCTGTGTAAACAGGGTTATCTACTTCACCTCGTTGCCATTGTGACCTTTTGTTGCACTGCACAAAATACTTTTGTTTTAAGAGTGTTTTGTGCAGTTCAACCAAAATGTCACACCGACAACATTGCTTGATTGCTTGATCTTAGTGGAACTGCACGAGAGGAGATCTTACTTCCTATCCGTGTTGGCAAATTTGGTTCAGATCTTCTTCTTGTGAGTTGTTTGAATTCCGCGTCATGAGAGGTCAGTACTAGCCTTCTTTCACATGATTCTGCAGTGTGCTTTCATATGTTGTGCTACTTGTACGGAAATGTTGCTTGATTTTAGTGAACCGAACAAATGGAGACAAGAGTTCCAATCTGTATGTGCACCGTAATATTCCATTGAGGTAAGATAAGGATATTTCACAACTGTTGGCCTGTATTTTGCCACTTTCATCAGAAAATTAATGTCATTGTTTAGTGCTATACTTGTGCAACCTAATTGACATGCCAAATCTTACATTGAAGGCGAAGCTTGTATGTAATTGAACCAAGTGATGAAGGGGAAGAACAAGCAGAAGAAAAACAAAAATCAACTCCTGGTGCTGTAATGAAGCACTGGAACTGTGATGACACAAGTAATGATATAGTTTTGCATCTTAATTTATTGCTATGGCTGGAACGAGCAATTGTTTTGCCATTGATTTGATGCCACTCTTAATGTAATACGTAATTATCTCTACTTGTGCAAACAGGGAACTTCTTTGAAGATACCATATATTTTAGTGGAATTGCACAAGAAGATGTTGTAAACATTAATCTAATTGAGGAGTATATAGTAAGAATGGCCACCACAGTAGATAGCAACAGATGGTTCCGGAGAAGTGCTTCATTCGTATGCTCTACACAATAAGCCTCCTGACAAAGGTTGGTACTCGCCCACTGATTTCATCCATATGATTGAGCTTTGTCATATCTATTGGTGTTGTGCTACTGTTTAGATGCTGTCACCAAAAAGTGGTATTGTCCTTGAGAAGTGCTTCATCTGTGATGTTTTAAATATTTCCTTTCCTTTTTTTTGAGCAAACAGGGATGCTAGCATTTAGTTATCCTCTTGTCTTTGCACAACAGGATCATCCTCCTCTGAAGAAGAATATGGAGTACGTGAAGTGACTAGTTCCGATTATGCCAGGATGAAGAAGCCCTGTCTATCTTCTCATCAGAAGGAGCAGTTGAAGGATGGTTACATTACCCCCCACAAGAAGACCAAACTAACTTCAGCTCAGAAGGACTGACAAACCTCCATTTTCTTGTTGTGATGCGCGAGTACAATGTTGTTCTAGGATTCTTTCCGGTGAGTTCCATTTTTGTAAAAGTGTGCTCTACATGGACCATGTAGGTGTCTGTTTAAGCTGTCAATTCATAGTACATTTTGCTTTATACTAATCACGTTTTTTGTATTTGTGCAAACAGGGGTGCTCAGCTTGATTTCAATGGGAACTGCACAAAATGTTCATGAATACATCGAATCATTCATTTCCACCACAAGAAAGGAGGTGCCGATAAGTTCAAGGCGTTGCAACATATAAAGGCGAAATCATACAAGCTACGCACGAATTTGGTTGATTTTGGTGGAACTACACAAAAAGAATAGCTGGTTTATTTAGCACGAGGTGCCATGTCAATGTCCGAACTGATGGCAAACCCTGCCCATTCCACAATCATAGGCATTTGATATTTTGGAATGGGAAAACCTTGTCAAATTTTGCTCATTGATTTTAGCAAGAAGACATGCGTTTGATATTTTGAATGGGGCGCCCTTTCTTTGTCGTGAGCGTCGATCCATTTTTCTTTATTCTTTAGTTGTGAAGTAAATATTGGCTCTGACATGTGAATCTCTGAGATGCATAATCATCGATTGTTTTGAATGTTCACTATGACATGTGAATCGCTGTGATTGCAATGTACAGAACGCTAAAAAGCTGCTCAAACTCTTTGTACTCCTTCTGTTCCTTTTTACTTCGCACATTGTCCGGTAGCATACAACTTAAGTGCTCAAGTTCTCTAGAAAATGACTGTATCTTATGAGCTTGCTCAACCATGGAGCGCTCTTCAATCAGCCTGTAATCATAGAATTGCTCCATGATGTACAACTCAGTACCAGCAACCGGAGGGTAGCTGCGGTGGCCTTACTTGGACCCGAGCGGCGGCGACCTACCGTGTTCTACTCTTCCTTGTATTCTGTGTGTCGCGGCCTCGTTGGCAGTGGGCGGGGCCTCAGCGGAGCCGGCGATGTCCTCTGTCTCGTTGCCGGCGGGCGGCGCCTCGGCGGAGCAGGGGAAAATCCCCCCCCCCTCGTTGCCGGCAGGGTGGGGCCTCGGTGGAGCCGGCGGTGTCCTCTACCTCGTTGTTGGCGCCGCGGGGCCTCGGTGGAGTGATACGTCTCCAATGTCTCTATAATTTTTGATTGCTCCATGCTACTTTATCTACTGTTTTGGACTATATTGGGCTTTATTTTCCACTTTTATATTATTTTTGGGACTAACCTATTAACCGGACGCCCAGCCCAGAATTGCTGGTTTTTTTTACCTATTTCAGTGTTTCGAAGAAACGGAATATCAAACGGAGTCCAAACGGAATGAAACCTTCGGGAACGTGATTTTCTCACGAGCGTGATCCGGAGACTTGGACCCTCGCCAAGGAACAACGGAGGCGGTCACGAGGGTGGGGGCGCGATCGTCTCCGTCGTATCTACTTTTCAAACACTTTTGCCCTTGTTCGGACTCTAACTTGTATGATTTGAATGGAACTAACCGGATGGACGCTGTTTTCAGCAGAATTGCCATGGTGTTGTTTTATGTGCAGAAAACATAAGTTCTCGGAATGACCTGAAACTCCACGGAATATCTTAGAATAAATAATAAAAAATCCTCTCCAAAGATGAAGACCAGGGGGCCCACACCCTGCTCACGAGGGTGGGGGGTGCGCCCCTCCCCCATGGGCGCGCCCCCTACCTCATGGGCCCCCTGGATGCCCTCCGACGCCAACTCCAACTCCATATATTGGCTTTCAGGGAGAAAAAAATCAGAGAGAAAGTTTCATCGCGTTTTACGATACGGAGCCTCCGCCAAGCCCTAATCTCTCTCGGGAGGGCTGATCTGGAGTCCGTTCGGGGCTCCGGAGAGGGGGATTCGTCACTGTCGTCATCATCAACCATCCTCCATCACCAATTTCATGATGCTCACCGCCGTGCGTGAGTAATTGCATCGTAGGCTTGCTGGACGGTGATGGGTTGGATGAGATTTATCATGTAATCGAGTTAGTTTTGTTAGGGTTTGATCCCTAGTATCCATTATGTTCTAAGATTGATGTTGCTATGACTTTGCTATGCTTAATGCTTGTCACTAGGGCCCGAGTGCCATGATTTCAGATCTGAACCTATTATGTTTTCATGAATATATGTGTGTTCTTGATCCTATCTTGCAAGTCTATAGTCACCTATTATGTGTTATGATCCGACAACCCAAGTGACAATAATCGGGATACTTCTCGGTGATGACCATAGTTTGAGGAGTTCATGTATTCACTATGTGCTAATGCTTTGTTCGGTTCTCTATTAAAAGGAGGCCTTAATATCCCTTAGTTTCCAATAGGACCCGCTGCCACGGGAGGTAGGACAAAAGATGTCATGCAAGTTCTTTTCCATAAGCACGTATGACTATTTACTAATACATGCCTACATTACATTGATGAACTGGAGCTAGTTCATGTCACCCTATGTTATGACTGTTACATGATGAACCACATCCGGCATAATTATCCATCACTGATCCGGTGCCTACGAGTTTTCCATATTCTGGTTTACGCTTATTTACTTTTCCATTGCTACTGTCACAATCACTACAAAAATACCAAAAACATTACTTTTGCTGTCTTTACTTTGTTACCGTTACCACCACTATCATATTACTTTGCTACTATGTAGCGACCCGACCCAAAATCGGTCAAGTCTCTGTGTCTGTACCATCCCAAGATCATGCTGGCACACACAGTACATTGATGAAATAATCAAAGTTCAATCACACCTAAATTTATTACGATTCTCATATCGAGTCTTTATTACAATAGAATAAATTGGCGAAGGCCAACTCATGAAAATAAACTAAGTAAAGCTGCGGAAGCGTAGAAGAATAGCGAGTCCATCCGACTCAAAGGGCAATCGCCGAGCGCGAGCGTAGCCTCACTCTGATCGGAATACTCCTCTGCAACATAAGGCGTTGCAGCCGTGTAGGTCAGTATTTTGAATATCTTGGCAAGTCATGAAGAGAGAATAACAATAAAATTACTAACACTATATGCAATTTGGCTGTGGGGCTCTAAGTTTCATCATTTTGCGAAAAGCCGTTTTTCCCTACAACAGTGGACTTGATTGCAAATTCTACAAAATTGTTGGTAGTTATTGAGATGGTTCCGCCAACCAATGTCTCATTCCCAATTATTAAATAATAACCCCCTCAATTAATTTATTAATTTCAATGTTGAGATTTCCGAATACTTCCAAGTTCCAGAGGCTCAAATTGTCCGTAACCGGGGACACGGCTAATCGATTAGATCTTTTCTCTGCAGAGGTTTGTGCACTTTACCCGCAAGAATCGTTCCTCCTTTTAAGCCTTCGCACTTCATGGTGTTTGAAGGCGGGATGAGCAAACAGGGTCTTAGAAGAGTTCTTCGCCACTTGCGGTACCCATCCAATCCTACCATTCTTCTACATCTCGTAGCACCGTCGGCCAGACTCACAACTAGGGTTGACCAAGCGAGCCCATAATGGCTTGCGGCTGCACAGTAATCTTCCGTCAATGGGGTATCCATCCTTCTCTTCGTGGCTGGGTGAAGCTTTCCATAAGATGTCATGGCGCTTCTCCATGCATCCCGCCAACCACTGGGTTCTCCAGGTGCCCGTCAACCGCCCTCCACCCAATGAGTGAATTTTGAAGTCCATCTTGATCTTGAAGTCATGGGGTTGTCATCATCTTGACTCTCACATCTCCCTTATGATTCACTCAACCAATCCCGTCTACGAGCATAGCAAAATAAACTACTTCGTCCCGGGCAATGGTAACAAGGGGAATTGGGTTCATCCTACCCCATGATACTACTCAAGAACATAACTTCAAATTCACCTACTACATGCATGGTGGGAAGGTATAATTCTAATGCAATAAAATCATAGGTATAGTAAAAGAAAATATGATCAATGACTTGCCTTGCTGACGATCTTCGAAAGCTAGGGACTCGTGGTAGCAAGCTTCGCACTCCGGAAATTCTACCGAGGCAAACAACAATCATAATAAGCATACAACATATGATCACTTAACATAATGGCATGCTAACATAACACACAAAGCAATGGAACCAAAACCCAAAGAAAGTTCGAAAAAAATCCAAATCAATGCTTTTGCCACATCAAACAACAACCATGAAATAGTTTTACACAACAAAATTTTTCTTAACAGAACCTAAGCATGGGTTTATGCTACCTAACAGAAAAAGAATTCATCATGCAACTAGGAGCAAAAAGAATCACATTAAAATCTATTATAGAACTCCTATTATGCCTAAAACATTCCTAGCAAGAAAAATAAAATAAAAGTTTTATTTATTGCAAATAAAAGTTCCTGATCTAAAGTTACAGAAACTAACCTAGAATAAACTATCACATAGGAAAAATAAAATTATTTGCTAATTAAAACAATAGGAAAACAGTAGCTAGTTAAATAAATAGGAATAGCATGATTCTGATTAAAACTATTTTTTATTAAATCTAAAATGCCCAAATAAATACCTATGGTTAGGTAAGGTCAAAACAAAGTTGTGACAAAAGAATCACTAAAAGATAATATTCCTAACTCATTTTATAGCAGGATTACTATTCTGTCTAAATCTAAAATAAAACAATTTTAAATAATTTTAACATGACTAATTATATTTTCTACAGAAACTACAATAAATTTGCAAACCAAGAAAAAAAGAATCACTTAAAAATATTAAGTAGATTAAAAGATATGAATTTTACAAAACTGAAACTATTCTGTTAAAAACAGAAACGAAAAATATTAACTAAAAGAAAAACTGGCTAATGGGCCTATCTAACGCTTCGGGCGTTAAATAACTATAATACACATGCAGAATAAAACCGAGTCGGGTCGGTCAAATAAAAACCCTAACTAAACCGTAACTAGACCGGCTTTTATTAAAAAAACGTACCCCTTCGGGATCTAATCTAGACCCTACGTCTAGATCGGACGGTGGGGAAGATTCCGGCGACGTACCGCGGGGTCGACGGCTCGGGCGGCTCGGGCGGCGACGGTGCGGTGGTATCCGGTGGTCGGGGGAGTCGGCGGAGGTCTCCGGCGGGTGCGGCGGAGCAAGGGGATCTCGGGGGTGGTGTCGGGCGAGCTCGAGGGGTGCTCGAGGGTTGAGGCAGGCAATGGCGGCGGCGGCGGTGGACTCGTGAGCGATTCTGGGCGGCGGCGAGGGCTCGGGCGAGAGGCGAGGCGGCGGAACAGGCGAGGAGGGGGTATATAGGGGCACCGGCTTGGAGGAGGGGTAGATCGGGCGAGAGGATCTCGGAGGATCCCGGGTTCGTCGGGATTCGTGAGCGGCGTGGGGTTGACTTAGGCGAGGGAAGAAGGAGAGGGGGCCGGGTGTCGGTGAGAGGAGAGGGGCGCGTCGGGTCGGGTGACCGGTGTGGAGGGTTTTCGGGCGAGGGGGCTCGGCTGGGCCGGCTCAGGCGCTGGCTGGGCAGCTACTGGTGGGCTTGGCGTGGCTGGTCATTTGGGCAACCGGTATTGGCTGGGCAGTGGTTCGGCTGGGCGCTGGGTCCTTTTCCATTTTTTTGAATATTTAGAGAGAGAAAATATATAAATATAAATATTTTATATAGGACATATATATATCAAAATGATCGGGAAAATTCCTATAATTTGAACATTTTCCAGGGCAAAATTCAAACTTTATAAAAATCATTTTCTAAAATTCCAAATAAAACTCAAATTTGAATTCAAACTTTTGGCAATGTTTTCTTCGACATTTTGGAGTGTCATGTTTACTCCTCTCATACTTTGTCTCAAGTATTTGTCAGGCATTGGTTTGAAATAAATTTCAACTGCCAAACTTTGAATTCAAATTCCAACAACTCCAAAACTTCTGAAACTTCAAATGCCACTCAAATTCAAACAATATGCATAGATGCTTAGCTATAATTGTAAAACATTCCAAATAGGAAATTTGGGATGTTACAAACCTACCACCTTAAGATGAATCTCGCCCTCGAGATTGGGTTAACTAACAAATAGGTGCGCGTGGTCTCGGCGGAGGTCTTCTTCTCGCTCCCGGTGGCTTCCTCCTCGGAGTGATGACTCCACACACCTTGCAAAACTTGATGATCTTGCTGCGGGTGACTCTGTTCGCAGTCTCGAGAATTCGGACGAGTTTCTCCTTATAAGTCAGATCACTTTGTCGAGCTGTATGGCCTCTAGGGCCTTGTGTCTCTCAACGGAATATCGGCCATGTCGGCGTGGCATTTCTTCACCGTGAAACATGGAAGACATCATGAACTCGGACAATCCTTCCGCAATTCCAACTTGTAAGCAACTTCTCCACGACGTTCGAGGATTTTGTAGGGGCCAATGAATCGGGTGCTAACTTTCCTTTAACACGAACCTCTTGATTCCACGGTGGGGACACACGAAGATATGCACGGTCTCCCGCTTCGTAAGTTACTTCCTTGCGTTCTTGTCGGCATAACTCTTCCATCTCGATGAGCTACCTTGAGTCTATCTCGAATCAGTTTGACTTTCTCTTCGGAATCTCTGATAAGATCGGAACCGAAAAGCGTTCGATCTCCAACACCATCCCACAACAATGGTGTTCTGCACCTCCTTCCGTATAGAGCTTCGAAAGGGGCCATCTTCAGACTGGTTTGATAACTGTTGTTGTAGGAGAACTCTGCGTATGGTAAATTATCATCCCAGCTAGACCCATAGTCTAGCACACAAGCTCTCAACATGTCCTCCAGGATCTGGTTGACTCTCTCGGTCATCCATCATCTCACGGATGAAAAGCTGTCTTGAACTCCAGCCTCGTACCCAAAGTTTCATGCAACCGATTCCAAAACTTTGAGGTAAATTGTGTTCCTCTATCGACACGATACTCCTCGGAACTCCATGCGCACATAAGATCCTGGTCATGTATATCTTGGCCAACTTAGCGCTGGTATAGGTAGTCTTCACGGGAATGAAGTGAGCTACCTTGGTCAATCGATCAACCACTACCCAGATGGAATCATAACCTGAGCAGGTCTGGGTAATCCCGTGATAAAGTCCATTCCAAGTTTTCCCATTTCCACTCGGGTATCGGCAAAGGTTGAAGTAACCTGCTGGCTTCGATGTTCCGCCTTTACTCGTTGGCATACATCGCATCTCGCTACGTACTCGGCAATATCCTTCTTCATACCGCCCACGAAACTTTCCTTCAAATCCAGATACATCTTGGTATTACAGGTGAATCGAGTACGGTGAATCATGAGCCTCTGAAGGATTAGCTTCCGAGTTCGGGATCATTGGGCACATAAATCGATCCTCGAACCATATAGCTCCGTATTCATCCTTACGAAACCCTTTAGCTTTTCCTTCATTCATCTTTTCTTTATCTCATCAATTTCCTTGTCCGACTTACGGCTTCACGAATTCTTTCGGCCAAAGTGGACTGAACTTCGAGTTGCAACATATCCTCTCGAACTATCTCGATCGGAGATCTCGAGGTCATCGACTAACTCACGGGTAATCCTCCTGCTATAAGAGTATTCACATAACTCTTACGGCTCAAAGCATCTGCTACAACATTAGCCTTTCACGGGTGGTAATGCAATTTCATATCATAGTCCTTGATTAACTCTAGCCATCTCCTCTTCCTGAGGTTCAACTCTTTTTGCGTGAAAATATACTTCAAGCTCTTATGATCTGTGTAAACATCACAGCGGTTTCCGATAAGGAAATGTCTCCAGTCTTGAGTGCATGCACTCTGGCTGCTAACTCCAAATCATGTGTGGCATAATTCATCTCGTGTGTCGTAGCTATGCGGAGGTATAAGCTACAACTTTTCCTTCCTGCATGAGTACTCCTCCGAGTCACCGACGAGAAGCGTCACAATATACTGGTAATCCTTGTGTATGTCCGCAAAATCAATCTTGGGCTGTAACCAAGCGTTTCTTCAATTCCTGAAAACTTCGCTTCACAATCCTCGGTCCAAATGTACTTGGCATCCTTCTTCAACATCTCAGTCATGGGCTTGGCAATCTTGAGAAATTCTCAATGAACCTCCGATAATATCCTGCGAGTCCGAGAAACTGCGGATCTCCTTGACCGAGGTGGCGATTGCCGGTCGGTGGTGATTCAACCTTGGCGGGGTCAATGCTATTCCTTCTCCTGAAATAACATGTCAGGAATCGACTTCCTTCAGCCAAAATTCACATTTGCTGAACTTGGCATACAATCGATGTTCTCGGAGTTTCTCGAACTAGGCGCAAATGTTCCTTATGCTCTTCCTCGCTCTTGGAGAAAATCAGTATATCATCGATGAACACCACGACAAACTTGTCCAGATATTCCATAAATACCTTGTTCATCAAATTCATGAAGTATGCAGGGGCATTAGTCAATCCGAATGACATGACGGTATACTCATATAAACCATACCTGGTGGTGAATGCTGTTTTGGGTATATCCTTTTCACGGATCTTCAACTGATGATACCCTGATCGAAGATCGATCTTGGAGAATACCTTGGCTCCAACTAGCTGATCAAACAGGTCATTAATCATCGGCAGAGGGTACTTGTTCTTGATGGTCACGTCGTTCAACGAGCGATAATCCTAACCATTCTCAAGGTTCCATCCTTCTTCTCTACCAAAAGAACTGGGCCTCCCCAAGGTGATGAGCTTGGCGAATATATCCTTTCTCCAAGAGTTCATTAATTTGATTCTTGATCTCTTTTAAATCGTTCGGGGCATCCGATAGGGTCTCTTGGATATTGGGGCTGTGCCGCAATAACTCAATCAGAAATTCAATGTCCTGTCCGTGGCATTCTGGTAATTCCTCCTAAACACATCGGAAAATCTTGCACTCTGGCACTTCCTCTGAACAACTCCGTGAGGGAATTCCCTGATTCTTCATCGCTACGTTTGGATACATACTTGATCCTCTTACGCTCCGGGGTGGTGAGCAGAATCGACTTCTTGAGCACGATCTATGTTTCCTTCAAACTTCGTCAACCAATCCATGCCTAAGATTACATCCAAGGTCCGGGTTTCCAATACTATGAGTCTGCGGAAATTTATGGTTTCCGATGTTGAGGTTGCATGATAGCCTAAGCCTGCCATCATTTCTCCTCCGTGGGCCGACGTGAAGAGGGCTTCAAAGGGTTTTAGTGGGCAACCGTACTTTTCCACAACTACCCTTGATATGAATGAATCGTTGCATCGAATCAAAGAGTACCAATCTTGGATGTGAATTTAATAAAACTTACCAACCACGATTATCCGGCTGATCATAGACGTCCTCCACGTCAATGTGGTTCACCTGAGCACGTGGAAAAGGGTTGGGCTTCTTTGCTGAGCTTCCATTACCGTTCCCATTCCTCTGCTTGGCCTCCGGGCAGTCGGTGGCATAGTGCCCTATTTTCTGGCACTTGAAACAGGTGATGTGACTCAGATCCTTCTGAGCTGGGGCAGGACGATGCTGGTTGCCATTGTCGTTTCCATTGCCGTTCTTGTTGTCCTGATTGCGGTTGTTCCCATTTCCTCCATGGTTATGTCCTCCATGGTTGTGATGGGTATGCCCTCCCGAGTATGGGGCATAACGGGACTTCTGCTGAGCTCCAGAGTTGTACTTCCCCTGGCCATACTTCCGCTTGCGGCTATCAATCTGCTGTTGCTTGCCTTCAAGTATGGTGGCCTTGTCTACCATCTCCTAGTAGTTGGTGAAGGTAGCCACCATAAGCTGCATTCCCAGCTCGTCATTGAGTCAATCGAGAAACTTTTCCTGCTTTGCGGCATCTGTGGCCAGATCATCCGGGGCATAGCGGGCTAGCTTGCTGAACTCATCCACGCATCTTGCCCAAGCGGTTCCCTGGCGTAAGTTGCGGAACTCACGCTTCTTCGCACTCATGGCTCTAGCTGAAACATGGCGGTGCGGAAAGCTGCTAGAACTGATCCCACGTGATGGTGGCGAGGGATAAGTGGCGGTGTAGTTCTCCCACCAAGAGGCTGCAGGTCCATCAAGTTGATGTGTGGCAAAGCGCACCTTCTCGCCTCTGTGCATCCAGCGGTGGCTAACTCCTTCCGACCTTGCGGAGCCAATCGCCGACCACAATCGGCTCGGTCTTGCTAGAGAACACCGGCGGATTCAGCCTTAGGAATCGGGTCAAGTTGTCAGCAGGGGGTGGTGGCGGTGGATTGTTGTTGTTGTTGTTGTTGTTACGGTTACGAATGAGCATCGCATGAGGGCATTCTGCTGCTGGATCAGTGGGTGAGCTCTGGCGGAAAGTTGAGACGAGGTCACGTCTCGGAGGCATCTGGTGTTTTGGAGTGGATGAGAAAATTAGAATAGAACAAGGGTCTAATGAGAAAATATCACTACCCATATGAATGCACAATCATAATCACACCAATCATTTATTCAATCCACTCAAACATGGTTCAATCTCGATTACAAATTCTCACGACTAATCGAAAATAACGGCCTAACTGATCGACAGAAAAATAAAATAACATGGCGGTCGACTAAATGTCTTCATCAATAATCCTTGCGTCCTCTGGTGCGGTGTCCTCCGATGTGGCGTACTCTGATGCGGCGCCTCCTCTTGCGGCTTTCTTCAGTGGAGCTCCCTTCATAATCCTGATCATTGCTCATGAGAGGTCCGTCATCTCCACTCGGAAAAAGGTCCTCTCCCAAGTCCTTCTTTTCCTCTAATGCGGCAACATTCATCTTCAGGTTGTCGACTCTCTCCATGAAATCCGCGATTTCTTCCTCATGGTCAAGGAAGTCTGCGTGTGCCTTCTCCTCCAGTTCAGTTCACGGAACAACAGCCTCCCCGTGTACCTTGAGTTCTGGCGAGTCCGGATCTCCTGTTTCTGAGGAGACACTCCAAGTCTTGGACATATGAGAGAATGGAGTCGTCCTCTACGGTATGGATGATATCTCCATTCCTAGCTGCGAGAAATCATGGCGAGTCGATGGGTCGAGCTCGGCCTGTACTCTTCTCGGAGATGTCCAAGTGCACGATAAATCGCCATGTCTCTTAGAGGATCCAGTTGAAATCGGTAAACTCAAAGTCAATAGGCTCTGAATGTCCTCCGAAGGTCCTCCACAGGATATGCACCTCAATCCTGTGAGCGGGTATCCATCGGAAGTGCATTGGTAGGCTTCCCGGTGATCGAGGGCGAGCAATCTTCAGCTTCTTCACGATCTGGACCAGCTTTTTGCGAAAGGCATCGTCTCATCTGGTGGCGTAACTCCGTAGCAAAACGGGGTGAACTTCGGCGCCATCTAGAATGTTGAAAATCGGAGAGAAGTCGAAAATGAGCAGGGAGAATTACGGAATGATAAGGACATAAAATAAATAGTCTCTTCCTATGGCTTTCCGATCCTAGGGGTTCGTCCTACGGTCAACGTGTGCTCGATACCATCTCTGTGAGCGACCCGACCCAAAATCGGTCAAGTCTCGTGTCTGCACCATCCCAAGATCATCTTTGGCACACACAAGACATTGATGAAATAATCAAAGTTCAATCACACCTGAATTTATTACGATTCTCATATCGAGTCTTTATTACAATATAATAAATTCGGCCGAAGGCCAACTCATGAGAAATAAACTAAGTAAAGTTGCGGAAGCGTAGAAGAATAGCGAGTCCATCCGACTCCAAAGGGCAATCGCCGAGCGCGGAGACTTGCCTTGCTGACGATCATAGGTATAGTAAAAGAAAATATGATCAATGACTTGCCTTGCTGACGATCTTCGAAAGCTAGGGACTCGTGGTAGCAAGCTTCGCACTCCGGAAATTCTACCGAGGCAAACAACAATCATAATAAGCATACAACATATGATCACTTAACATAATGGCATGCTAACATAACACACAAAGCAATGGAACCAAAACCCAAAGAAAGTTCGAAAAAAATCCAAATCAATGCTTTTGCCACATCAAACAACAACCATGAAATAGTTTTACACAACAAAATTTTTCTTAACAGAACCTAAGCATGGGTTTATGCTACCTAACAGAAAAGAATTCATCATGCAACTAGGAGCAAAAAGAATCACATTAAAATCTATTATAGAACTCCTATTATGCCTAAAACAATTCCTAGCAAGAAAAATAAAAATAAAAGTTTTATTTATTGCAAATAAAAGTTCCTGATCTAAAGTTACAGAAACTAACCTAGAATAAACTATCACATAGGAAAAATAAAATTATTTGCTAATTAAAACAATAGGAAAACAGTAGCTAGTTAAATAAATAGGAATAGCATGATTCTGATTAAAACTATTTTTTATTAAATCTAAAATTCCCAAATAAATACCTACGGTTAGGTAAGGTCGAAACAAAGTTGTGACAAAAGAATCACTAAAAGATAATATTCCTAACTCATTTTATAGCAGGATTACTATTCTGTCTAAATCTAAAATAAAACAATTTTAAATAATTTTAACATGACTAATTATATTTTCTACAGAAACTACAATAAATTTGCAAACCAAGAAAAAAAGAATCACTTAAAAATATTAAGTAGATTAAAAGATATGAATTTTACAAAACTGAAACTATTCTGTTAAAAACAGAAACGAAAAATATTAACTAAAAGAAAAACTGGCTAATGGGCCTATCTAACGCTTCGGGCGTTAAATAACTATAATACGCATGCGGAATAAAACCAAGTCGGGCCGGTCAAATAAAAACCCTAACTAAACCGGAACTAAACCGTAACTAGACCGGCTTTTATTAAAAAAACGTACCCCTTCGGGATCTAATCTAGACCCTACGTCTAGATCGGACGGTGGGGAAGATTCCGGCGACGTACCGCGGGGTCGACGGCGACGGCGGCTCGGGCAGCGACGGTGCGGTGGTCTCCGGTGGTCGGGGGAGTCGGCGGAGGTCTCCGTGGTCTTGGCGGAACAAGGGATCTCGGGGTGGTGTCGAGGCGAGTTCGAGGTGCTCGAGGGTTGGGCGCAGGCAATGGCGCTGGCGGGCGGCGGTGGACTCCGGCGGGCGATTGCGGGCGAAGGCGAGGGTCGGGCGAGAGGGCGAGGGGCGGAACGGGGCGAGGGGAGGGGGTTTATATAGGGGGGCACCCGGCTTGGAGGAGGGGTAGATCGGGCGAGAGGATCTCGGAGGATCCCGGGTTCGTCGGGATTCCGGCGAGCGGCGGCGGGGTTGACTTGGGCGAGGGGAAGAAGGAGAGGTGGGGCCCGGGTGTCGGTGAGAGAGAGAGAGGGGGCGCGTCGGGTCGGGCGACCGGTGCGGAGGGTTTTCGGGCGAGGGGGCTCTGCTGGGCGGCTCGGTGCTGGCTGGGCAGCTTTGGTGGGCTCTTTTGGCCGATCATTGGGCAGACGCTGGCTGGGCCAGGTGGCCTGGCTGGCGCCTGGGTCCTTTTCCATTTTTTTTGAATATTTAGAGAGAGAGAAAAATATATAAATATAAATATTTTATATAGGACATATATATATCAAAATGATCAGGGAAAATTCCTATAATTTGAACATTTTCGAGGCAAAATTCAAACTTTATAAAAAATCATTTTTCTAAAATTCCAAATAAAACTCAAATTTGAATTCAAACTTTTTGGCAATGTTTTCTTCTGACATTTTTGGAGTGTCATGTTTACTCCTCTCATACTTTGTCTCAAGTATTGTCAGGCATTGGTTTGAAATAAATTTCAACTGCCAAACTTTGAATTCAAATTCCAACAACTCCAAAACTTCTGAAACTTCAAATGCCACTCAAATTCAAACAATATGCATAGATGCTTAGCTATAATTGTAAAACATTCCAAATAGGAAATTTAGGATGTTACATACTAAACACTTTGCTGCATATATTAAGTTTCCAGGTGTGGTTGAATTGACAACTCAGCTGCTAATAATTGAGAATGTTCTTTGGCTCCCCTTGTGTCGAATCAACAAATTTGGGTTGAATACTCTACCCTCGAAAACTATTGCGATCCCCTATACTTGTGGGTTATCAAGACCTTTTTCTGGCGTTGTTGCCGGGGAGCATAGCTCTATTCTTTGAGTCACTTGGGATTTATATCTGCTGGACACTATGAAGAACTTGAAAGACGCTAAGACAACAATTTATCCCTCAACTACGAGGGGAGGTAAGGAACTGCCATCTAGCTCTGCACTTGATTCACCTTCTGTTATGAGTAAGCTAGCGACACCTAAACCTGCTACTGCTATGAATTCTGATATGTCACATGTTATTGATGATGCCACTTCTACTATGCATGATATTTATGATGAAACTACTTCTATGCTTGATACTACTGTGCCCCTTGGTGAATTTCTAGATGAACAAATTTCTAGGTCTAGAGAAAGAGAAATTATTGAAACTGAACACGATGATATTAGTAATGATGAAAATAGGCCTGCTATTCCTGAGGGTTACCTTTTTAATGCTGAATCTACTGAAGCTATTCTTGCTTGCCAGGATAGTCGTGAACGTAATAGGTTGCTAGTTAAATGGAGTAAAGAATCTTTTAGAGGTAGGATGAGACCCGACCCTGCTTTTGCTACTTCACCTATCTGTGTTCCTGATCAGGATTATTATGATTTTTCTGTTGATCCACATATAATTACTTTGGTTGAATCTGATCCTTTTTATGGCTATGAATCTGAAAGTGTTGTGGCACATCTTCGTAAGTTAGATGATACAGCTGCCCTGTTTACTAATAATGATAGATCGTGCTACCTTTATTTACTCAAAATATTTCTGTTCTCATTAAAGGGTGATGCTAAGATATGGTTTAATTCTCTTGATCCTGGTTGTGTGCAAAGTCCCCAGGATATGGTTTATTACTTCTCTGCTAAATATTTCCCTGCTCATAAGAAACAAGCTGCTTTGAGGGATATATATAATTTTGTGCAAATTGAAGAAGAGAGTCTCCCACAAGCTTGGGGAGGCTTCTCAACTATAATGCTTTGCCCGACCATCTTCTTAAGAAACCTTAAATACTTGATATCTTTTATAATGGACTAACGATGCTTCGAGATTACGGATAGTTGTGCTGGTTCTCTTTTAGGAAAGAACACGGATGAAGCTGAAATTTTATTGAATAACATGTTGACAAATGAAAACAATTGGGCACCTCCCCGAGCCAACTCCCGAGCCAATTACTGAGCCTATTCCTAAACCAACTCCAAAGAAGAGAGGTGTTCTATTTCTCAGTCTCGAAGATATGCAAGAGGCAAAGAAATCTATGAAAGAAAAAGGTATTAAAGCTAAAGATGTTAAGAATTTACCTCCTATTGAAGAAATACATGGTCTTAATTTATCGCCTGTTGAAGAAGTGTATGATCTCAATTACTTATTTACTGAAGAACCTCCAGATATCCCAACACAGGTAGTAAAGGTAAATTCTCTCTATAGATATGATAAAACTAAAGTCCCTCCTACTAAAATTGCTAGTCAGTGCTTGGATGAGTTTGATGACTTTATGTTTAAGCAAGATGACTTTAATGCTTATTTTGGTAGACAATTAAAACAAAATACCTTTATGATTAAACGCTTGAGTGATTATGTCGGATTTCGGGTTCCGGCAGACCCTTGAGGTTCGAACACTAGGGTGCGCGCGGAGATCTCACCCTCTACCTACCTGCACCCCGCCGCCTCGCTAGGATCTAAACTACGAAAGGAACAACACAAGAGACACAAGGTTTATACTGGTTCGGGCCACCATTGTGGTGTAATACCCTACTCTAGTTTGCGGTGTGGTGGATTGCCTCTTGGGCTGATGGTGATGAACAATACAAGGAAGAACAGCCTCACGAGGGTCTGTTCTTGGCCGGGGCGATGAACTGCTTGGAGGAGTTCAGTCGCTCTCTCTTTCTCTCTCCCTCTAGATTGCTTCGCCTCTAGCTCTGTCTATTCAAGATGCCGCTGCCTCTACCCTGTGGGAGGCTAGTCCTATTTATAGGCGAAGGCCCTGGGCCTCTTCCCCAAATATTGAGCAGGAAGGGCGCCAACAATTGGCCATTTTGAAGGGGAACATCTGGTACACTTATCCTGACTAAAGTTGGTCCTCGCCTGTCAAAGGCTCTGGTGGTGACGCCGGCTTGGGCTCCACAATGACTTCCTTCCTGCCGTTGGGCTGGTCTTGGTCCTGTTGCACCGAAATGGACGCCTTTGCTAGATGCTCTCGCCTGCGCTTGCTCCCTTTGCACCAAAGAGGAAAGGAGGACACTGAGCGGGCTGGCGCCCGCCTGGCGCCCTTGGTCATCATGGCTTGCGTCATGGGCACCTCATGAGGTACCCCGCCTTGATCTCTCAGCCTCCTCGCGAGCCAGCCTGAGGCCGTGCCTGAGGAAGCTCCCTGTCGTCCGCCCCTCGAGGCTTGGCCCCTCGCGAGGGTCTTGAGCTTGTGTTGATGAAGATGGGCCGTGATGGGCTCCCTTTGGAGCCACGCCGCAGGCCGCAGGCAGGCAAGTCTGGGGACCCGCGTTCCCAGAACGCCGACAGTAGCCCCCGGGCCCAAGGCGCGCCCGAGCTTGGCCGAGCAGAGAGGCGAAGGGGCAAGTGCGAAGCGCTGCGGGCCCTAACAGCCTGCGGCCTTGGGCGCCGCGTGGTGGTTGATTGGACGTGGGCGGCACTATCCCCCCACGCCTCCTTATTTTGTGCCATGCTAGGCGGACTCGTAGTCGTACACAACCGCTCCCCTTTTCGCTGCTCGACCGTCCCCCGCTCTTCCTCCTCTCGAACTCCAGCTTCTGCTCCCAATCCAATCTCGAACCTTCCCCCCCCCCCTTCCATTGCCATGCTCCGACGAAGAAGGGAAGAGGGAAGAAGCCCATGCCTCCGCCTCGCTCGCCGTCGGCGGCGGCCCCCGCCGTCGATCAGTCAATCATACTCAATCGAGAGGGCCTGGGCAAGGTCAGCTCGGCTTTGGCCACCATCTTCAACGAATGCGGGCGGACGACGGCCTGGCCCGCAGTACACTTCTCCATCGACAGGATAATCACTGAGGTCCGGTAATTTGCCGACGCCCTGTGGGCGGGGCTGGTTCCCCCCTTTTCCGATTTCTTCAATGTTGTGCTCTCCCACTATCAGATCCATATGATGCACTTGGGTCCAGAATCCATCACTCTTCGTGCGGTCTTCGCCTTTGTTTGCGAGGCGATGATGGGCATCCTTCCCTCAGTTGCCTTGCTACGCCACTTCTTCTCTCTGCGCCTTGTTGACCCCACCCAATGTTCGGGGTGTGTGAGCTTCATTGCCACATCTGAAACAGCGGCTTCAGGATTGACTTCAGCCTTCCTCCTTGCCGCTTTGGGTTCTGCGGCGGTGGTATGCGTGGGCGTGGGGTGCCCAGCCCCTGCTGTCGGAGCCATCTTCGCCTGCTGTCCCCAATTCAGGCTGGGGCCAGGAGACGCTCACGAGTTCCCGGCTTGTCTTCGTCTGGCGCCGTTTTGCGTTCTTGAGGGAGCTCGGTGTGACGGCGCCCAAGTTAGTGAAGGAGTTCCTGCTATGCCATGTTGCCCCTCTCCAACGTCACTCTCGCCGGATGTGAGCCTTCAGCGGGCGTGAAGACCGTATGAGGCTCCAGGAAGAGGACATGACGCCTGAAGCGCCGAGGAAGGTGCTCTTGGTCTTGATCGGGGACCCCACCCCTCGCAAACATCCGGCACGGGGCCTTGTTGTACCTCTGCCCGGCGAGGCGACTTTGTAATCAGATGCCCGTCTTGACGAATGGGGTTCGCCCGGCTGGCCTCCGGGGCCTCGCGAGAACCAGTGGTGGTGGCCGCCCTTCGATCGACCACGGCGGCTCTACCTCAAGTGGCGGGCAGGAGGTATGGGCAGCCGAGGCGAGGGGCCTCCGCTGGGTGACGGCGCCAGCGGCGCTTGAGGGAGCAGCTCCTGAGGCCCAGGCTGCAGCTGGGGGTGGCGAGCAGCTGCCCAGCGGCGCTGGCCGAGGCCTGAGGGCCCCAGTTACTCTTCTTGGTGAGGTGACCGGCGGCGTGCATCGGTAGACGCCCCGGCGCTGGTCGCCTTGGCGCTCCTTCTTCGTCGCAGCTGACCCTGCGCTCAACTCTTGGGTCGCTTCAGCGTGGACTTGAGGCTCTCCGGAAGAGAAGGGAGGCCTTGGGTGGCGATTACCCTTGCCGCTCTTAGAAGCATAGGAAGTGCCATGCACCGATGAGTAAGCCTTCCCTTTCTAGCTCCTTATCCTTCAGTTGCTTTTACTGACCCTTGCTCCACAGGGCCATTCCCGCCGAGCTCACGGAGATGGCTGAGGAGCCACCCCCCTTGGCTCCGCCCTCTCCGCCGTCCTCGAGCACTCCGAGCAGCGAGCCCTCGTGGTGAGGCGGTCGGAGAGACGAACCATCTGAGGCGCGCGCGCCCCGCACCTCGCGACCCTCCTTGTGAGCCTTCTCGTGGAATAGCCAGCCTGCCGTGGGCTTCTCGTCCCGTCGTCGGCCGTGATTGGCTGAAGTATTCCCTGTGCTCTTCTTTAGGGGATGGGCTGGCTCTGGCGGGCTTCGGCGGCGTGCCCGGCCGCGGCGAGGGCGCCAGCCCCCAGCCCCCTGCCCGGAGGGGGAGTGCTGATTCGTGGCCCCCGGCGCTCGCTTGGGGCGGATGATGGTGTGGAAGGCGTGCCAGAGCACGCTGGGGCGTCGCGCTCTTCGCCAAGGGTTTCTTCGGAGGGCGGCTGACGCGGTGAGCCTGCTTGGTGAAGAGCTCGCTGATGAAGACGCGCCTCGAGGCCGAGGGCCTGCGCCTGGCCGCGGAGAGGCGCGAGCTGAAGGCGGCTGTCGCCCTGCGCGCCACCAGCGTGATCTTGACAATGGGGAGGCCAAGGCGTCGCTGGCGGCCTCTCGGGAGGTCCGTTCTCGGGCCGTTGAGGAGGCTCGGGAAGCTGACCGGCGGCGAGAGGCGGCGGAGGAGCGAGCACGGGAACTCCTGGCCCGATGCTGCTCACCGGAGGAGCAGGTGGAGCTGCGCGAGGCGGCCCTTGCGTCGATGAAGGTGGCCTCAGCGACCAGCAGAGCTCGAAGCGTGAGGAGGCGCCGACGCTGAAGCCGCCCGCTGCAGCAGTATGAGCGCCTGGAAACAAGGGAGCGCTTGGTGACGAGGGCGGAGGATGATGTCGCTGCGCGGGAAGCCCGTGTCCTGGAGGAGGTCGGGCGTGGGGTGGCAACGGCGCGCTTGAACCTTGAGCGCGAGTTCGAGGAGAGGCTGGGGTTGATCCGGGCTGAGGACGAAGGTAGGACCGCTGCCTTGAGGGACAAGCAGGAGGAAGTCACGCGGCGGGCCGATGCTTCTCGGGCCGCCCTTGAGGTGGCGCAGGAGGAGTTAACTACCTCCCGTGCCGAGGTGCTTCTTCTTTGCCAAGGGTGGACGAGGATGAGGCCGTCGCGCGACAGAATGCGGACGAGATATGCCAGCGGCGGATCCTGGAGCATGAGCACGGCCACATGCTCACCACGCTCCGGGAGAGAGCCAACACAGCCTTTGGTAACATATGCGAGGCTACTGTTGGCGAGCCGCACACAGTTAACTACGCCGGCAACCTTCAGTTCTTTACTGACGTGGTGACGCGGCTGGAGGCGCGGTCGGTCAGGGCCAACAGGTTGGTGGAGGAGAGGAGCCGCGCCCTGCTCGGGCGCGCCTTTTCTCGCGTCTTCAGCAATCTCCTGAATATGGACCCCACTTTGACTTCGACGCCGCCATCGCTTTCAGCATTCCAGGCCGTCCGGACGACTGGCGACTGGTGGAGGACAACGTGGACGCCCTCGTCAGGGCCTTCGCTTCAGATAACGATTGCGTGATCGTGGCTGCTGATGAAGGCGGCGTGGTGAACGGCCCTGACGCCGCCGGTGACAACGCAGAGAGCGATGGCGAGGCCAGCGACGCCAGCAACGGTTCAGGAGGTGCCCCTAAGGATGCATTGGGGGATTTATCCGACTGACTGCGCATCGTTCCTGTTTCCTTACCCTGCATGAATAGAGCTCAGGTTTTGCCCTGACGATTGTGAGAGCATTTTGGGAGGTGGAGCCCCTCATGTAAAACTTGTGTGCTGTGTATTAGTAGATGCTATATCACCCGTACGCCTGCGCCAAGTGGTTGGCTAGTTTACCTTTGTCCCGTGCGGGCCCTGAGATAGCCTGTGGAGGGCTGTGGCGTCTCAAGTGTCTCCTGATCGAACCCGTAGGATCTGCAGTAAAAACCTCCTGAGAGGATGCGGCGGCGGCAGTCTGGGCTGCACGCAAGCTAGGCCCAGCCCGGCTCGCGAGGGGCTCACGAGGGGAGGCAGCTAAGGCAAAGCGGTAACCGGAACGCGAGAGATTGCTCGAACGAGACTAAGCACCCCCTTCCCCAAACACAAGCAAATCTCAAATTCGAATCCAACTTAAATCCAGCGGGGGAAAGTGACAACCAAAGGGAAAAGCAATGAAAGCAGAAAAAGGCCGCGTCTGGCACCTAGTCTAGTCTTGGACGTATTCTCACCAGCGCGGAGCTAAGTGCTGCCACTGGGCGTGGGAGGGAGCCCCACGGCCTGAGGCCGGCACCCCTGAGACTCCGGGGCGTGTACAGCCCCACTCATTATTACGTGAGAGTGTCACGGGGCGGCGAGCTTCACAGGCATTGGGCCTTCTTCACAGTTACCAGCCTTGCTTCATATCCCCAGACGAGGGCCCCGCCTTGCGCCCCACTCTAGTGCCATCAACGACGACCGGAAACCAGGACGCCGCCGATGGGGTAGAGCGGTCGCCAGCGGTTCCCCCGACGACCACGGGTCCTCCGCCAGGGGCAGGCCCTGAGGCACCTCCCCAGCAGAGGGCCTACCTCCTGAGAACGCCTTGCTCCGAACGCCGCGGTGGTGATGCCGGATCTCGGCCCCTCTCCTGCAGCCTCCAACGCCCTCCTCCCGAGGGGTAGGAGACTGCGGGAGCGGGGCAGCCGCTCGCTGTGGCGACCTGCACCTCCTGCGATTCATGATTAGCGTATGCCTGCTCCTTAGGAATTAGCGGTACCCGATAATCGCCGCTTCCAGCGTGGCCGGTGGGGCCTTCACGGGGCTCCTGGAAGAGCTCAGCTTCTGTCGCCTCGTCCCCCCAGCTTGGACTGAGGAGCGAGCCTTGTTCGCCCTCATGCTGGGGCCCTTGGTCTATCATGTGGGGCACGTATTCTTCTGGGGCCGTCATCCCGAAGGCCGCGCCATAGTGCTCCGTGTGCCATGCAGCTCTGCTTGAGGCGCCCACCTGGGGGTGGTAGCGCGGCGGCCCACTGGGGCCGTGGGTCGCGGTGAGTCCTTCTTCGCTGGCCGGGAGCGGAGGTACCGCTGCCGCTGGCTCGGTGTTGACAGCTTCGCCGATGTTGGAGTAGCCTTGGAGCCCGCGGCCGCGTGCGGAGCCCCCGCGCGGGACGCCCTGGACCTGAGGTCGGAGATGGGTGCAGAAGGGGTGAGCCCCCGAGCCGGCGAAGCCCAGGAGCTCTGCCACCCGTTCTAGCAGCACGTCGCGGCTGCCTTCTAGCAGCCTGCACTGCAGTAGCTCCCGGGCCACCGTGAGCGCGGCCCTCGAGTTTGCCTGCTCCTGGCGGGTGTACGGCGTCGTGGCCGCGGCGTGGTTGGAGGCCCTCGCTGCCGATCGCGCCTGCCACGACGTGAGAGCTGTCGAAGCCTGTCCGTGTCGCCCGCGGCCTGCAGCGCCCTGCGGACCGTAAGCTGCCTGGGGCATGGGGTCGCCCGAGGCGAGCGGCTCTGCGTGGGCGGGCCAAGCCGCCCAGGGACCGAGGTTGCCCGCCTGGTCGCCGGACATGACGATGACGATGCGACGGGACACGAAGCGGTAGGAGGTGGATCCTGGCGCACCCCTACCTGGCGCGCCAAATGTTGGATTTCGGGTTCCGGCAGACCCTTGAGGTTCGAACACTGGGGTGCGCGCGGAGATCTCGCCCTCTACCTACCTGCACCCTGCCGCCTCGCTAGGATCTAAACTACGAAAGGAAAAACACAAGAGACACAAGGTTTATACTGGTTCGGGCCACCATTGTGGTGTAATACCCTACTCTAGTTTGCGGTGTGGTGGATTGCCTCTTGGGCTGATGGTGATGAACAACACAAGGAAGAACAGCCTCGCGAGGGTCTGTTCTTGGCCGGGGCGATGAACTGCTTGGAGGAGTTCAGTCGCTCTCTCTTTCTCTCTCCCTCTAGATTGCTTCGGCTCTAGCTCTGTCTATTCAAGATGCCGCTGCCTCTACCCTGTGGGAGGCTAGTCCTATTTATAGGCGAAGGCCCTGGGCCTCTTCCCCAAATATTGAGCGGGAAGGGCGCCAACAAATGGCCATTTTGAAGGGGAACATCTGGTACACTTATCCTGACTAAAGTTGGTCCTCGCCTGTCAAAGGCTCTGTGGTGGCGCCGCTTGGGCTCCACAATGACTTCCTTCCTGCCGTTGGGCTGGTCTTGGTCTTGTTGCACGAAATGGGCGCCTTTGCTTGATGCTCTCGCTGCGCTTGCTCCCTTTGCACCAAAGAGGAAAGGAGGACACTGCTGGGCTGGCGCCTCACTTGGCGCCCTTGGTCGCCATGGCTTGCGTCATGGGCACCTCGTGAGGTACCCGCCTTGATCTCTCCGCCTCCTTGCGAGCCAGCTGACGAGGCCGTGCTCGAGGAAGCTCCTGTCGTCCCCCTCATGAGGCTTGGCCCCTCATGAGGGTCTTGAGCTTGTGTTGATGAAGATGGGCCGTGATGGGCCCCCCTTGGAGCCACACCGCAGGCCGCAGGCAGGCAAGTCTGGGGACCCCCATTCCCAGAATGCCGACAGATTATATGGCTGATATTAGAGGTGAACTTAAACTTGTTAGCAAACATGCTTCCATGGTTACCACTCAAGTAGAACAAGTACTTAAAGCTCAGAAATAAATACTTAATGAAATGAATAGTAAGAAAAATGATTATGTTGTTAGAGTGGCTACTAGAACTGGTAGAATGACTCAGGAACCTTTGTATCCTGAAGGCCACCCTAAGAGAATCGAGCAAGATTCTCAGAGAAATAATATTGATATGCCTAGTTCTTCTAAAAGGAAGAAAAATAAAAATGATAGAACTGTGCAAACTTCTAGTGAACTTATTGTTGAACCACCTGATAATCCAAATGATATCTCTATGTCTGATGCTGAAACACAATCTGGTAATGAACATGAACCTAGTGAAAATGTTAATGATGATGTTCATGATGATGCTCAACCTAGTAATGATAATGATGTAGAAGTTGAACCTGCTGTTGATCTTGATAACCCACAATCAAGAAATCAACGTTATGATAAAAGAGACTTCGTTGCTAGGAAACATGGTAAAGAAAGAGAACCATGGGTTCAGAAACCCCTGCCTTCCCCCAAACCATCCAAGAAAAAGGATGATGAGGATTTTGAGTGCTTTGCTAAAATGATTAGACCTATCTTTTTGTGTATGCAATTAACTGATGTGCTCAAAACAAATCCTTATGCTAAGTATATGAAAGATATCATAACAAATAAAAGAAAGATACCTGAAGCTGAAATTTCCACCATGCTTGCTAATTACACTTTTAAGGGTGGAATACCAAAGAAACTTGGAGATCCAGGAGTACCTACTATACCATTCTCCATTAAAAGAAATTATGTTAAAACTGCTCTATGTGATCTTGGAGCCGGTGTTAGTGTTATGCCTCTCTCTTTATATCGTAGACTTGACTTGAATAAGTTGACACCTACTGAAATATCTTTGCAAATGGCTGATAAATCAACTGCTATACATTGCCGGTATTTGTGAGGATGTGCCTGTTGTGGTTGCAAACGTTACTATTTTAACGGACTTTGTTATTCTTGATATTCCCGAGGACGATAGTATGTCTATTATTCTTGGAAGACCTTTCCTTAATACTGCAGGGGCTGTTATTGATTGCAACAAAGGCAATGTCACCTTTCATGTTAATGATAATGAGCACACGGTACACTTTCCGAGGAAACAACCTCAAGTTTATAGTATCAACTCTATTGGAAAAATTCCATCGATTATATTTGGAGGTTTTGAATTTCCTCTTCCTACTGTCAAGAAGAAATATGATATACTTGTTATTGGGGATGTCCATATCCCCGTTGAGGTAACATAGTGTTATTCGAAATTTCTCCGGTTTCATGTTAATCGGAATGAGTTTGTTAACAAGACTTGATCAACCTTGTTAGTGGATTCCTTTTGATGAGCATGAGATGGATGAAACTAGAAGCACAACCTTCTGTACCCTCTTTATATTCTCTGTTATTTAGTAAAAATAAAGTAAAATAGTATTTTTCTGTCTGTCTCCCGACTTATCCGTGCAATATAAAAATATCCCGAAAATAAAAGTTCTCATAATGCCATGCCAATTTAATATGATTTTTTGGGAATATTTGAGGATTCTTAGTGCAAAAATTACATGGGGAGCTGCCACTGCCACGAGGTGGAGGCGCGCCTACCACCTGGCGCGCCCCTGCCTCGTGGCCCACGGTGGCCCTCCTCCACTTATCCTGCACCCATCTTCTTCCTCTGCTCACACAAACTCGAAAAACCAACTCAAGCTCGTGTTCCAGAACTTTTGCTGCGATTTTCGATCTCCTTGCTCAAAGCACCTCTCGCAAAACTGCTTGGGGAGATTGTTCCTTGGTATGTGACTCCTCCATTGGTCCAATTAGTTTTTGTTCTAGTGCTTTATTCATTGCAAATTTGTGCTGCATAGGTGACCATGTTCTTGAGCTTACATGTCAAATTTATATGGTTCCAAGTAGTTCTAATGCTTGATATATGCTCTAGGCACTTGTATGAGTAGTTGCTATCAGTTTTATTGAAGTTGGTTCACTTTTGTTTGAAGTTACTAAAATTTCAGATTGTTTCAGAAATAATGAAGAGACTTTTGAGGGGCTCGTCGAGTCAAGCTCTAAGGAGAAACAAAGGAAGAAGAACGAAGCCCAAATTTAATTTGCCTCAGACCGCGGAGGTTCGGCCGTGTGAATGGCCTTCCGATGACTTCTTGAGGAGAGCCGGGATTTATGAGGATTTCTATCTATTGATTGAGAACGCCGGCCTCACCAACTTCCTCCGCGACCAACGTCATCAGTATCTCTTACTCACAAATACTTTTGTGCAGAACTTCTACTTTTTCCCTAAGAAATCACCTCCAACAGTAGAGTTCCATTTATATGACGTTGTTAAGGAAATGCCATTAGCTGAATTTTATGAGGTTTGCAAAATACCCTTTGAGGGCAACTTAGATGAACCACACCGTAATGAAGTAGAAGCTTTCATTGACACATCACTGTGGGAGAAACCAGGAAGGTTCTGATGCAAGAATCACTAGTATACATTTTCCTGTTTTACGTTATTTTGCCTTATTTGCTAGTCGTTGCTTGATTGGACGCGGGAACTGTGGGAACCTTAGCATTCCTGATATTATCATTTTGTTGCATGGTTTATACCGCAATAACTCTGTTAGTATGGGTGGAATTGTTGCTAGACGGTTAAGTCTGAACCTTACTAAAGGCCCCATCTTTGGAGGTATTTAAGCTTCGCGCCTAGCTGAATATTTTGAAATACCTATTAGGCATGAGGAGAAATAAGAAACAGCGCTGCCCCGTGCTTATTTAGATTATAAGAGTATGCTAGCGCATGATTTTCTTGTTAAGAGTCGCGAAGGGGAGCTCAAATATAAATTGTACTTTGATAAACATCACCCTAAGACTATTACTTTGCCTGCTCCCTCTTTGTTTAACTTGTCTACAGGTCCTTACATTGTTCCGTGGGCGGCTAATCAAGCCTATCGGAATCCTGCACCAGCCCCGGAACCGGAGCCACAAGATGAGCCTCCACGAATGTCTGTTTATTCTTGGCATCCTGAGGCGGTTGCCAGCCAGTGGCAGTCAAAGTCCTCTTCATCACATTATGATCCCAACTATTCTTCATCGCAGTACGACCCCAGCTACACCTACGGGTATCAGCCAGGCTATCCCTGGCAATAGACCAATTTAGGCCAAAAGCCTAGGCTTGGGGGAGTACGTATTTCCCACCGACATTACATTCATGTTCACACACACTCACTGCTAGATGTCGGTGCTCATACTCTTTCACTGTAATATCCATGCTAGTTATTTTCTTTTTCCTGCTTTCTTCTTGTGTGTTTAATAAACCTTAGAAAAACAAAAAAAATTAGTTAGTCTACTTTCCTTGCTTGTAGTAGAATTAAAAAGAAAACCCAAAAATATTTCCCGTTCTTCTTTTTACTTGTTGGGAGCTTTCCCGTGTAAATAGTTTTTATTTCTTTTCCTTTCTTTGGGGGTCGAGAAGACCATATTGAAAATGCTTAGTGGCTCTTATATGCATGATCGTTTATTTAACTTAGAGCCCATATTACTTGTCTTCTCTCTTGAGTTGAATGCTTGCAGATTCCAGCTTAGTCCAATGCACGCGCACTCTTATTATTATACACACCGTTCGGTCGTGCAAGTGAAAGGCAATAATGATGATATATGATGGACTTATTGGGATGAGAAAAGCTGGTATGAACTCGACCTCTCTTGTTTTTGTAAATATGATGATTCATCGTTCCTGATTCAGCTATTATGAAGTAAACATATTTGCAATGACATTTAGAGATTATAGTTGCTTGTGCCATGCTTGATTAGCTATGAGTTATAGTGGTTTACCTTGCGTGCCAACATGCTATTGAGATGATTATGATGTGGTATGATAGGATGGTATCCTCCTTTGAATGAATTGAGTGACTCGACTTGGCACATGTTCACGCATGTAGTTGAATCAAATCAACATAGGCTTCATGATATTTATGTTCATGGTGGATTATATCCTACTCATGCTTATATTCGTGTAAATTAATTTTAATGCATGTTTACGATCGTTGTCGCTCTCTCGCTTGGTCGCTTCCTAGTCTTTTGCTAGCCTTCACCTGTACTAAGCGGAATACTGCTTGTGCATCCAAACTCCTTAAACCCCAAAGTTGTTCCATATGAGTCCACTATACCTTCCTATATGCGGTATCTACCTGCCGTTCCAAGTAAATTTGTATGTGCCAAACTCCAAACCTTCAAATGAAATTCTATTTTGTATGCTCGAGCAGCTCATGTGCAACTAGGGCTGCCTATATCTTCCATGCTAGGTGGGTTATTCTCAAGAGGAGTGGACTCCGCTCCTCATTCACGAGAAAGGGCCGATAACCGGGATGCCCAGTCCCATGATCCAAAAAGATCAAAGCAAATCAAAATAATTAAACAAAACTCCCCTTGGGACCCGTTGAATGTTGGAGGCACTCGTTGTTTCGAGCAAGCCATGGATTGATGCTTGTGGAGGAAGGGGAGTATAAACCTTTACCATTCTGTTTGGGAACTGCCTATAATGCATGTAGTATGGAAGATACAACCATCTCATAGTTGTTGCGTTGACAGTGAAAGTATGCCGCTCAAAATATAATTTATCTCTATTTCAAAATCGAGCTCTGGCACCTCAACAAATCCCTGCTTCCCTCTGCGAAGGGCCTATCTATTTACTTTTATGTTGAGTCATCACCCTTCTTATTAAAAAGCACCCGCTAGAGAGCACACTATCGTTTGCATTCATTATAATTGGTTTATATTGGGTATGACTTGACTGGATCTCTTTTACCATGAATTACAATGTTTAGTCAGTCCTTGATCTTTAAAGGTGCTCTGCATTTATGTTTTGCGGTCTCAGAAAGGGCCAGCGAGATACCATTTCGTTATATCATGTTATGATTATTTCGAGAAAGTGTTGTCATTCAAGTTTTATTATTATGGCTCGCTAGCTGATTATGCTATTGATATGAGTAATTGTGAGACCTACGTGTTATTGTGAGTATGGTTAGTTCATAATAATTGCTGAAACTTGAATGCTGGCTTTTCATGTTTATAACAACAAGAGCAAACAGAGTTTGTAAAAGTTTTTCTTTTTCTCTTTTAGTTTGTCAACCGAACTGCTTGAGGACAAGCAAGGGCTTAAGCTTGGGGGAGTTGATACGTCTCCGTCGTATCTACTTTTCCAAACAATTTTGCCCTTGTTCTGGACTCTAACTTGTATGATTTGAATGAAACTAACCCGGACTGACGTTTTTTTCAGCAGAA
The DNA here is from genome assembly GCA_021605205.1 of Aegilops longissima. Lineage (NCBI taxonomy): Eukaryota > Viridiplantae > Streptophyta > Magnoliopsida > Poales > Poaceae > Aegilops > Aegilops longissima. The sequence continues at coordinate 499,013,595 of CM038681.1, read as the reverse complement.
TTGCCATGGTGTTGTTTTATGTGCAGAAAACAAAAGTTCTTGGAAAGACCTGAAACTCCACGGAATATCTTAGAATAAATAATAAAAAATCCTCGCCAAAGATGAAGACCAGGGGGCCCACACCCTGCTCACGAGGGTGGGGGGCGCGCCCCTCCCCCCTGGTCGCGCCCCCCTACCTCGTGGGCCCCCTGGATGCCCTCCGACGCCAACTCCAACTCCATATATTGGCTTTCGGGGAGAAAAAAATCAGAGAGAAAGTTTCATCGCATTTTACGATACGGAGCCGCCGCCAAGCCCTAATATCTCTCGGGAGGGTTGATCTGGAGTCCGTTCGGGGCTCCGGAGAGGGGGATTCGTCGCCGTCGTCATCATCAACCATCCTCCATCACCAATTTCATGACGCTCACCGCCGTGCGTGAGTAATTTCATCGTAGGCTTGCTGGACGGTGATGGGTTGGATGAGATTTATCATGTAATCGAGTTAGTTTTGTTAGGGTTTGATCCCTAGTGTCCATTATGTTCTGAGATTGATGTTGCTATGACTTTGCTATGCTTAATGCTTGTCACTAGGGCCCGAGTGCCATGATTTCAGATCTGAACCTATTATGTTTTCATGAATATATGTGTTTTCTTGATCCTATCTTGCAAGTCTATAGTCACCTATTATGTGTTATGATCCGACAACCCCGAAGTGACAATAATCGGGATACTTCTCGGTGATGACCATAGTTTGAGGAGTTCATGTATTCACTATGTGCTAATGCTTTGTTCCGTTCTCTATTAAAAGGAGGTCTTAATATCCCTTAGTTTCAATAGGACCCGCTGCCACGGGAGGGTAGGACAAAAGATGTCATGCAAGTTCTTTTCCATAAGCACGTATGACTATTTACGGAATACATGCCTACATTACATTGATAAACCGGAGCTAGTTCTGTGTCACCCTATGTTATGATCATTACATGATGAACCACATCCGCATAATTATCCATCACTGATCCGGTGCCTCACGAAGTTTTCCATATACTGGTTTACGCTTATTTACTTTTCCGTTGCTCTCATATAATCACTACAAAAATACCAAAACATTACTTTTGTCTGTCTTTACTTTGTTACCGTTACCACCACTATCATATTACTTTGCTACTAAACACTTTGCTGCAGATATTAAGTTTCCAGGTGTGGTTGAATTGACAACTCAGCTGCTAATACTTGAGAATATTCTTTGGCTCCCCTTGTGTAGAATCAACAAATTTGGGTTGAATACTCTACCCTCGAAAACTGTTGCGATCCCCTATATTTGAATCTTCTCTGAATTCTTTTATGTATGATTGGTTATCTTTGCAAGTCTCTTCGAATTATCCGTTTGGTTTGACCAACTAGATTGGTAGTTCTTGCAATGGGAGAAATGCATAGCTTTGGGTTCAATCTTGCGGTGTCCTTACCCAGTGACAGAAAGGGTTGCAAGGCACGTATTGTTTTGTTGCCATCGTGGATAACAAGATGGGGTATTTATCATATTGCATGAATTTATTCCACTACATCATGTCATCTTGCTTAAGGCGTTACTCTGCTTTTAACTTAATACTCTAGATGCATGTTGGATAGCGGTGGATGAGTGGAGTAATAGTAGTAGATGCAGAATCGTTTCGGTCTACTTGTCTCGGACGTGATGCCTATATACATGATCATACCTAGATATACTCATAACTATGCTCAATTATGTCAATTGCTCAACAGTAATTTGTTCACCCACCGTAGAATACTTATGCTCTTGAGAGAAGCCACTAGTGAAACCTATGGCCCCCGGGTCTATTCTCATCATATCAATCTCCATCACTTTAGTTCTTGCTTTGTTTTTACTTTGCCTTTTTCTCTTTGACTTTGCATCTATATACCAAAAACACCAAAAATATTATGTATCATCTCTATCAGATCTCACTCTCGTAAGTGACCGTGAAGGGATTGACAACCCCTAACCGCGTTGGTTGCGAGTAGCTATCGTTTTGTGCAGGTACGAGGGACTTGTGCGTGGCCTCCTACTGGATTGATACGTTGGTTCTCAAAAACTGAGGGAAATACTTACGCTACTTTGCTGCATCATCCTCTCCTCTTTGGGGAAAACCAACGCAAGCTCAAGACGTAGCAAGAAAGATTTCTGGCGCCGTTGCCGGGGAGTCTACGCAACAGTCAACATACCAAGTACCCATCACAATCCCTATCTCTCGCATTACATTATTTGCCATTTGCCTCTCCTTCTCCTCTCCCCCACTTCACCCGTGCTGTTTTATTCGCCCTCTCTTTCCCAATCTCCTCCTCTTTTTCCTGTTGCCTTTTCCTCGTCCGCTTGTTTGCTCGTGTGTTGGATTGCTTGTTTGTCACGATGGCTCAAGATGCTACCAAATTGTGTGACTTCACCAATACCAATAATAATGATTTCCTTAGCACTCCGATTTCTCCTCTTGCCAATACTGAATCTTGTGAAATCAATACTGCTTTGTTGAATCTTGTTATGAAAGATCAATTCACCGGCCTTCCTAGTGAAGATGCCGCTACTCATCTGAATAGCTTCATTGATTTATGTGATATGCAAAAGAAAAAGGATGTCGATAATGATGTCTTTAAATTGAAGCTATTTCCTTTTTCGCTTAGAGATCGTGCTAAAGCGTGGTTTTCATCTTTGCCTAAAAATAGTATTGATTCTTGGAACAAGTGCAAAGATGCTTTTATCTCTAAGTATTTTCCTCCCGCTAAGATTATCTCTCTTAGGAACGATATTATGAATTTTAAGCAACTTGATCATGAACATGTTGCACAAGCTTGGGAGAGAATGAAATTAATGATACGTAATTGTCCTACTCATGAATTGAACTTGTGGATGATTATACAAATTTTTTATGCCGGATTGAATTTTGCTTCTAGAAATCTTTTAGATTCGGCCGCGGGAGGCACTTTTATGGAAATCACTTTAGGAGATGCTACTAAACTCCTAGATAATATTGTGGTTAATTATTCTCAATGGCATACCGAAAGATCTACTAATAAAAAAGTGCATGCGATAGAAGAAATTAATGTTTTGAGTGGAAAGATGGATGAACTTATGAAATTATTTGCTACTAAGAGTGTTTCTTCTGATCCTAATGATATGCCTTTGTCTACCTTGATTGAGAATAATAATGAATCTATGGATGTCAATTTTGTTGGTAGGAATAATTTTGGTAACAATGCGTATAGAGGGAATTTTAATCCTAGGCCTTATCCTAGTAATCCTTCTAATAATTATGGAAATTCCTACAACAACTCTTATGGAAATTTTAATAAGATGCCCTCTTAATTTGAGAGTAGTGTTAAAGAGTTTATGAATTCACAAAAGAATTTTAATGCTTTGCTTGAAGAGAAATTGCTTAAAGTTGATGATTTGGCTAGGAACGTTGATAGAATTTCTCTTGAGGTTGATTCATTAAAGCTTAGATCTATTCCTCCTAAGCATGATATCAATGAGTCTCTCAAAGCTATGAGAATTTCCATTGATGAGTGCAAAGAAAGAACCGCTAGGATGCGTCCTTCCAAAGATGCCTTTATTAAAGCGTGTTCTTCCAATTCCTATGAAAATCAAGATGAAGATCTAAAAGTTATTGATGTGTCCCCCATTAAATCTTTGTTTTGCAATATGAATCTTGATGAAACTGAATATGATCTTCCTTTACCTAGAAGGCGTTCTAAGAATTCTGAGTTTTTAGATCTTGACGATGAAATTGATAAAAGTGGGATTGAAAGAAATAAAAACCTAGATGTTGCTAAACCCACTATATTGGATCTCAAGGAATTTAATTATGAAAATTTCTCTTTAATTGATTGTATTTCCTTGTAGCAATCCGTGCTAAATTCTCCTCATGCTTATAGTCAAAATAAGGCCTTTACCGAACACATTGTTGATGCTTTGATGCAATCTTATGAAGAAAAACTTGAGTTGAAAGTCTCTATCCCTAGAAAACTCTATGATGAGTGGTAACCTACTATTAAAATTAAACTCAAATATTATGAGTTTCATGCTTTGTATGATTTGGGTGCTAGTGTCTCCACTATTCCCAAAACTTTGTGTGATTTGCTAGATTTCCGTGACTTTGATGATTGCTCTCTAAACTTGCATCTTGCGGATTCCACTATTAAAAAGCCTATGGGAAGAATTAATGATTTTATTATTGTTGCAAATAGGAATTATGTGCCCGTAGATTTTATCATTCTTGATATAGATTGCAATCCTTCATGTCCTATTATTCTTGGTAGACCCTTCCTTAGAACGATTGGTGAAATTATTGATATGAAGGAAGGGAATATTAGATTTCAATTTCCATTAAAGAAAGGCATGGAACACTTTCCTAGAAAGAAAATAAAATTGCCATATGAATCTATCATGAGAGCCACTTATGGATTGCCTACCAAAGATGGCAATACCTAGATCTATCCTTGCTTTTATGCCTAGCCAGGGGCGTTAAACGATAGCGCTTGTTGGGAGGCAACCCAATTTTATTTTTAGTTTTTTTTGTTTTTGCTTCTATTTAGGAATAAATAATCCATCTAGCCTCTGTTTAGATGTGGTTTTATGTTTTAATTAGTGTTTGTGCCAAGCTAGACCTATTGGATCTACTTGGATAATAGTTATTTGATCTTGCTGTAATTTCCAGAAACTTTGCGCTCAGTGCCCGAATTATTACAAATTACCAGAACGTGATAAAATACTGATTCCAATTGATGATGATCAATAAACAAATTGTCTAGGTCTTATAATTTTGGTAGATGTTTTGGAGTTCCAGAAGTTTGCGTTAGTTACAGATTACTACAGACTGTTCTGTTTTTGACAGATTCTGTTTTTCGTGTGTTGTTTGCTTATTTTGATGAATCTATGGCTAGTAAAATAGTTTATAATCCATAGAGAAGTTGGAATACATTAGGTTTAACACCAATATAAATAAAGAATGAGTTCATTACAGTAATTTAAGGTAGTCTTTTGTTTTCTTTCTCTAACGGAGCTCACGGGATTTCTATTGAGTTTTGTGTTGTGAAGTTTTCAAGTTTTGGGTGAATTCTTTTGATAGATTATGGAACAAGGAGTGGCAAGAGCCTAAGCTTGGGGATGCCCATGGAACCCCCAAGATAATCAAAGGACACCAAAAAGTCAAAGCTTGGGGATGCCCCGGAAGGCATCCCCTTTTTCGTCCACTTCCATCGGTAATTTACTTGGAGCTATATTTTTATTCACCACATGATACGTGTTTTGCTTGGAGCGTCTTGTATTATTTGCGTCTTTGCTTGTTAGTTTACCACAATCATCCTTGCTGTACACACCTTTTGAGAGAGCCATACATAAATTGGAATTTGCTAGAATACTCTATGTGCTTCACTTATATCTTTTGAGCTTGATAGTTTTGCTAATAGTGCTTCACTTATATCTTTTGAGCGTGATAATTTTTGCTCTAGTGCTTCACTTAGATTTTTTAGAGCACGGTGGTGGATTTGTTTTAAAGAAACTATTGATCTCTCATGCTTCACTTAGATTATTTTGAGAGTCGTTAATAGCATGGTAATTTGCTTAATGTTAATATACTTGGTATTCAAGATATGTGAAACTTTCTTTTGAGTGCGTTGAATACTAAGATAAGTTCGATGCTTGACAATTGTTTTGAGATATGGAGGTGATAATATTAGAGTCATGCTAGTTGAGTAGTTGTGAATTTAAATAATACTTGTGTTAAAGTTTGTGATTCCCGTAGCCTGCACGTATGGTGAGCCGTTATGTGATGAACTCGGAGCATGATTTATTTATTGATTGTCTTCCTTATGAGTGGCGGTCGGGGACGAGCGATGGTCTTTTCCTACCAATCTATCCCCCTAGGAGCATGCGCGTAATACTTTGCTTTGATAACTTCTAGATTTTTGCAATAAGTATATGAGTTATTTATGACTAATTTTGAGTCCATGGATTATACGCATTTTTCCCATCCTTCCACCATTGCTAGCCTCTCTAATACCGCACACTTTTCGCCGGTATCATACACCCACCATATATCTTCCTCAAAACATCCACCATACCTACCTATTATGGCATTTCCATAGCCATTCCGATATATATTGCCATGCAACTTTCCACCGTTCCGTTTATTATGACACGCTCCATCATTGTCATATTGCTAGCATGATCATGTAGTTGACATTGTATTTGTGGCAAAGCCACCATTCATAATTCTTTCATACATGTCACTCTTGATTCATTGCATATCCCGGTACACCGCCGGAGGCATTCATATAGAGTCATATTTTGTTCTAAGTATCGAGTTGTAATTGTTGAGTTGTAAGAAAAATAAAAGTGCGATGATCATCATTATTAGAGCATTCTCCCAAGTGAGTAAAGGATGATGGAGACTATGATTCCCCCACAAGTCGGGATGAGACTCCGGACAAAAAAAATAAAAATGAAAAAAAAGAGGCTATAAAAAAAGGAGAAAATGCCCAAATAAAAAAAATAAAAAAATTAGAGAAAAAGAGAGAAGGGACAATGTTACTATCCTTTTACCACACTTGTGCTTCAAAGTAGCACCAAGATCTTCATGATAGAGAGTCTCTCATTTTGTCACTTTCATATACTAGTGGGAATTTTTCATTATAGAACTTGGCTTGTATATTCCAATGATGGGCTTCCTCAAATGCCCTAAGTCTTCGTGAGCAAGCGAGTTGGATGCACACCCACTTAGTTTCTAGTGCATCCGTTGCATGGCAATCCCTACTCACTCACATTGATATCTATTGATGGGCATCTCCATAGCCCGTTGATATGCCTAGTTGATGTGAGACTATCTTCTCCCTTTTTGTCTTCTCCACAACCACCATTCTATTCCACATATAGTGCTATATCCATGGCTCACACTCATGTATTGCGTGAAGATTGAAAAAGTTTTGAAAATGTTAAAGTATGAAACAATTGCTTGGCTTGTCATCGGGGTTGTGCATGATTTAAATATTTTGTGTGGGGAAGATGGAGCATAGCCAGACTATATGATTTTGTAGGGATAACTTTCTTTGGCCATGTTATTTTGAGAAGACATAATTGCTTAGTTAGTATGCTTGAAGTATTATTATTTTTATGTCATTATGAACTTTTGTCTTGAATCTTTCGGATCTGAATATTCATACCACAATTAAGAAGATTTACATTGAAATTATGCCAAAGTATCACTCCGCATCAAAAATTCTCTTTTTATCATTTACCTACTCGAGGACGAGCAGGAATTAAGCTTGGGGATGCCTGATACGTCTTCAACGTATCTATAATTCTTGATTGCTCCATGCTACTTTATCTACTGTTTTGGACTATATCGGGCTTTATTTTCCACTTTTATATTTTTTTTGGGACTAACCTATTAACCGGAGGACCAGCCCAGAATTGCTGTTTTTTTTGCCTATTTCAGTGTTTCAAAGAAACGGAACATCAAACGGAGTCCAAACGGAATGAAACCTTCGGGAATGTGATTTTCTCACCGAACGTGATCCAGGAGACTTGGACCCTACGCTAAGGAACAACGGAGGCGGTCACGAGGGTGGGGGGCGCCCCCCCTAGGGCGCGCCCCTGCCTCGTGGGCCCCCTGTTGCTCCACCGATGTACTCCTTCCTTCTATATATACCTACGTACCCCCAAACGATCAGAACAGGAGCCAAAAACCTAATTCCACCGCCGCAACTTCCTGTATCCACGAGATCCCATCTTGGGGCCTGTTCCGGAGCGCCGCCGGAGGGGGCATCCACCACGGAGGGCTTCTACATCATCACCATAGCCTCTCCGATGAAGTGTGAGTAGTTTAATTCGGACCTTCGGGTCCATAGCTAGTAGCTAGATGGCTTCTTGTCTCTTTTTGGATCTCAATACAATGTTCTCCCCCTCTCTCATGGAGATCTATTCGATGTAATCTTCTTTTTGCGGTGTGTTTATTGAGATCGATGAATTGTGGGTTTATGATCCAGCTTATCTATGAATAATATTTGAATCTTCTCTGAATTGTTTTATGTATGATTGGTTATCTTTGCAAGTCTCTTCGAATTATCTGTTTGGTTTCGCCAACTAGATTGGTAGTTCTTGCAATGGGAGAAGTGCATAGCTTTGGGTTCAATCTTGCGGTGTCCTTACCCAGTGACAGAAAGTTTTGCAAGGCACGTATTGTATTTTTGCCATCGAGGTTAACAAGATGGGGTATTTATCATATTGCATGAATTTATTCCTATACATCATGTCATCTTGTTTAAGGCGTTACTTTGTTTTTAACTTAATACTCTAGATGCATGCTGGATAGTGGTCGATGAGTGGAGTAATAGTAGTAGATGCAGAATCGTTTCGGTCTACTTGTCTCGGACGTGATGCCTATATACATGATCATACCTAGATATACTCATAACTATGCTCAATTCTGTCAATTGCTCAACAGTAATTTGTTCACCCACCGTAGAATACTTATGCTCTTAAGAGAAGCCACTAGTGAAACCTATGGCCCCCGGGTCTATTCTCATCATATCAATCTCCATCACTTTAATACTTGCTTTGTTTTTACTTTGCCTTTTTTTAGGGGAATTTACTTTGCCTTTTTCTTTTTTACTTTGCATCTATATACCAAAAATACCAAAAATATTATCTATCATCTCTATCGATCTCACTCGTAAGTGACCGTGAAGGATTGACAACCCCTAATCGCGTTGGTTGCGAGTAGCTATCGCTTTGTGCAGGTACGAGGGACTTGTGCGTGGCCTCCTCTTGGATTGATACCTTGGTTCTCAAAACCGAGGGAAATACTTACGCTACTTTGCTGCATCATCCTCTCCTCTTCGGGGAAAACCAACGCAAGCTCAAGACGTAGCACGGAGCAGGGCCTCGTCGACGCCAGCGGAGCGGGGACTCGTTGGAGCCGGCATTGTCCTCTGCCTCGTCCTCGGTCTCACCAAACAGCACCTCGGCCGCTTCATCACCCTCTTTGTAGGCGGCCGCAACCTCCACCACCTGCATGCGGTACCGCCAGCGCTCGAGGCGGCCCTCACGGGCAGAGTGGTACAAGTCGAGCAGCGCCTCCTGCTCCGCTCGCTCCGCGGCGATCTACTCCTCCGCCTGCAGGTGCTCCTGGAGGAGATGGTGGTTGTAGGCGGCGTCATCCTGCGCCTCCCGGAACTGCTCCACACGCTTCTGCCTCACCGTGTCCATATATTGGGCACGGGCCTCGCCGGTGGTCATGGTGCAATGCATCGGCGAGGATGGCACGGAGGAGGGGGTTGACGCCGGATCGTCGACTACCATGTTCTCCATTGGGACGTCGTCGTCCTCTGGCTGCCTGCCGGCCAGCCAGTCGGCAGCAATGGCCGCCATCTCCTTGTGGTCCGTCGTCCGCCCGTCCCGAAGAGCGCTGGAGCGTGAGGAAGCCATGGTGGGCAGTAGTGGTGTGGACAGGAGAATAGGGACATATGCGGATGATTGCGGCTATGGCCGGCGCAACAGTTTATATAGCAACGGTGGGCGGCAGAGGGACGGACGTGTGGTGCCGAAGTAGCCGCCTCAGCAACTACGTATCATTAATGTGGGCGGCAGAAGGACGGACGGACGGCACTTGTGTCGTTTGAAGGCGGAGCAATTGCATGCACCGGGAAGCGAGGCGGGCGACGCTGACCGTTTTGGGTGGAAAGCACGCGCGGGCGAGGGAGGCGGTCTGGGTGGGCCAGGGCAGTCAGACTCGTGCTTGGCAGCGGGTCGGTCCAAAGAGCCGGACATGCTGGCTCGCCACCACTCGCCGAGCTGAGCGACGACAATCGACGATGGACGAAGCTTCCGACCAGGAGCCGGCGCCACTGTCCAAGCCGGTTCATGTCGTATTCACCATAGAGCAGGTGCGGCCGCACTTCGACGCCCTAATGGCAGAAGAGCTACCAGCGCAGGAGGACCTGTGCTGCAACCTCCATCTCCTCAACGAGCACCGGTCAACAAGCGAACGACAATGCTGTCGCAGACATGTGGCCCTATGATCCTGGCTTCCCGAATGAGCAGCGGGCGCTGTATCAGACCATCTGTTGGGCCCGCGAGGCCCTCTTCGTCGTCCTTCGAGTTGTTGCGCTCGCCGTGGCGCCGCCGTCTCGCGTTGTCAACATGGTCAACGGACATGAGGATGAGGAGATGACTTTACTTGGAGAGGATGACAGGAGGCGCCTTCTTATTAGTATATAAAACTATAATTTTTTTTGCTTCCTCCTTGTTTCCTGACATCACGGTCCCACACAATTATGAACCTATGTACTCAATAAACGAGAGAATTGCACAAGAAGCGGCCGACAGCTGGGACCAAGCAGCTCGAGCAGTATTTGTGTTTTTGAGGTGTGAGCACTGCAGAGTTTTTCTTGAGTGATGTTTAGCCCAGATATTATTTTTTCTCCTCTAAACAACAATGAAAACATCGCTGCAGCTATTAACTGGGTGGGCTGTGGCCCGTCTAGCCGAGGCCAGATATCCAGCCCAGATATTAATTTTTTTCAAGCTGAAAATGGCTAGCCCAGCTATACTTTTTTAGGAATACCTGTGCAAGGTCAAGTTGTTATTCTCCGCTTCACTGGCTGCAAATCTTTCCTAGGAGGGATGCATTAGGCTTAGGAAGAAAATAGGCTTTAAGAAATAATAAATGGGATGTAATTATAAAACTGGGCAGTAACTATAAAATGCACCAAACACGTAATTACTTTATAAAATATTATTTTTGGATATTGAAATTTTTAATTTCATTAATTGTTATGCGTGCGCAATGTTTCCTTGGATTTTTACGTAATATAAATTTATATTGAAATTGTATTTAATCTGACTAGAAATTTCGGGATAAAAATATTTTGGATCCCATCAAAATGTGAGAAATTTTATTGAATTCTGTTTTGAACGGTTGGTTGAAATGGGTTGTACTTTTAACAAACTATAAATGGGCTGTAGTAAATTCCATTGGAATTCAAAAATTGGCTGCACATTCTTACAAATCACAAATGGGCTATAAGTTCTCTGCCACACACTTGTGGCCTTACTAAGTTGACGCGTCCCCTAAAAAAAAGAGAGTTGACGCGTATGCAAGGCTTTGTCAACTTATAGTCAACACACGGTTCTAGCAGCAGTGGCCGTTGGATGTCCATCCAACGGATGCCGTGCTTCTTCTTCAATCTCGGATATTCTAGCTTCACCCGCCCAAAAAATGATTCCTCCTCCTGACATCTGGGGCGCACCATTTCGGAAGCTGACCTGTGGGCCTACTATGGTTACAGGGACGGAGTGCTTTGTCAACTTAGTCAATATGAATGATTCTAGCTCCAGTGACCGTACGATGTCCATCCAACGGCCGTAGTGCTTCTTCAAACTCTGGTCTTGTTGCTCCAGCCGCCCAAAGCAGCGCCGGTCGTTCCGCATGCTCCTGCCTCCCGTGGCCGGCTGTGCTGCCGTGGAGGCCTCATCACCTCCTACTATTCCCACCGCTGGCCAGGCTATCCCACTACTCACCCACACCCCCTGTTATTATGCGGTGACGACAGCCTCACACCGAAGCGAACCAGTGAACCCTCGTACTCCTCTACACGTGGGCATCCACTGCCGCGTCTTCCCCAGCTCCGCGTCGTGCCCTTCCTAGGCCTCACCGTCGTCCACCGCCCTGGTGCTCTCGGCGCGGCGTGGTCAGCGTGGTCAAGGAACGACTTCCATCGGACGTGGACTATACGTGGAGAGGCTGAAAGCTGGGTCCACGGCCGCAGCAAGGAAGTGCCTTCTTATTATGCGCAAAATAATTATTCCTCCACCTGACAACGGGGATCCACCGGATGGGCCACCGTATTTCGCGAGAAAAACAGTTCCCCCTGACTGCTGGGACCCACCAGCTACATCGTCGCACGCAAGGAAGTGCGTCCGGGCAAAAAACGATTAGCCGACCGCCGGGACCCACCAGCTACATCTTCGCAGCAAGGAAGTGCTCGGCGACCGGACCCACCTGGTCGAAGCGCACGTAGCATCGCATTCGGTCGCGAACGTAACGCACATACCGGTCGATGTAGAGGCGCGACGTCGTAGTAGAGGCACGCACATAGCATGTACACGCACGTCATGCCGCCGCAGTGCAAGAAAGAAAATACAGCCACGTATGTACAAACGGGCAGGGTCTCGAACGCTTACTCACGCGTACGTACGGCCAGGGCTCGTGTACATGGCTGGGTCGGAACGGAGAAACATCGTCGTCGTCGTGTTCATGGGGAGCTAACCGGCTGGGTCGGAACGGAATGCGTTGTCGTGTTCATCGGGAGGGCTTGGACAGAACAGCCGATGGAAACGAGGCCTGGCATACCGCAGAACGGAGTAAACCGCCTTGTGTTCGACCGACCACGTTCGGAACAGGATCCTGTTCATCGGGAGGGGTCTGGCGTACCGCAAAACGGAGGAAACGGACCTCCACGGTTGAAACAGGGTCCCGTTGATCGGGAGGGTGTGGCGATCGCAAAACGGAGGAAACAGACTTGTGTTGGAGCGCCACTGTCGAAACGGGGTCTTGTTCATCGGGAGGGTGTGGCGATCGCAAAACGGACTCCACGGATACTGTTCATCTCCACCGTCGACCCTCCAGCCTCCACGGACCACTGCTCATCCACCGTCGACCTCCTCCACCTCCACCGCGATCGCTCATCCACGGCTCCTGCTCATCCAGCCTCCACCGCACGCTTCTCCACCGCCATCGCTCAACCAGCCCTCTCCACGGGCTCATGTTCAACCACCCATCCACGGGCTACTGCTCATCTTGCCCTCCACCGCCTACTATTCATCCTGCCTCCACGGGTGGTCCTGTTCATCCTGCCTCCACGGGTCCTGTTCATCCAGCCCCAACCGCTCGAACGATCGGGTCTTGTTCATCCAGAGGCAACGCCACGGGTCCTGTTCATCCACCCCACCGCAATCTGCTCATCCAAACCCCCAAAGAACACTCATCGCTCATCCAGAGGCAGATCGGTCGGCTTCATTAGCAGCGAGAGCGGCGAATCGCCGATCGGGTTCGATTAACACCATCGATCGATCGCTTCGGGTTCGAGAACGCTGAGCCTAGCAAAGGTAATCGCCGGGTTCGATTAGAGCCCAACGCCGCGCTTCGTTGATTAGAGCCCAACGCCGCACACACGCCAGACGACGAGAGAAACGCGCATCGCTCGGCCCTCGACCACCCATCGTAACCGGGGACTCCCCGATATTTTCCGCGCCCTCGCTTCTACCACGGTTTTTTGCATCATGGACGGCCCAAAGAATGTCATGCAGCTGCGTCTTCGGCCCGCCCAGGACGAAAAGCCCATTTTCTGTCATGATTCTTTGTCATAGAAGTAGGAGCCCACCACATCTATGATGATACTGGGTTTTGTCACAATTATCGTCATAGAAGTGTCATAAGTATGACAGAAAAGATTTTCGTTCGGCCCAAAATGTCACAGATGTGTCTTTTTTTGTAGTGGTAGAAGCCCTCCGTGATCGAATCCCCCTCCGGAAGGATGCCGGAAAAGGCCCCAAGATGGGATCTCACGGGTACAGAAGGTTGCGGCGGTGGAAAAGTGGTTTCGTGGCTCCCCTGGATGTTTTTGGGGTATAAGAGTATATATAGGAGGAAGATCTAGGTGAGGGGGGCTACGAGGGGCCCACAAGGTCGGGGGGCACGCTCTCCACCCCTGTGGCCACCTCGTGGCTCTTCTCACTTGCACTCCAAGTCTCCTGGGTGTCTTCTGGTCCAAGAAAAATCATCGCAAAAGTTTAATTCCGTTGGGACTCCGTTTGGTATTCCTTTTCTGCGAAAATCTAAATCAAGGAAAAACAGAAACTGGCACTGGGATCTAGGTTAATAGGTTAGTCCCGAAAATCATATAAAATAGCATATTAATGCATATAAAACATCCAAAACAGATAATATAATAGCATGGAACAATCAAAAATTATAGATACGTTGGAGACGTATCAATGTGTTACATGTATCTTAGCTATATGCATCAAATTAAATGATGTAGATAAATTAAGTGTACCTTCATGTTCATGAGTCCTTCTTGCAAACAATATGTACATCAGCAAGAGATCATCATGTACATGAGTGTGATGCATATACTTACCTTGTGGTCTTGAGATGGCTTTGGTCGAGATGAACTTGAGAAAACAAGGTTAGACAACACAAGAACATTCTAACAAAAGCAATTTCAGGAAACCACAAGAGTACCAAGAGTGGGATGACATGTAATGAGTGAGTACTTAGTACTTTGTTTGTATATAGACATGTCCCCAAAGATTAAAGATATGCAATGAATTCCAAAGATTTTCTTCCCTTAGATTGTCTTTCTCCCCTTGAATCTGATATTGAATAATGGGAGAAAATAGGGTAAGAGAAAATCAGAGCAGACTCAGACAACTAGAGCAAAGCAAACATAACACACACCCTCTTAAAGACATGTGACTTCTCTCCTCTATTTTTAATACACATCTGGAGAAGCTAAGATATGCTTTCTCTCCCATGTGATAAGCTTTGATGTGCTCTCTCTTCCCCTTTGACTTCAATTTCCAAGAAGGGATCTTCTAGAGCATGAGTCAAAATAGGTTTGGTCCTGGAGTCACATTACAGAGCATCATGTAATTTAAGATGCGAGTAAGAATGATCGGGTGGAGCTGGAGAAGAAATGACAATTGCAATGGAAAAATGTTTTTTCAATAGTGAAATCGGTAACACCGATTCTTTTTCATCGGTGACACCGAGTTGGCAGTGTCAAAGATGATGCATATCGGTCAGACCGGGTTTGTCCTTGTCGGTTGTACCGATGAACAGTCTACAATGTATTATTGCAGTTCGGTCTAGCCGATAGGCAGAGATCGGTGAGGCCAAGTTTAATACAGAGGAATTTTTTTGTCTTCTCAGCTCACTTGGCAAGTAAGATCCCAAAGATCTGCAAGGAATTAACTGAAGGATTTGCAATGAATTAGATGCTGAAAATGCAGAGAAAAACATACTAAAAGAAAAGAAATCTAGATGAAGTTTTTTTAAAAAAGGGAACAAACAAGAAATAAATATATGCAAGAACACAAAGAAACACTAGAGAACTTCATCTAGAATTGCTCGGCGACAAAGTCACCAATGTTAGAGTATATTGATTGAGGAGTCAAGTGATAACACTTGATCGTAGGTCATACTCATTGTTTAAGCTCAAAATGGGGTTACCATTTTTCGTTTAAGCATTTTGATGTATTCACATCTTGTTGAGCTGCTTTGACCCATGTCTAGAGGTAAAGCTTCTCTAAGATGGAATAACATACCTTGGGTGGTGGTGTTGATCATGATCATGTAGTCAAACTTGTGTTGGATGCTCAAGGTTGATGTGGTTCATCAAGAGTTGGGAGCACCACTTGTAGTTTGTGTTCATCTTCCTACATGGGTTAGTCTTGCAAGGAAGAGCACTTGTGTATCCAAAATGACAATCATGAGACTTGGTAGCAAATGAAATTTGATATGTAGAAATTTTCAAAGGATATGTTGAGTGAATTCATGCTTCCTTGTCTTCAACCACCATATTGTAGAGACTTGGTGATGTAAAGATTGCTCAAGATGTGAGTGAGTTGCAATCACATAGATTTGGGCTCATCCAAGTACCTACAAGGGTTAGATAGCATGCAAGGGTACAAGTATAGATCCAAGACATTTGATCATCATCATAAGAGAAATATCAAGGATTAGTCAAATAGTCTCATGCCTTGCATGTATCCAAATGGAGTTTCTACTCCAAATTTGAGGCATCAATGATGTTCAATTCACCTCTCAAACGGCAAAATACTTTCTCATCAAGCGGTTTGGTGAATATATCCGCCAATTGCTTATCGGTACGAACATGCTTAAGATTGATGTCTCCTTTAGAAACATGATCTCGAATGAAATGATGACGAACTTCAATATGCTTAGTTCGAGAATGTTGCATGGGATTGTGAGCAATCTTAATAGCACTTTCATTATCACAAAGCAATGGAACATGTGTAACGCCCTCGATGTGGCTATATCTCCCACGTGTCGAAGCACGACTTAGAGGCATAACCGCATTGAAAGCAATGTCGCAAGTGAGGTAATCTTCACACAACCCATGTAATACATAAGGGAAAGAGATACATAGTTGGCTTACAATCGCCACTTCACACAATACATGAGTAAAGCATTACATCATACAGATACAATCAAGGTCCGACTACGGAACCAAAATAAAAGAAGACTACCCCAAATGCTACATGATCCCCGATCGTCCCAACTGGCTCCACTCTTCGATCAACTGAAACGAAACAACACAATGAACAAGATCTTCATCGGGCTCTTCCTTGAGCTCGGGGCCACCTGCACGGTTTCATCGGCACTGCAAACTGGTTTTGAAGTATCTGTGAGTCACGGGACTCAGCAATCTCACACCATGAGATCAAGACTATTAAGCTTATGGGTAGGAGAAGGTAGTGAGGTGGAGCTGCAGCAAGCGACTAGCATATATGGTGGCTACCATACGCAAAATAGAGCGAGAAGAGGAGGCAAAGCACGGTCGAACAACTATGATCAAGAAGTGATCCTAGAACAACCTCGCCAAGCATAACTCCAACATCGTGTTCACTTCCGGACTCCGCCGAGAAGAGACCATCACGGTTACACACGCCGTTGGTGTATTTTAATTAAGATCAACTTCGGGTTTTCTACAACCGACATTAACAAATTCCCATCTGCCTCATAACCGTGGGCACGGCTTTGAAAGATTATACCCTACGGGTGTCCCAACTTAGCCCATTATAAGCTCTCACGGTCAACGAAGGATATTCCTTCTACCGGAAGACCCGATCAGTCTCGAATCCCGGACTACAAGACATTTCGACAAAGAATAAAACAAGACCAGCAAAGCCGCCCGAATGTGCCGACAAATCCCGATAGGAGCTGCACATATCTCGTTCTCAGGGCACATCCGGATGAGACATCCTACGAGTAAAACCAAGCCTCAAGTTGCCCCGAGGTGGCCCCGCAGTCTACTCGGTTCGAACCAGCACTCAGAGGAGCACTGGCCCGGGGGGCTTAAAATAAAGATGACCCTTGAGTCTGCAGAACCCAAGGGAAAAAGGCTTAGGTGGCAAATGGTAAAACCAATGTTGGGCCTTGCTGGAGGAGTCTTATTCAAAGCGAACTGTCAAGGGGGTCCCATAAATCACCCAACCATGTAAGGAACGCAAAATCAAGGAACATAACACCGGTATGACGGAAACTAGGGCGGCAAGAGTGGAACAAAACACCAGGCATAAGGCCGAGCCTTCCACCCTTTACCAAGTATATAGGTGCATTAATTAAAGAAGATATATTGTGATATCCCAACAAGTAAACATGTTCCAACAAGGAACAACATCTCCATGTTCCAACAAGGAACAAACTTCATCTTCACCTGCAACTAACAACGCTATAAGAGGGGCTGAGCAAAGCGGTAACATAGCCAAACAACGGTTTGCTAGGAAAGGATGGTTAGAGGCTTGACATGGCAACATAGGAGGCATGATATAGCAAGTGGTAGGCGTCGTAGCATAGGCATAGTAAAAGAGCAAGCAACTACCAAGCAAAGATAGAAGTGATTTCGAGGGTATGGTCATCTTGCCTCGAAATCCCGCAAGGAAGAAGAACGAGTCCATGAAGAAGACAAACGGATGTAGTCGAATCGAATCCTCACAACTCCGAACGAAACCGAAGCTAACGATGTATAACCCGGAAAGAAGCAAACAACATAGTAAACAACCATCACATACACATGGCATGATGCACAACCAAGTATGATGCATGTCCGGTTTAATGAGGCATGGCATGGCAAAGTGCACAAACAAAACTACAAGTTAAGTGAAGCTCAATATGCAACGAGTTGCATATTGACAAAACACCAAATGACTCATTTAATTCTCTCTTGGTTATGTACCCAACAATATTAAATATTGGTTAACATGGCAAGCGGTGAAGCATAACAAAAACTATACCATCTAAACAATTTAAATGGGGCCGGATATAAAAACATCAAATCCGGTAAATCCCCATATGCATTTAGCAATTTAATGCAACAACAATTTTAAACATTTTAAATGTTGTTATCATGATGCGGATGACATATGCAAGTTTTAAGCAATTTTATGAAAATGTTGACATGAGCAAGATACGAGGCATTTGTCACCGTGGCAGAAAGAAAGGGTGTCACGGCGATGAATCCGAAAATGATGTCACGGCAACATATCGGTTCCAGTAGCTCATGGAGATAACGGTGCAAAAGGAAGCGTGCTGATGTGCGAAACATGCTAGAGATGGTGGGGTGCTCCCGACTACCGAGTTCCCACGGGTTAGTGGCATGGAAACGAGTGACAATTCGGGCACGGTGCAAACACGAGAATCTCATACAACATGCAAGCATTCGTTCCACGGGTGATCATCTCGGGGTTATACCTTCGAAGCGTGCATATTCGTAACGGATCGAGTTCGTCGAAGGAAGTAGTGGTACATGGGCCGTAGTGGAAGTAGTGGTTCACGTTTCGTAGATGTTCGGGGTCACGGCGAGGAACTTGACGTCCACGAAGTCTTCAAGGGTCGACGGTAGTGGTACACACGTTGTCGGGGTACTTGTCGGATCCGAGAGGTACTTGGCGAAAAACATGTCGATGGTAGTTGTACTCATATTGTCGTGGTACTTGCGATATCCGAGACGGTCTTGCGTATCCGTGCGTAGAGGTACTTGGCGACGTTTCAAAGAAGCTCAAACGGCACCCGCAACTAGAGGCAACCAGTGCCCGGTGCTCGGACGACGGTCGACGGGCCGGAGAGGCGACGACGGGATGGCTCGGACAAGGCCGGAGGTCGGGAGGGAGCGGCCGGACCAGAGTCGAGGCAGCGGAGCTCCTGCTTTCGGCGACAAGCGGCAGCAAGGGGAGGCGCCGGGGCGGCTCGGGCGCCAGGAGCTCGGGTGAGGGACGAGGAAGGTAGACGCGAGGACGAGGCGGGTCGACGGGGCGGCGCGGTTCACGAGATGGACAGTGCGGGGCTGCAGGATCCGGTCGAGGGCATGGCCGGCGGCGCGGCTTGGAGCAAATCGGGCGCGGGCGCTCCTCTGGCGCTGGCTATGAGCGTGCGGAGGGAGTCGAGGGAGAGGCAAGGGATCGGGCGAGGCGAAGCAGGAGAGGTTTCCGGCGGGGCAGGAGATCAGCGAAACGCGGGCTCCTGGTGGAGCTCATCGACGACGGCGGTCGCCGGCACGGCGCGGCGAGTGACGAGCGGCCGGCGCGAGGAGGTGGAGATGCGCTGCGAGGAGAGAAGGGGAGTCGCGGGATCGAGGGGAGGAAGAGAGATGGGGATCGAGCGAGCGGGGCTCTCGCTCCTCTCTGTGTGTGTGCGTGGCGGCGGAAGGAGGATGGAGGGGATCGATGGGAGTTGGGGATCGGGCGCTGGGTGCGGCTAGGGTTAGAGCTGGTGGGGGCGCCGACTGGGCTGGTGGAACGGGCCGGTCTGGTTGGTCAGGCCCAAGAGGCCGGCTGGGCTGGCTCCTCTCTCTCCCTCTAATTTTCTAGCAGAAAAGAAATAGAGAGAGGAAAAGAAAGAGAGGGTAGGGGAAGAAGTTGGACATGGGGATTATTTTCCCGGACTCACAAAATGTGCTTGTTCCGAGAAAATAGAAAAAGCCATGATTGAAAAATGTAAATTCATACTCATTTGAATTTAATTCAAATGGGGTTGAACTGGGACTTGATAAAAGGAAGGTCCAAAAATGTTGAGGATTTTTGGTGGAGCTCCGGAAGATGATGAAAGAATAAATGGCAAAGTTGGAGATCAAGAATTAAGACAACAAAGGCATTAGGAATTATTTTGCAAGTGTGTCAAAGGTAATTCCACATCAATGGAATATTTATATTTTATAATAGCTCCATAAATATTAGGAGGATATGTTATAAAGAGAAAACACCATGTGAATTCCCTCGATTTAAATAGATCAAAAGATCTATGCAGTTTATCTAGTTGAGTTTTTAAAATTAAAAGACATGCTTGGCATGATGACATGATGCAATGCAAAATAAATAGAGCAAGCACAAATAAAAACACACGGAGGTCACAAAAATATGGAAGTCTTACGGATCGCCGGTCTTGGGCGTTACAACACTCCACCACTATTTAGAGGATCTCGCCCCAGATCTAGGATGGCACCGAGAGAGACGGGAGAGGAAGAGGTAAAACAAAGTCGCTTCTTTGACAAACGAGTGAAACCACGAACCTTGAGAGGTTGACAAAATGAAAGAAAGGATACAATGAAGATGAACGAGATTGCAAACACTCCGTTAACAAAGAGGAACAAGGAACATTACAAGAACCTTGTAGGTTAAAAGACATAAGAAAAAGGGTTGCAATGGACAAGAAATACATGCAAGCACTCTGGTAGAAACGAGGTGTACAATGAACGATAAGGATCAATTACGACAACACTCCGGTTGGAAACGGAGGATAAAGAATATGAGCTTGGCAAAATGAAAGCACTTGGATGAGACTCTGGTTAGAAGAGGAATGATAGACAGAACCCTCCGGTTAAAACAAGATAGAGAAGGAAATTTTGGCAGCACTCCGACTGTAAATGGAAGGAATTGAACATGAACTTGAGAAGATGGGATGATACTTGATGAAATCAACAACACACTGCCTCCGGAACTATTGAAAGAATGGCACAAGGGGTAAGAAGGATTTCAGACAGCACTTAGGTTGAAATTAGAGGCAAAACTTGATATATGAAAGAACTTGAGCAGAGGACATAACACTCCTGTTAAACGGATAAGCAAGGAAAAGAACATGATATTTACAAAATGAGATGATGGGTCGAAGAGAGTAACAACACAATGCCTCCGGAACGAAAGAATAGAAGCTAGATGGTTGGGAAGAAAAGAACAGAGAAGAAAATGCCAACTTCTACCACAAATGAGCTTGGAAAGCACCCTTCCAAGAAGGTTAGAACGGAATTGTTGGAAAACCAACAACGAAAAGAACAAGCTTGTAGTGGGCTTATGGAAACATCTCAACATTATGAGGTGAGCTTCTGCCACCAACGGAAACAAACGATTGGATTGATATCAACAAGGAGGCGAGAAACTTATTTCACCGAGAGGACAAATGAAGAACTTGGGTCATTTATAAGCACCATAAATAGCAACAATCCTTAGGGAAAGCTTTAGGTGAAATATAACCCAAGATAACTCCAATGAAGAGATTGATGGATTTAAATATCTCATTCTTGACAACAAGTGCATCATGAAACATGAATGAAACTGTCAAAATGACATAACACCACCTCAAAAGATAAGGTCGAAAGAATTGCACTTCGGAATGCAAGATGAAGAATGCTTGAACTCCACAAAACAAAACATGTGTTGAGCACCATGTTTATTTTGAAGTATGGCTTGACGGATCTTAACTCCGCGAGAAATCTTGATGAACCATTGAA
This sequence comes from Aegilops longissima, assembly GCA_021605205.1. Classification (NCBI taxonomy): domain Eukaryota; kingdom Viridiplantae; phylum Streptophyta; class Magnoliopsida; order Poales; family Poaceae; genus Aegilops; species Aegilops longissima. Next base: position 498,992,043 of record CM038681.1, on the reverse strand, counting down.
GAATGAAAAGAATCCTTGACGAAGCACCATGTAGAGCCTCCATGAAGAACTCCGGTAAGAAAAGGATGATAAAAGAAAGAGAAGTTGAAAACACAAGGTGAAGCCTTGCAGTGATAAGAAGAAGCTTTGAAATGATATAACCGAGAAAACTTTGAACTCCGAAAAGAAAAGATGAAGCATCTCGGACCGAGAATGTGATATGATGAACAAGCTCCGGAAAGAAGAGATGAACAACTTAGAACTGAGAAATTGATACCATTACGAACTCCGGAAGAATGAATCAATCACTTGGATGAAACAAGAACAAGAATTATGTTATGCGTATCCTTCACCAATTTAGATTGATGACAAGCAACGGATTAGGCATACTACTTATTCTTGTTGAAAAAGGATTGAAGAGAGATATTGCTCAACTTGGGAAGGTCTTCAACGATCCGCCGGTAGGATTTTGGGAAGAACGAATGAATCTATATAATAACGAAGGAAGAGAACTCTTGAACGAACCACCGTAAGAATTTAAAATGAAAGTAGCAAAGGCACAATTCACCATGAAGAATTAGAAAACGAATAAAGATGCTTGGCAGAATTTAGATACATTAGAACAAAGAGATCATGAATTGATTAGAGGATATTTCGACGATGCACCGGTGAGATTTGGAAAACAAGAGTTGAACGCTTGAATGAATAATTCTGAGATGATGGGCTCCGGAGAATCAAACTGAAAAGACTCCTGAAATGCTCCGGGTGGGTTAAAAGAATTCTCACAAACGAAAATAATTATGAGAGGATGGCATCAAGCTAGAACCATGAATATTGAAGAGAATGGAGCAAGATTTAAGAGAAACTCTTCTTCAGTCTTCAAATGTTGAGAATGACGATGAGAAACACCACCATGAATTGTTGAGATACTCCGGGATGAAAATTAGAAAGGTTGAACCAACGATGAAAAGAATTTGAAAGATCTTGGAGAAAGCCATGACTGATGAAAGCCCATTCTTACGTCAAACTTAGAAACGAATTTTAGAAGCTCCGGAAAATTTAGAATAGTCAGGTAAGATCCTGGGAAAAGACCTGTGGGTTAGGGCCCACTCAAAAGAAACACCGTTGAACGATTGCTTGAAATAAAGATTGCACCGATAGAATTAAATGGCTTGAATGAGATAACAACCTCAAAATAACTTGAACGGATTAAGAATGGAAACACGAATCTTCTGAGATATCTTCAACACTCCGGAACAATTGAATAACAAGAACTGAAAGATTATGAGGTGCACCGGCAAGAGAAAGCATTTGCAACAAGGAAAGGAATATGATCAACACTGAAAGCTTGAGTTAAATCCACCGAAAAAGAATACGAGGATGAAGAATGATGAACTTGGAGCTATTGAGCATCTTCATGAGGGATCACTGGATCAGAACATTGATTGAAAAGAGTGAAGAGACTTCACATGAATAAATGGATACTTGATTAAAATATATAAGTCCTTGAAGAAAAGGGTGGGAGGGCAGGAAAACAAGACAACTTGGGGGTGGATGAAACAAACACCGTTGGGAGAACTTAGAATTGAACTTGCGAATGTTGAAATGATCGGATCCACTTGAAGAGAAGCACGTCGGTTGGAAAAGAATTGACATGACAAGCTCAATGATCAAGAAGGATTAGTATTCGCAGAGAAATATGAGAACACCGTTTAGAATAAGGTATGGAATCAACACTTGGCATTGAAGCAACTTGAATACCACAAAACGGAACAAAAACAAAGGATTTGGCTTGCAGAATAAGCCGGAAACAAACATATGATAGATCCCATATCGTATCATGTGTTTGTTGGAAAGATATCCAACGAGATACTTGAATTCCCACTTATAAACTCCCGAAACTTTCTGGTTATGCAATCAGGTGTTGGGGATACAGGGGACACAAAATATATCACCCAAACTAACAATACCTGGATCCAGTTGTATCCATCCTTCAACACATAACCAAGAAACCTTCGGAAATTGTGTACCTCAACCTTCGAAAAGCATCCGTTATACGAGTCATGGCAATACTCCCGAGCTCGCCCCAGTACTGGGTTATCGAGGTTATCTCACCAACAACGCATAAAAGAGATTTTCGATGTCGGCAAAACTCGGTATTCCAGAATCGCAACGATAAGATTGTGACGACAACACCTCGGAGCTCAACTCCCGGACACCGCCACAACCCCTAAATGTCGAGGCACCAAGAACAATGTTCTCGTCACAAAACCATCGAACGATTCCAAGATACCAGCGTGATCCTAAAATTTTTTAGTGAAATTTGAGGAGAGAAGAGTCAAAACTTCTCGTCAGAGACCTCACCAGAGCGATTTAAGGGACCGAGGAGTAAAAAGAATCCTACTCTCGATATATAATCCTAATACTCAAACATTTTGTTCTAGACTCAACAACGCCAAAACAATCAATCGCAGGGGCTCCTAAGTCGGGATGGCTCGATTACCAACTTGTAACACCCTCGATGCGGCTATATCTTCCACGTGTCGGGCACGACTTAGAGGCATAACCGCATTGAAAGCAATGTCGCAAGTGAGGTAATCTTCACACAACCCATGTAATACATAAGGAAAGAGATACATAGTTGGCTTACAATCGCCACTTCACACAATACATGAGTAAAGCATTACATCATACAGATACAATCAAGGTCCGACTACGGAACCAAAATAAAAGAAGACTACCCCAAATGCTACACAGATCCCGATCGTCCCAACTGGGCTCCACTCATGATCAACTGAAACGAAACAACACAATGAACAAGATCTTCATCGGGCTCTTCCTTGAGCTCGGTGGCCACCCGCACGGTTTCATAGGCACCGCAAACTGGTTTTGAAGTATCTGTGAGTCACGGGACTCAACAATCTCACACCATGAGATCAAGACTATTTAAGCTTATGGGTAGGAGAAGGTAGTGAGGTGGAGCTGCAGCAAGCGACTAGCATATATGGTGGCTACCATACGCAAAAGAGAGCGAGAAGAGGAGGCAAAGCACGGTCGAACAACTATGATCAAGAAGTGATCCTAGAACAACCTCGCCAAGCATAACTCCAACACCGTGTTCACTTCCCTGATCGCGAGAAGAGACCATCACGGTTACACACGCTGTTGGTGTATTTTAATTAAGATCAACTTCGGGTTTTCTACAACCGACATTAACAAATTCCCATCTGCCTCATAACATGGGCACGGCTTTCAAAGATTATACCTGCAGGGTGTCCCAACTTAGCCCATTATAAGCTCTCACGGTCAATGAAGGATATTCCTTCTACCGAAGACCCGATCAGTCTCGAATCCCGACTACAAGACATTTCGACAGAATAAAACAAGACCAAAGAAAGCCGCCGAATGTGCCGACAAATCCCGATAGGAGCTGCACATATCTCGCTCGTGGCACATCCGGATGAGACATCCTACGAGTAAAACCAAGCCTCAAGTTGCCCCGAGGTGGCCCCGCAGCTACTCGGTTCGAACCAGCACTCGAGAGAGCACCGCCCGGGGCTTAAAATAAAGATGACCCTTGAGTCTGCAGAACCCAAGGGAAAAAGGCTTAGGTGGCAAATGGTAAAACCAATGTTGGGCCTTGCTTTGGAGTCTTATTCAAAGCGAACTGTCAAGGGGTCCCATAAATCACCCAACCATGTAAGGAACGCAAAATCAAGGAACATAACACCGGTATGACGGAAACTAGGGCGGCAAGAGTGGAACAAAACACCAGGCATAAGGCCGAGCCTTCCACCCTTTACCAAGTATATAGGTGCATTAATTAAAGAAGATATATTGTGATATCCCAACAAGTAAACATGTTCCAACAAGGAACAACATCTCCATGTTCCAACAAGGAACAAACTTCATCTTCACCTGCAACTAACAACGCTATAAGAGGGGCTGAGCAAAGCGGTAACATAGCCAAACAACGGTTTGCTAGGAAAGGATGGTTAGAGGCTTGACATGGCAACATAGGAGGCATGATATAGCAAGTGGTAGGCGTCGTAGCATAGGCATAGTAAAAGAGCAAGCAACTACCAAGCAAAGATAGAAGTGATTTCGAGGGTATGGTCATCTTGCCTGAAATCCCGCAAGGAAGAAGAACGAGTCCATGAAGAAGACAAACGGATGTAGTCGAACGAATCCTCACAACTCCGGAACGAAACCGAAGCTAACGACAGAAGCAACCCGGAAAGAAGCAAACAACATAGTAAACAACCATCACATACACATGGCATGATGCACAACCAAGTATGATGCATGTCCGGTTTAATGAGGCATGGCATGGCAAAGTGCACAAACAAAACTACAAGTTAAGTGAAGCTCAATATGCAACGAGTTGCATATTGACAAAACACCAAATGACTCATTTAATTCTCTCTTGGTTATGTACCCAACAATATTAAATATTGGTTAACATGGCAAGCGGTGAAGCATAACAAAAACTATACCATCTAAACAATTTAAATGGGGCCGGATATAAAAACATCAAATCCGGTAAATCCCCATATGCATTTAGCAATTTAATGCAACAACAATTTTAAACATTTTAAATGTTGTTATCATGATGCGGATGACATATGCAAGTTTTAAGCAATTTTATGAAAATGTTGACATGAGCAAGATACGAGGCATTTGTCACCGTGGCAGAAAGAAAGGGTGTCACGGCGATGAATCCGAAAATGATGTCACGGCAACATATCGGTTCCAGTAGCTCATGGAGATAACGGTGCAAAAGGAAGCGTGCTGATGTGCGAAACATGCTAGAGATGGTGGGGTGCTCCCGACTACCGAGTTCCCACGGGTTAGTGGCATGGAAACGAGTGACAATTCGGGCACGGTGCAAACACGAGAATCTCATACAACATGCAAGCATTCGTTCCACGGGTGATCATCTCGGGGTTATACCTTCGAAGCGTGCATATTCGTAACGGATCGAGTTCGTCAAGGAAGTAGTGGTACATGGGCCGAGTGGAAGTAGTGGTTCACGTTTACGTAGATGTTCGGGTCACGGCGAGGAACTTGACGCCCACGAAGTCTTCAAGGGTCGACGGTAGTGGTACACACGTTGTCGGGGTACTTGTCGGATCCGAGAGGTACTTGGCGAAAAACATGTCGATGGTAGTTGTACTCATATTGTCGTGGTACTTGCGATATCCGAGACGGTCTTGCGTATCCGTGCGTAGAGGTACTTGGCGACGTTTCAAAGAAGCTCAAACGAAGCACCCGCAACTAGAGGCAACCAGTGCCCCGGTGCTCTGGACGACGGTCGACGGGGCTGGAGAGGCGACGACGGGGATGGCCTGGACAAGGCCGGAGGTCGGGGAGGGAGCGGCCGGACCAGGAGTCGAGGCAGCGGAGCTCCTGCTCGGCGACAAGCGAAGCAGCAAGGGGGAGGCGCTCGGGGACGGCTCGGGCGCCAGGAGCTCGGGTGAGGGACGAGGAAGGTAGACGCGAGGACGAGGCGGGTCGACGGGGCGGCGCGGTTCACGAGATGGACAGTGCGGGGCTGCAGGATCCGGTCGAGGGCATGGCCGGCGGCGCGGCTTGGAGCAAATCGGGCGCGGGCGCTCCTCTGGCGCTGGCTATGAGCGTGCGGAGGGAGTCGAGGGAGAGGCAAGGGATCGGGCGAGGCGAAGCAGGAGAGGTTTCCGGCGGGGCAGGAGATCAGCGAAACGCGGGCTCCTGGTGGAGCTCATCGACGACGGCGTCGCTGCACGGCGCGGGCGAAAGGACGAGCGGCCGCGCGAGGAGGTGGAGATGCGCCAGAGGAGAGAAGGGAGTCGCGGGATCGAGGGAGGAAGAGAGATGGGGATCGAGCGAGCGGGGCTCTCGCTCCTCTCTGTGTGTGCGTGGCGGCGAAGGAGGATGGAGGGATCGATGGGAGTTGGGGATCGGGCGCTGGGTGCGGCTAGGGTTAGAGCTGGTGGGGCGCCGACTGGGCTGGTGGAACGGGCCGGTCTGGTTGGTCAGCCCAAGAGGCCGGTGGGCTGGCTCTCTCTCTCCTCTAATTTTCTAGCAGAAAAGAAATAGAGAGAGGAAAAGAAAGAGAGGGTAGGGGAAGAAGTTGGACATGGGGATTATTTTCCCGGACTCACAAAAATGTCCTTGTTCCGAGAAAATAGAAAAAGCCATGATTGAAAAATGTAAATTCATACTCATTTGAATTTAATTCAAATGGGTTTGAACTGGGACTTGATAAAAGGAAGGTCCAAAAATGTTGAGGATTTTTGGTGGAGCTCCGGAAGATGATGAAAGAATAAATGGCAAAGTTGGAGATCAAGAATTAAGACAACAAAGGCATTAGGAATTATTTTGCAAGTGTGTCAAAGGTAATTCCACATCAATGGAATATTTTATAATAGCTCCATAAATATTAGGAGGATATGTTATAAAGAGAAAACACCATGTGAATTCCCTCGATTTAAATAGATCAAAAGATCTATGCAGTTTATCTAGTTGAGGTTTTAAAAATTAAAAGACATGCTGGCATGATGACATGATGCAATGCAAAAATAAATAGAGCAAGCACAAATAAAAACACACGGAGGTCACAAAAAATATGGAAGTCTTCTGGATCGTCGGTCTTGGGGCGTTACAACATGTTTCACATATATCCCATAATCCTTAAGAGTTTGGGTCATCCAAAGTAATTGAGCACAACATGATCCGGCGGCAATGTATTCCGATTTGGCGGTGGATAGGGATACCGAGTTTTATTTCTGGGAGGACCAAGACACAAGAGATCTACCAAGAAATTGACATGTTCCCAAAGTGGACTTTCTATCAACCTTGTCACCGGCATAATCCGAATTGGAGTAGCTAACAATATCAAAAGAAGACCTTTTAGGATACCAAATGCCAAAGTTTGGTGTATGAATTAAGTATCTCACTATCCTTTTCACAGCCTTAAGATGACATTCCTTAGGGTCCACTTGATATCGTGCAGACATGCACACTCTTAGCATAATATCGGGACAGGAGGCACATAGATATAACAATGAGCCAATCATAGAGCGGTAAACCTTTTGGCCAACCGGTTTGCCATCCTTAGTCAAGTCAAGATGTCCACTAGTAGGCATGGGTGTTTTCATACCTTTGCTTTCTTGCATGTTGAACTTCTTGAATAGGTCCTTGGTATACTTTGTTTGGGAAACAAAGGTGCCCACCTTAGTTTGCTTGATTTGCAAACCAATAAAGAATTTGAGTTCACTCATCATAGACATCTCAAACTTCTCCGACATTAGCCTTCCAAACTTTTCACTAAAATGAGGGTTAGTCGAACCAAATATGATATCATCCACATAAATTTGGCACACAAATAATTCTCCATTAACCCTTTCAGTAAAAAATGTGGAATCAATTTTCCAATCTCAAAGCCTTTTCCAATAAGGAACTTGGTCAAGCATTTATACCATGCTCTAGGAGCTTGTTTAAGACCATAAAGAGCTTTGTGAAGTTTGTAAACATGATCGGGTTTCTTGGGATTAACAAAGCCGGGAGGTTGTTTAACATAAACTTCCTCCTCAATTTCACCATTTAGGAAAGCACTTTTAATGTCCATTTGGTATAGAGTGATATCATGGTGATTGGCATAAGCAAGTAAGATGCATATGGACTCAAGTCTAGCAACAGGGGCTAAGTCTCACTATAGTCCATACCTTCGACTTGAGTGTAGCCTTGGGTGACGATACGTGCTTTGGTCCGTACAACTTTTCCATCTTCATCTTGCTTGTTTCGAAACACCCATTTGGTTCCAATGATATTGTGCTTCTCATCGGGCTTTTTTACAAGCGTCCATACTTGCTTCCTCTCGAAATTGTGTAGATCTTCATGCATGGCATCCACCCAATCTGCATCATCAAGTGCTTCTTCAACTTTCGTAGGTTCAATGCTAGAAATGAATGAGTAATGTTCACAGAAATTAGCCAAGCGGGTTTTAGAGCGGGTGATTCTCCTGGTTTGAATACCATCAAAGATTTGTTCGATGGGATGATCTCTTGAAACTCTTGCTCTAACTCGTGAGAGCTTTTGTTTGGGTCGGGGTGGAACATCCTCTTCATCATCTTGTTCTTCCTCTTGGCCTTCTTCATCGTTGGTGTTGTTGTTCTCTTGTGTAAGTGGAGAAGTAGATTGATGAGGTTCATCTTGGTGTACTTCCTCATTTCCATCATCTTGACGTGTTCCACTTGTGGATGCCTCCAGTTCAACTTGCGGTTCACCTTGGCGTGAAGTTGAGGCTTCCACTTGAACGGATGAGGTACTCTCCTTCACCTTCATTGGGAGAATCTTGCCAGTAGACAAGTCTTGAATTGCTTCAGAAGGATCTTTGTCACCTACATCAATTGGCAGTTGCAAAACTTGCGAGCCGTTAGATTCATCAAACTTCACATCTACCGTCTCTTCAACCTTTCGGGTGAAATTGTTGTAGACACGGTAAGTGTGAGAGTTTGAGCCATAACCGAGTAGGAAACCTTCATGAGATTTAGGAGCAAATTTCGAACGACGATGCTTATCAAGAATGTAGAACTTTGAGCCAAATACTCGAAAGTATCCAACTCGGGGTTTGTTATCGGTGAGAAGCTCGTATGACATCATGCCAAGAAGCTTGTGAAGGTATAGACGATTAGTTGCATGACAATCTGTCTCAACCGCTTCCTCCCGAAAGTGTTTTGGCGTCTTGTATTCCTCAAGCATCGTTCTCGCCATTTCAATGAGTGTGCGGTTCTTCCTCTCAACAACTCCATTTTGTTGAGGAGTGTACGTAGCCGAGAACTCATGTGAAATCCCTTCTTCGTCAAGAAAGGTATCCACATTGGCGTTCTTGAACTCCGTTCTGTTGTCACTCTGAACCTTCTTGATCTTCACTTCAAATTGATTTTGGGCCTTCCTAGTGAAGTTCTTGAAGATCTTTTGCACCTTCGATTTATCATCAAGAAACAACACCCACGTAAATCTTGAAAAATTATCAACAATGACCAAACCGAACGAGTTACCACTGAGACTCTTATAAGCGCTGGGACCAAAAAGATCTATATGAAGTAGTGATGCGTCTCCAACGTATCTATAATTTTTGATTGCTCCATGCTACTTTATCTATTGTTTTGGACTATAATGGGCTTTATTTTCCACTTTTATATTACTTTTGGGACAAACCTATTAACCGGAGGCCCAGCCCAGAATTGCTGTTTTTTGCCTATTTCAGTGTTTCGAAGAAACGGAATATCAAACGGAGTCCAAACGGAATGAAACCTTCAGGAACGTGATCTTCTCACCGAACGCGATCCAGGAGACTTGGACCCTACTCAGGGAAGTGCCAGAGGCGGTCATGAGGGTGGAGGGCGCCCCCGGCGCGCCCGCCTCATGGGGCCCCCGACGCTTCACCGACGCATTCTTCCTCCTATATATACCTCACGTATCCCGAACGATCGTAACAGGAGCCAAAACCTAATTCCACCGCCAGCATTCTCCTGTATCCACGAGATCCCATCTTCGGCCTGTTACGGAGTCCGCGGAGGGGGCATCCACCACGGAGGGCTTCTACATCAACACCATAGCCCCTCCGATGAAGTGTGAGTAGTTCACTTGCACCTTCGGCCCATAGCTAGTAGCTAGATGGCTTCTTCTCTCTTTTGGATCTCAATACAATGTTCTCCCCCTCTCGTGGAGATCTATTCGATGTAATCTTCTTTTTGCGGTGTGTTTGTTGAGACCGATGAATTGTGGGTTTATGATCCAGCTTATCTATGGAAAATATTTGAATCTTCTCTGAATTCTTTTATGTATGATTGAGTTATCTTTGCAAGTCTCTTCGAATTATCCGTTTGGTTTGGCCAACTAGATTGGTAGTTCTTGCAATGGGAGAAGTGCATGGCTTTGGGTTCAATCTTGCGGTGTCCTTACACAGTGACAGAAGGGGTTGCAAGGCACTTATTGTATTGTTGCCATCGAGGATAACAAGATGGGGTATTTATCATATTGCATGAATTTATTCCTCTACATCATGTCATCTTGCTTAAGGCGTTACTCTGTTTTTAACTTAATACTCTAGATGCATGCTGGATAACGGTCGATGAGTGGAGTAATTGTAGTAGATGCAGAATCGTTTCGATCTACTTGTCTCGGACGTGGTGCCTATATACATGATCATTGCCTAGATATACTCATAACTATGCTCCATTATGTCAATTGCTCAACAGTAATTTGTTCACCCACCGTAGAATATCTATGCTCTTGAGAGAAGCCACTAGTGAAACATATGGCCCCCGGGTCTATTCTCATCATATCAATCTCCATCACTTTATTTACTTGCTTTGCTTTTACTTTTCACTTTGCATCTTCATACCAAAAATACCAAAAATATTATCTCTATCAGATCTCACTCTCGTAAGTGACCGTGAAGGGATTGACAACCCCTAATCGCGTTGGTTGCGAGTAGCTATCGCTTTGTGCAGGTATGAGGGACTTGCGTGGCCTCCTCTGGATTGATACCTTGGTTCTCAAAACTGAGGGAAATACTTACGCCATCTGTGCTGCATCATCCTCTCTCTTCGAGGAAAACCAACGCAAACTCAAGACGAGCAAGAAGGATTTCGCGCGCGCTGCCGGGAGGTCTACGCAAAAGTCAGCATACAAAGTACCCATCACAATCCCTATCTCTCGCATTAAATTATTTGCCATTTGCCTCTCGTTTTCCTCTCCCCCACTTCACCCTTGCCATTTTATTTGCCCTCTCTTTCCCAATCTCCTCCTCCTTTTTCCTTGTCTTTTTCCCGTCCGTTTGTTTGCTCGTGTGTTAGTTTGCTTGTTCGTTGCGATGGCTCAAGATGCTACCAAATTGTGTGACTTCACCAATACCAATAATAATGATTTCCTTAGCACTCCGATTGCTCCTCTTGAAAATACCGAATCTTGTGAAATCAATACCGCTTTGTTGAATCTTGTTATGAAAGATCAATTCGCTGGCCTTCCTAGTGAAGATGCCGCTACTCATCTGAATAGCTTCGTTGATTTATGTGATATGCAAAAGAAAAAAGATGTCAATAATGATGTCGTTAAATTGAAGCTATTTCCTTTTTCGCTTAGAGATCGTGCTAAAGCGTGGTTTTCATCTTTGCCTAAAAATAGTATTGATTCTTGGAACAAGTGCAAAGATGCTTTTATCTCTAAGTATTTTCCTCCCGCTAAGATTATCTCTCTTAGGACGATATTATGAATTTTAAGCAACTTGATCATGAACATGTTGCACAAGCTTGGGAGAGAATGAAATTAATGATATGTAATTGTCCTACTCATGAATTGAACTTGTGGATGATTATGCAGAATTTTTATGCTGGATTGAATTTTGCTTCTAGAAATCTTTTAGATTCGGTCGCGGGAGGCACTTTTATGGAAATCACTTGAGGAGATGCTACTAAACTCCTAGATAATATTATGGTTAATTATTCTCAATGGCATACTGAAAGATCTACTAATAAAAAAGTGCATGCGATAGAAGAAATCAATGTTTTGAGTGGAAAGATGGATGAACTTATGAAACTATTTGCTAATAAGAGTGTTTCTTATGATCCTAATGATATGCCTTTTTCTACCTTGATTGAGAATAATAATGAATCTATGGATGTGAATTTTGTTGGTAGGAATAATTTTGGTAACAACGCGTATGGAGTGAATTTTAATCCTAGGCCATATCCTAGTAATCCTTCTAATAATTATGGAAATTCCTACAACAACTCTTATGGAAATTTTAATAAGATTCCCTCTGAATTTGAGAGTAGTGTTAAAGAGTTTATGAATTCACAAAAGAATTTTAATGCTTTGCTTGAAGAGAAATTGCTTAAAGTTGATGATTTGGCTAGGAACGTTGATAGAATTTCACTTGAGGTTGATTCTTTAAAGCTTAGATCTATTCCTCCTAAGCATGATATCAATGAGTCTCTCAAAGCTATGAGAATTTCCATTGATGTGTGCAAAGAAAGAACCGCTAGGATGCGTGCTTCCAAAGATGCCTTTATTAAAGCGTGTTCTTCTAATTCCTATGAAAATCAAGATGAAGATCTAAAAGTTTTTGATGTGTCCCCTATTAAATCTTTGTTTTGCAATATGAATCTTGATGAAACTGAATATGATCTTCCTTTACCTAGAAGGCGTTCTAAGAATTCGGAGTTTTTAGATCTTGAGGATGAAATTAATAAAAGTGGGATTGAAAGAAATAGAAATCTAGATGTTGCTAAACCCAATATATTGGATCTCATGGAATTTAATTATAAAAATTGCTCTTTAATTGATTGTATTTCCTTGTTGCACTCCGTGCTAAATTCTCCTCATGCTTATAGTCAAAATAAGGCTTTTACCGAACACATTGTTGATGCTTTGATGCAATCTTATGAAGAAAAGCTTGAGTTGAAAATTTCTATCCCTAGGAAACTCCATGATGAGTGGGAACCTACTATTAAAAATAAAATTAAAAATTACGAGTTTCATGCTTTGTGTGATTTGGGTGCTAGTGTCTCTACTATCCCAAAACTTTGTGTGATTTGCTAGATTTCCGTGATTTTGATGATTGCTCTCTAAACTTGCATCTTGCGGATTCCACTATTAAAAAGCCTATGGGAATAATTAATGATGTTCTTATTGTTGCAAATAGGAATTATGTGCCCGTAGATTTTATCGTTCTTGATATAGATTGCAATCCTTCATGTCCTATTATTCTTGGTAGACCTTTCCTTAGAACGATTGGTGTAATTATTGATATGAAGGAAGGAAATATTAGATTCCAATTCCCTTTAAAGAAGGACATGGAACACTTTCCTAGAAATAAAATAAAATTACCATATGAATCTATCATGAGAGCCACTTATGGATTGCCTACCAAAGATGGCAATACCTAGATCTATCCTTGCTTTTATGCGTAGCTAGGGGCGTTAAACGATAGCGCTTGTTGGGAGGCAACCCAATTTTATTTTTAGTTTTTTTGTTTTTCCTTCTGTTTAGGAATAAATAATCCATCTAGCCTATGTTTAGATGTGTTTTTATCTTTTAATTAGTGTTTGTGCCAAGTTGAACCTATTGGATCTTCTTGGATGATAGTTATTTGATCTTGCTGTAATTTCCAGAATCTTTGTGCTCAGTGCCCGAATTGTTAAAAATCACCAGAAAGCGATAAAATACTGATTCAAATTGCTGCTGATCAATAAACAAATTTTCCAGGTCGTATAATTTTTTTAGAAGTTTTTGGGTTCCAGAAGTTTGCGTTAGTTACAGATTACTACAGACTGTTCTGTTTTTGACAGATTCTGTTTTGCGTGTGTTGTTTGCTTATTTTGATGAATCTATGGTTAGTAAAATAGTTTATAATCCATAGAGAAGTTGTAATACAGTAGGTTTAACACCAATATAAATAAGGAATTAGTTCATTACAGTACCTTAAAGTAGTCTTTTGTTTTCTTTCTCTAACGGAGCTCATGAGATTTCTATTGAGTTTTGTGTTGTGAAGTTTTCAAGTTTTGGGTGAATTCTTTTGATGGATTATGGAACAAGGAGTGGCAAGAGCCTAAGCTTAGGGATTCCCATGGCACCCCAAAGATAATCCAAGGACACCAAAAAGTCAAAGCTTGGGGATGCCCCGGAAGGCATCCCCTCTTTCGTCTACTTCCATCGGTAATTTACTTGGAGCTATATTTTTATTCACCAACATGATATGTGTTTTGCTTGGAGCGTCTTGTATTATTTGAGTATTTGCTTGTTAGTTTAACACAATCATCCTTGCTGTACACACCTTTTGAGAGAGCCATACATGAATTGAAATTTGATAGAATACTCTATGTCCTTCACTTATATCTTTTGAGCTTGATAGTTTTGCTCATAGTGCTTCACTTATATCTTTTTGAGCATGATAATTTTTGCTCTAGTGCTTCACTTAGATCTTTTAGAGCACGGTGGTGGATTTGTTTTAAAGAAACTTGATCTCTCATGCTTCACTTAGATTATTTTGAGAGTCGTTAATAGCATGGTTATTTGCTTAATGTTAATATACTAGGTATTCAAGATATGTGAAACTTTCTTTTGAGTGCGTTGAATACAAAGATAAGTTTGATGCTTGATAATTGTTTTGAGATATGGAGGTGATAATATCAAAGTCATGCTAGTTGAGTAGTTGTGAATTTGATAAATGCTTGTGTTGAAGTTAGCAAATCCGGTAGCATGCACGTATGGTTAAAGTTATGTAACAAATTTGAAGCATGAAGTGTACCTGGCTTGTGCATCCTTATGAGTGGCGGTCGGGGACGAGCGATGGTCTTTTCCTACCAATCTATCCCCCTAGGAGCTTGCGTGTAGTACTTGATTTTTGATGACTTCTAAATTTTTGCAATAAGTATATGAGTTCTTTTGACTAATGTTGAGTCCATGGATTATACGCACTTTTACCTTCCGCCTTTGCTAGCCTCTTCGGTACCGTGCATTGCCCTTTCTCACCTCGAGAGTTGGTGCAAACTTCGCCGGTGCATCAAAACCCCATGATATGATACGCTCTATCACACATAAACCTCCTCATATCTTCCTCAAAACAGCCACCATACCTACCTATTATGGCATTTCCATAGCCATTCCGAGATATATTGCCATGCAACTTTCCACCGTTCCGTTCATCATCATCATGGCATACTTTACTTTTGTCATATTGCCATTGCATGATCATGTAGTTGACATCGTATTTGTGGCAAAGCCACCATGCATTATTTTTCATACATGTCACTCTTGATTCATTGCGCCGTCCCGGTACACTGCCGGAGGCATTAATATAGAGTCATATCTTGTTCTAGTTTCGAGTTGTAATCCTTATGTTGTAATCAATAGAAGTGTGATGATCATCATTCAATAGAGCATTGTTCCCCCAAAAAAAGAGAAAGGCCAAATAAAAAAAAAGAAGGCCCAAAAAAATATAAAAATAAAAGGGGGCAATGCTACTATACTTTTTTTCACACTTGTGCTTCAAAGTAGCACCATGTTCTTCATGTAGTGAGTCTCATATATTATGCTTCAAAGTAGCACCATGTTTTTCATATAGTGAGTCTCATAAGTTGTCTTTTTCATACTAGTGGGAATTTTTCATTATAGAACTTGGCTTGTATATTCCTACGATGGGCTTCCTCAAATGCCCTAGGTCTTCATGAGCAAGCAAGTTGGATGCACACCCACTAGTTTTCTTTTGTTGAGCATTCATAGCTCTAGTGCATCTGTTACATGGCAATCCCTACTCCTCAAGTTGACATCAATTGATGGGCATCTCCATAGCCCGTTGATTATCCTCGTCAATGCGAGACTTTCTCCTTTTTTGTCTTCTCCACACAATCCCCATCATCATATTCTATTCCACCCATAGTGCTATATCCATGGCTCACGCTCATGTATTGCGTGAAGGTTGAAAAAGTTTGAGATTATCTAAGTATGAAAGAATTGCTTGGCTTGTTATCGGGGGTATAGAAGTTGGGAACATCTTTGTGTGACGAAAATCAAGCATAGCCTAACTATATAATTTTGTAGGGATGAACTTTCTTTTGCCATGCTATTTTGAGAAGACGTGATTATTTTGATTAGTATGCTTGAAGTATTATTATTTTTATGTCAATATGAACTTTTGTCTTGAATCTTTCGGATCTGAATATTCATACCATGATTAAGAAGATTTACATTGAAATTATGCCAGAGTATCACTCCGCATCAAAAATTCTTTTTTTTATCATTTACCTACTCTTGGACGAAAGCAGAATTAAGCTTAGATGCCCGATACGTCTCCAACGATCTATAATTTTTGATTGCTCCATGCTAATTTATCTATTGTTTTGGACTATAATGGGCTTTATTTTCCACTTTTATATTACTTTTGGGACAAACCTATTAACCGGAGGCCCAGCCCAGAATTGCTGTTTTTTGCCTATTTCAGTGTTTCGAAGAAACGGAATATCAAACGGAGTCCAAACGGAATGAAACCTTCAGGAACGTGATCTTCTCACCGAACGCGATCCAGGAGACTTGGACCCTACTCAGGGAAGTGCCAGAGGCGGTCATGAGGGTGGAGGGCGCGCCCCCTGCCTCGTGGGGCCCCTGACGCTCCACCGACGTACTCCTTCCTCCTATATATACCTACGTATCCCCGAACGATCAGAACAGGAGCCAAAACCTAATTCCATGGCCGTACCTTCCTGTAGATCCACGAGATCCCATCTTGGGGCTGTTACGGAGCTCACGAGGGGGCATCCACCACGGAGGGCTTCTACATCAACACCATAGCCCTCCGATGAAGTGTGAGTAGTTCACTTGGACCTTCGCCCATAGCTAGTAGCTAGATGGCTTCTTCTCTCTTTTGGATCTCAATACAATGTTCTCCCCTCTCTCGTGGAGATCTATTCGATGTAATCTTCTTTTTGCGGTGTGTTTGTTGAGACCGATGAATTGTGGGTTTATGATCCAGCTTATCTATGGAAAATATTTGAATCTTCTCTGAATTCTTTTATGTATGATTGAGTTATCTTTGCAAGTCTCTTCAATTATCCGCTTGGTTTGGCCAACTAGATTGGTAGTTCTTGCAATGGGAGAAGTGCATGGCTTTGGGTTCAATCTTGCGGTGTCCTTACCCAAGGATGTAAGGGGTTGCAAGGCACGATTGTATTGTTGCCATAGAGGATAACAAGATGGGGTATTTATCATATTGCATGAATTTATTCCTCTACATCATGTCATCTTGCTTAAGGCGTTACTCTGTTTTAACTTAATACTCTAGATGCATGCTGGATAGCGGTCGATGAGTGGAGTAATAGTAGTAGATGCGTAATCGTTTCGATCTACTTGTCTCGGACGTGATGCCTATATACATGATCATTGCCTAGATATACTCATAACTATGCTCAATTCATCAATTGCTCAACAGTAATTTGTTCACCCATCGAGAATATCTATGCTCTTGAGAGAAGCCGCTAGTGAAACCTATGGCCCCGGGTCTATTCTCATCATATCAATCTCCATCACTTTATTTACTTGCTTTGCTTTTACTTTTCACTTTGCATCTTTATACCGTAAATACCAAAAATATTATCTCTATCGATCTCACTCGTAAGTGACCGTGAAGGATTGACAACCCCTAATCGCGTTGGTTGCGAGTATCTATCGTTTTGTGCAGGTACGAGGGACTTGCGTGTGGCCTCCTACTGGATTGATACCTTGGTTCTCAAAAACTGAGGGAAATACTTACGCTACTATGCTGCTTCATCCTCTCCTCTTCGGGGAAAACCAACGCAAGCTCAAGATGTAGCAAGTAGCTCGAGCAATCTTCTCGTGGTCATGATGTTCTTCACGGGATGACTTCCTCGAACTTGTTTCCCTGCTTGACACGCGCTACAAAGTCTATCCTTGTCAAGTATAACATCTTTAACACCAAGGATATGGTCACCTTTAATAAGCTTATCAAGATTTCGCATGCCCACGTGACCTAACCTTCTATGCCACAACCAACCTTTAGATGATTTAGCAATTAAGCAAGTTCTAGGTTGGGCCTTTTTAGTGAAATCAACAATGTATAGATCACCTCTACATATACCGGTAAAGACCATATTATGGTTATCTCTTTGAAACACTTGGCAATCTACTTCAGTAAATAGGACATTGAAACCGAAATCGGCTAGTCTAGATACATAAAGTGAATTATAGCCAAGAGATTCAACGAGCATAACATTTTAGATGGAGCTGTCATGTGAGATGGCCACCTTACCAAGGCCAACCACCTTACCCTTTGAGTTATCACCAAAAGTGACATACTTTCGAGGGCCGTTGTTTTCAGCAAGCTCACGGAACATGTCCTTGTCTACGGTCATGTGATCGGTACATCCACTATCAAGAACCCATTCCTTTCCTCCGGCCATGTAACCGCGAAGTTTAGCCATAAGACCAAAGTGTCTCATAGACTCATCAAGATCAAAGTCACTATCATCATCCTCATCATAATATCCATGTTCAACATCGTCTTGTGATTGGTCATCACCTAGAGAGAGTGATTCATTAAATTTATGACCATGACAAGATCTTTATGAATTCTAATGACTTGAGAAATGATGCTACTAATGACTCCAACATCTCCTTTGGCATGCATAAGGTCACGAAGCTCAAATAGACAATCATCAAACTTAGGATCACTAGGTTTCATTTTATGAAAAGCTATGGACTTTTGAAGGATCTCATCTAGATTTTTTAAGGAATAGTTTGCAAATCGTTCCTCAAGATATCTCCATATGGTATAAGCACATTCAATAGTAGGCAAGCATACAATCAAATTTCTAGGCAATCCTCTTATGATGAGACCAATAGTTCTAAGATTGCGGATCATGTCAAGAGACTCATCGGGGGTAGGATGCAATGGATCAATAGGAGGCACACAAGGGCTAGTAATATACTTGTTCAAATGATATTCATTGAAAATATCAAGCATCTCACTTTTCCAAGCACTATAGGACTCTCCATCAAGCATAGGCACTCTACGTCTAAAACTCCCAATTGTAGACTCATCCATCTTCCTCCAATGATGATTAAACCAAAGCAATGGAGACTAAAGCTCTGATACCAATTGAAAGGATCGAGAAGACGTGTCTAGAGGGGGGGGGGGTAATTAGACCCTCAATAAGCAAAAGTAGCAGTATTTAATTTATTCAAGTTGAGGTGGAGTTTTACCGCAAGTTTAAGCATTCACAATACATTTGCAAGCATGGCAAGAGTATATGAGCAGCGGAAAGTACAGCATGCAAGTTGCAAGAAAGTAAAGGGATGAGATTGGAGTGTGCAAACGCAATTGGAGACACGGTTTTTTTGGCGTGGTTCCGATAGGTGGTGCTATCGTACGTCCACATTGGTGGAGACTTCAACCCACGAAGGGTAATAGTTGCGCGAGTCCACGAAGGGCTCCACCCATGAAGGCTCCACGAAGAAGCAACCTGGTCTATCCCACCATGGCCATCGCCCACGAAGGACTTGCCTGACTTGGGTAGATCTTCACGAAGTAGGCGATCTCCTTGCCCTTACAAACTCCTTGGTTCAACTCCACAATCTTGTTGGAGGCTCCCAAGTGACACCTAACCAATCTAGGATACACCACTCTCTAAAAGGTAATAGATGGTGTGTTGATGATGAACTACTTGCTCTTGTGCTTCAAATGATCCCCAACACTCAACTCTTTCTCACGGATTTGGCTATGGTGGAAAGATGATTTGAGTGGAAAGCAACTTGGGGAAGGCTAGAGATCAAGATTCTTGTGGTTGGATTGGAATGACTTGGTCTCAACACATGAGTAGGTGGTTCTCTCTCAGAAAATGAGTTGTGGAAGTGTAGGCACGTTCTGATGGCTCTCTCTTGAATAGAGAAGGGGGTGGAGGGGTATATATAGCCTCCACATAAAATCTAACCATTACACACATTTGACCCAACTTGGTCAGACCGAATAGATGAACTCGGTGATACCGAGTCAGTTCGAAATGTGAATGTTAGGACTCTCGATGGGACCGACATGATCAACTCAGTGGGACCGATGCGCTAGGGTTAGGGCAAAACCTCATCTCGGTGAGACCGATTGCATGAACTCGGTGGGACCGATTTCAGCAACGAGCAAACAGAGAGTTGGTCAGTCAAACTCGGTGTGACCGATTGCACATCTTGGTGAGACCGAAATAATTGCAACAGGAAACAGAGAGTTTGAGGGGCGCACTCGGTGAGACCGATCGCTCATTTCGGTAAGACCGAAATGTTACGAATGGGAACAGAGAGTTTGCATTGCCATACCAGTGAGACCGAGATACCTATCGGTGAGACCGAATTGATTAGGGTTTGTGGCAGTGGCTATGTCAAAAGAACTCAGTGGCGCCAGATAGATCAGATCGGTGGGGCCGAGTTTGACTTTGGGTTTTGGACATATTTGGAAATTGAGAAAGTGGTTGAGGGCTTTGGAGCATATCACCAAGCATTTTGAGCAAGTAGATCATTAAGCAACCTCATCCCCTTTTAATAGTATTGACTTTTCGTATGGACTCAATGTGATCTTGGATCATTAAAATAGAAATGAAGAGTCTTCAGCTTCTGCCAATGTTTGTCCTTAGCATCTTGAAGGGGTTCCACATCCTCTTGTCCATGCCATGCCTTTGTTGAACTTTCTGAAATACACTAGATGAAAATGTTAGTCCAACAAGAGATATGTTGACATTAGTTACCAAAATCACCCAGGGAGCACTTGTGCTTTAAATCACAGGACCTCTAGATTTGACACCCTTTTTTGAAAGGCGCATGACATCAATGTGCTTCAACAGTCTCCATTGTTTGCAAGGTTGTGTGCGGGAGAAGTTCATCCGTGGAACTATAACATCAATGGCCATGACTACATGTGATATTATCTTTGTGATGGTATCTACCCTTCGTGGGTGACCTTCGTCAGGACCATGTCTGATCCAAGGGGTGAGAAAATATCTCACCGAGCCCAAAAGAAAGAGTTAGAAAGGATGCCGAGGGGGCATTTGGAGTGCTCGAAGCTCGTTTTGCAGTGTTCGAGAATCTACAAAATATGGGATCCATGGAAGTTGTGGGAGGTGATGATAACTTGTGTGATCATGCACAATATGATTGTGGAGGTTGAGAATGACAGAGTTCGGCGTGGTATGGAATTTGAGTGCATGAGTGATTCTATCCAACTTCCAGAGCACAATCTGGCGACGTTTGAGGATTTTATCCAAATGGATCAGCAGATTCGCCATCAAGCAACTCATGAGCAGTTTCTAAATGGTCTAGTTGAGCATTTGTGGGTGCTTCGAGGGGGGAAATTAAAAATGAGAATAACCCGAATTCAAATTTGAACTATTTTATTGAAGAACTTCATGTTTGGGTTGTAATATTTATATTTACTTGTTTGCAGAACATGATTATGAACGAAGGATGATATATATCTTTAATTATTTAAGTGATCCAGATGTAGGGAAAAATATGGACAAGCATTTGGTGGATAGGGTTGGATGGTTGTCCCCAATGGCGTGTCCGTGGACATTTGGGGTGTCTGTTTTGATGGACAGTGTTGGAAATACCCTTAGGATGCGTTTGATAGCCTACATTCAACCCAACTAGGCCCTGTTGATATTTTGCTCAAGGAACAGCCTGTTGATGTTGTGCGGCGGCAGGGGATGCCCCTGTTGTCTAAAACACCCATCTTGGTTTGTGCATGGTATGTGTTAATCTGCTATATTCATTTGTTGTGTGCTTGTAGTTTGATGTTCATGTGTGAAGATCATGGATGTCGCCTAGAGGGGGGGGTGTGAATAGACACTTAAAAATAATTATAATTTAGGCTTGAACAAATGCGGAATAAAACTAGCGTTTAATTTGTCAAGCACAAAACCTAAAACAACTAGGCTCACCACCTATGTGCACCAACAAATTATGCTAAGCAAGATAAGAAAACAAGATATATATCATGACACACTGTGACTATCACAAAGTAAAGGGCTCGGGTAAGAGATAACCGAGACACGGGGAGACGATGATGTATCCCGAAGTTCACTGCTTATGTCTGTTCGGAGCGGTGTGGAAGCACAATGCTCCCTAAAAAGCCACTAGGGCCACCGTAATCGCCTCACGCCACCGCACAATGCAAGATGCTGTGATTCCACCAAGGGACCCTTGAGAGTAGTCACCGAACCCGTACAATTGACAACCCTTGTGGGTGGTCACCGGTACTCGTACAAATTGTTCTAAGCAATCTCCACAAGTTAATTGAGACCCCGATGTTTGCCCGAAGGTTTACACCATAATGATTGAACTCTGCGACACCACCAACCGTCTAGGGCGCCGAAGCACCCAAGAGGAACAAGCTCTAGGGTACCAAGCACCCAAGAGTAATAAGCTACTCAACTTTCACTTCCACGTATCACCGTGAAGAACTCAAACCTATGCACCAAATGAAATGGCAAGGACACACAGAGTGCCCAAGCCCTTTTCTCTCAAATCCCACCAAAGCTACTAATGCTAGGGAGGAATATGAGAGGAAGAACGAAGAAGAGAACGCAAAGAACTCCAAGATCTAGATCCAAGGGGTTCCCCTCACATAGAGGAGAAAGTGATTGGTGAAAATGCATATCTAGATCTCCTCTCTCTTTTCCCTCAAGAACTAGGAAGAATCATTGGAGGGAGAGATAGCAA
Organism: Aegilops longissima; assembly: GCA_021605205.1. Classification (NCBI taxonomy): domain Eukaryota; kingdom Viridiplantae; phylum Streptophyta; class Magnoliopsida; order Poales; family Poaceae; genus Aegilops; species Aegilops longissima. Next base: position 498,969,804 of record CM038681.1, on the reverse strand, counting down.
GCTTGAAGAAGGTCAACAAAACACGAGCTCAAATGATAAGATCCATTGGGGAAGAAGACCCCCTTTTATAGGTGGGGACAAATCCAACCGTTATGTCCCAGCCCGCACTAAAGCGGTCCTAGCGCTCCTAGGAGTGGTACTACCGCTTAAGGCAGCAGTTCCAGCTGCAGCATAAAAAGCAAGAGAAGAGCTGAAGTGGTATTGCCGCACGAGGCGGTACTACCATCCACTTCGAGTTGTACCATCACTAGAAGTCGCAGTTACAGAGGAAACACGGTAGCGGTAGTGCCATGGGAGTAGGCAGCGGAAGTACCGCGACAAGAAGTACTACCACTCGGGAAGGATCAGTACTACCGTATGAAATGGTACTACCGCACCCTAATGCCGCCCTAAAACTGCCAATGTGAAAAAGTCCACGCAGAACCAGCAGTAGTGCCCGAGGCACTGGAATGCAGAAGAATCGCTTGAAGCGGTACTACCGCTTGCGTGCTTCAAGCAAACCCCAAGCAAAACAGATGGATGCAATATGACCAAAACTGGCATAACTTCTACAAATGAACTCTGATTTCGACGAGCTCAAGATTGATAGAAAGCTAATGACTAGAGCTCTATCCGATCACCCCAAAAGCACACACGCATGCGTCCAAACACTAGGCACAAAAATTGCTTAGTGATCCGATGTAGGAGACCAAGCGAGTTGCACAACATGATTTTTTGCCTGTTTCACTCAGCCAATCTGAGTCGGGCCACAGATGCAAATGGCCCAAAAAGGTGCAGGCTACCAAACAAATCCTTAGTGTTAGAATTAGACTACTGGACCTGATAGCTTAAAAAAAGAATTAGTGGCCTTGGTCCAATTAAATTGCCATTTTTGCATACTCAAGCAACTGAAAATCTTTTTGTGTCACTCAATTCCTCCCGTGACACTAAAACCGGTGACGAGTCGTGGCCTCCTGGCAATGGTGAGTCAGAGATAGTGACAATGGGACTGTCCTTGGCATCGTCAACGAAGGCGAGACATAGGGTTGACGTGGCGGGTCGGCGAAGTAGAAGGTGGCTAACGTTGGCCACCTTAAATTTTTTGAAATTTGGAGAAAAAGAAGGGGTCGAAGACACGTGGAATTTAGTCCCCCATTGCCAATGTACAAAACTTTTAGACCAACTTATAAGGAGATATCTCTTATGTCCACTTAGATGAACACTCTCACAATTTACCCCTGTTTTAAGTCATAAGTTGAATTGTATTTCCACAAACATAGGTTCCATTTCATGTAGATTTTCTTTGTTAGGTTAGGTGTATCTCCATCATCTATATCCTTGCATGAATTAAATTACTGTAATGGTAGCCTATTTATTTGTAACAGTAAGAACTTAGAGCATGCGAGGCGCCTCAAACTAGCCCTAAACGTTTGGGTGGACGGACCGGTAAAAAAACCGACCAAGCTAGGCGCTTCAAACCGGGCCCAAACGCCCAGGCTGTCCAGCACCTGTCATATCCAGCACAAATCTAAGACGGATATGGGGAGGACCGGGGGGGGGCGCGCTCGCCATGTCGGTTTGGCCTAGCTTGGCTCACCGCCCCACCCTCCCACACACACACACAAATACCGCCATCCGATGAACCCTAGGCCGAAGTCAATATACCCACTCCACTCTCTCTCTCTCTCTCTCACGCGCCGGGCAAGCATGAACACGTAGTGGATCCGGAGTATGCACTCGCCGGGCAAGCATGAACACGCAATGGAACCGGAGTATGCACTCCTCGCGTTAGCCCTCCGCTGCTCTCTCACGGCGGCCAAGACGGACACGCAGCGCCTTTGACGCAAGAATGCCAAGGCGCTCCGGCTTTCCATCAAGTTGTTGGAGCGCGAGGCATCTAAGAAGGTGGCGTCCAAGGCGAAGGGCGGTCCGTCATGCGAAGGAGCAGGACCGCCTGCTCCGAAGGCTGACGGGCCAAATGTGCTTCAACGACTCGGACGTGACGGCCGGCTCCAGCTCCAGCTCTAACGCCGACACACCACCGCACGCCGACGCCTACACCGAGGGGCATAGCCGCACCGCCGGTGACCGCAAGGGGAAGGAGCCGGCGAGGAAATGGTGATTTCCTCCGCCCTTCTCCTCTTCATCTATGTTTTTAGTCGTTTGTATTATGAATTTGCACTATTCGCTGATGAACTTCGATCCTTTTGTCCGGCGATGATCTGGCTGTATCGGATGAATTTAGGCCGGTTGGTGCCATTATGCATGTCTGTATGTTTATCTACGTAGCGTTGCATAGGTTTCACGGATTCTAGGGGTCGGACGTGATTATGGGAGCAGAGAAATGAGGTGTGTCTGGTCATTGTGCACGAACGGGATTTGATGTTTGTGGCTGTGGATGCTCTTTAGAAGACACAGCTCAGCTGCATCTATGTCTGCATCTGTTTAAAAAGAAAGACGTATGTCTGTCGGGTCTCGTGTCACTCGCCTGTGCCGCTTGACTGCCTGCTCATGCTCGTCCGATTCCTCTTACGAAAGTTTCCTACGGATTATTTTCACGGGAGACGACTCCACCAATCTCAGCCCTCCTGATTTCCGCTGGTGGCCCCTCTTTCCCTCCTAATCTCCAACCACAAAGCTACACTTCAGTCCGTAACAATAATTCTGTACCACATGTCCGTAAGTGTAGCATCTCTGGCCCGATTCCATGCATGCATACCTCTGGTTGGTGCGCACTGGCGAACTTCCAGCTGCCGTGTCCAGTGCGGTGCAGTACAACGATATGAACCAGCTCCTTGTTCTCGAATCTGCAGCTGGCAGCTGTATACTTGCATATACAGTAGGCGGATTAGTGGTGGTTTCATCCATGTTCAGCATTGTGACGGTCCGTAGTTAGCCTCACACAGCGCACTGGTTTTCTTTTCTCTAGCTGTTCAAAGCCCCCGGTGATGGAAAGCAGGTGTAGCTAAGCCGGAACTCAACCTGAGCCTCTATTTTCAAAGTTCAGAGCTTGCCCAGCAAAAAAGGGGGGGAAATGCAGTGAAAATTGCTTTTGGAACTCGGTCTCCATGGAGGCCGGTTTTTGAAAAATTCAAAATTCAACAAAATTCACATTTTTGCATTTTAAAAAATTCTAAAAAAATACAGACATACATGGAGGCATAACACACGTGTGTGTAAATTTTTAAGACGAAATACGTTGAAGTGAGGGTTGTGCAAAAAAGACAAATATGTAGCTTTTCAACACATGATACTATTCATTCCAAAAGTCCATGAATTTGTTCTTTTTGCATAGATTGCACCTCAATGTATTTCATCCTAAAATTTTACACACGCACGTCACATCCTTCTACAGTTGTACAATTTTCTTCAGATTTTTTGAAACAGAAAGGTATGAATTTTTAAATTTTCAAAAAATTCAGCCTCATGGAGACCAAGCTCCAAAATGCCATTCTCGAAAATGCAGAGTTGACACCGAATGGGCCCGATCTGGGCTGTAGGGCTGTGAGACAGTCGTCTGCCAGGAGTTGTCCCGACGGCTGGGTGCGGTCCGACGACCCTTGGTCGGGCATGTAGGGAGCTCGGCGAGTTCTCAGCCATGGAGGTGCTAGTAGTAGGGTTGTGTGCTCCTGGCTATGCGAGTCTTGGATGGGCCCCGACTTGGCTATGATGGCGAAGTACTGTGGTGGCGGCGGAGTGGGCAACTTGGATGGTGTGGCCCCAATCCGGCGGGCAGGGATGGAGGTGTGCAACGATGTGTAAGAAATTCTTGCCCGTGCTTGACCGATGGCGCCGACGGCGCTCTTGGGTGTCGTTTCCCTCTTGGCGGCGTCGCCATGGTGTGTCGGCATCTCCATCACCCGCTCCTACGATTGGTAGAGGTCTCTGGACGAAAGCCTAGGTTTGGAATTGAATCGGCGTGATGGCGGCATCCTCTACGTTGCTACTCTGTTGGGAGCATCGCACTTGAAGACACGGTCTTGAGGTTCCATGTTGCGCTACTTTCGGTGCTCGCCGCTGTCCAAGACGATCTTCCGTGGCGCAATGTACGTCATCGTCGGTGTATCCAAGACGGTGCCTCTAGTGGACTGGTCAAGTTCTGCCATCTACTTGCCACCTCCTTTTAGGCATCAAAGGATGGATGGTGCGTCGACAATGGAAGTACACCTGGAGTTTGTGTTGTCTTCAGAGTTGACCGGCGATGGTCGAGACGCGGCGATGTTGCTCTGTTTTTGGACAAGCTCCTTTTGCTTTGTAGTTGTGTTGTCGGTGGTGGCTGTTTTCAGACTAGCCCTGATGTGATGTCTACACTACGCTCGTTGTTAGCAACAAGTCGTAGTCTTCTTGTAATTCAAATTATGTCTTCTATTAAATTAAAATGTGGTATATGCATCCGTGTACTCTTAAACGAAATGCAGAGTTTAGAAAAATAATGTTGACAGTTGAGAGTGGCGCACACCGCACAGTGGTGCCTTTGGATCCTGCTCTGCCCGGGCCATGTGTCGCCCGGTCAAGATTCTGCAAATTATTCGTTCCTCATCTGCTGTCTCTGCTCCCCGGTAGCTGGAGCGCAGAACGCTGACAGACAGACTGATAGATACCCGATCCTGTAAATTAATTCCACAACGGGTTGGTTTGGCTGCTGCTGCCTCTCTTTTCGTCCACTCCTCCAGTGGCAGCGGCAGCGGCAGTGGAGGCCGATCACGCACGCGCACGCTGGCCAAGTTCACCGCACCGGGGAGCCGGAGCCAGCCGGGGAAAGGGGCATCCCTTTCCTTGCCGTGTGCGCGGCGAACACGCTTCGCTTTCGTGTTGGCGTCTGTGTGCCTTGCGGCCTTTGCCATGCCAGGCTGCAACTGCATGCGACTGCGAGTGAGTGGCCATCGGCTCGGGGGTGCTTAGGCGGATTAACAGGGAGCTAATGGACGCGTGAGTCAGTGTGTGTGGGAGCGAGTGGCGACACGTTCTGTCTTGACGGGCACTTAATTCGGTCAAGTAAAATGCAGGCTTCCATCGGATTCTGATGGATGTGGTGTGGATGCAGGATAAGGTTTTTAGTGATTCGCCTGTTGTGCAACCAGTTAATGGCTGTGCCGACACCGACACCCCATGGAGAAAGGATTTCTCACTTCTTTTTCTCTTTTGCAGTGAGATGAAAATCTTGACGGAAGCTTGGCGCCTCCACGGAATGACTTGCAATGCATGCGATATCAAATGACCACGTACGGATTGTGTTTGAAATTAGACTGGTAGAGTTACCTGCTTGTAAAAGCGCGCGGTAGTTAGGCCTCAAGAAATACATGCATGGGTGGATGATTAGCTCGTAATCTACGTGTGGTTCGGTACTTGGGTAGGAGTACGTAGGAGATGCATCCGGTATTCATGGGGGACTAATCATCAACAACTTGCTGGTGACTAGTAGAGTGTCCCTCCGTCCAGAAATACTTGTCGTAGAAATGGATATAAATGGATGTATTTAGAATTAAAATACATCTAGATATATTCATTCCTCGGACAAGTATTTCCGGATGGAGGGAGTACATTCGCTAGTACAACACCATATTAAAAGAGCATCTCATCTCAACATCATTAATCTTCAGACTTGAAGCACACTAAGCTCCAATAATGCGTTCAGATGACATTTTTATTCCCCAAGCTAATCATTTTGGACGTAGTACCCATCATCGTCTTAACTTTTTTATTTCTCCTGAAATCCAAGTAATGTTACTGAAATTCCGAACGGGCCCCATGGATGGGAGGGAGCTATTTGAACCGAAATGATATCGAATCGGATGCCTTGAGACCTGCTGCACGCATTGCTGTTAAGTTTATTTGCCTTTTGAGAGGCTTGACTTCCTGTTCCCGTGGCCTGTGACATTGTACCTTGCCCTTATCTTCACAGCTGTGTAGAGGTAGAGGGAGAGGGAGGCCTAAAGACGGAAGGAAGGCATCCGACATAAGCGAATGGAAGAGCGAACCACCCGAAAAGGATACCTACCAGATATCTGTTCTTCTCCCTGGGGACCTATCCATCATTCTGGGGCCCTAGCTAGCTCTTGGGAGCCAACAAACTTGATAAAGACCAGATGCCGCTTGCATTGCTTGCCCTATGATTGATTTAATTACTCCACATGGATGTTTCTCATACTCCAGCTCAGCCCCTTGAGCAAACTCAAACGATTGGTCATTAACCGTGTGGATGATTGGGTGTCTTATTTACTAGACTAGAGTATGTTAAAGGTTGGAGTTGCTGAGGTGTGGTTCATCTACAACTCCTGTGTCTCTTTTCCATGTCTTATTGGAACTCGGAAGAGAATCATCCTAATCCTTGTCTCAAGAGTCCACCCAAAGTGGTGGTCATAATCCATCATTCTCATCCGTTATATATTTGTTCTTCGTGATTGTCGCCATGCAAGTTGTGCTCGGATCTCTTTCAACCATCAAGAGCTAGTGGATTAATATTACGGGAATCGCAATTTACGCTAGAAGTTATCAATATCACCTTCATTGTCTTGTTGGTATGTGGAGAAAAATGTACGAGTCTTTCGAAACAAATCTTCAACCCTATAATAAATATTGGAAGCAAAGCATTTGGGTTACATCGTACCGTGAAAGTATTCGACTTGTAGCAGCTGTCAGCCTTTAGTTTGTATATATAACTTCTTACTTAATGAAAAGGCAAAGCTTTTGCCCGCAAAAAAGTTCGCTTTCAACCATATTGAGTCTAATTTGCGAGAGAACTAATTTTTGGTATCTTTGTTGTATAATAGTATGGGCTATGGGAGTGTCAATTTGTTTTTGGTGTATAAGTGCATCGCCCATCTTTTTTCAATCAGTTTGGACTTTTGAGTGAACTCACTATTGGATGCAATTCCACATTATATAGGAACGAAGAGGTCTCTAGCTCAAACAAAAGACGCAACAACTGCAATTGAAAATATAAAGAAATCGCTGAGTAAGTGCGTTGCTCACCTTTCTCATTTCGGATTTTTGGGTGAACTGGCTTGTGCATCCAATTCTATATTGCTAAGTTGATTAAGCAAGTCTTGTTTCTAAGTCAACAGTCACAATCATTGATTATTTTATCCAATAAAAACTGGTAGTTGCACATTCTAAAAAATTTAAACTTCAATTTTCAAAGGTTAAGTAGATAGTTGGACATTTCTACATCTAAAGTTGAACAATGTAGTATCTTGTGTGCAACTCTGTATCACATAATGTGTAAATATGGTCAACATAGAGAAGTACTTAATCTATAACAACATATGAACCTACATACGACTTCTATATACAGCTGACCTAACTGCATCAGATGCAAGAACATAAAAGAAAACTGATCTACGAGGGGGAAAACACTGTCAAAAGAAAACAGTATACAAGAAATTCCAACAATTCGAGAACAAATTGTCATAGTTGATTCCGCCAGATCCCTTTATATGATATCCCGGCCAGGCGAGTAGACCGGACAATAAAGAGAACGCGCCAAGCACGCATAGAGGATCAGATTGGGTGCACACGAGACGAACGATTTATCCCAGGTTCAGGCAATATGCCCTACATCTTGCATGTCTGATCTTTATTGATATTAGAGTAGTCTCGTATGAGAGGTCGGATCTCTAGGATCCCATGGGTTATGAGGTGTCGACTTGAGAGGGCCCTACCCCTCCTTATATACGTGGACAGGGGGTAGGGTTCCAAGAATCTAAGTCAGATTACATGGCTTGAAGCACAAATAAGGTATATGTATTGCATATTACAAGTAAGGAGACATCTTTACGTGCGCGGCCTACATGTCGGATGTTGGGGAACGTAGCATGAAATTTTAAAAAAATTGCTACGGTCACGCAAGATCTATCTAGGAGATGCATAGGAACAAGAGGGGGAGAGTGTGTCCACGTACCCTCGTAGACCGAAAGCGGAAGCGTTGGTTTAACACTGTTGATGTAGTCGAACGTCTTCACGATCCAACTGATCAAGCACCGAACGTACTACACCTCCGAGTTCAGCACACGTTCAGCTCGATAACGTCTCTCGAACTCTTGATCCAGCAAAGGGTCGAGGGAGAGTTTCGTCGGCACAACGGCGTGGTGACGGTGATGGTGATGTGATCCGCGCAGTGCTTCGCCTAAGCACTACGTGAATATGACCGGAGGAGTAAACCGTGGAGGGAGGCGTCGCACACGGTTTGGAACAATTGTTGTGTCTCCAAGGGGTGCCCTGGCTACGTATATAAAGGAGGGAGAGGGAGGAGGCCGGCCCTAAGGGGGCGCGCCAAGTGGGGGGAGTCCTACTAGGACTCCTAGTCCTAGTAGGATTCGGCCCCCTTCTTATTCCTTCTCATGGAGGTGGAAAGGGGGAAGGAGAAGGAGAGGGGGAAAGGAAAGGGGGGTCGCGCCCCCTTCCGCTTGTCCAATTCGGACAGCCCATGGGGGTGGTGGGGGGCGTCACCCCTTGTGGGCTCCCCTATCTCTCACCTATGGCCCTAGATGGCCCATTAGTTTCCTGGGGGTTCCGGCAACCTCCCGGTTCTCCAAAAAATACCTGAAATGATCCGGAACCATTCCGGTGTCCGAATATCGTCGTCCAATATATGAATCTTTACCTCTCGACTATTTCGAGACTCCTCGTCATATCCGTGATCTCACCTGGGACTCCGAACAATCTTCGGTCACCAAAACACATAACTCATAATACAAGTCGTCATCGAACATTAAGCGTGCGGACCCTACGTGTTCAAGAACTATGTAGACATGACCAAGACACATCTCCGGTCAATTACAAACAGCGGAATCTGGATGCTCATATTGGTTCCTACATATTCTACGAAGATCTTTATCGATTGTACCGCAATGAGAACATACGTAATTCCCTTTGTCATCGGTATGTTACTTGTCTGAGATCCGGTCGTCGGTATCTTCATACCTAATTCAATCTCGTTACCGGCAAGTCTCCTTACTCATTCCGTAATACATCATCCCGCAAGTAACTCATTAGTCACATTGCTTGCAAGGCTTATTATGATGTGCATTCCCGAGAGGGCCCAGAGATACATCTCCGATACTCAGAGTGACATATCCTAATCTTGATATATGCCAACCCAACAAACACCTTCGGAGATACCAACACATGTCTATGGCTAGGAAACTTAACCACCTTTGATTAATGAGCTAGTCTAGTAGAGGCTTACTAGCGACATGATGTTTTGTCTATGTATCCACACATGTATCAAGTTTCCGGTTAATACAATTCTAGCATGGATAATAAACATTTGTCGTGATATAAGGAAATATAAATAACAACTTTATTATTGCCTCTAGGGCATATTTCCTTCAGTCTCCCACTTGCACTACATTCAATAATCTAGTTCACATCGCCATGTGATTTAACACCAATAGTTCACATCTCCATGTGATCAACACCCAAAGGGTTTACTAGAGTCAATAATCTAGTTCACATCGCTATGTGATTAACACCCAAAGATTACTAAGGTGTGATCATGTTTTTCTTGTGAGAGAAGTTTAGTCAACGGGTCTGTCACATTCAGATCCGTATGTATTTTGCAAATTTCTATGTCTACAATGCTCTGCACAGAGCTACTCTAGCTAATTGCTCCCATTTTCATATGTATCTAGATTCATACTTAGAGTCATCCAAATCGGTGTAAAATCTTGCATCGACGTAACTCTTGACGACGAACTCCTTATCACCTTCATAACCGAGAAATATTTCCTTAGTCCTCTTAAGGTAACTAAGGATAACTTTGACCGTCGTCCATTGATCGACTCCTGGATCACTATCGTACCCTCTTGTCAAACTCATGGCAAGGTACACAATAGGTCTGGTACACGGCATAGCATACTTTATAGAACCTATGGCAGAGGCATAGGGAATGACTTTCATTCTCTTTCTATTTTCTGTCGTGGTCGGGTTTTGAGTCTTACTCAACTTTACACCTTGCAACATAGGCAAGAACTCCTTCTTTGACTGTTCTTTTCTGAACTACTTCAAAATCTTGTCAAGGTATGTACTCATTGAAAAATCTTATCAAGCGTCTTGATCTATCTCTATAGATCTTGATGCCCAATATGTAAGCAGCTTCACTAAGGCCTTTCTTTGAAAAACTCCTTCCAAACACTCTTTTATGCTTTCCAGAAAGTTCTACATCATTTCCGATCAACAATATGTCATTCACGTATACTTATCAGAAAGGCTGTAGTGATCCCACTCACTTTCTTGTAAATACAGGCTTCACCGCCAGTCTGTATAAAACTATATGCTTTGATCAACTCATCAAAGCGTATATTCCAACTCCGAGATGCTTGCACCAGTCCATAGATGGATCGCTGGAGCTTGCACACTTTGTTAGCACCTTTAGGATTGACAAAACCTTCTGGTTGTATCATATACAACTCTTCTTTAATAAATCCATTAAGGAATGCAGTTTTGATATCCATTTGCCAGATTTCATAAAATGCAACAATTGCTAACATGATTCAGACAGACTTAAGCATCGATACTAGTGAGAAAATCTCATTGTAGTCAACACCTTGAACTTGTAGAAAACCTTTTGCGACAATTCGAGCTTTGTAGATAGTAACACTACCATCAGCGTCCGTCTTCCTCTTGAAGATCCATCTATTCTCTATGGATTTCCGATCATCGGGCAAGTCAACCAAAGTCCATACTTTGTTCTCATACATGGATCCTATCTCAGATTTCATGGCCTCAAGCCATTTTGCGGAATCTGGGCTCATCATCGCTTCCTCATAGTTCGTAGGTTCATCATGGTCTAGTAACATGACTTCCAGAACAGGATTACCGTACCACTCTGGTGCGGAACGTGCTATGGTTGACCTACGAGGTTGGTTAGTAACTTGATCTGAAGTTTCATGATCATCATCATTAATTTCCTCACTAATTGGTGTAGGCATCACTGGAACTGATTTCTGTGATGAACTACTTTCCAATTCAAGAGAAGGTACAATTACCTCATCAATTTCTACTTTCCTCCCAGTCACTTCTTTCGAGAGAAACTCCTTCTCTAGAAAGGATCCATTCTTAGCAATAAAGATCTTGCCTTCGGATCTGTGATAGAAGGTGTACCCAATAGTTTCTTTTGGGTATCCTATGAAGACGCATTTCTCTGATTTGGGTTCGAGCTTATCAGGCTGAAGCTTTTTCACATAAGCAGTGCAACCCCAAACTTTAAGAAACGACAGCTTAGGTTTGTTGCCAAACCATAGTTCATACGGTGTCGTCTCAACGGATTTAGACGGTGCCCTATTTAACGTGAATACAGCTGTCTCCAATGCATAATCCCGGAACGATAGTGTTAAATCGGTAAGAGACATCATAGATCGCACCATATCTAATAAAGTACGGTTACGACGTTCGGACACACCATTATGATGTGGTGTTCCAGGTGGCATGAGTTGTGAAACTATTCCACATTGTTTTAGATGAAGGCCAAACTCGTAACTCAAATAATCGCCTCCGCGATCAGATCATAGAAACTTTATTTTATTGTTACGATGATTCTCTACTTCACTTTGAAATTCTTTGAACTTTCCAAATGTTTCAGACTTGTGTTTCATCAAGTAGATATACCCATATCTGCTCAAATCATCTGTGAAGGTCAGAAAATAACGATACCCGCCGCGTGCCTCAACTATTCCACATTGTTTTAAATGAAGGCCAAACTTGTAACTGAAATCATTGTTCCGGAGAACGGAGTTTTAGTCATCTTTCCCATGAGGCATGGTTCGCAAGTATCAAATGATTCATAACCAAGTTATTCCAAAAGTCCATCTGCATATAGTTTGTTCATGCGCTTTACACCAATATGACCTAAGCGGCAGTGCCAGAAATATGTTGCACTATCATTATCAACTTTGCACCTTTTGGCATCAATATTATGGATATGTGTATCACTACGATCCAGATTCAATAAACCATTGGGTGTATGACCATAGAAGGTTTTATTCATGTAAACAGAACCATAATTATTCTCCGTCTTAAATGAATAATCGTATTGTAATAAACATGATCAAATCATATTCATGCTCACGCAAACACCAAATAACATTTATTTAGGTTCAACACTAATCCAAAATCGTATTCACACAATCACGCAACCACAATTATTCTCCGTCTTAAATGAATAATCGTATCGTATCAACCTTGGAATCAATTCCAACACTTATCGTCACCTTGCCCTTAACTAGTCTCTCTTTATTCTGCAACTCCTGTTTCGAGTTACTAATCTTAGCAACTGAACAAGTATCAAATACCCAAGGGTTACTACGAACACTAGTAAGGTACACATCAATAACCTGTATATCAAATATAATTTTGTTCATTTTGCCATCCTTCTTATCCGCCAAGTATTTGGGGCAATTCCGCTTCTAGTGACCATTTCCTTTGTAGTAGAAGCACTCAGTTTCTGGCTTGGGTCCAGCTTTGGTTTATTCACGGGCGTGGCAACTTGCTTGCCATTCTTCTTGAAGTTCCCTTTCGTTTCCCTCACCATTTTACTTGAAACCAGTGGTCTTGTCAACCTTCAACACTTGATGTTTTTTCTTGATTTCTACCTTCGCTGATTTCAGCATTGCAAAGAGCTCAGGAATCGTTTCCGTCATCCCCTTGCATATTATAGTTCATCACGAAGTTCTAGTAGCTTGGTGATAGTGACTAGAGAACTCTGTCAATCACTATCTTATCTGGAAGATTAACTCCCACTTGATTCAAGCGATTGTACTACCCAGACATTCTGATTACATGCTCACTGCCTGAGCCATTCTCCTCCATCTTGTAGCAAAGTACTTGTCAGAGGTCTCATACCTCTCGACATGGGCATGAGTCTGAAATACCAATTTGAACTCTTGGAACATCTCATATGCTCTGTGGCGTTCAAAACATTATTGAAGTCCCGGTTCTAAGCCGTAAAGCATGTTGCACTAAACTATCAAGTAGTCATCATTATGAGCCTGCCAAAATGTTCATAACGTCTGCATCTGCTTCTGCAATAGGTCTGTCACCTAGCGGTGCATCAAGGACATAATTCTTTTGTGCAGCAATGAGGATAATCCTCAGATCATGGACCTAGTCCACATCATTGCTACTATCATCTTTCAACTTGTTTTTCTCTAGGAATATATCAAAAATAAACGGGGAGCTATATCGCGAGCTATTGATCTACAACATAATTTGCAAATACTATCAGGACGAAGTTCATGATAAATTAAGTTCAATTAATCATATTACTTAAGAACTCCCACTTAGATAGACATCCCTCGAGTCATCTAAATGATCACGTGATCCAAATCAACTAAACCATGTCTGATCATCACGTGAGATGGAGTTGTTTTCAATGGTGAACATCTCTATGATGATCATGTCTTCTATATGATTCACGCTTGACCTTTCGGTCTCCAGTGTTCCGAGGCCATGTCTGTACATGCTAGGCTCGTGAAGTTTAACCTGAGTATTTCGCACGTGCAAAACTGTCTTGCACCCATTTTATGTGAACGTAGAGCTTATCACACCCGATCATCACGTGGTGTCTCGGCACGACAAACTGTCGAAACTATGCATACTCAGTGAGAACACTTATACCTTGAAATTTTAGTGAGGGATCATCTTATAATGCTGCCGCCGTACTAAGCAAAATAAGATGCATATAAAAGATAAACATCACATGCAATCAAAATATGTGACATGATATGGCCATCATCATCTTGTGCCTTTGATCTCCATCTCCAAAGCACCGTCATGATCTCCATCGTCATTGGCTTATCACCTTGATCTCCATCGTAGCATCGTGGTCGTCTCGCCAACAATTGCTACTACAACTATCGCGAACTCAAGGTGATAAAGTAAAGCAATTACATGGTGTTTGCATTTCATACAATAAAGCGACAACCATAAGGCCCCTGCCAGTTGCCGATAACTTTTACAAAAAATGATCATCTCATACAATAACGTATATCACATCATGTCTTGACCATATCACATCACAACATGCCCTGCAAAAACAAGTTAGACGTCTTCTACTTTGTTGTTGCAAGTTTTACGTGGCTGCTATGGGCTTCTAGTAAGAACCGTTCTTACCTACGCATCAAAACCACAACGGTGATTTATCAAGTTTGTTGTTTTAACCTTCAACAAGGACCGGCCGCAGTCAAATTCGATTCAACTAAAGTTGGAGAAACAGACACCCGCCAGCCACATTTATGCAAAACTAGTTGCATGTTTGTCGGTGGAACCGATCTCATGAACGTGGTCATGTAAGGTTGGTCCGGGCTGCTTCATCCAACAATACCGCCGAATCAAAATAAGACGTTGGTGGTAAGCGGTATGACGATCACCGCCCATAATTCTTTGTGTTCTACTCGTGCATATCATCTACGCATAGACCTGGCTCTGATACCACTATTGGGGAACGTAGCATGCAATTTCAAAAAAAAATCCTATGATCATGCAAGATCTATCTAGGAGATGTATAGCAACGAGAGGGGGAGAGTGTGTCCACGTACCCTCGTAGACCGAAAGCGGAAGCGTTAGTTTAACGCGGTTGATGTATGTCGGTTCTATATCTAGCATATCTCGTAGTAGGGGTCCTAAGCTAGGCGTCTTGGAGCGATCGTAACATGGACACATGATTTTACCCAGGTTCGGTCTCTCTCGAAGAGATAATACCCTACGTCCTACTTTTGATTGTATTGATATGAGGGTAGTACATAGTACAGGTATCTACCACAAGATCGTAGTAATGAATATGAGATTGTCTATTGACTAACTTGGCCTCGGTTTATATATGCACCGTAGGCCTAGGATTTAGAGGAGTCCTCGTCTTGTGCGCCAAGTCTTGTGGAATCCTTCTTGTATTCGGTATGGGCTGCCAGAATTGGCCCATTAGTGAATCATCATGTGAAGGAAATATTCCCTAGAGGCAATAATAAAGTTGTTATTTTGTATTTCCTTATATCATGATAAATGTTTATTATCCATGCTAGAATTGTATTAACCGGAAACTTGATACATGTGTGGGTACATAAACAAAACACCGTGTCCCTAGTAAGCCTCTACTAGATTAGCTCGTTAATCAAAGATGGTTAAGTTTCCTAACCATAGACATGTGTTGTCAATTGATGAATGGGATCACATCATCAGGAGAATGATGTGATGGACAAGACCCATCCGTTAGCTTAGCATAATGATCGTTAAGTTTTATTGCTATTGCTTTCTTCATGACTTATACATGTTCCTCTGACTATGATATTATTCAACTCCCGAATACCGGAGGAACACCTTGTGGGATATCAAACGTCACAACGTAACTGGGTGATTATAAGATGCTCCACAGGTGTCTCCGGAGGTGTTTGTTGGGTTGGCATAGATCGAGATTAGGATTTGTCACTCCGAGTATCAGAGAGGTATCTCTGGGCCCTTCGATAATGCACATCGTGATAAGCCTTGCAAGCAATGTGACTAATGAGTTAGTTACAGTATGATGCATTATGGAACGAGTAAAGAGACTTTCAGTAACGAGAATGAACTAGGTATTAGGATACCGACGATCGAATCTCGGGCAAGTAACATACCGATGACAAAGGGAATAAAGTATGTTGTCATTATGGTTCGACCGATAAAGATCTTCATAGAATATGTGGGAACCAATATGAGCATCTAGGTTCCGCTATTGGTTATTGACCGGAGAGGTGTCTCGGTCATGTCTACATAGTTCTCGAACCCGTAGTGTCTGCACGCTTAACGTTCGATGATGGTTTTGTATTATATGAGTTATGTGATATGGTGACCGAATGTTGTTCAGAGTCCCGGATGAGATCACGGACATGATGATGAGTCTCGAAATGGTCAAGAGGTAAAGTGATACATGGGAGGATGGTATTCGGACACCGGAAGTGTTTCGGGATGCACCGGGTACTTATCGGGTCACCGGAAGGGGTTCCGGGAACCCCGGCAAAAAATATGGGCCAAGAGGGGAAACACACCAGCCACAAAGGGGATGGTGCCCCCCCCATATGGGCTGGCCAAATTGGAGTAGAAAAGGGGAAGGCAGAAAGGAAGAAGGAATAGGATTTCCCCTTCCCCCTCCTCCCTTCCTACTCCGAATAGGAATAGGAAAAGGGGGGAGAATTGGGAGGACCCCAAGTAGGATTCCTCCTACTTGGGGCGCCTCCTTGGCTGCCTCTCCTCCCCTCGAACCTATATATATGTGGGGGGGGGGACCGCTAGAACACACACCAACAATTGTCAGCCGTGTGCGGCGCCCCCCTCCATAGTTTACGCCTCCGGTCATATCTTTGTAGTGCTTAGGCGAAGCCCGGCGCGGATCACTTCACCATCACTATCACCACACCGTCGTGCTGACAGAACTCATCTACTCCCTTGACACTTTGCTGGATCAAGAGTTCGAGGTACGTCATCGAGATAAACGTGTGCAGAACTTGGAGGTGTCGTACGTTCGGTGCTTGATCGATCGGAACGAGAAGAAGTTCGACTACATCAACGCGTTGTCAAACGCTTCCGCTTTCGGTCTACGAGGGTACATAGACACACTCTCCCGCTCTCATTGCTGTGCATCTCCTAGATAGATCTTGCGTGAGCATAGGAATTTTTTTGAAATTGCATGCTACGTTTCCCAACAGTGGCATCCGAGCCAGGCCTATGCGTAGATGATATGCACGAGTAGAACACAAAGAGTTGTGGGCGATAATAGTCATACTGCTTACCACCAATGTCTTATTTTGTTTCGGCGGTATTGTTAGATGAAGCGGCCCGGACCAACCTTACATGACCACGTTCATGAGACCGGTTCCACCAACAGACATGCAACTAGGTTTGCATAAAAGTGGCTGGCGGGTGTCTGTTTCTCTAACTTTAGTTGAATCAAATTTGACTATGGCCGGTCCTTGTTGAAGGTTAAAACAACAAACTTGACGAAACACCATTGTGGTTTTGATGCGTAGGTTAGAACGGTTCTTACTAGAAGCCCATAGCAGCCACGTAAAACAACAAAGTAGGGGATGTCTAACTTGTTTTTGCAGGGCATGTTGTGATGTGATATGGTCAAGACATGATGTGATATACGTTGATGTATGAGATGATCATGTTTTGTAAAAATTATCGGCAACTGGCAGGAGCCTTACGGTTGTCGCTCTATTGTATGAAATGCAATCGCCATGTAATTGCTTTACTTTATCACTATGTGTTAGCTATAGTTGTAGAAGCAATAGTTGGCGAGATGACAACGACGCTACGATGGAGATCAAGGTGTCAAGCCAATGACGATGGAAATCATGACCATGCTTTGGAGATAGAGATCAAAGGCACAAGATGATGATGGCCATATCATGTCACATATTATGATTGCATGTGATGTTTATCTTTTATGCATCTTATTTTCCTTAGTACGGCGGTATTATTATAAGATGATCCCTCACTAAAATTTCAAGGTATAAGTGTTCTCCCTGTGACAGTTCGTCGTGCCGAGACACCACGTGATGATCGGGTGTGATAAGTTGTACGTTCACATACAACGGGTGCAAGACAGTTTTGCACATGCAGAATACACAGGTTAAACTTGACGAGCCTAGCATGTACAGACATGGCCTCGGAACACTGGAGACCGAAAGGTCGAACGTGAATCATACAGTAGATATGATCAACATAGAAATGATCACCATTGAAAACTACTCCATCTCATGTGATGATCGGACATGGTTTAGTTGATATGGATCACGTGATCTTTAGATGACTCAAGGGATGTCTATCTAAGTGGGAGTTCTTAAGTAATATGATTAATTGAACTTAATTTATCATGAACTTAGTCTTGATAGTATTTGCATATTTATGTTGTAGATCAATAGCTCGCGTATAGCTCCCCTATTTTATTTTTGATATGTTCCTAGAGAAAACTAAGTTGAAATATGATAGTAGCAATGATGCAGACTGGGTCCGTGATCTCAGGATTATCCTCATTGCTGCAAAAAATAATTATGTCCTTGATGCACCACTAGGTGACGAACCTGTTGCAGGAGCAGATGCAGACGTTATGAACGTTTTTGCAAGCTCGGTATGATGACTACTTGATAGTTTAGTGCACCATGCTTTACAGCTTAGAACCGGGACTTCAAAAATGTTTTGAAGCCATGGAGCATATGAGATGTTCCAAGAAGCTGAAAATGATAATTTAGACTCATGCCCGTGTTAAGAGGTATGTGACCTCTGACAAGTACTTTGCCTACAAGATGGAGGAGAATAGCTCAGCTAGTGAGCATGTGCTCAGAATGTCTGGGTACTACAATCACTTGAATCAAGTGGGAGTTAATCTTACAGATAAGATAGTGATTGACAGAGTTCTCTAGTCACTCACCAAGTTACTAGAACTTCGTGATGAACTATAATATGCAAGGGATGACGAAAATGATTCCCTAGGTCTTCGCGATGCTGAAATCAACGAAGGTAGAAATCAAGAAATAACATCAAGTGTTGATGGTTAACAAGACCACTAGTTTCAAGAAAAAGGGCAAGGGAAAGAAAGGGAAACTTCAAAAAGAATGGCAAGAAAGTTGCCACTCCCATGAAGAAGCCCAAAGCTAGACCCAAGCCTGAAATTGAGTGCTTCTACTGCAAAGGAAATCGTCACTGGAAGTGGAACTGCCCTAGATACTTGGCGGATAAGAAGGATGGCAAAGTGAACAAAGCTATATTTGATATACATGTTATTAATGTGTAATTTACTAGTGTTTATAGCAACCCCTCGATATATGATACTGGTTCAGTTGCTAAGAGTAGTAACTCAAAAACATGAGTTGCGAAATGAATAGAGACTAGTTAAGGGAGAACTGACGATGTGTGTTGGAAGTGATTCCAAGGTTGATAAGATCACCATTGCATACTTCTTTTACCTTCGGGATTAGTGTTGGACCTAAATAAATGTTATTTGGTGTTTGCGTTGAGCATGAATATGATTGGATCATGTTTATTATGATACGGTTATTCATTTAAGTCAGAGAATAATTGTTGTTTTGTTTACATGAATAAAACCTTCTATGGTCATACACCCAATGTAAATGGTTTATTGAATCGCGATCGTAGTGATACACATATTCATAATATTGATGCCAAAAGATGCAAAGTTGATAATGATAGTGCAACATATTTGTGGCACTGCCGTTTAGGTCATATTGGTGTAAAGTGCATGAAGAAACTCCGTACGGATGGACTTTTGGAATCACTTGATTGCGAATCATTTGATGCTTGTGAACCATGCCTCATGGGCAAAATGACTAAAACTCCGTTCTCCAGAACAATGGAGCGAGCCACTAACTTATTGGAAATAATACATGCCGATGTATGATGTCCGGTGAGTGTAGAGGTTTGCGGCGGGTATCGTTATTTTCTGACCTTCACAGATGATTTGAGCAGATATGGGTATATCTACTTAATGAAACACAAGTCTGAAACATTTGAAATGTTCAAAGAATTTCATAGTGAAGTGGAGAATCATCGTAACAAGAAAATAAAGTTTCTACGATATGATCGCGGAGGCGATTTGAGTTATGAGTTTGGCCTTCATTTAAAACAATGTGGAATAGTTTCACAACTCACGCCACCTGGAACACCACAACGTAATGGTGTGTCCAAACATTGTAACCGCACTTTATTAGATATGGTGCAATCTATGATGTCTCTTACCAGTTTTCCACTATCATTTTGGGGTTATGCATTAGAGACAACTGCATTCACGTTAAATAGGGCACCATGTAAATCCGTTGAGACGACACCGTATGAATTGTGGTTTTGCACGAAACCTAAGCTGTTGTTTCTTAAAGTTTTGGGTTGCGATGCTTATGTGAAAAAGCTTCAGCTTGATAAGCTCGAATCCAAGTCGGAGAAGTGTGTCTTCATAGGATACCCAAAAGAAACTGTTGGGTACTCCTTCTATCACAGATCTGAAGGCAAGATATTTGTTGCTAAGAATGGATCCTTTCTAGAGAAGGCGTTTCTCTCGAAAGAAGTGAGTGGGAGGAAAGTAGAACTTGATGAGGTAATTGTACCTTCTCTCAAATTGGAAACTAGTTCATCACAAAAACCAGTTCCAGTGATGCCTACACCAATTAGTGAGGAAGCTAATGATGATGATCATGAAACTTCAGATCAATTTACTACCGAACCTTGTAGGTCAACCAGAGTCCGTTCCGCGCCAGAGTGGTATGGTAATCCTGTTCTGGATGTCATGTTACTGGACCATGACGAACCTATGAACTATGAGGAAGCGATGATGAGCCCGAATTCCGCAAAATGGCTTGAGGCCATGAAATCTGAGATGGGATCCAAGCATGAGAACAAAGCATGGACTTTGGTTGACTTGCCCGATGATCGGCAAGCCATAGAATATAAATGGATCTTCAAGAAGAAGACTAACGCTGATGGTAATGTTCCTGTCTACAAAGCTCGATTTGTTGCCAAAGGTTTTTGAGAAGTTCAAGGAGTTTACTACGATGAGACCTTCTCGCCCATAACAATGCTTAAGTCTGTCCGAATCATGTTAGCGGTTGCTACATTTTATGATTATGAAATTTGCCAAATGGATGTCAAAACTGCATTCCTTAATGGATTTCTGAAAGAAGAGTTGTATATGATGCAACCAGAAGGTTTTGTCGATCCTATAGGTGCTAACAAAGTGTGGAAGCTCCAGCGATCCATTTATGGACTGGTGCAAGCCTCTCGGAGTTGGAATATACGCTTTGATAGTGTGAACAAAGCATATGATTTTATACAGACTTTTGGAGAAGCATGTATTTACAAGAAAGTGAGTGGGAGCTTGATACGTCTCCGTCGTATCTATAATTTTTTATTGTTCCATGCCAATATTATACAACTTTCATATACTTTTGGCAACTTTTTATACTATTTTTTGGGACTAACATATTGATCCAGTGCCCAGTGCCAGCTCCTGTTTGTTGCATATTTTTGTTTCGCAGAAATCCCATATCAAACGGAGTCCAAATGGGATAAAAACGGACGGAGAATATTTTTTGAATATTTGTGAAATATGGGAAGAAGAATCAACGCGAGAAGGTGCCCGAGGGGGCCACGATGCAGGGGGGTGCACCTGCCCCCTGGGCGCGCCCCTGACCCTCGTGGGCCCCCGTAAGACGGTTGCTGCTCTTCTTTGGCCGCAAGAAAGCTAATTTTCGGAGAAAATTCTAAGCGAAGGTTTCAATCCAATCGGAGTTACAGATCTCTGGATATATAAGAAACGGTGAAAGGGCAGAATCCCAGAACACAGAAGCAGAAAGAGACAGAGAGATAGATCCAATCTCGGAGGGGCTCTCGCCCCTCCCATTCCATGGAGACCAAGGACAAGAGGCGAAAACCTTCTCCCATCTAGGGAGGAGGTCATGGAAGAAGAAGGAGGAGGGGGGCTCTCTCCCCCTCACTTCCAGTGGCGCCGGAGTGCCACCGGGGGCCATCATCATCACCGCAATCTTCACCAACAACTTCACTACCATCATCACCAACTCTTACCCCCTCTATGCAGCGGTGTAACCCCTCTTCTACCCGCTGTAATCTCTACTTAAACATGGTGCTCAATGCTATATATTATTTCCCAATGATGTATGGCTATCCTATGATGTTTGAGTAGATCTGTTTTGTCCTATGGGTTAATTGATGATCGTGATTGGTTTGAGTTGCATGTTTTATTATTGGTGCTGTCCTATGGTGCCCTCCGTATCACGCAAGCGTGAGGGATCCCCGCTGTAGGGTTTGCAATATGTTCATAATTTGCTTATGGTGGGTGGCGTGAGTGGTAGAAGCATATACCCAAGTAAGTAGGTTGTTTGCGTATGTGAATAAAGAGGACTTGATACTTTAATGCTATGGTTGGGTTTTACCTTAATGATCTTTAGTAGTTGCGGACGCTTGCTAGAGTTCCAATCATAAGTGCATATGATCCAAGTAGAGAAAGTATGTTAGCTTATGCCTCTCCCTCATATAAAATTGCAATAGTGATTACTTGTCTATGTATCGATTGCCTAGGGACAAATAACTTTCTCGTGACAAAAAGGTCCCTACTAAACTAATTTAGTTGTGTCTTTATTTAAACAGCCCCTACTTTTTATTCACGTGCTCTTTATTATCTTGCAAACTCATCCAAAAACACCTACAAAGTACTTCTAGTTTCATACTTGTTCTAGGTAAAGCGAACGTCAAGCGTGCGTAGAGTTGTATCGGTAGTCGATAGAACTTTAGGGAATATTTGTTCTACCTTTAGCTCCTCATTGGGTTCGACACTCTTACTTATCGAAAGAGGCTACAATTGATCCCCTATACTTGTGGGTTATCAGAGCTCTGTAGCATTTCTAATATTATATGTGGATGACATATTGTTGATTGGAAATGATATAGAATTTCTGGATAGCATAAAAGGATACTTGAATAAGAATTTTTCAATGAAATACCTTGGTAAAGCTGCTTATATATTGGGCATCAAGATCTATATAGATCGATCAAGACGCTTAATTGGACTTTCACAAAGCACATACTTTGATAAAGTTTTGAAGAAGTTCAAAATGGATCAGTCATAGAAAGGGTTCTTGCCTGTGTTACGAGGTGAGAAGTTGAGTCAGACTCAATGCCCGACCACTGCATAAGATAGAGAGAAAATAAAAGTCATTCCCTATGCCTCAGCCATTGGTGCTATCATGTATGCAATGATGTGTACCAGACCTGATGTGTGCCTTGCTATAAGTTTAGCAGGGAGGTATGAAAGTAATCCAGGAGTGGACCACTGGACAGCGGTCAAGAACATCCTGAAATAACTGAAAAGGACTAAGGAAATGTTTCTCAGTTACGGAGGTGACAAAGAGTTTGTCGTAAAGGGTTACGTCGATGCAAGCTTTGACACTGATCCGGATGACTCTGAGTCTCAATCTGGATACATATTGAAAGTGGGAGCAATTAGCTAGAGTAGCTCCGTGCAGAGGATTCTAGACATAGAAATTTGCAAAATACATACGGATCTGAATGTGACAGACCCGTTGACTAAACTTCACTCACAAGCAAAACATTATCACACCTTATTACTCTTTGGGTCTTAATCACATGGCGATGTGAACTAGATTATTGACTCGAGTAAACCCTTTGGGTATTGGTCACATGGCGATGTGAACTATCGGTGTTAATTACATGGTGATATGAACTATTTGTGTTATTCACATGGCGATGTGAACTTGATTATTGAGTCTAGTGCAAGTGGGAGACTGAAGGAAATATGACCTAGAGGCAATAATAAAGTTGTTCTTTTATATTTCCTTATATCATGATAAATTTTTATTATCCATGCTAGAATTGTATTAACTGGAAACTTGATACATGTGTGGGTACATAGACAAAACACCGTCTCCCTAGTAAGCCTCTACTAGATTAGCTTGTTAATCAAAGATGGTTAAGTTTCCTAACCATAGACATGTGTTGTCATTTGATGAACGGGATCACGTCATTAGGAGAATGATGTGATGGACAAGACCCATCCGTTAGCTTAGCATAATGATCGTTAAGTTTTATTGTTATTGCTTTCTTCATGACTTATACATGTTCCTCTGACTATGAGATTATACAACTCCCGAATACCGGAGGAACACCTTGTGTGCTATCAAACGTCACAACGTAACTGGGTGATTGTAAGATGCTCTACAGGTGTCTCCGAAGGTGTTTGTTGGGTTGGCATAGATCGAGATTAGGATTTGTCACTCCGAGTATCGGAGAGGTATCTCTGGTCCTCTCGGTAATGCACATCGTGATAAGCCTTGCAAGCAATGTAACTAATGAGTTAGTTACGAGATGATGCATTACGGAACGAGTAAAGAGACTTGCTGGTAAGGAGATTGAACTAGGTATGAGGATACCGACGATCGAATCTCGGGCAAGTAACATACCGATGACAAAGCGAATAACGTATGTTGTCATTACGGTTCGACTGATAAAGATCTTCATAGAATATGTGGGAACCAATATGAGCATCCATGTTCCGCTATTGGTTATTGACCGGAGAGGTGTCTCGGTCATGTCTACATAGCTCTCGAACCCATAGGGTCCGCACGCTTAATGTTCGATGACGATTTTGTATTATATGAGTTATGTGATTTGGTGACCCAATGTTGTTCGGAGTCCCAGATGAGATCACGGACATGAAGAGGAGTCTCGAAATTGTCGAGAGGTAAAGACTGATATATAGGACAATGGTATTCGTACACCGGAAGTGTGTCGGGATGCACCGGGTACTTATCGGGTCACCGGAAGGGGTTCTGAGCATCCCCGGCAAAAGATATGGGCCTTATGGGCCAAGAGGGGAAACACACCAGCCATAAGGGGCTGGTGCGCCCCCATATGGGCTGGCCAAATTGGAGTAGAAAGGGGGAAGGAGGAAAGGAAAAATGGATAGGATTCCCCCTTCCTCCTCTTCCCTTCCTACTCCGAATATGAATAGGAAAAGGGGGAGGCCGAATTGGGAGGACCCCAAGTAGGATTCCTCCTACTTGGGGCGCCCCCTTGGCTACCTCTCCTCCCCTCCAACCTATATATATGTGGGGGGGGGGCACCGCTAGAACACACACCAACAATTGCTAGCCATGTGTGGCGCCCCCCTCCATATTTTACGCCTCCGGTCATATCTTCATAGTGCTTAGGTGAAGCCCTGCACGGATCACTTCACCATCACCGTCACCACGCCGTCGTGCTGACCGAACTTATCTACTCCCTGGACACTTTGCTGGATCAAGAGTTCGAGGGACGTCATCGAGTTGAACGTGTGCAGAACTCGGAGGTGTCGTACATTCGGTGCTTGATCGGCCGGAACGATAAGAAGTTCGACTACATCAACCGCGTGGTCAAAAGCTTCCGCTTTCGGTCTACGAGGGTACGTAGACACATTCTCCCCCTCTCATTTCTATGCATCTCCTAGAGAGATCTTGCGTGAGCGTAGGAATTTTTTTGAAATTGCATGCTATGTTTCCCAACATCATGGGGGTCCTTGGCCTGACCCACTGGTCGGGAGACAACGTGGTGAGTACCCCCTAGTCCAGGACACCGTCAGAAGCCCCCTGAACCAGTCTTCAAGTTGAGGATGCTCCTCGGTTCTTCCGGATAATTCTTCATCTTCAATCGTCGGTCTTGAAAACTGGTTCAACAAATCTTCCCATGTCCGATCTTGACGGTCATCGAGCTGAATCCGAAGAGTTTACATGTTGGGCATCCGAGGAGCCCCTTTAAGTTATCGGCCTTTATCAATGCCTTGTAAGTTATTTATGCCACAATGGGGTTTGAAATGTTTCCCATGCGACGACATCCTCTTGCGTCCGAGCTCTAATGCCGGACTAAATCCGAGGCGTCTTTTCACAGCCGAGCTCCAACACTATTCGGCATTCAAGGTACCCTCTTGCGTCCGAGCTCCAACGCCGAACTAAATCTGAAGCGTCTTTTCACAGTTGAGCTCCAACACTATTTGACATTCAAGGTACCCTCTTGCGTCCGAGCTCCAACGCTGAACTAAATCCGAAGCATCTTTTCACAGCCGAGCTCCGACGATGGTCGGCATCCGAGGTATCATAAATTACCTTGGCCTCTGAAAATTTGAATGAGTTCATCCGAGCTTAATTGCCAGAGTAGTCTTCTATGGAATGAGCCATTCGAACCCGAGCTTTATGTCGAACCGCTTCCGAGCTCCAATGCCGGACTGCATCCCAGCTCTGACGATGGTCAGCGTCCGAGGTGTCATAAACTACCTCGGTCTTTAAGAGATTAAACAAATGCAACCGAGCTTAATACCGGAAATGCCCTCTATGGAGCCAGCCACTAGCGCCCGAGCTTTATGCCGGGCTGCTTCCAAGGTGGTGCACCACCCCGACTGTGGGCTTATTTTTTGTGAATGATCGGTGCAATTTATTCTCTGCCGTGATATATAGCCAGTAGCCCTCAAGGTGTGCGTCGGCCAAAAATCCGAGATGCACATTAGAGGAGATAGTGATCGGCAGACGGGCCCTTGAGAGAGGGTTTTGAGAAGTTGCCATAATATATTAGCTTGATGCCAGATAAGTCCCAGATGATACCTATTGTTGTCCGAAGACGCGTTTGCCCATAGTCCGGTCAAGCCGATCACTTAGCACTTTGAATTTTCTGCATTGAATAGGCAATGCAGTAGCCCCCGAGCCACTGGTCGGGTGGCAACACCAGATCAGGGTATCGATGTGCCCCTTTAATATTTGTAAATGATAAGCCCAAAGCCCAGTAGCCCCCGAGCCTTAATGTGGGCACGAGTGGCCAAATTAAGGATCGATATCCGGAATAAATCACAATTTAAGTGTAATGATTCTATGTATCCAAGTACTTCACATCATTAATGCTCGGATCCGCATTGTACAAAATTTTGTTGACTGACCATCGGCTTCAACCTCCTCGGCCAGTAGCCGGGGAGTGTTTGGCCCACTTTATAAAGCCTTTATGATGGCAAAGATTTACGACAAACAAGATAATCCAGCCATACGGTTTTATAAACAAAGGTATGCGAAGAGATATGTTGTATTACTATTGAACGTAAAAAACATCTTCCAAAGAAAATGGCCCCGGTTTCTTTGGGTTGTCATGCTGACCATGATCATGAAACTTCACCTCCGATCAATGTGGGATAAAAATATTAAGGATTAAGTTTGGGGAAAGTTCCCGAACTATGTGGTCTTTAGCGAACCTAAATTTTCACTTCCCTTGTTGCCGACCAATTATATCCTTTAAGATGGCTAGCTTTCGGCTTCACCCAGTCTGAGGTACTAACTCGGATGACCTGGTAGTAACAATCACAGAGGTGCTCATTTTACCGCCTAGCCGAACGATCGGGAACATAGGGGTAAGCATAGGAGCCAGGCAACCTAACTTGGCCAAAATCTGAAGTCAAATTGATGCATATTTATGGCTTTATAACGATGATTACGGAAGGCAACGCTTGTATATTGATTGCAAATGCTGATGATTTGTTTATTTTGACTCCGTTGCGACCGTTTATCAGTTGAAAGTGGCCCATCGTAGATGCTACGTAGGGTGTTTCCGCAATAACAAAACAACCCTTAGCCGACGTCTCGGTGCCCGAAGGCGGTTATGTCGACGGAAACGAGACAATCAGATATGCAGGCTTTATAACTTTCACTTAGTCATAGGAGCCTAAAGTTGGGAGGCCAGTTACTAGCCCCCGGTTAGTGTTCGACGACAGCCGAGGTCAAGCCGTAAACACGTCAGCCAATTTTATGAACGGCCCGTCATTTAACATGAGCTGACCTCTATCGATCTTATAGTTTAACGCAGTCATCGTATCGCTGACCAGTTTGCGCTTATTGTGACAGTCAGTTTTCGGCTTTCTCCACTGAGGCACTTTAACCATGTGAGCTGGAAGCACAATCACAGTGGTTCTCCATTCGCACACCTAGCCGAACAAAGCGGAACGTAGGAGGCAAGCACAGGAGCCGGGCAACCCAACTTTTGACCGAAGACACAAATCGAAACCGATGCATATAAAGAAGTATCCGAGAATTTTTTGCCGGGGAGTCCATGGAATACCTTGGCTTTTGGTGGGTTCAGCTCTAGCCGCAGCCCCTCTTTAATATTGCCGAAGCTTTAAAGGTGTTCGGCATTGTACTGCGAGACTTATGCTGGAGACACACAAATAGGTTAAAAATGCCATAAGCTCAAAAAGCCAAAAAAATTATGTAAAAGCTTGATGTCTGAACTAAATCAAGTCATTTGTTGCCAATCCGAAAATTTGTCTTAAAATTTTTGTGCTTCTGTCGTGCATTAATATGACACATCCGATCTCAAGACTTCAAGCGGGTCAGCCTACGGCTGCAACCTCCTATCCCACAGGCGGAGTACTGCTCATTAGGCCAGTTTAGCGAACTAAACTCGAGCGGCTTTGAGGGAGAAACTAGGCTCCCCTGCTATTGACCACACACTCGCGTCGAAAAAGGAGTGATAGAAAAATGACTTTTGCAATGTCTAGGAAGAAAACAATTATTATACAACGGCCCGTACAAATTTAAGAGCCCCCAGTTAACTAGGGTAAAGGAAGTGTTTTTAACAAACAATTTTTGCTGACAAACTAAGTTTTTAACACAAATATAATGTTTGGTCAAACCGAACAAGAATAAAAAAACCGAGCATGGAAGCGACTTAGCTGGTTTATGTGCTCGGTGTTGATGCGCGACCCGAGCTTACGGCGGGACGAGGTCCCAGCCCCCAAGCCGGTTCCGAGGTGACAGAGCGAAGAGCTCGGTACTCCGAAGTGGCAACATAGCACAACCAATGTGGCGAGGTGGAACCCCAAGTCCGTCCGAAGCGACGGAGCTGGCCGACAGTATGACGCCGAAGTTCCCGGCGTGGATTAATGAAGTGATGATGAAGCCCCTGGTCCAGCCGAGGTGACGTGGTATGTCGGTACGCCGAGGTGACAACGCTACCCAACCCGGATCATTTACCTGTGCACAGAAAATAGTGCAAGCTGGAGATAATAGTAATAATAATAAATTTAGAAAAATCATAGCATAATAATTAATTTATGGAAAGTGAGTAATAACAGAAATGTGGCCCGTGTGCCGAACACTCGTTGAGGCAAAGCTCTCTCAGCGATGCCGAAATCCCCGAGGCAACCGAACATGTTGGTATGGCAATTCGACCAACAAGGTGATCAAGCGAGCCGATTTATGCCAATTGGGACGATGACGTCGGCTTGCCAAGGTGACTGTGTGAAGCAGTCTAAGTCGATTACCTACACATGTAAAATAGTGCAGTCCAAAAAATAATAATATAAATATATAAAAAAATCCTCGCATAATTGATTTACACAAAATAATTTTTTTAAAGAGATGTGGACTGGCATCGAAGCCAATGTCTATGCGGGGTGTCGGCTTGGCGAAGCCTGAATTCGCAGGCCGGTCCTAGTTCCCGATGCAACGTTCGCCGAATTGCGGACGGGAAACTGACCGAACCATCACACAACCATCGTTAATGCGGTCAGCATTTGACAGTCCTGTATACAGAGGATGGAACAAACCAGAGTAATATTCCTCGGGAAAAATAAGCCCATGCAAGCAAAAAAATAGTAGGAATAATAGCACCTGGTTTATTTGTTGTAGCAATCCAAAGGGACACACGCGGGCATTCATGGATTTGCATCTAGTAATAGTACTAGTGCCAGCACTAGCTTGATGTTGTGTGCGCGTATTCGGCCGGGACGCGGCGAGGCGAAGCCCCCGGTCCAGCTAACGTGACGAAGCTGGTCGACTGGTGACGCTGAAGTCCCTAGAGTAGGTTGATGAAGAGATGGCGAAGCTCCCGGTCCAGCCAAGGTGACGGAGCAGGTCGGTAAGGTGAAGTTGCAGCCGCCGTGCTAGCCGAGGTGTTGAAGCGGTTTGGCGTGGCAGACCTTGGTTTGAAGAAGCTACGACTCGGCCATGCTGACGCTGGTCATAACTTGTGACGCGGTCAATGACGGATTGATGAAGTGACCGAGCGGCGATGTCGGCGCGCCTGACCCGTGCAATCCATGGGGCGATGGTGTTGGTGATGATTTAGCCTTCGCGATGGCGAACTCTTGTTCGGCTTGCCGAGCTGATGATCCGATAAGGCTAGGCTCGGCTTGGTGAAGCGATGATCTGTCTAGCGCAGGTCGGCAGATGTGAAGCAACGGCTGGTTTGACACCGACGCGACGGTGAAGATTACCTCCGAAAAGGAGCAAAATTTGTGAGTATGTGTTCAAAAACAAAACACAACACCCTAGAAAGAGATTCTTCAAAAAGGTTGTCGAATATCTCGTTCATGAAGAAAGATGAACTCAGGTCGGATTCGTATTCGCGCGGAAAACAGATCCGAAAATTAATACACTAATCAGAATGTTCCCGGAGTTTGAACGGTTGGATCGAGCTGAAATTTTGAGTGGTGGTAGATATGGAAAGTCCGCAGAAGATCAACGATTGGATCTTCCAAATAACCTTCGAGCTAGGCTCTGGAGACCACTGTAACGCCCCGGATTCGATGCGCCAGGTGTCTTTCAGTTATTCGTCGTTATTGCCATGTCATTTGCTTGCGTGTTGCATGTTGCCATGTCATCATCTGCATTTCATATGCATGTTTTTCAAAACTTGCATCTGTTCGGGTTCCGCCGGTCCTCTCCGTTGTCCGTTCGGAGTCTAGACACACTCGCACGCGCCCGCGGCACCTCTGAAATATTATTTTATAAGTGACATAAAAATGTTCTCGGAATGGGTTGCAACTTGTCGTGCGGTCTTATTATAGTGTAGACAGACCGCCTGCCAAGTTTCGTCGCATTCGGAGTCCATTTGATAGCCCAACCATTAAACCTACAACCGTATTATAGTCGGTCTATCGTCGGACGTTTTCGGTCTCCGGAAACAGTTGCCGGGCTGCACTTCTCTTCTCTCCCCTCAGCCCAAGCCCTCTCCTCATAGCCTGCCTGCAGCCCACCTAAAACCCCCTCCGCTCCGGACCGCCAGATCGAGATCCGAGGGTCCGAAACCCCTCCAAAACCCCCTCTAACCCTAACCCTGCCTATATAAGGAAGGCTAGTCCTTCCTAATCTGGAATCCTACCCCCCTCCTCCTCTTTTTCCGCGCCCCAACCCGCAGCCACCACCTCCTCCCACCTCGGGGGCCGCGCCGCCGTTTTCCCCCTCCAAATCCGGCGCCCCAAGCCCCCTCCGCCACTTGGCGCTGCCCTATAGGCCAGCCGTCACCCGAGCCGCCGTCTGCAGCCTCCCAGGAGGCGCCACGCGTCCCAGCCACCGCCCCTCCTCCCCGCCCCACCCAGCCCGGCCAGCCCGCTGGCCCATCGGGCCCACGCCGAGCCCAGCGGCCGAGCGAAGGCCGCCGCCGCCCGGCTCCCGTGCCGTCCCGCCGCGCGCCTCCCTCGCGGAGCTCGCACCCCATCGTCGGCGTCCCTCCGCCGCCTCGGCCCCGCCACAGACGTCGACCTACTCCGATCTCGCCCCTCGTCGCCAAGCCCGCATTCGCCGCCGACCATCACCGCGCCGCCACGCGCCTCCCCATCGATGCTGCTCGCCGCCCTGCCCTCCTCCGCCGCCGCGCCGGATCCGGGTCGGGCCCACCGGATCCGGCCATCCCGGTGCCTCGTCGGCCCCGCCCTCGCCGGAGCGCCGACGGCGACCTCCTCGGCTTCGGTTCCGCCGCCGGGATGGCCCCGTCCCGATCCAGCCCCAAGCCCCATCCAAACGCTCCCCGCGTCGTCCAGATCCACTCCGTCCCGATTTCGCGAGGGTAAAATTCTTCTAAGTCCTGAAATTTGCAAATTCTGATGCATAGTTTGACCTATTGTATCTCTGTGCATGTAGCTCCGTTTTGTGCGTGTAATATGTCAAAATGTTCGTCATGAGATGCTCTTAATTTCATTCCATTGCATCTTGTTCATCTGAGTCAATCTTGATGCCCAAATCATCGTTGCAAAAGTGCTATGTGATGTTAATCTGCTGAAACTGGTATAACTTGGTGATTTGTCATTTTTTCCATGATTGATGTGTGCATCCTATGAGGTTGATGTCTACATGAGTTTTGATCTATGCCATGCCATCTTTACAGGGGTGTATGCCATGTATTTTTGCGATCTCTGTGGTGACTAGCACAAGCATGCAAACTAGGCTTCATGATGTTGCTGATTTCAGCCCTGCTCACTGCGATATCTTTATGCCATGTAAACTTGATGCTACAGAGAGATCCATGCTTATTTTGAGATACTTCAGTAAGGATGTTTTGAACATATGGTTATTCTCTATCCATCCATGCCCTTTTTGCAATTATGGAGTGCCATAGCTTGAGTCTTTCGAGCTCTACTTTTGCTATAAAATGTTTCCTGGCAGGTTGTTTACATGTTATTCAATTTTGCCAAGGTTGTTGTAGTTGATCCGTATATGCTATGATGTTTTTTCTTGCCATGTATAGCTTCTATGCCATGTCTTCTTACTGCGAGTTGCCTTGCCATGCCATGTATTTCTCTGTGGTGAATGGTTCAAGCTCACCAATATGCCTACTTATTGTTGTTCCTGCCATGTTTAAATCTGTAATATAACTTGCCATGTTTACATGGGTGCCATCATATCTTCTGGTCCTTTTTGGCTTATGGTCAGTAAGGGACATTTGTTCTATGCAATTAGCAGATTCATTCCATGCTCTAGTTTGACTTGATAGCTTGCTGTAACATGTTGTTTCATAGATCTAGACATGTTAACCTGATGTTATTTTCTGCCATGTCCTGTAAATTCTGCTAAGTCTGAAACTGTTATTATTTGCAATCTTGCCATGTGTTTTTGAGCATGTTCTAGTGATTTATGGAGATAGCTCAGTGTTCATGTTTTGTCATGCTTTACCTGTAAATCATGCCCATGCCTTCTGTTCTCATGTTGAGGTGTTGTAGCATATTGTTTTGATGCTTGCAATATGCCTAGTTGCTGTTTTGGACAGATTGTTGTCATGACTTGTATAGGGTGTATGTGTTGAACCGTTGCTCCGTTTTGAGTGTGCTCTATATGAAACTTGCTTGATTTTGCATGTAGCTTCATATTATCATGTTGCATCCATGTTTTGAGGTGTTTGCTTGATGTTTGGGTGCATTTTGCATCAATGCCATGTTTAACTTGTTTTGCTCATATCTTCTAGGCCGTAGCTCCGAATCTAATGAACTTTATATGTAACTTGACTAGATTTTTGTGTAGATCATCGTGGTGCATCTTAACTTGCTGTTTAACAACTTCAACTTAAGGTTTATTCATATCTGGACCAATTTCGAAATTTGCATATGAGGACTTACCGGAATTGTTATATGTTGTTTCCGGCCTCATTTAAACTTGCTTTGATGTGTTGCTCTTGTTTGCATCATCTCTTGCCATGAGTAGCTTCATGTAGCTTTGTCATGAATCATGCTTGTTGTGCATCATGCCTTGTTCATGTGTGGTGTGTTTACTTTGTTGTGTGCTTCTTCTCGATAGTTCCGCTTTCGCTATGCGATCGTGAGGATCCGCTCGCTCACGCTTGGTTCGCCTTCATGGCTTCATCTTCTTCATGGACTCGTTCTTCTTCCTTGCGGGATTTCAGGCAAGATGACCGTCACCTTGGATCTCATTACTATCATCGCTATGCTAGTTGCTTCGTTCTATCGCTATGATGCGCTACCTATCACTTGCTGCTCAAGCCTCCCAAATTGCCATGAACCTCTAACCTTTTGCACCCTTCCTAGCAAACCGTTGTTTGGCTATGTTACCGCTTTGCTCAGCCCCTCTTATAGCGTTGTTAGTTGCAGGTGAAGATGAAGTTTGTTCCTTATTGGAACATGGAGATGTTGTTCCTTGTTGGAACATGTTTACTTGTTGGGATATCACAATATCTCTTATATTGTTAATGCATCTATATATTTGATAAAGGGTGGAAGGCTCGGCCTTATGCCTGGTGTTTTGTTCCACTCTTGCCGCCCTAGTTTCCGTCATATCGGTATTATGTTCCCGGATTTTGCGTCCCTAACGCGGTCGGGTGATTTATGGGACCCCTTGACAGTTCGCTTTGAATAAGACTCCTCAAAAAGGCCCAACCTTGGTTTTACCATTTGCCTCACCACCACCTACTTTTCCTTGGGAGTCGCTCTCTCGAGGGTCATCTTTATTTTAGCCCCCGGGCCAATGCTTCTCTAAGTGTTGGCCCGAACGAGCAGATCAAGGGCCACCTTGGGGAAACTTGAGGTTGGTTTTACTCGAGGATGTCTCATCCGTGTTGCCACGAGAACGAGATATGTGCAGCTCCTATCGGGATTGTCGGCGATCGGGCGGCTTTGCTGGTCTTGTTTTATTGTTGTCGAAATGTCTTGTAGCCGGATTCGAGACTGATCGGGTCTTCCAGGGAGAAGGAATATCCTTCGTTGATCGCGAGAGCTTATCATGGGCTTGTTGGGACACCCTGCGGGGTTTGAACTTTCGAAAGCCGTGCCGCGGTTATGTGGCGATGGAATTTGTTAATATCCGTTGTAGTAAACTTGAAGTAAACTCTTCTAAAATACACCAACCGTGTGCGTAACCATGAGTGTCTCTTTTCGGGGTTGATCGAGAGGAGAACACGGTTTCTAGGTTATTTTTGACGTAAGTAGGAGTTCAGGATCACTTCTTGATCATTACTAGTTGACGACCGCCCTTTGTTTCTCTTCTCGCTCTCTTTTGCGTATGTTAGCCACCATACAT
Source organism: Aegilops longissima (assembly GCA_021605205.1). Classification (NCBI taxonomy): domain Eukaryota; kingdom Viridiplantae; phylum Streptophyta; class Magnoliopsida; order Poales; family Poaceae; genus Aegilops; species Aegilops longissima. The sequence goes on along the minus strand of CM038681.1, from coordinate 498,935,506 downwards.
GCTTAGTCGCTGCTGCAACCTCACCACTTTACCCCTTCCTTTCCCATTAAGCTTTGCTAGTCTTGACACCCATGGTAATGGGATTGCTGAGTCCTCGTGGCTCACAGATTACTACACCAACAGTTGCAGTACAGGTTTTGCGATGATCATGACGCGAGAGCGATGCTTGCTTATGCTTGAGTTCTTCTTCGCTTCTTCGATCGGGGATAGGTTCCGTGTCGGCAGCCTGGGCTAGCAGGGTGGATATTGTTTGAGTTTCGTTTATGTTTCATCCGTAGACGGATGTCGATCTTGTATATGATGTTGTTGTATTCATGTGACATTGTATGTCTTGTATGTATCCCCACTATTATGTAATGTTGATGTAATGATATCCACCTTGCAAAGCGTCTTCAAGATGCGCTTCTATCCTTGGTGGGACCTTCGAGTTCCTTTAGGATAGGGTCGCATCTTGGGCGTGACAAGTTGGTATCAGAGCCTCGACCGACCTTAGGAGCCCCCTTGATTGATCGTGTAGTTTGGCCGCAGTTGATCTAGAATAAAACTTTTCAGAGTCTAGTTATATCGGAGAGTAGGAATTCTTTTTACTCCTCTGCCCCTTCGTCGCTCTGGTGAGGAATCTTGACGTAGGTGTTTTGAACTACTCCTCTTCCCATTCAAGTTTTTCTTTAGGATCACGCAAATGGTTTTCCGATCGTTGTTCCTCAGCGCTTTGCATCCGGTGCATTTCTCGTCATGGCGATTCGACCCTCTTTGTTTTTCAAGTTCAATCCTCAGTTGTCTTCTTTTCCCACCCGCCCACCCTTTTTGTTCTTCTCGGAACCGGAGCCCGTAATCGAGTATCCATCCTACTCGTGCGAAGTCTTTGCCTTTCTTTCCTCAATGATTTCAACCGGTGTTGTCTCTTCAAGATATTCGTCGTGTCCCCTCCCGAGTTGCCTTTGTTTTTCCCGCCCTCCCACCCTATTATTCCCGGAGTTCGAGTTTCTTCCGACCATCAATTCCATTCGTGTGGAGCCTCTTCAGTCTTCCCTCAATTATTTCAACCGGTGAATTCTCGTCTTGTTCGTCATTCTTCAGCCCTTTCTTTTTCCGGTGGATTCAATTCAAGTTTTTTCGGTTTAATCATATTCTTTTCCTTCGAAGTGTTCTCTTTGCTCGTTCGCCTCTCGCCAGTTTATCATTCCGGAGTTCGGAAGACATCTCGGGAGATTCGTCTGTGTTCCAATTAATTCAAGGTTGTCACCTCATTCAAATATTTCAATCGTTCCGGTGCATCATCTACTTCTTCAACATCCCTTTCCAACGGTGTTTTCTTTTAGTGGGCCCAAACCCACAGGTCTTTTCCCAGGATCTTACCTGACTCTTCTAATTTCCCCGGAGCTATTCCCAATTCTTTTCAAGTGTGACGTAAGAATGGATTCCATCAATCACATGCCTTTTCCAAGATCAATTTCTAATCATTTCATTGTTGGCTCAACCTCTCTATTTTTCTTTCTTCCAGAGTATCTCATTAATTTTGGTGGTGTTTATCGTCGTCCTTTGAAGACCGAAGTAGAGTTTCTCTTAAATCTTGTCCGTTCTCCCGGAGGTTCAGGGTGCTAGCTCGATGTTATCCTATCTAATTGTTTCCAGTCGTGCAATTCTTTTCATCCATCCGGAGTATTTCAGGAGTTGTTTTTGTCGTCTCGATCATCCGGAGGCCATCTTTTCAGAATATTGCTTCGTTCCAAGTTTTCAGATTCATTCCCCAATTATTCTATATCCGTGCCCCTTCGTTCATCTCAATATTCTTCCGGCGCTTCGTTCAAGCATTCGTCAATCAGTTCGCGATCTCTTCGTTCTCATGTCTCTAATTTTCCCTCAAGTATCTTCGTGGTTTCTAATTCTTCCCGGTGATTCATTCTCTTTCATTAGTCATTTTTGAATTCTTACGGTGGTTCGTTCAAGATTTTTTTTCTTTGATTGTCATTTTAATTCATTTGTTCTTTCCAATCCTACCGGTGGTTCATGAAGACTTTCTCAAGTTATGGGCTATGTTTCCCCTTAATCTTTTTCCAACGAGAATAAGTAGTATGCAAAATCCATTGCTTGTCATCGATTTAATTTGATGAAGGATAAGCATACAATAAATCTTATTATTATTTCATCCAAGCGAGTAATCCCTTCCTTTAGAGTTTGTTCGTTATGAATAAATTCTAGTTCCAAGTGTTTTAATCTTTTCTTTTCCGGAGTTCAATTATTTCCTCGGCCATCTCGTCGGAACCTCCATCTAAATCACCGCAAGGCTCATCTTATTCTTTATTCCTTCATTCTATCTCATCATCCTTTTATCACCGGAGTTCTTCATGGTGGTTCTTCATGATTTAATTTCATTCTCCAAAGAGTTCATCAAGATTCTTGTTGGTGGAGTTCAAGTATCTTTCCTTCTCGCATCTCGAAGTGCAATTAATTCTCCGTATTCTTTTGAAGTGGAGTTTTGCATCTCTTCGTTCTTCTCAGCTATTCAATCTTTTCCGCATGTGGTGGGTTATCACCTCATAATTTTGAGAGGTTATCCATAAATCCACAACAATCTTATTCTTTTCGTTGGTGATTTGTTTCAACAACTCCGTTCAATCCTTCCTTCTAAGTTCTTTTCATTCAATTCTTTCAATTCTTCCGGAGGCATTGTGCTGTTCCTCTCGTCAACTATCGTTCCATTTTGTCAATCTCAGTTCCAACTCTTTCCATGTTTCAGCCGGAGTGCTCCCTAAATTGTTTCAGTCTTATTTGTTTCTTATCCCGTTCTAACCGGAGTTGTTTCATAGTCTATCTGTTTCCGTGAGCATTTGATTCTCGTCATTCTCGTCGTTCCTCTCTTCTTCTCGAGCGCTCTTGATTCTTTGCTTCTTCTCTTCAGTTCTTGTTTCACCTCATCCCTTTTTCCCTTCCGTCTCGGTCCTAAGATCTCGGGACGAGATCTCTTGTTAGTGGAGGAGTGTTGTAACGCCCCGGATTCGATGCACCAGGTGTCTTTCAGTTATTCGTCGTTATTGCCATGTCATTTGCTTGCGTGTTGCATGTTGCCATGTCATCATCTGCATTTCATATGCATGTTTTTCAAAACTTGCATCTGTTCGGGTTCCGCCGGTCCTCTCCGTTGTCCGTACGGAGTCTAGACACACTCACACGCGCCCGCGGCACCTCCGAAATATTATTTTATAAGTGACATAAAAATGTTCTCGGAATGGGTTGCAACTTGTCGTGCGGTCTTATTATAGTGTAGACAGACCGCCCGCCAAGTTTCAATCGCATTCGAGTCCATTTGATAGCCCAACCGCTAAACCTACAACCGCATTATAGTCGGTCTATCGTCGGACGCTTTCGGTCTCAGAAGCAGCTTGCGGGCTGCACTTCTCTTCTCTCCCTCAGCCCAAGCCCTCTCCTCACAGCCTGCCTGCAGCCCACCTAAAACCCTCCGCCTCCGCCCGCCAGATCGAGATCCGAGGGTCCCAAACCCTCCAAAACCCCCTAACCCTAACCCTGCTTATATAAGGAAGGCTAGTCCTTCCTAATCTAGAATCCTACCCCCTCCTCCTCTTTTCCGCGCCCCAACCCGCAGCCACCACCTCCTCCCACCTCGGGGCCGCCCACCGCTTTCTCCTCCAACCGGCGCCCAAGCCCCTCCAAGAACTTGGCGCTGCCCTATAGGCCAGCCGTCACCCGAGCCGCCGTCAGAGCCTCCCGGGAGGCGCCACGCGTCCCAGGCCCCTGCCCCCTCCCGCCGCTGCCCACCCAGCCCGGCAAGGCCCATGGCCCATCGGGGCTCGCGCTCACCCAGCTGAAGGCAGCCGCCGCGCCGCCCGCTCCCGTGCCCCCCCTGCCTCCCTCGCCGAGCTTCGCTTATCGCCGGCGTCCCTCCGCCGCCTCGGCCCCCTCGCCACAGACGTCGACCTCCTCCGATCTCGCCCCTCGTCGCCAAGCCCCGCGATCGCCGCCAACCATCACCGCGCTGCCCCGCGCCTCCCCATCGATGCCGCTGCCGCCCTGCCCTCCCCTCCTCCCGCCCGCGCCGGATCTGGTCAGGCCTACGGATCCGCCATCCGGCAAGACTCGTCGGCCCCGCCCTCGCCGGAGCGCCGCCGGCGACCTCCTCGGCTTTGGTTCCGCCGCCGGGACGGCCCCTACCCGATCCAGCCCCAAGCCCCCATCCAAATGCTCCCCGCGTCGTCCAGATCCACTCCGTCCCGATTTCGCGAGGGTAAAATTCTTCTAAGTCCTGAAATTTGCAAATTCTGATGCATAGTTTGACCTGTTGTATATCTGTGCATGTAGTTCCGTTTTGTGCGTGTAATATGTCAAAATGTTCGTCATGAGATGCTCTTCATTTCATTCCATTGCATCTTGTTCATTTGAGTCCATATTGATGCCTGAATCATCGTTGCAAAAGTGTTATGTGATGTTAATCTGCTGAAACTGGTATAACTTGGTGATTTGTCATTTTTGCCATGATTGATGTGTGCATCCTATCAGGTTGATGTCTACATGAGTTTTGATCTATGCCATGCCATATTTACAGGGGTGTATGCCATGTATTTTTGTGATCTCTGTGGTGACTAGCACAAGCATGCAAACGAGGCTTCATGATGTTGCTGATTTCAGCCCCTGTTCTGCTGATATCTTTATGCCATGTAAACTTGATGCTACAGAGAGATCCATGCTTATTTTGAGATACTTCAGTAAGGATGTTTTGAACATATGGTTATTCTCTATCCATCCATGCCCTTGTTTGCAATTATGGAGTGCCATAGCTTGAGTCATTCAAGCTCTACTTTTGCTATAAAATGTTTCCTGGCAGGTTGTTTACATGTTATTCAATTTTGCCAAGGTTGTTGTAGTTGATCCGTGTATGCTATGATGTTGTTCTTGCCATGTATAGCTTCTATGCCATGTCTTCTTACTGTGAGTTGCCTTTCCATGCCATGTATTGCTCTGTGGTGAGTGGTTCAAGCTCACCAACATGCCTACTTATTGTTGTTCCTGCCATGTTTAAATCTGTAATATAACTTGCCATGTTTACATGGGTGCCATCATATCTTCTTGTCCTTTTTGGCTTATGGTCAGTAAGGGACATTTGTTCTATGCAATTAGTAGATTCATGCCATGCTCTAGTTTGACTTGATAGCCTGCTGTAACATGTTGTTTCATAGATCTAGACATGTTAACCTGATGTTATTTTCTGCCATGTCCTGTAAATTCTGCTAAGTCTGAAACTGTTATTATTTGCAATCGTGCCATGTGTTTTTGAGCATGTTCTAGTGATTTCTGGAGATAGCTCAGTGTTAATGTTTTGTCATGCTTTACCTGTAAATCATGCCCATGCCTTTTGTTCTCATGTTGAGGTGCTGTAGCATATTGTTTTGATGCTTGCAATATGCCTAGTTGCTGTTTTGGACAGATTGTTGTCATGACTTGTATAGGGTGTATGTGTTGAACCGTTGCTCCGTTTTGAGTGTGCTCTATATGAAACTTGCTTGATTTTGCATGTAGCTTCATATTATCATGTTGCATCCATGTTTTGAGGTGTTTGCTTGATGTTTGGGTGCATTTTGCATCAATGCCATGTTTAACTTGTTTTGCTCATATCTTCTAGGCCGTAGCTCCGAATCTAATGAACTTTATATGTAACTTGACTAGATTTTCATGTAGATCATCGTGGTGCATCTTAACTTGTTGTTTAACAACTTCAACTTAAGGTTTATTCAGATCTGGACCAATTTCGAAATTTGCATATGAGGACTTACCGGAATTGTTATATGTTGTTTCCGGCCTCATTTAAACTTGCTTTGATGTGTTGCTCTTGTTTGCATCATCTCTTGCCATGAGTAGCTTCATGTAGCTTTGTCATGCATCATGCTTGTTGTGCATCATGCCTTGTTCATGTGTGGTGTGTTTACTTTGTTGTGTGCTTCTTCTCGATAGTTCCTGCTTTCGCTATGCGATCGTGAGGATCCGCTCGCTCACGCTTGGTTCGTCTTCGTGGCTTCATCTTCTTCATGGACTCGTTCTTCTTCCTTGCGGGATTTCAGGCAAGATGACCGTCACCTTGGATCTCATTACTATCATCGCTATGCTAGTTGCTTCGTTCTATCGCTATGCTGCGCTACCTATCACTTGCTGCTCAAGCCTCCCAAATTGCCATGAACCTCTAACCTTTTGCACCCTTCCTAGCAAACCGTTGTTTGGCTATGTTACCGCTTTGCTCAGCCCCTCTTATAGCGTTGTTACTTGCAGGTGAAGATGAAGTTTCTTCCTTGTTGGAACATGGAGATGTTGTTCCTTGTTGGAACATGTTTACTTGTTGGGATATCACAATATCTCTTATATTATTAATGCATCTATATATTTGGTAAAGGGTGGAAGGCTCGGCCTTATGCCTGGTGTTTTGTTCCACTCTTGACGCCCTAGTTTCCGTCATATCGGTATTATGTTCCCGGATTTTGCGTCCCTAACGCGTCGGGTGATTTATGGGACCCCTTGACAGTTCGCTTTGAATAAGACTCCTCCAAAAAGGCCCAACCTTGGTTTTACCATTTGCCTCACCACCACCTACTTTTCCCTTGGGAGTCGCTTCTCGAGGGTCATCTTTATTTTAGCCCCCGGCCAATGCTTCTCTAAGTGTTGGCCCAAACGAAAGCAGATCATGGGCCACCTTGAGGAAACTTGAGGTTGGTTTTACTCGTAGGATGTCTCATCCGTGTTGCCTCGAGAACGAGATATGTGCAGCTCCTATCGGGATTGTCGACGATCGGGCGGCTTTGCTGGTCTTGTTTTATTGCTGTCGAAATGTCTTGTAGCCGGATTCCGAGACTGATCGGGTCTTCCAGGGAGAAGGAATATCCTTCGTTGATCGCGAGAGCTTATCATGGGCTAAGTTGGGACACCCCGCAGGGTTTGAACTTTCGAAAGCCGTGCCTCATGTTATGTGGCAGATGGGAATTTGTTAATATCCGGTTGTAGTAAAATTGAAGTAAACTCTTCTAAAATACACCAACCGTGTGCGTAACCGTGAGTGTCTCTTTTCGGGGTTGATTGAGAGGAGAACACGGTTTCTGGGTTATGTTTGACGTAAGTAGGAGTTCAGGATCACTTCTTGATCATTACTAGTTGACGACCGTTCCTTTGTTTCTCTTCTCGCTCTCTTTTGCGTATGTTAGCCACCATACATGCTTAGTCGCTGCTGCAACCTCACCACTTTACCCCTTCCTTTCCCATTAAGCTTTGCTAGTCTTGACACCCATGGTAATGGGATTGCTGAGTCCTCGTGGCTCACAGATTACTACACCAACAGTTGCAGGTACAGGTTTTGCGATGATCATGACGCGAGAGCGATGCTTGCTTGCGTTGAGTTCTTCTTCTGCTTCTTCGATCAGGGGATAGGTTCCAGGTCGGCAGCCTGGGCTAGCAGGGTGGATATTGTTTGATTTTCTGTTTATGTTTCATCCATAGACGGATGTCGATCTTGTATATGATGTTGTTGTATTCATGTGACATTGTATGTCTTGTATGTATCCCCACTATTATGTAATGTTGATGTAATGATATCCACCTTGCAAAGCGTCTTCAAGATGCGCTTCTATCCTTGGTGGGACCTTCGAGTTCCTTTAGGATAGGGTCGCATCTTGGGCGTGACAACCACGTCCTAAACTCGTCCAGATTCCCATCAACACTCGACAGGCCTCCGGTATATCACAGATCGCTGGAGATTCCTCCGTCGAAAGGCGATGAAATTTTACAGGGTTGTTGTATACTCAATTCCACACAATTCCACCAAAGAGTTCGTCAAATCGACTTCCGAGTAGACGGTGGCAGCGAAAACAAGTCTGTTGTACTGAAAAAATTGTGCGATCGCACAAGGGCAATGTTGACGATGAGCCCCGATGCTCCATGGATGACTTTTCGATGGTCCTGGTTGAGATTTGAGCTGATGATGATGAAAGTATCTGTCTGATCTTGATGATCTGACGTGGAGTGTGGTCCTCGGTCCAGCTGAGGTGACCAGTCGAGCCGGCAACAAAGATGCCGACGTCGACCATAAAGCTCGGCTCCGATGCGTAGATTGCGCCGGAGACGATCTGAATTCCCATCGCACCATGGCAACAGCCAGCAGGCTCTCAATGAAAGCACCAATCTTGGTTCTATATCCGGCGTATCTTGTAGTAGGGGTCCTAAGCTAGGCGTCTTGGAGCGATGGTAACATGGACACAGGATTTTACCCAGGTTTGGGCTCTGTCGAAGAGATAATACCCAACGTCCTGCTTTTGATTGTATTGATATGAGGGTAGTACATAGTACAGGTATCTACCACGAGATCGTAGTAATGAGTATGAGATTGTCTATTGACTAGCCTGTCCTCGGTTTATATTTGCACCGTAGGCCTAGGGTTTAGAGGAGTCCTTATCTTGTGCGCCAAGTCTTGTGGAATCCTCCTTGTATTCGGCATGGGCTTCCTGAAGTGGTCCATTAGTGAATCATCATGGGGGTCCTGGGCTAGACCCACTGGTCGGGAGACAACATGGTCAGTACCCCCTAGTCCAGGACACCGTCAATGTAGTCGAACATCTTCACGATCCAACCGATCAAGCACCGAACGTACGACACCTCCGAGTTCAGCACATGTTCAGCTCGATGACGTCCCTCGAACTCTTGATCCAGCAGAGGGTCGAGGGAGAGTTTTGTCAGCACGACAATGTGGTGACGGTGATGGTGATGTGATCCGCGCAGGGCTTCGCCTAAGCACTACGTGAATATGACCGGAGGAGTAAACCGTGGCTGGAGACACCGCACACGGCTTGGAACAAATGTTGTGTCTCCAAGGGGTGCCCTGGCCACATATATAAAGGAGGGAGAGGGAGGAGGCCGGCCCTAGGGGGCTCGCCAAGTGGGGGGGAGTCCTACTAGGACTCCTAGTCCTAGTAGGATTCGGCCCCCCTTCTTATTCCTTCTCATGGAGGTGGAAAGGGGGAAGGAAAAGGAGAGGGGGAAAGGAAAGGGGGGCCGCGCCCCCTTCCCCTTGTCCAATTCGGACAGCCCATGGGGGGCGCCACCCCTTGTGGGCTCCCCTCTCTCTCCCCTATAGCCCATGACGGCCCATTACTTTCCCGGGGGGTTCCGGTAACCTCCCGGTTATCCGAAAAATACCCGAAACGATCCGGAACCATTCCGGTGTCCGAATATCATCGTCCAATATATGAATCTTTACCTCTTGACTATTTCGAGACTCCTCGTCATGTCTGTGATCTCATCCGGGACTCCGAACAATCTTTGGTCACAAAAACACATAACTCATAATACAAATCGGCATCGACCGTTAAGCATGAGGACCCTACGGGTTTGAGAACTATGTAGACATGAACGAGACACATCTCCGATCAATAACCAATAGCGCAACCTGGATGCTCATATTGGTTCCTACATATTCTATGAAGATCTTTATCGGTTGTACTGCAATGACAACATACATAATTCCCTTTGTCATCGGTATGTTACTTGCCCGAGATTCGATCGTCGCTATCTTCATACCTAGTTCAATCTCGTTACCAGCAAGTCTCTTTACTCATTCCGTAATACATCGTTCCGCAACTAACTCATTAGTCACATTGCTTGCAAGTCTTATTATGATGTGCATTGCCGAGAGGGCCCAGAGATACCTCTCTGATACTCGGAGTGACAAATCCTAATCTCGATCTATGCCAACCCAACAAACACCTTCAGAGATACCTGTAGAGCATCTTTATAATCACCCAGTTATGTTGTGACGTTTGATAGCACACAAGGTATTCCTCTGGTATCTGGGAGTTGCATAATCTCATAGTCAAAGGAATATGTATATGCCATGAAGAAAGCAATAGCATTAAAACTTAACGATCATTATGCTAAGCTAACCGATGGGTCTTGTCCATCACATCATTCTCCTAATGATGTGATCCCGTTCATCAAATGACAACACATGTCTATGGCTAGGAAACTTAACCATCTTTGATTAACGAGCTAGTCTAGTAGAGGCTTACTAGGGACATGGTGTTTTGTCTATGTATCCACACATGTATCAAATATCCGGTTAATACAATTCTAGCATGGATAATAAAGATTTATGATGATATAATGAAATATAAATAACAACTTTATTATTGCCTCTAGGGCATATTTCCTTCACCGGATAGCCAGACAGGGTGGGAAGTGGCATGGGCCCATGGCCGGCGTACTCGGGTCGACTTTCGGTGGCTCACGGTACCCCCTGGTGTATGACATCTTCATAAATCATACGAGACTTCTTTAGAATTAGCTTTTTGTACGCCCACAAGAGCAAACTATATACTCTAGAAAGGCTGGTCGAACCAAGGTCGTTTCCTCCGTTCTGTAGTACGCCAGGCCTCATTTTAATCGGCTGTTCCGTCCAAGCCGGTTGGCTCCCGATGAACACGACGTATTCCGACCCAGTCGGTTGCCTCCCGATGAACAGGACGTTGTTTCTCCGTTCTGACCCAGCCGGTTCGCTGCCCGATGAACACGATGTCGTTGCTCCCGTCTGTTGCCTCTCCATGTACACAAGCCCTGGCCGTCCGTATATACGCATGAGTATGCGCTCGAGACCCTGCCTGTATGTATGTATGTATGTGGCCGAATTTTTTGCCATGTGGTTGTACGTACGTGTACATGACTTAGATGGGACTGCGTGAACTGCTATGTTGGGTGCTCTAAAACGACACGTGCTGCTACTTACTCGGCCACGGTTCATACTTGCAGAGAGACCGATCGACCAGTATGTACGTACATGTTCGTGACCAGACAAACAACGGTATGTATGCTTTGACCAGGTGGGTCCCTGCGGTCAGGGAGGATAAGGACGCACTTCCTTGCGTGCGAAGATATAGCTGCTCGGTCCCAACTGTCAGGGGGAGGAATCGTTTTTATTTTGCGAGTAATAAGGAGGCACTTCCTTGTGTTCGAAGATGTAGCTAGTGGGTCTAGCTGTCAGCCTCACCACCTAAAGTCCTCTTCCGATGGTTGTCCTTCATGACCACGTTGACCACGCCGCACCGAGAGCACCAAGGCGGTGGACGATGGCGAGGCCTAAGAAGGGAATGACGCAGAGCCAGGGAAGACGCGGCAGTGGATGCCCACGCGGAGGGGAGTACGTGGGTTGACTGCTTCGGCTATGGTGTGAGATTGCCGTCCCCAGAGAATAACACGAGGTGTGGGTGAGTATAAAGGGATGACATGGTCAGCGGTGGCAGCATAGCCGAGCATGGGAGGCAGGAGCAGGCGGCACGGCCGGCGCTGGTTTGGGCGGCTGGAGCAAGAAGACCAGAGATTGAAGAAGCACGACGGCCGTTGGATGGACATCGTACAGTCACTGCAGCTAGAATCGTTTATATTGACTAAGTTAACAAAGCCCTTGGTACGCGTCAACTTAGTAGGCCCACAGGTCAGCCTCCGAAACGGTGAGCCTAGATGTCAGGGGGAGAAATCATTTTTTGGGCGGCTGAAGCAAGAATATCCGAGATTAAAGAAGAATCACGACATCCGTGGATGGACATCCAATGGCCACAACTGCTAGAACTGTGTGCTAACTATAAGTTGACAAAGCCTTGCATACGCGTCAACTTAGTTTTTTTTAGGGGACGCGTCAACTTAGTAGTCCCACAAGTGTGTGGCAGAGAACATATAGCCCATTTGCAATTTGTAAGAATGTACAGCCCATTTTTGAATTCTAATGGAATTTACTACAGCCCATTTAGGGTTTGTTAAAAGTACAACCCATTTTCTAGCTAGGACAACGATTAATAATTTCAACCAACCGCTCCAAACAGAATTCAATAAATTTCCACATTTTGACGGGATCCGAAATATTTTTATCCTGAAATTTCTAGTCAGATTAAATATAATTTCAAAATAAATTTGTATTATATAAAAATCCAACGAAATATTGTGCGCACAACAATTAATGAAATTAAAATTTCCAAATTTCAAAATTAATATATTTTTAAACTAATTACGTGTTTGGTGCAATTTTTTATAGTTACTGCCCAGTTTTTATAATTACATCCCATTTATTATTTTTAAAGCCAATTTTCTTGTTAAGCCTAATGCATCCCTCCTAGGAAAGATTTGCAGCCCAGCGGGGCGGAGAATAACAAGTTGACCCGGATATTGTGTACAACTGTCGGCCCGGTTGAATTGCTGATGTTAAAAAAAGGCATGTGTAGTACAGTACAACCTTACATGGCTACTCAGCCCACATTCAGCGACGCCGGAAAGGCCCAAACAAGGCTTATGTACAACTTTTTGAAGTCACTGAGCTCAACTAATAACTTAAGAAAAAAGTTAGAGTACAGTGGAACCTAATTAAAAGCTGTCACGAGTGAAGAAATAATTCAACAGGTCCCACTTGTGTGTGTGTGTGTGTGTGTGTGTGTTTGTGTGTGTATATGTGTGTGTGTGAGGGAGAGAGATCCATTGGACGATGCTCGTAAATACATCTTTCAGCCATATGCATTGTTGATGCTCAATAAAAACTTATATAGTTGACACAATCATATAGAACATCATAGCACACTGAAATTGCATACAAAAATTTCACGCAGGTGGCATAATCAGGTTGGAAGCAGTGGATCGCAACGGGTAGGGCTATGTTGAAACCAACGAACTCGTACATAACGGTTCATCATCTTTATCAATGACGAAGAAATATCTTGAATGTTGTCCAAAGAAAACAGACAGACAACACAATATATAAGTTCTGCTAGAACATTAAGTTGGCGTACAACCCTTTCTAAAAAAAGTTCAGGTAAAAAAATTGAACATGTCACAATCAAATGTACTGGCACATCAGTGCTTCACACCCATAGCTCGGATTTAACTAGTATTTGACAAGATTCAGTTGTTACCTCAAATTAGAGCACATCCAGGCAGCCAGCCCTACCTCTTCTCCCAAAGAAGCAGTGGCCTCCGCCGCGCGATGGAGTAGGCCATGTGCCATCCATCGTTCCGAGCAACACGGGGAAAGTCTGACTATGACTCCTATAATGGACGTCGTCGACAGACCCGGGCACCAGCGGCGGCGGCAGGACTTCGATTGATGGATTGACCACTTCTTCGACATGCACGAACACTCGATACAGGTACATCCCTAACATAGTCCGTGGCGGCCTTGGTGGCGATGAATAGTACAACCCCGGTTCCTGCACCGGTATATCAACACCAATCACCTTCGGTATGGTGGACGGCTTCTTCATCCATGCCATAACCATCAGAGCCCAGCTGTCTAGAGGAACAAACATACTTACGAGCTCACCTCCAAAGTCGTTGATAAGCTCATTCATGGACTCGCTGTTCCAAGCACGTCGAGGCATGCCGTGGAAGGTAAGCTTTGTTAAAAACTCAAGCTCAGAGGGCACCGAGCCCCATCCTGGGTGCCACCGATCAAAGCTCACCAGCACGCCATCGCAGAACAAACGCCTGGAAGATTCGAACACATGATTGCAGTCGAAAGTTGTCCGGAACCTGACGTAGAAATCAGCAGGTAGTGGACATGCTTCGACGAGCAAGTCACTTATTTGGATGCCGTGCGCAATGCCAAGAGCTTTGACAAGGTCGTCCGGCAAGACGGGAGGCCGGTCGCCGTTGATGATTACCATCAGCACTTTGCCGGCAAACTGGTCGTCAAGCGCCTCCATGCCACTGTTGAGCGACAGCACGCAGCGCCCAAAGGCAGGACTGACCTCAGGATCTCTGGATCGGAGATCCGCGTTGATCGGTGACATGATAGTGCGCTTGAGTACAGGAGTACAGGAGGGGGATTTGCGGGAACTGGAGTAGGAATCAAGATTCCAGAGGTGGGGTAGGGGCGGGAGATTGGGGATGAAAAGGTAGCATGAATTTCGAACACGCGCCAATATGCTCTCGACGTGCAATCGCACGAAAACACCGGTGGGGCCCACATGTTGGCCTAAGAGTCCCAATTCTTTTTTTTGAGAGCCCTGTCTTTTTTTAGGATCTTTTGAGAGCCCGGCTTGAGAGTCATAATTGGCCTGTTTGGCATTGCGTTACTACTCGGCCCATATTCAACGACACCTCACTGGCCCAAACAAGTGTACATCATCGAAAAGACACTGAGCTCAAATTATCTATCTATCTCTACTCTTATAAAAAGCAGAGTTGGTGATGATGGTGTGCCTGCCATCCTGCAATATAGGCCGTCCGATTTATATCTAACGGATAGGAAGGAAACTATGACAATTTACCCGCACTCCTCTCCACATTTGCAGATAAGGCCTTCCCTCGTTCATCCTTTTCTCCCAGAAGATCTTGATGCTCTGTGCAACGCACGGGCATCTTGCTAGTAACTTGAAAAAAGGAGATATACTCTGAACATTGGAGAATGGTGATGCCCTCATTTAGCCCACCATCAGTTCGAGAATAAACAGTTCGAAACAACGGTATATACAACATTCAAACACTGACTAGTGACTACTGCTGACATAAATAGCAAGACATGATAGTTCATAAGAAGTCTTGCTACACCACCAAAACGCACCCATCTGCAGCGCTCAGACTCTCGTGATCCAGACGAGAATGACATTCTAAATAGAGGAAACTATTACATAGTAAGAGTGACATAGACGAGGATGACCAAATGACAAGGAGTATGCATAACAAAAGAGAGAACTACCCATCCAGAACAAGCAGCAATGATAACAAGTCATTCAAAGAGGGATGATCCAACACCATCATAATTTGCAGCCCCGCTTCAGCCACTAGTGATCCGGAGACACCAGTACTCCACCCTTTTGACACAACAGCCCAATTACCTTTCAACTGAAGGCTTGATCCACATCACTACCTGTTGGACTCGATACATCCAAGGATCAAACTTAATCCAGATGCCTTTGTCATTCTCACCTTCTTTTGGCCGCAGGCTGTATCGTTGACAATCAGGGGAGTTTGCTCCTGAACTCCTAGGGATCGTCGTGTAGATACAGTTTTCCATAGCAAACAGAGCCTCTCTGCCATAAAGGTCCTTGCCAACGGTGATCTCCTGGTTAATCGGATAATTGAGTCCGAGAAACAGAGAGTGTGAACCAAGGCTGTTTACCCGCCTCCAACTCAAAAATCCTGAAGGCCCCAACAAGCTGGTATCCTGCTCATAGACGTAACAACCACTGTCCGGATACTCATGTATTTCACGGTGCTTGTATATAGTGCGGTTTTTGCAATATAACTTTTCCGGCTCATGTGTCTGAATGATCATCAGTCTTTTGCCATCGTCTGATCGAGCGAGGAACCAATTGTGCTTCCCTGTTTTTGGCAAAGGTGGTGTGATTACAAAGGGCGGTAACTGTAGGTACACTGCATCATATCAAAAAGGACAGGCATTGTTAATGTAAGATCAGCATTGTTCAGAGTATGAGTAGGATAATGCAAGAAACAACATTGATATGTCCTGTTGGGCCTGGAGGAAAATACAGGGAAATGTATACTGGGTTCGAAAATATAGAAGTGCCATGCATGGTTATACTCATGTTATCTCATAATTGATTCTTCACAGGAAACTACCATGTCATGCATGTTATGTAATCATGTTCTGTCCTCACAAACAAATTCTTCAAGGAAATTAACAGACCATGCATTGTTATATACTCATGTTCTGTGGGAAATTTCTTTGTGAGCATATTATTCTAGCCATTGATTGCTGATGGGCGAATATAGGTATGTACACATGGTAAGCATTACAAGATTTCACTACTTCCAAATATAGAGTTCTCCATATGCACATTTACCTCCCTAATGTATGGTTAGATGAAACCAACAGTGTGATGCATGTTTCAACATCATGAAAATGAGGAAACTAACATGGCCTTTGATACACACTCATATTTAGTAGTATATAGATTACTATAAAATAAGGAGAATATCCATATCTTCCTAACCATTTGATTATTCAAGGGTACAAATTGGCTGTAATGACATGGTCACAATCGCATGAATTAACTCATTCCAAATATAGCTGATTTATGGCGTCTCTAATACATTGCCATAATTCTACTCAAATTCTGCTCAAATAGGGATATCCCCATCATCACAAAAAGTTCAAACAGTGTCATGGCGTCATCATTAACATCAGACGGAAACAACTTACATGCGCCATCCCAGCAATACGTGCTGCCATCTGCTTTGTCGATCGCGTAGATGACGCCATTGTGTTCAATAGCATCACAGAAGTGTGTATCAGCTTTGACGAATCCGCGGTCGAACAAGGCACCGGCGTAAAGATAGGCGAGTCCGCGGTCGAACAAGGCAATTAGCTTGAAGTCTGCGTAATCCGCATGTCGTGTGGGCACTTGGCAGATTACAATCTTCAGCAAAACAAGGTCCGTCCAACTGAAGTGGTAATCTAGATGAATTGGACCGCGATGGTAAAACTCTATATGATCCAATGGAGGAAGGATAATCTCATGGGAGGTCAAGAATTTCATGAGCACCAACGTTTTCCGATCTTCTCTGACGGCAGCCATCCATTGGGAGTTCATGCCGACCCAGTACATACCTGCCAAGAAGTTTCGGGCGATGGTGATCGGATCAAAGTCGAGGGAAATGATGTACGGCGACCCACTACATACCTGCAAAGAAGTTTTGGCTAATGGAGATCGAATTGAAGTCGAGGGGCATCATGTACGCCTCTGTATCATGGTGAGCAAATCTCGCAAGACCAGATAGCAGCAATCAGGGTGTCTTGAAAATCTTAGGCCTCGCTTCGATGATGGCCGTGTGCATATCCCTCGAGCATGCAAGCAGCCGTAGGGCGCTCAACATATCCATACACGAACAACAGAGGTCAAGGATGTCACTGGGGAGATTGCTCCAATCGCGGCTCATATGGATGTTGCGCGGTTCGCGTTCGACCATGGTGGAGTTTGTAAGGTGGGGTTTTTAGGGGCTTGATTTACGGGGGAGAAGGCTCTCGGTGCTCAAGCGGCTAGCGAGGGAATAGTGGTACTGGGGGAGGTGAGAGAGGCGAGGGTATGTGGGGGCACAGTGAGATGATGAAGAGTGAACTTAGGATCTCCGGCGATACGGAGATGGAGATGGAGTGGTGCTAGGGGAGAGGGAGACGAGGTGTGGCATGCTATACAGTGGCGGTGACAGTGACTGCACAGTGCACAAGGTGAGGCTGACTTTGGTAACCCGAACACGCCACCTGGACTGGTGTCGCCTCGGGCGCAGGGTCTTGTCACTTCACAGTGAGGACCGGATGAATAATATTTTGACCGTCAAGTGTACCACAGTTGTACTACTACTACTAGTAGGAGTAGTAGGAACATTAGCAGAAATAGGTCTCCCGTGCTAGCATGCCTCTGGGTTCACTTCATCCTCCAGGTATCATCCATATTGCGAGCAGAACCAAATTCTCGTGCATGCGGAAGCGCGAAGAAGGCTTTTTCTTTTTTGAGGATAACCGCATACTTATTCCTTAACTAGAGAATGTTGTGTCTCCCACGCATGCGCCAATATCCATCCGAACCAGCTACGACACTTTTTTATCCGTTTGCATAGGTCCCACCAGTCAGGTGGGGTGCAGAAATAAAAAGGAATCATAAAATGTCTCGCCACAGTGATTCGAAAGAGTGACCTCAACTAGCCAGTGGCACATGTAGCGCTAGAAGGATGGGCACGTACACGGACAGGTACCACTCCTCAGTCTACCCGCATAGCCTTTTCATTTAGTCTACCTAGTCGTCTAATCAACTGCCTGCAGGCCACTTCTCCCATTTACTTCTCCATCGGGAACCGATTTTCCTTGGCTTCTTCACCTCTGCTTCATCTTCATTTGCATCCAAACCACACTACATTCACATTGTTTTAACCTATTCACATCCTCCTGGAGTAATTCAGAAGTCCCTTTAAATAATCATCTTCTTCAGTTAGACTAGCCATCTAATCCTAATTCTCCAAACCATAACCCTCCGGTCCAGCGGTTCCAAATGGCGAAAGAGATCGAGCTGCAGGTTTTTAGCATCCAACATGTCCTCGTCGAAGGCTCGTTGAGCATAGTCGCCACAGTCACCGACCACCCAAGGGTTCTTTGGAAGTGGATCAACAATGTATCCAACTCCCTCCAAAACATGGAGATGAAGCTCATCGGTCCCGACGTAGAGTACACGGAGCATGCCACTGGGAAGATCCAACGTGCCACCGTCCTTCAGCTATGCCTCTAAGATGATGTTTTGGTGTACCACATCATACACGCGCCCTCCATACCAGGTGAGCTTCACGATTTCTTGTCTCGGGAGGACATATACTTCTGTGGGGCAGCCATCGTAGGGGACAATGTAGGATTGAAAGTATGTCTAGAGGGGGGGTGATTAGGCTACTTGACCAAATAAAAATCTACCCTTTTTCCAATTTTAAGTCTTGGCAGATTTTAGCAACTTAGCACAAGTCAAGCAATCAACCTACACATGCAAGTCTAAGAGTATAATGGCGGAATGTAAAACATTTGCATATGAAGGTAAAGGGAGGAGTTTGGAGGGAGCAACGCAATGTAGAGACGGAGATTTTTGACATGGTTCTGATAGGTGGTGCTATCGTACATCTACGTTGATGGAGACTTCAACCCATGATGGGTAACAGTTGCGCGAGTCCACGGAGGGCTCCACCCACGAAGGGTCCACGAAGAAGCAACCTTGTATATCCCACCATGGCCATCGCCCATGAAGGACTTGCCTCACTAGGGTAGATCTTCACGAAGTAGGCGATCTCCTTGCCCGTACAAACTCCTTGGTTCAACTCCACAATCTTGACGGAGGCTCCCAAGTGACACCTAACCAATCTAGGAGACACCACTCTCCAAAAGGTAATAGATGGTGTGTTGATGATGAAATCCTTGCTCTTGTGCTTCAAATGATAGTCTCCCCAACACTCAACTCTCTCTCTCTCTCACGGATTTGGATTTGGTGGAAAGATGATTTGAGTGGAAAGCAACTTGGAGAAGGCCAGAGATCAAGATTCATGTGGTTGGAATGGAAATCTTGACCTCAACACATGAGTAGGTGGTCCTCTCTCACAAAATGTATGCTGGAAGTATAGGCATGTTCTGATGGCTCTCTCCATCAATGAAGAGTGGGTGGAGGGGTATATATAGCCTCCACACAAAATCTAACCATTACACACAATTTATGAAACTCGGTGGGACCGAATCAGAAAACTCGGTCAGACCGATTCAGTTCAAAATGTGAACGTTAGGCTTTTCGGTGGGACCGACATGTCAACTCGGTGGGACCGATTTCATTAGGGTTAGGGCATAACGTAATCTCGGTGAGATCGATTACACAAACTCGGAGGGGCTGACTTTGGTAATATGCTAACCAGAGAGTTGGTCAGGCAAACTCGGTGGGACTGATTCGCTCATTTCGGTAAGACCGAAATGTTACGAAAGGGAAACAGAGAGTTTGCATTGCGAACTCGGTGGGACCGATTGCTCATCTCGGTTAGACCGATGTTACGACGGGAAACAGAGAGTTTGCAATCCCATCTCGGTGAGACCGAGATCCCTATCGGTGAGACCGAAGTGACTAGGGTTTCTGGCAGTGGCTATGTTAAATGAACTCAATGGCGCCGGATAGAACATTTCGGTGGGGCCGAGTTTGACTTTGGTTTGGGACATATGTGGATATGAGAAAGTGGTTGAGGGTTTTTGGAGCATATCACTAAGCATTTTGAGCAAGCAAGCCATTAAGCAACACCTCATCCCCTTTTAATAGTATTGGCTTTTCCTATGGACTCAATGTGGTCTTGGAACACTAAAATGAAAATGAAGAGTCTTGAGCTTGAGCCAATATGTATCCTTAGCATTTTGAGGGGTCCACATTCATAATCCTTGCCATGCCAATCATTGAACTTTCTGAAATGATCATCTTGAAATAGCATTAATTCAATGAGCTATATGTTGTTAGTAATTACCAAAACCACCCAGGGATAGTTGCATTTTCAATATCCCCCTTTTTGGTAATTGATGACAACATATAGATCAAAGCTTTGACAAATGATAATAAGATTTAAATACATCGTCGCTTTGAGAAGTATGTGATAAGCAAGAGCTCCCCCTAAATTTGTGCATTATTTAATATTTGCTTTCGAATGCAAATGCACAATCGATTAGGATCATGGGTTACTCTTCCATGTCACATACATCTTGGTGGAGCGCTCAAAATGATAGGAATTAAAACATGCACTCATCACCAAGTAAAGTGAATGATCATATATGGATATAAGAGATAATATCATCTAAGCAAACATTAAAGTATGATATGATCAACCACATGATCATACAAGTATCTCACACACAGACATAAAGTATCAAACGATCACACACAAAAGTATCAACCAAATAGCAAGAGATACAAAGAAGCAAAACACACTCTCTCTCTCTCTCTCTCGAAGCCTATGATCTATACATTTCTCCCCCTTTGGCAACAAGTTACCAAATAAGTTTGAAAATGCATAGTGCTATGCGTCTCCCAGTCTTGGTCTTCGGGAGGTGGTGTAGAGAGGACTCCAAGGACGAAGGCATCAGTAGACGTTGCTGGAGCTGGTGGAGTGACAACTGGAGGTGGCACTGAAGCTGTTGCTGCTGGTGCAGATGAAGTAGCTCTTATATCTGGCACTGGCACTGCAGCTGACCTCTGACCTCTTGGCACTCGCTGAAAAGCATTTGTAGTTGCCTGATAACCCACAAGTTAGGGGATCGCAACAGTTTTCGAGGGTAGAGTATTCAACCCAAATTTATTGATTCGACTTTCTCAAGTATTAGCAGCTGAGTTATCAATTCAACCACACCTGGATAACTTAATATCTGCAGCAAAGTATTTAGTAGCAATGTAATATGATAGTGGTAACAAAAGTAACAGTAGCAAAGTAATATTTTTGGTGTTTTGTAGTGATTGTAACAGTAGCAACGGAAAAGTAAATAAGCGGAGAACAATATGTGAAAATCTCGTAGGCATTGGATCGGTGATGGAGAACTATGTCGGATGCGGTTCATCATGTAACAGTCATAACCTAGGGTGACACAGAACTAGCTCCAATTCATCAATGTAATGTAGGTATGTATTCCGAATATAGTCATACATGCTTATGGAAAAGAACTTGCATGACATCTTTTGTCCTACCCTCCCGTGGCAGCGGGGTCCTAATGGAAACTAAGGGATATTAAGGCATCCTTTTAATAGAGTACCGGAATAGTTCATTAACACATAGTGAATACATGAACTCCTCAAACTATGGTCATCATCGGGAGTGGTCCCGATTATCGTCACTTCGGGGTTGCCGGATCATAATACATAGTAGGTGACTATAGACTTTCAAGATAGGATCAAGAACTCACATATATTCATGAAAATGTAATAGGTTCAGATCTGAAATCATGGCACTCGGGCCCTATTGACAAGCATTAAGCATAGCAAAGTCATAGCAACATCAATCTCAGAACATAGTGGATACTAGGGATCAAACCCTAACAAAACTAACTCGATTACATGATAGATCTCATCCAACCCATCACCGTCCAGCAAGCCTACGATGGAATTACTCACGCACGGCGGTGAGCATCATGAAATTGGTGATGGAGGATGGTTGATGATGACGACAGCGACGAATCCCCTTCTCCGGAGCCCCGAACGGACTCTAGATCAGCCCTCCCGAGAGGTTTTAGGGCTAGGCGGCGGCTCTGTATCGTAAAACACGATGAATCCTTCTCTCTGATTTTTTTTCTCCCCGGAAGTGAATATATGGAGTTGGAGTTGAGGTCGGTGGAGCGTCAGGGGGCCCACGAGGTAGGGGGCGCGCCCAGGGGGGCAGGCGCGCCCCCCACCCTCGTGGACAGGGTGTGGGCCCCCTAACATGGATTTTTCTTCTAGTATTTTTATTATTTTCCAAATAGATGTTCCGTGGAGTTTCAGGTCATTCTGA
This sequence comes from Aegilops longissima, assembly GCA_021605205.1. Lineage (NCBI taxonomy): Eukaryota > Viridiplantae > Streptophyta > Magnoliopsida > Poales > Poaceae > Aegilops > Aegilops longissima. Next base: position 498,913,495 of record CM038681.1, on the reverse strand, counting down.
GAACTTTTGTTTCTGCACATAAATAACACCATGGAAAGTCTGCTGAAAACAGCGTCAGTCTGGGTTAGTTCCATTCAAATCATGCAAGTTAGAGTCCAAAACAAGGGCAAAAGTGTTTGGAAAAGTAGATACGACAGAGACGTATCATTGCCTTCCCTTTCTTCTCCTCTGCTTCCTCCTGGAGCTGCTCAACTGCAGTCTGTATCTTAGTTACTTTCAGATCAAGATCATAAAACTTGGTCTCAATAATCCTTTCCAAGCTCTCCTGATTCTGAGTCAGGGTGGCCAAGCCCTTCTCAATCCTCAAAGTTTCTTGAATCAGATAAGCTAGTTGATCTTGTTTGCTCTTTAAGAACACCTGAGATGCCTCCTCAACACTTGGCATCTTTGCAGCCTTTTCTGCTTTTGCATTTGCTCTCTTCTCTTGTGCTTGCTCTGAGGTGGGATCATCCTCATTCATCACAACTGTGTTATCCTCAAATTCTGGGTGCAAAAGTAAATCCTCCTTGTCCAACAAGTAAGTGCATGTGCCCATCTTGGAGTTGATGAGCACCTGAATGAGTGGAGCATACCCACAAGATCTTTTCTGTTCTGCAGGAGTCCTCTTGATTGTCTCAACAATCAGACTCATGACCTTGAATTTCTTAGGAACATCAAATATCTGCAGCAAGTTGATTGAATGTCCTCTAATCATCTTGTGATCTCCAGATTTGGGCAACAAAGTATGCCTCAAGATTGTGTTGATTGTAGGTAGACCAGACAACAAATAATGTACAGATCCAAACTTGTGTGTTTCCAAAGCTTTGTCTGGGATCTCCTTGTACATATTTGCCATAGAGTTGTGGTCTTTCTTCTTTTTGGCATACACATCCAAATCATCCTCATGCTCTTCTGGGGCATTGATCAACTTGGCCCACTCATCAACAGTTGACTGGTACCTTGTACCTTCAGACATCCAAACAATTCTACCATCTGGACAGAAATGAGCAGTGGAGTAGAACTGCATAATGAGCTCATCATTCCATTTGGTAAGCTTCTGTCCAACAAACTTGTCAACTCCACAAGCTTTGAAGCTTTCATGCACTCCTGGAAAATAATCTTCATTATCATCAATGAATTCCCAATCAACCCACTTCATATCACAGACTATAGGTTTCTTGTCCAACAGTATGGTCTCATACAAATCTTGTTGTTCCTTGGTGTGGAACCTGTAATCCACAGCAGTCTTCCTTCTCACAGCATAGGGATCAAACTGTCTCCAAAGTCTCAGACCTGCATCCTTCCTGATGCTCATATCCTCTGCCACTGGATGAGTGTCATTATGGTCTGGAATTTTTGGTTTCAGTTTCCTCAGCACTTGGGCTTCAGCATCTTCTTCTTCAACTTCAGGCAATGGAGCCTTGTTCTTCTCTTCAGCTAGGATGTTCCTGGTGCTTCTCTTGGGCTTAGAAGGCTTCTGAGCTTGAGCAGTAGCTTTGGGAGCAGTTTTGGGCTTTGATGGAGCAGCCCCTGTCTTGATAGCATCCCCCATAAACTTTTGGGACTTGGGTGCTGGTGCAGCATCCTCTTCCTCTTCATCTTCTTCTCTTACCATGGTAGATTTTCCAAGAACTTTTGCAGTTGTGGTTCTTGCCCTTTTCTTCTTTTTGTCACCAACCACATCATCATATGACTGTTCAATTGTGAACTGCATGGTTTCTCCTGTTGGAACTTCCTTGGCTTGGATGTTGGCACTCTTTTGGCGGGCGCCTTCTTGTGCAACCCAGGCTTGGTTGTAGCAGCAGTGCCATATTCCTTCTTCATGACTTTCTTCTTGGAGCTCACTTCCTCCTCTGTAGCCACATAGTCCTCATCCTTAGAGTCTGAGGTTCTCTTCTTCCTTGATCTGGTGGCTGCTTTGGGAAAATTACTAGGAGTGCTCCTGCTGCCCTCATCATAGCTGCTTGAGGGACTAGTGCCCTCACTCATTTGCACTTGCTCTTCTGATTTGTTCTGGCTATCACTGCGTCGACATTACGGCAAGCAACCCGACAAAGAAACCACGTGAATAGATATAGATGAGGTAGAATGGATGAGCATCACAAAGTACAGAGTTTTTGCAAAACAGATGAGTCAAAAACTTATTTTTAGTTCTCCACTGAAATCATTTAGGAGCTACCGATCTGTTAAACTCGGTGATACCGAAGCAACTTTTGGAGTCTAAACTAGTGAACTTGGTCAGACCGAGTCACAGTTTGGTGGCTCCGAGATTGCTAGGGTTTCACTGAGAGTTGAACTCGGTCGCACCGATTTGCAATGTTCGGTCAGACCGGAAAGCGCATGTGCAATGGCCTAAGCCAAATCGGTGAGAACGATTTCTACAACTTAGTCGGTCCGAGATGAGGTCGGCGGAGACCTAACCCTAAATTTTCGAATCGAACCTAACCTAAAGGAAGTTTTCTTTGGATAGATTGATTTCATACGTGGTAAAGATCATGGCAAAGCAATGTGCTAGGAACCGGAGTAAGGAATTAGCACAAAAGATCGAACTCATACCCTAGTTTGGCGGGAGTTCGCTATGGCGACAACGGCGGGGCAGAATCCCGTTGACGGCGACGGAGACCAGCGGCGGGAGGTCGCTGGCGACGAGAAAACGATCCGGAGACCCGAGGCAGCAGAGCAGGACACGCGCGGGATGGAGGGTTTTGAAGAAATTTCCAAAATCTCACCCGTGGGTATATATGCTGACCCTGTCGGTGTGACCGAGTGGAACAACTCAGTGGCACCGAGATGCAGAATCGCAAGCGGTTACTGCGACTCGGTGTGACCGAAAAGTTCAAATCGGTTGCACCGAGATTGAAAACCTAGACCAACTCAGTGAACTCGGTGTGACTGAAGTGGATGGATCGGTATACCGAAATGCATAGAGAGGTTTTGGAAGTTTAAGTCTATGAAGAACTAGGGACTCCGAGTGCTCCTCACACAGAGTGGTTCGAATCTGACTTGATCAAACTTTGTGATGTAGCATGAATAGAGTTTGAGACGAGAAAAGCATAGATAGCTAGAGGAGGTTCTTAGGCATTCTTGTCCATCCACTTGGCAAAAGAGAAAGAGCCAATTTGTCAAAACAACAAGTGGATGTCCTCGAATGAGTAAAATATGCAATCAACATGCTCACACAATAAAGTGGCAAATGAAATATGTGACAAAGCATGCACAATCACTCTAGCATCTATCAAGCAATTGGTGATGACTAGGTCATCTATATATGAGTATATTGACTTAGGAGTCAAATGAGAACATTTGATCATAGGTCATACTCATCGTTTAAGCACAAGTGGGGTTACCACTTTTACATAAAGCATTATTGTGTTCACACCATTAGAGTTGCTTTAGCTCAATTGATTAGAGTAAAGCTCCCCTTAGATGTGATATCCCCCCTAAGAGGGATGAACTAACCTTGGGTTTTGTCGATGATGACTTCATGTAGATGTTGAAGATGTGGATGCTCAATGTTTATGTAGATCATTTGGAGCAATCCATTGGAGTGAGTTGCACTTTCAATACCTACACGGATTAATCCCACAAGGAACAAACAAGGATAACCATAGACATAAGGTAATGTTCACACAAGATGATATCCATGAAAGCATTAGGTTACCTTGTCCCTTGTCTTACCAACAAGATGGTTTGTGACTCCTTGAGCTAGTGCAAGATGTGGAAGTTGTTTGCACTTGTCCTTGACAAAAAGATACGAGTGAAGTATGTTGGCGGAGTCACCCTCAATAACTCTCTAGTTCTTCTTCTTCGGGATCCACATCATCTTGATGGGAATCCTTGGAGTTGTAGTCGTACTTGACGTAGTAGAACTTGATGTAGTCTTGGGAATCCACTTGACCAAGGCCTTGGGAGCTTCTTCAAATGCATCAATCTCCTCTTGAATCTTGTCCTTGCCTTTTTGCTTATGGTCTTGTGGTGGAAGATCATCTTGAGCTTGTGTCCCCTGGAAAGAAGTAGGATCATACTTCTCTTGTTGAGGAACAAACTTCGTCTTGGGGTATTGATCTTCTTCCCACTCAACTCCATTGGCATTGAACTTTCGTTCAAAACCAACACCTTGATTCTTCCGGTGCCTTACTTGATTGCGTACAATTTCCACAAATTGCTTACTTCTAGCAAGGCTCTTGTAGACACCTTTCTCTATAATTCCCTTCAATAAGCTATTTTCTTGCTCAAGTGTAACTTGGCTAAGAGAATTATTAGTGGAATCAAGGGAACTACTAGAGGTAACAATATTGGATTTAACATGACTATTGTTACTACTAGAAGAAGAATCTTTCTTACTCTTGTTGCTAGATTTGACTTGTGGCATATAAGTAGACAAGAGTAAACGCTTGGCGATGTAAGAAGAACTTTTATTGCAAAGATCATCATTGATCGCTTTTAAGAACCCATACTCTTGCTCAAGGTTGAGCTTTTCAAAGCATGACTTCTCACGAGTCTTTAAAAGTTCTCGATGATCTTCCAAGGTAGTTTCATGAGCTAACTTAAGAGTGTTTAGTTCTTTAGTTAGACGCTCAATCTCCTTCTTATCATCATCATTCGTTTTATCTTGATTAACATGATTAATAGCAAGTTCATCATAGTTTTCATCACAAGAGTTATCAACAGGTAAATCATCATCACCTAGCAAGTCATCTTCATCACTATTGAAATCAACATACTCGGGGTGTGATACTGAGGGAGTTCCGGACTAGGGGGTGTCCGGATAGCCGAACTATCATCATCGGCCGGACTCCAAGACTATGAAGATACAAGATTGAAGACTTCGTCCCGTGTCCGGATGGGACTTTCCTTGGCGTGGAAGGCAAGCTTGGCGATACGGATATGTAGATCTCCTACCTTTGTAACCGACTTTGTGTAACCCTAGCCCTCTCCGGTGTCTATATAAACCGGACGGCTGTAGTCCATAGGACGAACAACAATCATACCATAGGCTAGCTTCTAGGGTTTAGCCTCTTTGATCTCGTGGTAGATCCACTCTTGTAACACACATCATCAATATTAATCAAGCAGGACGTAGGGTTTTACCTCCATCAAGAGGGCCCGAACCTGGGTAAAACATCGTGTCCCTTGTCTCCTGTTACCATCCGCCTAGACGCACAGTTCGGGACCCCCTACCCGAGATCCGCCGGTTTTGACACCGACATTGGTGCTTTCATTGAGAGTTCCTCTGTGTCGTCACCAATAGACTCGATGGCTTCTTCGACCATCATCAACGACGCAGTCCAGGGTGAGACCTTTCTCCCCGGACAGATCTTCATATTCGGCAGCTTCGCACTACGGGCCGATTCGCTTGGCCATCTGGAGCAGATCGAAAGCTACGCCCCTAGCCATCAGGTCAGATTTGGAAGTTTGAATTATACGGCCGATATCCGCGGAGACTTGATCTTCGACGGATTCAAGCCGCAGCCAAGCGTGCCGCACTGTCTCGATGGGCATGATCTAACTCTGCAGCCGAACAGTGCCCTGGAGGCCGCACCAGTATCCGCTCCGACCCTTAATCCGGGCGGATTCCCGATCGAGGACGAGTGGTTGGACACCGCCTCGGGGGCTACAATCTCTACGGCGATCGAGCCGAACTCCATCCCTGTCCTTTGCGAAGACCTCGACTCCAGGGTGCCGCACTCCTCTCCGGACTCCGAACACTCCACGGCCCTGCCAATCGGATCCGATTGGGCACCGGTCATGGGGTTCACGGCCGCGGACATCTTTCAGCACTTGCCCTTTGGCGACATCCTGAATTCACTAAAGTCTCTCTCTTTATCCGGAGAGCCCTGGCCGGACCACGGACAGGAAGGTTGGGATACGGACGACGAAGAAATTCAACGCCCACCCACCACCCACTTCGTAGCAACTGTCGATAGCCTACACGACGTGCTCGATTTCGACTCCGAAGACATCGACGGTATGGACGACGATGTAGGAGACAACAATGAACCAGCACCTATTGGATGCTGGACAACCTCATCCCATGATGTATACATGGTGGATACACCTAAAGGAAATGAAGACGAGGAACAACGGGACGCCACGAAGGATAAATACCTCGAAAAGCAGTCAAAACGGCAACGTAAACGCCGAACAAAGTCCCGCCTCAACAAAGACCCAGCCACAAAGCAGGGCGAACCGGTGGACAACGAACAAGCTATCGAGCAATCGTCCGCACAAGACAACTTGGATAAACAATGTGTCCCCGGCGAAGACAACAGTCCGGACGATCTCACGCCGGACAAACCATTGGAGCAAAATGACCTCCAGAAAAGGCTCGTCGCGACTGCCCGTAGCCTGAAAAAGCAGAAGCGGAAGCTCAAAACAGCGGAAGATGCACTCAGGATTAGATGGAGCAAAGTATTCAGCACCGCAGAATAAGTGCGGGCGACGATCGCCGAACAAAGAGCTACCCGAAAAGAAAGCTACTGCCAGAATTCGACGAGGAGGCCTTAGAGCCCCCACAATTAAAAAGCAAGAAGGCCACCCGGTCGGATGGACGACCTCACGGCAAAAAGAGAGCGGCGAATGGTGCCGCACACAAGCCAATATGCGATCCGCCTAAGGATTCACATCAAAAGGATGGCCCAGTTAGGTCCATCTATGGGCCAAGAAAGCACACTCGTCAAAGCAATGCAACACGCCAAAATTCCAAAAACCACGGCACACCCAAATATAGGGGCACCGCACACCCCCTGTGTTTCACCGACGAGGTGTTGGATCATGAATTTCCAGCGGGATTCAAACCCGTAAACATAGAGGCATACGACGGAACAACAGACCCTGGAGTCTGGATTGAGGATTACATCCTCCACATACACATGGCTAGAGGAGGTGATCTCCACGCCATAAAATACTTACCCCTTAAACTCAAAGGGCCAGCTCGGCATTGGCTTAAGAGCCTCCCCGAAAATACCATTGGAAGCTAGGGACAGCTCGAGGATGCATTTCGGGCAAATTTTCAGGGGACTTATGTCCGCCCTCCGGACGCAGACGATCTAAGTCACATAACTCAACAGCCCGGAGAGTCAGCCCGGAAATTCTGGAACAGGTTTCTTACTAAAAAGAACCAAATAGTCGACTGTCCGGACGCCGAAGCCTTAGCAGCTTTCAAACACAACGACCGAGACGAATGGCTCGCCAGACACCTCAGCCAAGAAAAGCCAAGAACAATGGCCGCATTAACAAGCCTCATGACCCGCTTTTGCGCAGGGGAAGACAGCTGGCTGGCTAGATGCAGCACCAGGACTCGAGTACATCCAAATCAGGGATGGAAATGAAATCACGACGCAGAAAAGATCGGCGCGGAATAAGGAAAATGGCCCAAATAGTACGACGGTCAACGCCGGATTCAAAAGATCTCGGCGAACAACAAAACACTGCCCTAAAGGATAATAAAGGACGAGCTATCCAACCTTAACAAGATTCTGGATAGACTGTGTCAAATACATGGTACCTCCGGGAAGCCTGCAAACCATACCCACAGAGATTGTTGGGTCTTCAAGCAGTCCGGCCGACTTAACGCCGAACACAAGGGGCTCGACACACTAAGTGAAAGTGACGAAACCCAAAAGCACCGCAAGCAGAGCCTCGGAAAACAAAAAACTTTCCCACAGGAGATCAAAACAGTAAACTCACTTCACGTGATCAAAAGGAAAAACAGAGCGGCGCCCCCTAAAAGGCGCGCCGCACACTGGTTGTCAAAACCAATAACCTTCGACCATCAGGACTATTCCGATAATATCCAGAACGCAGGATGGACTGCCTTGATATTGGATCCTATAATCGACGGATTCCAATTTACACATGTCCTCATGGATGGCGGCAGTGACATAAACCTGATATATCAGGACACAATCCGCAGGATGGGGATAAACCCAACCAAAATTAAATCAGAGCAACACCTCCTTTAAAGGAGTACTGCCAGCCCATCGCCCTTTGCACGGGCTCCATATCGCTAGAAGTTGTGTTTGGTTCATCCGCAACTTCCGTCGCGAAAGGTTACTCTTCCATGTCGCCCGCTTAAAAGTAGCCATCAAGCACTATTGGGACGCGAAGCTTTCGCCCGCTTTAACGCAATACTGCATTATGCGTCTCTAACACTTAAAATGCCCGGTCCACGCGGCATCATCTTGTTAAAAGGAAGTATTAAGTGTTACTTGAGCACGGAAGAAGGGGAGACTGCATCGACAGCTCCACAGCTATCCGGCTCCACTAGGCAAAGAACCTGAAATTGGTCATTCAAACCCCGGGCACGGCTAGACGACTCCGGCGCCTACTAGCGGCATACCCCCATACGAGGGGCTACATGCATGTATAACAAGAGACAATAGAGCTCAATTTTATTCTTCGAACCGTACTCTGTTCATTTAATATTAAGTACATCTTTCGCACGATCCTTTTTCTTTCAAACTAAGTTCCTCTCTTTACAGATGAACAACGTGCTACACCGTCCAGATACGGCACAACGGAGACACAGCGCAGACGTGCAGCAGGACCCGTTGCAAGGATTCTTTTCAGATTAAGACCTCGCGTAAACCTTTTTTCACTGCTCTTGTTGATATGCATTCCCCGGTTCCTTAATATAACCGAGGAGGAGGCTGGTGCTTTGGCATTGGCCGCACCAGAATTTTTATGCTGCACTGGACACAAGGGGCTTAGGGCGTTATTTTGCCCATTTTCATAAAAGACCGAATACCTTAGGGAGTATTCGCGTCTCGAAATTAGGCCTTATATGCATCAGCTCGAATCATGTCTTTGGTCAAATGTTGGGTTGCCCGGCTCCTGTGTTTTGCTGCCTTACGCCCGCTTTTACGGCTAACGCGCACCGGAGAACTATCGCGATTGTGCCCGGTTCGGCCGGGCGAGCACCTCAATGAGAAAGCCAAAACTGACTGTCATGATATAGCGAGAGACTGGTCAACCACTCGATGACTCATAGGAATTTTAGGATTCCTCCGCATTAACGAAGGACGGTTTTGGTCAGCACATACGCACTTTAATTCGGAGAGTGCGGTGCCCTGTGGGCTATATAGTAGCCCCACCTCGAACTCCTATGGCTAAGTGAAAGTGATAAAGCATTATAGTCCGGTTGCCTGGTTTGCTACACCATCACCTCCTTAACAGGACCAAGACGTTGGATTAAGTGTGAAAAGCGCTTTCTTTGCAAACACCCCGCACTATGTGCGTGGGGGCTGAAGCCAAGGACTGCCATCTTTCAGGTTATATATACATATACATAAACGGCCGCACAGGGAGTAGTTTGCTACTTGAAAGCACAAGTATAAAAATCTCTTATATTAAATTGAGACATTATTTTCACAGATCATACATGTCATTTAAACATAACATCCTTCGAGCACTGCGTCTCTATCAAACGAGCGCCCGGCAGGACTTCTTCAAAGTAGTGCTCGGCAGGTACTCGGCTTCTGTCTGAATCTTGGGATGCAACGTCAGTGGCCTTCATCTCTGCCCAGTATGTCTTGACACGGGCAAGAGCCATCCGCGCTCCCTCAATACACGCCGATCGCTTCATTGCGTCGATATGCGGCACCACACCAAGAAACTGCTGCACCAAACCAAAATAGCTCTTCGGCTGGGGTCCGCCCGGCCACAAGTGAGTCAAGACATGCTTCATGGCAAATCTGGACAATCGATTCAGCTCGGCCCATTTGGCCAACCGATCGGTCAGCGGCAGAGCACGCTCCGGACTATGGAATTGCGACCAATATAGCTCTTCCCTTATGTGCCCCTTCTGGCCCCGGAAGTGCTCAACCGCGTCCACAGCGCTCGCCGCCAAGTCCAGATAAGCATCCTCCGAACTCCACAACTTATCCAATCGAGCATACTTTGGATCCAGATATTTCCTCCATGGCGAAACGGTTTTCCAGCCGCAATTGCCCCGGCCTGACTCAGCTCCTCCTTGGCAGCTCTCAAAGCCGATTGGGCATTCTTGGATTCGGCTCGGCCTTCTTTAGGCCCTCTTGTTTCGCTTGACGCTCTTTTTCAAGAACCTCGCAGCGATCGGTAGTATTCCTTAACTTTTCGGCCATATCGGCCATCTCCTCTTTGCTTCGGAAGTGAGCAGCCCGTTCATCTTCTAGCTCTTCGGTCGCTTCTAAAGCGGCCGCATTACTAATCCTGGCTTGCTCTTTCGCTCGGGCGAGTTCTGCCCGCAGCTCCTCCACGGCAGCGGCACCATCTGCATTAAGCATACAAATAGTAAGACATGGGCGTCAGGCTCCCTTACAAGGTGTCCGCATAAAGGTCGCATACCTTGTGACTCGTCAAACTGTTTATTGACCAGCGCGATGTCCGCATCCGCCTCGTCAAGTTGCCGCTTTAGTTCGGCATATTCATCAGTCCGGCTGGCCTCGGACGCCCCGCCACCTGTTTAGGAGCGGCGATATGTTATAACTGAGAATTTGATCCTCGGCACGTTGTCAATTTTGACAACATACCGAGTCTCAGGGGCTACTATCCATACAGTGCGCATTTTATATGCATAAACTGTCAGAAGATACATCGTTTTTGCGTACCTCAAACCCCGTCAGTAAGCTTCTGACGGCTTCATGCAATCCGCTCTCCGCGGATGCAATTCTTTCAATCACCGTACCCATTAGAGCACGGTGATCTTCTGAAATAGCCGCTCGCCCGAGCAGATCCTTCAGCTCCTTCGATCGCACGCCACTTGGCGCCGGACCTTCCGGCCCCGCCGGACTTGGGGGAACCCTCCGCGAGGACACCTCCGGGTCGTCCGCTTCACATGAGGGTGCGACGGGTGGAGGCGTTTCGCTCTCCATCATCTCCAGAAGAAGATCCCCCAAAGACGAGCTCTGCCGAGAAGGGCTGAGGTCCGAACTACAAGGTACAATTTCGGTTATCTTCATGAATGAATACAGGGATGTTTCTTATTTACAAGACCCCTTCTTTTTTACTTACGGCTCGCTGGAGGGCTGATCCCCTCGGGGAAATAATGCGGCTGGGTTACTCCCCAGCGCCGGACTCTCTGCCGAAGATTCTCTTCCCTTCTTTGAGGCCTTGACCTCCGGATCTTCTGAAGCGGTCCTCTTCTCTCCTCGGAAGGTGGGACTCTTAATCCCTCCTTCCTTGATAGCCTCCTTCGCAGAGGCAGTTGCTCCCCCGCTCCTCCCTTCGCCTTCTTCAAGAGGCGCGACCTTCAACATCTTGGTCAGCATGGGATCCGGCGTGGTCTCGGGGAGGGGAGACGGACACCTTATTAACTTCGCCTTGGCTATCCACTCCTGTTCAAGAAACAGCTCCTTTAAAGGGCATGTATACAAAATAATGAATGAACAGTTTGTCCGGTTACCGGACTACTTACTTGAGTATCTAGGCGATTGCAGCTTAGTCCTGCGTCCTCATTCAAGTCCGGACACTTCTCTTGTGATCCGAAGAACAGTTTATACATCTCCACGGGCGTCGTGCCCATGAAATTTTGGAGAGCTCGTGGTCCCTCCGGATTGAATTCCCACAGGCGGAGGGGGCGACATTTGCAGGGCTGAAGGCGCCGGATCACCATAACCTGCGCCACTGCGACCAGATTAATCCCTCTTTCCTGGAGATCTCGAATCGGCCCTGCAGCAGGGGAACGCCCTTGCACGGCCCCAGTCGAGCCCCTTGTTGACCCATGATGCCACCGCTGTGGTGGACTGAGCGAAGGCAGGAGCGCCGCCCATTTGGTGCCCCCAGGAGCGGTGATATAAAACCACTCCCGTCGCCACAAACCAAGCTCCTCTTGAAAAGAGCCCTCGGCCACGGAGCATCAGCACATTTGCTTATAACCACCCCTCCGCATTCTGCTTGTTGTCCCTCGATCATCTTTGGCTCCACCTTGAAGGTCTTGAGCCACAATCCAAAGTGGGGGGTAATATGGAGGAAGGCCTCACATACGACAATGAATGACGAGATATGGAGGACGGACTCCGGATTCAAGTCATGGAAATCAAGCCCATAATAAAACATGAGCCCCCGCACAAAGGGATCCGTCGGGAAGCCTAAACCCCAAAGAAAGTGGGACATGAATACCACGTTCTCGCCAGGCTCAGGAGTGGGAATGACCTGCCCTGGAGCAGGCAGCCTGTGCGAGACCTCGCCGGTTAGATACCTGGCGTCTCGCAGCTTTAGCACATCCTCTTCTGTGACGGAGGAAGACATCCATCGGCCGTGCTGATGGGAGCCGGACATCATCGAAGGTCCGAAGCGCCTAAATCTAAAGCTTTGGGTGTTGGAACTCGAAGCGCAAGGCGAACTCGATGGAGGGTGTAAAAAAGAAGAGGGCCTTGGCCTCATTACAAAGAGGTCGAATACCTAGAGCCCACCCCGTGGTCGATTAGGACTCGCCTTTGATAGAGAAGGCAGGCCGACGGGCACGGTTGGGTTACCCACGTCCGTATTGATGAGAATCCCGGAATAAGGGGGGGCACGATCTACGCTTTGATAAGACGTGCCAAGGAAACTGCCTCGCTAAACGCGCTGAGGTGGGACAATAAAAAACGATTCATATAAAGGCCTGGCCGTGGTGTGATGTCATGCCGCGGAATACGTCAGCAGATCTGTGCAGAAAATTATTCTCTCTACGGCGTTGTGTGGAACTTGTTTTGCAGAGCCGGACACTATCCTTGTGTTCAAAACCTTCTATGAAGTATTCGGAGGAGGAACCCGCCATGCAATGCCGAAGACAATATGTGCGCCGGACTCGTCGTCATTGAAGCCTGGTTCAGGGGCTACTGAGGGAGTTCCGGACTAGGGGGTGTCCGGATAGCCGACTATCATCATCGGCCGGACTCCAAGACTATGAAGATACAAGATTGAAGACTTCGTCCCGTGTCCGGATGGGACTTTCCTTGGCGTGGAAGGCAAGCTTGGCGATACGGATATGTAGATCTCCTACCTTTGTAACCGATTTTGTGTAACCCTAGCCCTCTCCGGTGTCTATATAAACCGGGCGGCTGTAATCCATAGGACGAACAACAATCATACCATAGGCTAGCTTCTAGGGTTTAGCCTCTTTGATCTCGTGGTAGATCCACTCTTGTAACACACATCATCAATATTAATCAAGCAGGACGTAGGGTTTTACCTCCATCAAGAGGGCCCGAACCTGGGTAAAACATCGTGTCCCTTGTCTCCTGTTACCATGTGCCTAGACGCACAGTTCGGGACCCCCTACCCGAGATCCGCCGGTTTTGACACCGACAGATACCTTTGGGCCTTTAGCCATGAAGCATCTTCCAATTCCTTCATTTGGTGAGTCAAATATGTCGTAGGAGTTGGTTGACATAAGTGCTAGACCGGCAACACCTTCATCTTGAGTATATTCGGAGTCAGAGTGATAACTTCTTTCGAAGTGATGGTTGGAGTCGGAGTCGGATACCCATTCACCAACATGAGCTTGATGTCTTTGTTTTGTGTAGCTCCTTGATGATTTGTCCTTCCTTTTCGAGTCCTTGCTTCTCCGAGAGGTTCTTCGTTCATAACGATCATCTGTACTCCTTCTCTCCCTTGGAGGTGATTCTTCTCTTCTACTTCTCCTTTTGGGTGAATCTTCTCTTCGTTTGTAGGGAGTCGTACACTCATTGGAGTAGTGTCCGGGTCTTCCACAATTTTAGCAATTACGCTCACGATTAGAAGATCTTTTGTCATTGTATGACCTTGACTTGGAGCTTCTTTCCTTGTTTCTACTCTTGTAGAACTTGTTGAAATTCTTCACCATAAGGCTCAACTCCTCATTGAAGGTTTGTTTCTCACTTGATGATGTAGGAGTATCACATGAGGCTTTGTAAGCACCACTTAACTTGTTGTGAAGCTCTTCCTTATCCTTTGACATCTCATGAGCAACAATTCTTCCAATGACTTCCATTGGCTTGAGATCTTTGTAATTGGGCATCATTTGGATCAGTGCACACGGTATCATATTTTCCATCCAAGGCTCTTAGGATTTTCTTAATGATGAATCTATCGGTCATCTCTTCACTTCCTAAGCCGGCAATCTCATTTGTGATGAGAGCAAGCCTAGAGTACATTTCAGCGACACCTTCACCATCCTTCATTTTGAACTTGTCAAGTTGACTTTGAAGCACGTCCAATTTGGATTCCTTGACGAAGTCGGTACCTTCGTGCATATCAATGAAAGTGTCCCAAATTTCCTTTGCATTCTCAAGACGGCTGATTTTGTTGAATTCTTCGGGGCACAATCCGTTGAAGAGGATATCACACGCTTGAGCATTGTATTGCAGCATCATCAACTCTTCCGCGGTAGCTTCACGGTTCGGTTCTCTCCCATCAAAGAATTTGCCTTGCAAGACAATACACACAATAGCCCAAACGGCGGGGTTATGTCCAAGAATATGCATTTTCATCTTATGCTTCCAACTAGCAAAATTAGTACCATCAAAGTAAGGACCTCTACGGTGGTAATTTCCCTCGCTAGATGCCATACTCTCCTAGGTTGTGAAACCAAGGCCATGATCACCAAAAGCTATGGAAATCAAGGAAAATGGAGACCAAAGCTCTAATACCAATTGTAGGATCGGAAGTATGTCTAGAGGGGGGTGATTAGACTACTTGACCAAATAAAAATCTACCCTTTTCCCAATTTTAAGTCTTGGCGGATTTTAGCAACTTAGCACAAGTCAAGAAATCAACCTACACATGCAAGTCTAAGAGTATAGTAGCGGAATGTAAAACATTTGCATATGAAGGCAAAGGGAGGAGTTTGGAGGGAGCAAACGCAATGTAGACACGGAGATTTTTGGCGTGGTTCTGATAGGTGGTGCTATCGTACATCTACATTGATGGAGACTTCAACCCACGAAGGGGAACGGTTGCGCGAGTCCACGGAGGGCTCCACCCATGAAGGGTACCTGAAGAAGCAACCTGTTCTATCCCACCATGGCCATTGCCCACGAAGGACTTGCCTCACTAGGGTAGATCTTCATGAAGTAGGCGGTCTCCTTGCCCGTACAAACTCCTTGGTTCAACTCCACAATCTTGACGGAGGCTCCCAAGTGACACCTAACCAATCTAGGAGACACCACTCTCCAAAAGGTAATAGATGGTGTGTTGATGATGAACTCCTTGCTCTTGTGCTTCAAATGATAGTCTCCCCAACACTCAACTCTCTCTCTCTCACGGATTTGGATTTGGTGGAAAGATGATTTGAGTGGAAAGCAACTTGGAGAAGGCTAGAGATCAAGATTCATGTGGTTGGAATGGAATATCTTGACCTCAACACATGAGTAGGTGGTTCTCTCTCAGAAAATGTATGCTGGAAGTGTAGGCATGTTCTGATGGCTCTCTCCACGAATGAAGAGTGGGTGGAGGGGTATATATAGCCTCCACACAAAATCTAACCGTTACACACAATTCACCAAACTCGGTCAGACTGATTCAGTTTAAAATGTGAACGTTAGGCTTTTCGATGGGACCGACATGTCAACTCGGTGGGACCGATTTCATTAGGGTTGGGCCATAACGTAATCTCGGTGAGACCGATTACACAAACTTGGTGGGACCGACTTTGGTAATAAGCTAACCAAAGAGTTGGTCAGGCAAACTCGGTGGGACTGATTCGCTCACTTCGGTAAGACCGAAATGTTACGAAAGGGAAACAGAGAGTTTGCATTGTGAACTCGGTGGGACCGATCGCGCATCTCGGTTGGACCGAAATGTTACGAAGGGAAACAGAGAGTTTGCAATCCCATCTGGTGAGACCGAGATCCCTATCAGTGAGACCGAAGTGACTAGGGTTTCTGGCAGTGGCTATGTCAAATGAACTCGGTGGCGCCGGATAGAACATTTCGGTGGAGCCGAGTTTGACTTTTGGTTTGGGACATATGTGGATATGAGAAAGTGGTTGAGGGTTTTTGGAGCATATCACTAAGCATTTTGAGCAAGCAAGCCATTAAGCAACACCTCATCCCCTTTTAATAGTATCGGCTTTTCCTATGGACTCAATGTGATCTTGGATCACTAAAATGAAAATGAAGAGTCTTGAGCTTGAGCCAATATGTGTCCTTAGGCTGTGTTCGGTACAAAGGAATTTCACAGGAATTGTGGAGGTTTCATTTCCTATGGATATCTTTCCTTCCATGGCGTTTGGTACGAAGGAACAGCAACATCGATTCCTCAGGAAACGTTCCCTATCCTCCATTTTTCACAGGAACTGAAACATGCGCTCAGACCTCATTTTTCGCGTAGGCCCGAGGCAAAAAGGTGCGGCCCTGTGACTGCAGGATTTGATGTGTTTGATCATACAGGCGGGGTGGACCTGGTTTAGGTGAACGACACAAAGAAAAAATATGTGGTGGTGCATGTGGTCTGTGTTTACATGTGCCAATGATTCACCAAGAGGCATGCACGGCCAGTTAACCTTAAATTTTTAATCCAGCCATTAGTTTATTCTATCCTAGGCTAGCTTCCTTCATTCCGAACGCCACTAGTTGAACTTTTTCCAGCGATTTCATGCATGTAGATTTTCACTTTGGCCTTAATCCTATTCCTACACATTTTTTATCCCTTTGTTTTGCATACGTACGTTCCGAACAGGGCTTTAGCATTTTGAGGGGTCCACATTCCTAATCCATGCCATTCCAATCATTGAACTTTCTGAAATGATCATCTTGAAATAGCATTAGTTCAATGAGCTATATGTTGTTAGTAATTACCAAAACCACCCAGGGATAGTTGCACTTTCAGACAAATAGAAGTTGGAGCCATACAACCTTGATGTGAAAAGGATCGCTGACGTACAAACCAAAATAAAAATTCCTATAGAAGATTGTGATAAACCGACACCATCCATATTCGACCTAGCAAATTTTGTGCTCGGAAAAAATCTTCAGAAGGGTGACGAGACACTGGCATTTATGTCGTCTGGAGGGGAGAATTATCCCTTGATGTACAAGCGGTTAAAATGTGCTGCCCTCGATGCCCGTGTGAGTTTGGAGATAGATGCAAGGTCCAGAGAGCTTGTTGCGAAGCCGTCTCCCATAGAAAATGAGAAGAAGAAGAAGAAGAAGAAGAAGAAGAAGAAGAAGAAGAAGAAGGAGAAGAAGAAGGAGAAGAACAAGAAGGAGAAGAAGAAGGAGAAGAAGAAGAAGAAGAAGAAGAAGAAGGAGAAGAAGAATAAGAAGAAGGAGGAGAAGAAGAAGGAGGAGAATAAGAAGGAGGAGAAGAAGAAGGAGAAGAAGAAGGAGGAGAAGAAGGAGGAGGAGGAGAAGGAGGAGGAGGAGAAGGAGGAGGAGGAGAAGAAGGAGGAGAAGAAGAAGGAGGAGAATAAGAAGGAGGAGAAGAAGAAGGAGAAGAAGGAGGAGGAGGAGAAGGAGGAGGAGGAGAAGGAGGAGGAGGAGGAGGAGGAGGAGAAGAAGGAGGAGAAGAAGAAGGAGGAGAAGAAGAAGGAGAAGAAGAAGAAGTGCGCCTCGACGTGCGCCTCACCCCTCTCGGCCGCAATGCCCCTCTGCCTTTGTGTGCATGACATGTCGGCCACCTGAAATGCGGTGAGCATCAAGTTCCTACCACAGCCACACGTGATTCCCACAACGCCGCTCGAACCCATGACACCACACGTCCCCCGACCTACCGCTCACCCCTCTCTGCGCCACTGCCCCTCTGCCTTCGGGAGCATTACATGTGGACCAGCCACCTATCGGGTCCACATGTTATTGACTCAAAGGCAGGTGTAGTAAGGCGCTGAAGCTCAGTCCCGAGGGCCCCGAGAGGGAAATGTAACTCCTGCGCCAGGCCTTGTGGTGGTACCACTGCACGAACTCGTGCCAAACTCAAGATTTGTTTCTTTACTATACATGCATACAACGATTTAATGGACATTGTAATCTCAACATGTGATGGGGAGCTCTACATTTGAATTTGAAACTTATAAAACGAAAAAATTCAAAACAATTAAACTGGAAGAGAGGGAGTATACCGTAGGATGTGTCCCATATGAAACAAGCCCCCTGGTTTGTCACCGCGAAGATGCGGTTAGAAAGGAGCACAGCGTCTTCGTACTTGTACGGCAACAAATCGGCCGCAGACAGCATGGTCCACCTTTTACCGCCATGTGCAAGGTTTGTGCTATCTTCTTCAATCTCACAGTGGTTACATCGTACCAATTCAGGTGGTGGCCCGTTGCATGGTTGATCCCAATGTTGGACAGAGGTTCTATGAGAACGGTGTCACCATTGTAAATGTTGTGCAAATTGATGTTGGTACCCTCCCGTACATATGCAAGCCAATCTCCACTCGCACCGAGCCTAACCTGTGAAACAGTGGGCAGGGCGAGAATTAGGAAATGGACATGGAAGTAGTCTTTAGAATGCATTTACTACGTGATCAAACTCATCTTACCTGCTCATCGGACAAAAGTTGAGTGCCCCTCAACGTCGTCATCTCAAGGGGCGTCAACTTGCAACTACGGCCACGTCGCGCTGGAGAGACCCCCATGGAAACATCCTCGTGCGTTGCACGGAACATCAAGATGCATTTGTATGAGTAGTTTATCTTGTGAGAGAAAAGGATGAACAAGGGAAGGCCTTATTTGCAAATGTGGAGAGGGTGTAGGTATCTTTTTGCAAAATTGCCATAGTTTTCTTCTATCCGTCAGATATAAATCGGACGGCCTATATTGCAGGATGGCAGGCACACCATCATCAGCAACTCTGTTTTTCTCTACTCCTATAAAAACTTGAGTTGGTGATGATGGTGTGCCTGCCATCTTTCACCAATAGCCTGAGTTTCCTCTCTATGTGCTTAAAGTTTTGAAGTTATGCTTGTTTTGCCTTCCTATGCTAGTTGATTATTGTCCACATAAGTTGTTTGCTCACAAAACCCTATGCATAGGAATTGGGTTAGACTTAAATGTGCTAGTCATATTCTTCATGATTCTCTCTTTATGTTTCAATTCTTATCTTTTATGTGAGCATCATTGAAATCATCATGCCTAGCTAGGGGCGTTAAACGATAGCGCTTGTTGGGAGGCAACCCAATTTTATTTTAGTTTATTGGCTTTTGGTTCTGTTTAGGAATAAATAATCTATCTAGCCTCTAGTTAGATGTGGTTTTTTGTGTTAATTAGTGTTTGTGCCAAGTAAGACCTATAGGATCTTCTTGGATGATAGTTATTTGATCGTGCAGAAAATTCCAGAAACTTTCTGTTCACGAAAACAATTTTTAAAATTCACCAGAACATTATAAAATACTGATTCCAGTTGAAGCAGATCAATAAACAAATTATCTAGGTCGTCCTATTTTGGTAGAATTTTTGGAGGTCCAGAAGTATATGTTTGATACAGATTACTACAGACTGTTCTGTTTTTTACAGATTCTGTTTTTCGTGTGTTGTTTGCTTATTTTAATGAATCTATGGCTAATAAAATAGTTTATAAACCATAGAGAAGTTGGAATACAGTAGATTTAACACCAATACAAATAAAGAATGAGTTCATTACAGTACCTTGAAGTGGTGTTTTGTTTTCTTTCGCTAACGGAGCTCACGAGATCTTATGTTAAGTTTTGTGTTGTGAAGTTTTCAAGTTTTGGGTAAAGATTCGATGGACTATGGAATAAGGAGTGGCAAGAGCCTAAGCTTGGGGATGCCCAAGGCACCCCAAGGTAATATTCAAGGATAACCAAGAGCCTAAGCTTGGGGATGCCCGGAAGGCATTCCCTCTTTTCGTCTTCGTTCATCGGTAACTTTACTTGGAGCTATATTTTTATTCACCACATGATATGTGTTTTTCTTGGAGCGACATTTTCTTTTGTCAGTATTTTCTTGCTGTTATTTAGAATAACGTTTTGCATCTCTGGTTTCAATAAAAATGTCAATGATAGCTTTTACCATGATTATTTTGCAAGTATACATGTTGCTGTTTCAAAACAGAAAGTTTACCGTTGTTGCAAAAATTCCCTAGAAAATTCAGAATGTGATAAAATGTTGAAACCTTTTGCATAATAAGCTCTGATAAATTTACTACAGTGGGAATTTTATTTCATAATTTTTGGAGCTATGGAAGTATGGATCTTTCTGCATTCTTTACAGACTGTCCTGTTTAGGCAGATTGCTGTTATGTTTGCATTGTTTGCATTTATTTGCTTGTTTAATGATTCTATTTGAGGATAGGACTATTAAATATGCAGAGGCATTTAGTATGCAATGTTGAATAATAATTTTAGTGATTTGCTACAGTAGAGTATGATAAGGTTTTTGCATTGGTTTATACTAACTTATCTCACGAGTCCTTGTGAGTTTTGTGTGGATGAAGCTCTTGAGATTTAGGGAGACCGTGATATGAGAGGAATTAAGGAGACACAAAAGCTCAAGATTGGGGATGCCCAAGGCATCCCAAGATAATATTTCAAGAAGTCTCAAGCGTCTAAGCTTGGGGATGCCCCGGTTGGCATCCCACCTTTCTTCTTCAACAACTATCGGTTAGTTTCGGTTGATCCTAAGTTTTTGCTTCTTCACATGATGTTTGCCATTCTTAGAATGTCATTTTATTTTGTTTTGCTTGCTGTTTGAATAAAATACCAAGATCTGAAATTGTTAAATGAGAGAGAGTCTTCACATAGCTACATAATTATTTAACTACTCATTGATCTTCACTTATATCTTTTTGAAGTAATTTGTCATTTACTCGTGTGCTTCACTTATATCCCATGAGTAAATGGTTGAATGAATTGAATATCATAAATCTGAAATTATATATGTTTCATATGCTTATCCCATGGGGAGTAATGACTTTACATATAAGAAGTAGAGGTGGTAAATTTATTGAAGGTTAGCAAACCTTGTATTGGTCACTTGAACAATTCATGAAAGAATATTGAAGGAAGAGAGATTTCACATATAAATATACTATATTGGACATATTTTGTAATTGTGAGCACTCATTAAAATATTACATGATAAAATGTTGATGTTGGACAAGGAAGACAACGTAATGGGTTATGTTTTCTTATATTCGAAATAAAGTATATTGTCATGGATTTCCCAACACGTTGAGCTTGCCTTTCCCCCTCATGCTAGCCAAATTCTTCGCACCAAGTAGAGATACTACTTGTGCTTCCAAACATCCTTTAAACCAGTATTGCCATGAGAGTCCACCATACCTACCTATGGATTGAGTAAGATCCTTCAAGTAAGTTGTCATCGGTGCACGCAATAAAAATTGCTCTCTAAATATGTATGATCTTTTAGTGTGGAGAAAATAAGCTTTCTATGATCTTGTGATATGGAAGCAATAAAAGCGACGGACTGCATAATAAAGGTCCCTATCACAAGTGGCGATATAAAGTGACGTTCCCTCGCATTAAGATTTTGTGCATCCAACTATAAAAGCGCATGGCAACCTCTGCTTCCCTCTGCGAAGGGCCTATCTTTTATTATTGTCTTTTACCTTATACAAGAGTCATGGTGATCTTCACATTTCCTTTTTACATTTTATCCTTTGGCAAGCACATTGTGTTGGAAAGATTCTGATATATCGGGAGAACAGAATAGATCGGGAGTTCCGCTGCCGCAAGCCTTTTTAGCCACCAAAAGTCAATCGGGACCCTGTTCCAGCACCCTGCCGGAGGGGGGAACCCTCACCGGTGGCCATCTTCATCGTCCCGGAGCTCTCCATGACGAGGAGGGAGTAGTTCACCCTCGGGGCTGAGGGTATGTACCAGTAGCTATGTGTTTGATCTCTCTCTCTCTCTCTCGTGTTCTTGATTTGGCACAATCTTGATGTATCGCGAGCTTTGCTATTATAGTTGGATCTTATGATGTTTCTCCCCTCTACTCTCTTGTAATGGATTGAGGTTTCCCTTTGAAGTTATCTTATCGGATTGAGTCTTTAAGGATTTGAGAACACTTGATGTATGTCTTGCCGTGCTTATTTGTGGTGACAATGGGATATCACGTGATCCACTTGATGTATGTTTTGGCGATCGACTTGCGGGTTCCACCCATGAACCTATGCATAGGGGTTGGCACATGTTTTCGTCTTGACTCTCTGGTAGAAACTTTGGGGCACTCTTTGAGGTTCTATGTGTTGGTTGAATAGATGAATCTGAGATTGTGTGATGCATATCGTATGATCATACCCACGGATACTTCAGGTGACATTGGAGTATCTAGGTGACATTAGGGTTTTGGTTGATATGTGTCTTAAGGTGTTATTCTAGTACGAACTCTTGAATAGATCGATCCGAACGAATAACTTTGAGGTGGTTTCGTACCCTACCATAATCTCTTCGTTTGTTCTCCGCTATTAGTTACTTTGGAGTGACTCTTTGTTGCATGTTGAGGGATAGTTATATGATCCAATTATGTTATTATTGTTGAGAGAACTTGCACTAGTGAAAGTATGAACCCTAGGCCTTGTTTCCTAGCATTGCAATACCGTTTATGCTCACTTTTATCATTAGTTACCTTGCTGTTTTTATATTTTCAGATTACAAAAACCTATATCCACCATCCATATTGCACTTGTATCACCATCTCTTCCCGAACTAGTGCACCTATACAATTTACCATTGTATTGGGTGTGTTGGGGACACAAGAGACTCTTTGTTATTTGGTTGCAGGGTTGCTTGAGAGAGACCATCTTCATCCTATGCCTCCCACGGATTGATAAACCTTAGGTCATCCACTTGAGGGAAATTTGCTACTGTCCTACAAACCTCTGCACTTGGAAGCCCAACAACGTCTACAAGAAGAAGGTTGCGTAGTAGACATCAAATAGCACAATAAGAATTAAGGCCATGATGATGCGCTCGCAGTGGTGGTTACAGGAGGCAAGAAGAAAGATGCATCCATCAACGTACGACCTCCTCCTCCTCAACTTAGTGTGCAGTGCGCCGGGCCACCGACCGGCGGCTTTTGTGGCGAGGTCAAGGTGCTTCTCAGCAAAGGCATCCAAGGCTTCCAGCTGGTTGAGGAAGGCCAACATCGTAGCATCCTCACTGGCCTTGTAGATACCTATGTACACGATTTGCTCGTACACATGGATGTGTAGGTCGACAAATTCTTGCAGGGCGAGGCGCCTCGCGGCGAGCGCGACCTCCAGGTGGACATTCTTAGTGGCGTCGACGGGCAGTCACAGGGTCCCCAGTGCTTGAAAGAGGTTCCGGCCATGGAGGCCGATTAGGGTGGCAGGCAATGAGGAGCCCGGGCGCGCGGGCTGGAGGAGTACAGCGATGTCGTCCGCGAGCTTCTTGAGGACGGTGAACTTGTTGGTGGTGGCAACGATCATCTGGTTCAACTGAGAGTCATAGTTGGCGTCTATGGCGGCCATCCACCGGCCAGTTGCCAACACCGTCTGGAGACGATCCTCCGCGCCATGCCGTAGGCCGGCGTCATGGACCATCTGGCACAGCCACTAGCCTCTCACGCACATCGCCGCCATGGGTCTGAAGTGAGCACTTTTGCGCTTGGTGTAGGTGCTTAGGCAAATGCTTAGGTGTGTACAATGTGGTAGATGCATTGGAACGGAGGGGCGCCTTTATATGAGTGCAAACTGCGTCGCATTCACATCGTGCAGCCTCTTTTCCCGGTCCTCCTCCCATTGCTTCCCTCATGCATTCACGATGCTAATTGAAGGAGGATGCATCATTGGCCCTTCAACATTTCGGGAACCACTACCCCCTCCCTTGTATGCATTAAAGCCATATCGGGAACTGTGCTGCCCACTGTCAAATCGAATAGTACTGCGCCGCCCGCTGCATGCCCGGCTGAAAATGCCTCCTCGCCTCCATCAAACCCCTCCGTTAAACCCGCATGCAAACTAAGAAACCTACTACGGCCACACGTCCGTTCATGAGCGAGCCGGAATTAAACGCAATGTCGACCGAGCTCCTCCCGTCCACCCTCAGTTTAAACAAGGCCAGACGCCGACCAAGCTCCTACCATCCGCCCTCTATTTAAACGAGGTCAAACAAACACCGGGCAAGAATCGCACCCCTCCGCCGCTCCCCCATCTCCTCCTTCACCATTTTCTCCACTCTTCCAATGGCTTCCGAGGAGCCGTTCTCCGGCATACTACCTGGCTGGGTGGCCCGCCGAGCCCTTCGGATACGGGCGAGGCCGCTCGGTGCTTCAACAACCTCGCTTGGCCCGACGGAGCCAGATGTCGCCCCAAGCCGGCGCGTGGTTCAGCAACTCACCGCTCCAATTTAGCTCGATGAGGAGTGGCGAGTTGCTCCACGCCGGCACGGCGGCGAGCACGCTGGTACGGGCGTCGTCGCTGTTGCGTCGTACCGTGCCACCAGTGGCCGCGCCTCCCGTGCCTACGGATGTGCCATGTAGGCAGAGACAGAAGCCGGGTGCGTGGAGAGCGACGAGTCGGTGGCCAGCTTCTCCGTGCCCGCCGCCATCATCGAGGAGAAGTAGAGCACGGGAGGCCGCCGCCACTTGGGTCCCATGAAGGCC
Source organism: Aegilops longissima (assembly GCA_021605205.1). NCBI lineage: Eukaryota > Viridiplantae > Streptophyta > Magnoliopsida > Poales > Poaceae > Aegilops > Aegilops longissima. The sequence continues at coordinate 498,889,032 of CM038681.1, read as the reverse complement.
ACCGCCGAGGTGACGACTGCGCATTCAGGTGGTTTCTTTGCTGCTTCGTCTCTTTCGAGGACCTTCGTCGACCCCGCAAATGTCTGCCGGACATGAGGAAGACAAAGGGATCCGCGGGCGGCCATTTAGATTAGGTACTCCCTCTCCAGCTGGAGAGAAATATTTATTCTAAGAATGGATAAATTGGATGTACCTATAACTAAAATAAGTCTAGATACATCCATTTCTAGGACAAGTATTTCCGGACGGAGGGAGTATTAATTATACCAAGAGAGCCAGATTAGCACCGCTTAGTTCATGGAAATGTAATGAAATCCATCATCTTTATATGAAGATCCGGCTTTTTTATACGAAATCCTTCATGCTTATATGAAATCAATCTGTGTTTGCATGAATTTCATCTGGTTGGTTAGAGTTGTGAAAATGTATGTCGCTGGCGTTTGATGTTGTCCTCCGCGGAAGGAAGCGGGAGGAAATCTGCCGGCTGCCGTTGGAGATGCTCTTATGCTGGAAATAATAGAGTCGCATCCAATCCATTCGAGTTAATTGCGTGTATGAGTCTCCCTCTATAAAAAGTTAATTGCATGTACAGTGTACACGTGACTTGTAGGGTGGCTACAGCTTCGTACAGAAAGTTAAAAAGAAACAAGTTCATCCTTAATCTTGTATTCTAAGTACTCTGTGGGTTCGACTGTTAGTAAAGTAGCAAAAGAAGTATATATTAAATAAGTAATATATAATATAAAAATCTAAAGTTAAAGACAGAATTCGAACTCAGGTCATCGCGTTCCGAGCATCCGGCGCTAACCAGTCTAGCATATTTTTGTTGTGGTCCATGCTGGAGATATATCTCCATGTCTACTCTTATACTCCCTCCGTTCCTAAATATTTGTCTTTTTCAGATTTCAAATGGACTACCACATACGGATGTGTATGTAGACATATTTTAGAGTGTAGATTCACTCATTTTGCTCCGTATGTAGTCACTTGTTGAAATCTCTAAGAAGACAAATATTTAGGAACAGAGGGAGTAGAAAACAGAGTTGGTGATGATGGTGTGTGTGCCATCCTGCAATATAGGCCGTCGGATTTATATCTAACGGATAGGAAAGAAACTATGGCAATTTTGCAAAAAGATACGCACACTCCTCTCCATCTTTGCAAATAAGGCCTTCCCTCATTCTTCCTTTTCTCTCACAAGATAAAGTACTCATACAAATGCATCTTGATGTTCCGTGCAACGCACGGGCATCTAGCTAGTTTCTTTTAAAAACAGTTATTGCGATAATTGGGTTGAAGTGATATATTTTATGTCTGCCCCGAATGATTTCAGATTCACCGGTAGTAACAAAGAAAAGGCTGCCTTGTTAGTTAACAGAAAACAGGGTGAAAACTATCACATGAGGCCGATAAAAACAAGGCACACTGGGTTCAGCGTCATCGTCACTACAGCTGTGCGCGTGCGAGAAGTCTACATATCAAGGGGGCTACATAGAGAAAGTCGTATCGAGTGTGTCTGAGCAAGGCACAGAGACACAATGTTTGAGAGAGAAACCAATTGAAAGATTAAGATCAGATCGAGTTGTCACCCTTCTGTTGTCATTGTTGGGGTGGGGGAGGGGTGCGGAGGGGGGAGAGAAAGACGTATCGAGAGTGTGCGCGGTAGTCACAGAGACACAGCTAGCGAGTGTGTGTGTGTGTGTGTGTGTTTGAGAGAGAAGCAGTAGATAGATTACTATCAAGATCGAGGTGCCACCCTACTCCTTCGGTGTCAGGTAGTGTGTGTGTGTGTGTGTGTTTGAGAGAGAAGCCAGTCGATAGATTAGTATCAAGATCGAGGTGTCACCCTACTCCTTCGATGTTGGGAAGTGTGTGTGTGTGGGTGTGGGGGGGGCAGTGACACTTACATATCTCTACTCTTATAAAAACAGAGTTGGTGATGATGGTGTGCCTGCCATCCTGCAATATAGGCCATCCGATTTACACCCCTCTCCACATTTGCAAATAAGGCCTTCCCTCATTCATCCTTTTCTCCCACAAGATAAACTACTCATACAAATGCATCTTGATGTTCCGTGCAATGCATGGGCATCTTGGTAGTAGGGAGAAGGAGTTTTTGTGACACATATCTATATTAAGGGATAGGTAGATAGCATGTGTGCGAGGCATACTTAAAGCATCACGGAGATAAACAAACGGTGTGCATGCAAGTGCCGAAAAAATGAAGCAAGAAACAATGTCTACGCGCGCGCGCGTGTGTCTCTGTGTGTGTGTGTGTGTGTGTGTGTGTGTGTGTGTGTGTGTGTGTGAGAGAGAGAGAGAGAAATCTCAAAACAAAAGGTGCTCTGCTGGAATCCCATTGTATGTATTCATATGGTTCCGAAACTCGAGTTAACCTTAGGCATATGTGTGAGAGACATAATTATACTTTGAGACATTGGTGGTTGTGGGTGGGCAGAATTAAAGGGGTGGGCATGTTCGACAGAGAGAGTGTGTGTGTTTCTGTGTGGGAGACTTGTAGGACGGGGTAGAAAGACGAATTCTAACCTTGACGAAGGGAGAGAAATACATGAAGTGCGCGTGTGTGATTCTGATGCCCACGGGGAAATGAGATATGTATGCGTGTGAGAGAGATTGCACAATTCATTCATGTATCACTATCTAGCGATCGTGGAAGTGCATCACTTGAACATAAATCAATATCTACTTTGTATCATGGCCAAAGGTACAATATCGATTCAACGCTATAAAGATTGGACACTCACATATCACATTTTTTCTATCTAAATAAACCTTTTCAATTGTGCATGCCAAAGTTACAGCGATGTTTCTTCAAACAACCAATGTAGCTATCATGTACATGCACCATTGTTAGTCTTGCATTCAAATTCATTAGTTTTGGATGATTTAAGGTTCTATTATGAAGTAATATATACAATATTCATATATGAATTCAACGGATACGCAGTTTATGAAATGGAGGCTATGTAATCATATGAGGTAACACTTTTAAGTAGCGGACTACAATATCCATTTCTTTTGTGGGACTACAATATCCATTTCTTTTTGTGCGCTTCTACACTAATACGTGAATGCATTATGTATAAAGTAAATAACCAATGGCACTAAATTATCGATTTACACGAGAAATACATAGGCTGAGCGTTTGATCCCTTTTTTGTGAACACGCCTCTACACCCGTACGATTGGCCGCGCCCGTGTGAACGTCAAGTTATCGGTGCAACATCCCGAGTTATTGTCTTTTTTTTTGGGGTGGACTTCACATCTGTTATTAACTGCTAATGTGTGCCCCGTGTATACAGTCTCGCATGACCTTCCCGCTAGCACGTTCCAGTTGAAACTGGATACGAACGGCCCCGCGGGCGGCAAAATCTCTCGCCTCCTTCTAAAATTTCCGCCACCTAGTCTTTAGCATGCGAAATGCCCCTTTTGTCCTTGGTTCACGGAGAACAACAGTTACAATACCGCCCTCATCTACATAATAGGTTGGGGCTGCTTTGGTAACTTCCGGTTCCCCCACCACACGGCACTCCCCATTTCCTCTCCCCCTCCAGCAAAAACAACTAACTCCACAGCACCATAGCATCTTACATCACGCCGTCTGTACTTCGTCGGCCTTTCTACCCCCTCCTCTCTCGAAACCCTAGACAGCTCATCCACCGGTGTACCAGAGCCCATTCACTGCCAGCGGCGTCCACCTCGCCGGATTTGCTTCTGCGGCCGCATCTACCCCTCCCACCTCCCCTAGAAACTAGTAGACTGCTCATCCACCATTGTAACACAGCCCATTCAGTGTCGGCCTTATCCACGGTGTCGGATCTGCTTCGTCGGTACTCTCATCAACCGCAGCACATCTGTTGCGGCTCCTTTGTACTACCCACCAGAGACGCTTCGTCCACCCCCCCCCCCCCCCCCCGGAGCCACCCCACAGACGCCCCCGTCGACGGCCTCTGATCCTCTTCGCCGACACCTTTCTCAACCCTACCGGAGCCGCTTTGCCGACACCAGCGTCAACCCTACCGGAGTTGCTTCGCCTATACCATTCTCAACCCTACCGTGGCCACTTTGGCAACTCACAAGTCCACGGCCTCAGATCCGCTTCGTCGCACCCTCATCCAACCTACCGGAGCAGCTTCTGAGGCCCCGTCCACTGCCGTGTCCGCATCATCGACACCATCCTGAACCCAACCATCGGAGCAGCTTCACCGACGCCCTCGTCCACGACCACAGATCTGCTTCACCCACACCGTAGTCCACCCTACCGGAGCCGCTCCACAAACACCCTACTCGACAGTTCTAGATCTCCTTACCAAACCCCGACAGCCAGCGCAGTCTCATCACCTTGATGTTTCTAGCCTGATTCCCACCGTCTGGCAAGATGCGAAGCACCCGCCACGGCCTAGGTACTTGTCACCTTTAAACCCGTCCAGCATCACCTTCCCGATGTACTTCAAATATACTAACAGGTCGCTGTTACATGTTATGCAGCTGGCAAAAACTACAAGGACGATGTTTCTTATGGATCTAATAGCTTGGCCAACCAAGATCCTGGACTGAGGCATTGCTATGATCTTGTAAGTGTGTCTCTCTCTCTCTTGTATTGTTGTGTGCGTGCCAGCATGCTTTGCTAGGATTTTCGACCAGTAATCCCTTTGTGCAGACAATGATTTCTACTACGGGCTGCTAAATTAGATATGTAGATGTCATACATGATACTACCTCGTACCTCCGTTCCTAAAGATAAGTCTTTCTAGAGATTCCACTATAGGCTACATACAGAGCAAAATGAGTGAATCTACACTCGAAAATGCATCTATATACATCTGTATGTGGTCCATACTAGAATCTCTACAAAGACATATAATTAGGAACAGAGGTAGTACATTACACAAAATCATAGGTGGCATGTAGGAATTCCAGTGCACTACATTAGGCTCCCTTAGAGTGCCTGCTAGTCCAGCACATAGAGTCATGGCTAGTTTATGCTACGCACACAATTGTTAATTGGTGATTTAAATATGCACAAGGGATATGCAATGTATTATCATGTAGAGATGTCTGAAATTAGCCGTGTCAACTTGCATATAGGGTTACACAATGAAAAAGTACAAGATGTATGTGGCAATTTCATGGAACATCGCAAAAAAAGGAGAGGGAGCGGTGAACCTATACAGTGTGCTATAGTAGGTCACTCCTCCATTGCAATCATCGTGACATGTTATTTGTATGTCAGTTCTATTGGCCAAGTTTCTTAAGGACAATTATTACGAGTTATCCTAAGAAAATAAGCACATGTGAATATAAGCTCCAGGTAATAAGCCAACCAGTTCTTTTCATTGCCTTCCTTTTCAGCTTATCTTTGGTATGATCAGTGAAAAGTCTAGATTGCATTATATTTTGTCATTTTGCTGCCCATATGAAAATTAATTTGACTTGCAAACATCACAAATTGAACCCAGTGTAGTAATTAATATGATAGGAAAATAGACCATCACTATTTGTTCAAAATGCAAATACAAAGATACCATCTACTTGGCACAATCTACTTTGGTCAATGTCTTCCATAGAGATCCCATTGCCTAATTTAAACGAAGAACGCATGACCCACGTTTAAATGAAGAACAATTATTTATTGAAATTCAATGGTCCAAGTGGCTAGTTATTATCATATAGCAGCAGCAACTCATAGAAACTCATCATAGAGCAGTAGCAGCAGTAGCAGTGTGCAATTCATCATATACCAGCAGCAGCTCATAGCAATTCATCATATATCAGCACCAGGAGCAGCTCATAGCAATTCGTCATATAGCAGCAATAGGAGCAGCTCATAGCAATTCATCATATAGCAGCATGTCACGCCCAATATGCGACCCTATCCAAAAGGAACTCGAAGGTCCCACCAAGGATAGACCCGCATATTGAGACGCTTTTGCAAGGTGGATATCATTACATCAACATTACATAATACATAGGGATACATACATAAGGCACAAATGCCACAAGTATACATCAACATCAAATACAAGAGATCAACATCCGACTACGGATGAAACATAAACAGAAGCTCAAGCGACATCCACCCTGCTAGCCCAGGCTGCCGACCTGGAACCTATCCCCTGATCGAAGAAGAAGAAGAAGAAGAAGAACTCCAACACAAGCAAACATCGCTCTCGCGTCATGATCATCGCAAACCTGTACCTGCAACTGGTGGTGTAGTAATATGTGAGCCACGAGGACTCAGCAATCCCATTACCATGGGTATCAAGACTAGCAAAGCTTAAAGGGAAAGGAAGGGGTAAAGTGGTGAGGTTGCAGCAGCGGCTAAGCTTATATGGTGGCTAACATACGCAAATGAGAGCGAGGAGAGAAACAAAGGAACGGTCGTCAACTAGTAATGATCAAGAAGTGATCCTGAACTCCTACCTACGTCAGACATAACCCAGAAACCGTGTTCTCCTTTCGATCAACCCCGAAAAGAGACACTCACGGTTACGCACACGGTTGGTGTATTTTAATTGAGATCAACTTCGGGTTTTCTACAACCGGACATTAACAAATTCCCATCTGCCACATAACATGGGCACGGCTCTCGAAAGTTCAAACCCTGCAGGGTGTCCCAACAAGCCCATGATAAGCTCTCGCGATCAACGAAGAATAGACCTTCTCCCGGAAGACCCGATCAGTCTCGGAATCCGGCTACAAGACATTCCACAGCAATAAAACAAGACCAGCAAGACCTCCCGATCTGCCGACAATCCCGATAGGAGCTGCACATATCTCGTTCTCGAGGCAACACCGGATGAGACTAGCTACGAGTAAAACCAACCCTCGGGTTGCCTCAAGGTGGCCCCGCAGGCAGCTCGGTTCGGGCCAGCACTTAGAGAAGCACTGGTCCGGGGGTGGGCTAAATAAAGATGACCCTCGAGAGAGCGACTCCCAAGGGAAAAAGTAGGTGGTGGTGAGGCAAATGGTAAAACCAATGTTGGGCCTTCTTTGGAGAAGTCTTATTCAAAGCGAACTGTCAAGGGGTCCCATAAATCACCCGACCGCGTTAGGGACGCAAAATCCGGGAACATAATACCGATATGACGGAAACTAGGGCGGCAAGAGTGGAACAAAACACCAGGCATAAGGCCGAGCCTTCCACCCTTTACCAAGTATATAGATGCATTAATTAAATAAGATATATTGTGATATCCCAACAAGTAAACATGTTCCAACAAGGAACAACATCTCCATGTTCAACAAGGAACAAACTTCATCTTCACCTGCAACTAACAACGCTATAAGAGGGCTGAGCAAAGCGGTAACATAGCCAAACAACGGTTTGCTAGGAAGGGTGCAAAAGGTTAGAGGCTGACATGGCAATTTGGGATGGCTTGATAAACAGGTAATGGGTAGCGCAGCATAGCGATAGAACGAAGCAACTAGCATAGCAATGATAGTAGTGAGATCCAGGGTAGCGGTCATCTTGCCTGAAATCCCGCAAGGAAGAAGAACGAGTCCATGAAGAAGACGAGCGGAAGAAGCGAACCAAGCGTGAGCGAACGAATCCTCACGATCGCATAGCAAGCAGGAACTAACAAGAAGAAGCACACAACATAGTAAACACACCACACATGAACAAGACATGATGCACAACCAAGCATGATGCATGACAAAGCTACATGAAGCTACTCATGGAAAGAGATGATGCATACAAGACCAACACATCAAAGCAAGTTTAAATGAGGCCGGGAACAACATAGAACAATTCCGGTAAGTCCTCATATGCATATTTCGAAATTGGTCCAGATCTGAATATCTTTATGTTCAAGTTGTTAAACAGCAAGTTAAAAATGCACCACGATGATCTACACGAAATTCTAGTCAAGTTTCATATAAAGTTCATTAGATTCGGAGCTACGGCCTAGAAGATATGAGCAAAACAAGTTAAACATGGCATTGATGCAAAATGCATACAAACATCAAGCAAACACCTCAAAACAAGGATCCAACATGATAATATGAAACTACATGCAAAATCAAGCAAGTTTCATATAGAGCACACTCAAATCGGAGCAACGGTTCAACACATACACCCTATACAAGTTTAAAGGACAAGCTTTCCAAAACAGCAACTAGGCATATTGCAAGCATCAAAACAACATGCTACAGCACCCCAACATAATAACAAAAGGCGTGGGCATGATCTACAGGTAAAGCATTACAAAACATGAACACTGAGCTATCTCCAGAAATCACTAGAACATGCTCAAAATGACATGGCAAGATTGCAAACTAATAACAGTTTCAGGCATTGCAGAAATTAACATCAGGTTGCAATGTTTAGGGCTATGAAACAACATGTTACAGGAACTTATCATGGCAAACAAAGGCATGGCATGAATCTACTAAATGCATAGAACAAAAGTCCTTTAGTGACCATGAGCCAAAAAGGATCAGAAAATATAGTAACACCCATGTCAATATCGAAAGTTTCGTTAACAGATTCAGCAACATGGCAAGTTAAAAACTGATAACAAGTAGGCATGTTTACAAGCTCAATGCACTCACTACAGAGCCTTATATGAAAAACTAAGCATACATACATCAAGAAGACATGGCATAGAAGACATACATGGCAAGAACAATAACATAGCATACATGGATCAACCACAACAACCTTGGCAAAATTGAATAACATGTAAACAATCTGCCAGGAAACATTTGATAGCAAAAGTAGAGCTCGATTGACTCAAGCTATGGCACTCCATAATTGCAAACAAGGACATGGATGGATAGAGCATGACATGCTTTATAAAACATCCTTACTGAAGTATCTCAAAATATGCATGGAACTCTTGGTAGCAACAAGTTAACATGGCATCAAAATATCAGGAAAACAGGGCTGAAATCAGCAACAACAAGACACCTAGTTTGCATGCTTGTGCTAGTCACCACATAGATCACAAAAATACATAGCAAGCACCACTGGAAAGAAAACATGGCATGTTACAAAACACATGTAGGACTCAAGTCCATAGGATGCACACATCAATCATGGCAAAAATGACAAAAGTGCAAGTTCTGATAAAAATCAGAAACTAACATCACATAGCACTCTTGTAACAGCATTTCGGGTATCAAGATGAGCTCAAATGAAAATGATGCAATGGAATGAAATGATCTACTCTTCGATACGAACATTTTGACATATTACACGCGCAAAACGGAGCTACATGCATTGAGATATGATGCCATGAAAATGGAACAAAATTACTACAGATTACGGGACTTAGTGGAATTTCACCTCCGGGGAAAGTCAACCCGGGACGAGGAGATCCCGGGACGGAGCGGATCCGGTACGGGGCGCGCGTTTGGATGGGAGGACCGGTGGATCTCGTCCCGATCCGCGGGTCGCCGGAGAAGTTCGCCGGAGTTGCGGAAGAAGATGGGACCGGCGAGGTCGGGCGGATCCGGGGCTATGGCGGCCGGCGAAGTGGAGGCAGACGGAGGCGACGGCGGCGGAGGACGCCGCAGCGGTTTCAGGCGGGCAGCGGCGGAGGCGGGCGCGGGCGGAGGTGGCGGCGGCCACGTGGCGGCGTGGGATTGGAGGAGGCGGCGATCTTTGAGTGGCAGCTCCCATTGGCCCGGTGATGTGGCGGCTGGGCGTGTCCGGCCGTCGTGGACACGTCCGTGGCGCGCGGAGGGAGAGGCTAGGGTTTGATCTGCGGGATACATCCGCGAATTTCGAAGGGGGGGACTAATTTATAGGTAGAGGGAGCTAGGAGAGTCCAAATGAGGTGCGGTTTTCGGCCACGCGATCGTGATCGAACGGCGAAGAGCATGGAGGGGAGTTTGGTGGGTTTTAGGCCACTTAGAAAGGGGAGTTGGGCTGCAATACAAAAGAGGCTTTCACGGTTACCCGGTTAACCGTTGGAGTACCAAACGACCTCCAAATGATCCGAAACTTGACAGGCGGTCTACCGGTGCTATACCAAGGCCGCTTGACAAACCTCGGTCCATTCCGAGACCGTTTAACACCCGCACATGAAAAGAGGTAAAAGGGGCGCCGGGAGACATAGGAGTGCCGGATTGCAAAACGGACAACGGGGAAAATGCTCGGATGCATGAGACGAACACGTATGCAAAATGAAATGCACATGATGACATGATAAAAAATGCAGATGATGACATGGCAAAGAGAGACACGCAAGCACATGACATGGCAAAGACGGCGAATAACTGACAAACACCTGGCGCATCGAATCCGGGGCGTTACAACACTCCTCCACTAACAAGAGATCTCGTTCCGAGATCTTAGGACCGAGACGGAAGGGAAAAAGGAAGAGGTGAAACAAGAGCTCAAGAGAAGAAGCAAAGAATCGAGATCACTCGAGAAGAAGAGAGGAACGGCGAGAATGGCGAGAATTGAAAGCTCACGGAAACAGATAGACTATGAAACCACTCGTTCTAACCGGAGTGGTTAGAATGAGAAAAGAAACGAATAAGACTGAAACGATTTAGGCAGCACTCCGGCTAAAACATGGAGGAATAGAACTGAACTTCACAAAATGGGATGGCGGTCGATGAGATGAAGAACGCAATGCCTCCGGAAGTATTGAAAGAATTTGAATGAAAAGAACTTAGAAGGAAGGATTGACTGGAGTTGTTGAGAAAATCAACAACGGAGGAATAAGCTTGATGTGGACTTATGGATAACCTCTCAAAATTATGAGGTGATAACCAACCACAAGCAGAAAAAATCAAATAGCTGAGAAGAACGAAGAAATGCAAAACTCCACTTCAAAAGAATACAGAGATTTAATTACACTTCGAGACGCGAGAAGACAGATACTTGAATTCCACCAACAAAATCTTGATGAACACTTGAAGAATGAATTAAATCATGAAGAACCACCGTGAAGAACTCCGGTAACAAAAGGATTATGAGGTAAAATTGAAGGATGAAAGAATAAGATTAAATCTTACGATGATTTAGATGGAGGATTCCTACGAAATGGCCGAGGAAATTGAACTCCGGAAAAGAAAAGATGTGAAACACTTGGAACTGAAATTTATTCATTACGAACAAACTCCGAAGGAAAGGATTAATCAGCTTGGATGAAATAAGAATAAGATTTATTGTATGCTTATCTTTCATCAAATTAAATTGATGACCAACAATGGATCTGGCATACTACTTATTCTTCTTGAAAAAAGGATTGAGAAGGGATAGCACAGAACTTGAGAAAGTCTTCATGAACCACTGGTAAGATTGAAAAGAACGAATGGATTACTGTGATAATCAAAGAAAAAGAATCTTGAACGAACCACCGTTAGAATTCGAAAATGGCTGATGAAAGAGGATGAACCACCGGGAAGAATAAGAAAAACAAATATGCTCGAGGGGATTTAGGTGCAAAAGAACAAAGAGATCATGAGCTGATTAAAGAACACTTGAACGAAGCTCCGGGATAAATAGAGAACGATAACTGGAATGATGGCCTCCGATGAAAAGAAATAGAAATCAACTCCTGAAATACTCCGGATGGATGAAAAGAATTGCACGACTAGAAAACAACTAGATAGAATAACATCGAGCTAGCACCATGAATCTCTGGGAGAATGGACAAGATTTAAGAGAAAATCTACGACGGTCTTCAAATAATGACGAGAAACACCATCAAAATTACTGAGATACTCCGGAAGAATAAAAGCGAAGAGGTTGAGCCAACAATGAAAATGATTTGAAATTGATCTTGGAAAAGGCATCTGACTGATGAAATTCATTCTTACGTCACACTTGAAAAGAATTGAGAACAACTTCGAGAAATTAAAAGAGTCGTAAGATCACGGAAAAGACACATGGGTTAGGGCCCACTGAAGAGATAACACCATTGGAAAAGGGATGTTGAACAGATAGATGATGCACCGGAACAAATGAAATATTTGAATGAGGTGACAACCTCGAATTAATTCGAACACAGACGAATCTCCTGAGATGTCTTGAGGACTCCGGAAGAATAAACTGGCAAGAGTAGAACGAGCAGGAAAAACACTTCGAGGAAAAGAATATGATCGACAGCGAAAAACTTGAATTGAATCCACCGGAAAAGAAAGAGATGAAGAATGACGAACAAGATGAGAATTCACCGGTTGAAATGATTGAGGGAAAACTGAAGAGGCTCCACACGAATGGAATTGACGGTCGAAACAGACTCAAACTCCGGGAAGAAAAAGGGTGGGAGGGCGGGAAAAAAAAGGCAACTGGAAGGGGAAATCGACGAATATCTTGAAGAGAAAACACCGGTTGAAATCATTGAGGAATAAAAGCAAAGACTTCGCACGAGTAGGATGGATACTCGATTACGGACTCCGGTTCCGAGAAGAAGAACAGGGAGGGCGGGTGGGAAAAACAAAGACAACTTCGGACAAGGAAAACAACGACGTTGAATGAAGAACTGAGGATTGAACTCAAAGATGAAGAGGCTCGAGTCAACTCGACGAGAAATGCACCGGATAAAAAGAACTGAGGAACAACTACCGGAAAAAACCAACTGCGACATCCTAAAGAAAATTTTTGAAGGGGAAGAGGAGTAATTCAAAACACCTACGTCAAGATTCCTGACCAGAGCGACGAAGGGGCAGAGGAGTAAAAAGAAATCCTACTCTCCGATATAACTAGACTCCGAAAATAGTTTTTTTCTAGACTCAACAACGGCCAAACCACACGATCAATCAAGGGGGCTCCTAGGGTCAGTCGAGGCTCTGATACCAACTTGTCACGCCCAATATGCGACCCTATCCAAAAGGAACTCGAAGGTCCCACCAAGGATAGACCCGCATATTGAGACGCTTTTGCAAGGTGGATATCATTACATCAACATTACATAATACATAGGGATACATACATAAGGCACAAATGCCACAAGTATACATCAACATCAAATACAAGAGATCAACATCCGACTACGGATGAAACATAAACAGAAGCTCAAGTGACATCCACCCTGCTAGCCCAGGCTGCCGACCTGGAACCTATCCCCTGATCGAAGAAGAAGAAGAAGAAGAAGAACTCCAACACAAGCAAACATCGCTCTCGCGTCATGATCATCGCAAACCTGTACCTGCAACTGGTGGTGTAATAATATGTGAGCCACGAGGACTCAGCAATCCCATTACCATGGGTATCAAGACTAGCAAAGCTTAAAGGGAAAGGAAGGGGTAAAGTGGTGAGGTTGCAGCAGCGCTAAGCTTATATGGTGGCTAACATACGCAAATGAGGCGAGGAGAGAAACAAAGGAACGGTCGTCAACTAGTAATGATCAAGAAGTGATCCTGAACTCCTACCTACGCCGACATAACCCGAAACCGTGTTCTCCTTCGATCAACCCGAAAAGAGACACTCACGTTTCGCACACGGTTGGTGTATTTTAATTGAGATCAACTTCGGGTTTTCTACAACCGGACATTAACAAATTCCCATCTGCCACATAACCGCGGGCACGGCTCTCGAAAGTTCAAACCCTGCAGGGGTGTCCCAACTTAGCCCATGATAAGCTCTCGCGATCAACGAAGGAATAGACCTTCTCCCCGGGAAGACCCGATCAGTCTCGGAATCCCGGCTACAAGACATTCCATAGCAATAAAACAAGACCAGCAAGACCTCCCGATGCGCCGACAATCCCGATAGGAGCTGCACATATCTCGTTCTCAGGGCAACACCGGATGAGACTAGCTACGAGTAAAACCAACCCTCGGGTTGCCTCAAGGTGGCCCCGCAGGCAGCTCGGTTCGGGCCAGCACTTAGAGAAGCACTGGTCCGGGGGTGGGCTAAATAAAGATGACCCTCGAGAGAGCGACTCCCAAGGGAAAAGTAGGTGGTGGTGAGGCAAATGGTAAAACCAATGTTGGGCCTTGCTGGAGAAGTCTTATTCAAAGCGAACTGTCAAGGGGGTCCCATAAATCACCCGACCGCGTTAGGGACGCAAAATCCGGGAACATAATACCGATATGACGGAAACTAGGGCGGCAAGAGTGGAACAAAACACCAGGCATAAGGCCGAGCCTTCCACCCTTTACCAAGTATATAGATGCATTAATTAAATAAGATATATTTTGATATCCCAACAAGTAAACATGTTCCAACAAGGAACAACATCTCCATGTTCCAACAAGGAACAAACTTCATCTTCACCTGCAACTAGCAACGCTATAAGAGGGGCTGAGCAAAGCGGTAACATAGCCAAACAACGGTTTGCTAGGAAGGGTGCAAAAGGTTAGAGGCTGACATGGCAATTTGGGATGGCTTGATAAACAGGTAATGGGTAACGCAGCATAGCGATAGAACGGAGCAACTAGCATAGCAATGATAGTAGTGAGATCCAGGGTAGCGGTCATCTTGCCTGAAATCCCGCAAGGAAGAAGAACGAGTCCATGAAGAAGACGAACGGAAGAAGCCGAACCAAGCGTAGACGAACGAATCCTCACGATCGCAACGCAACAGGAACTAACAAGAAGAAGCACACAACATAGTAAACACACCACACATGAACAAGACATGATGCACAACCAAGCATGATGCATGACAAAGCTACATGAAGCTACTCATGGAAAGAGATGATGCATACAAGACCAACACATCAAAGCAAGTTTAAATGAGGCCGGGAACAACATAGAACAATTCCGGTAAGTCCTCATATGCATATTTCGAAATTGGTCCAGATCTGAATATCTTTATGTTCAAGTTGTTAAACAGCAAGTTAAAAATGCACCACGATGATCTACACGAAATTCTAGTCAAGTTTCATATAAAGTTCATTAGATTCGGAGCTACGGCCTAGAAGATATGAGCAAAACAAGTTAAACATGGCATTGATGCAAAATGCATACAAACATCAAGCAAACACCTCAAAACAAGGATCCAACATGATAATATGAAACTACATGCAAAATCAAGCAAGTTTCATATAGAGCACACTCAAATCGGAGCAACGGTTCAACACATACACCCTATACAAGTTTAAAGGACAAGCTGTCCAAAACAGCAACTAGGCATATTGCAAGCATCAAAACAACATGCTACAGCACCCCAACATAATAACAAAAGGCGTGGGCATGATCTACAGGTAAAGCATTACAAAACATGAACACTGAGCTATCTCCAGAAATCACTAGAACATGCTCAAAATGACATGGCAAGATTGCAAACTAATAACAGTTTCAGGCATTGCAGAAATTAACATCAGGTTGCAATGTTTAGGGCTATGAAACAACATGTTACAGGAACTTATCATGGCAAACAAAGGCATGGCATGAATCTACTAAATGCATAGAACAAAAGTCTTTTAGTGACCATGAGCCAAAAAGGATCAGAAAATATAGTAACACCCATGTCAATATCGAAAGTTTCGTTAACAGATTCAGCAACATGGCAAGTTAAAAACTGATAACAAGTAGGCATGTTTACAAGCTCAATGCACTCACTACAGAGCCTTATATGAAAAACTAAGCATACATACATCAAGAAGACATGGCATAGAAGACATACATGGAAAGAACAATAACATAGCATACATGGATCAACCACAACAACCTTGGCAAAATTGAATAACATGTAAACAATCTGCCAGGAAACATTTGATAGCAAAAGTAGAGCTCGATTGACTCAAGCTATGGCACTCCATAATTGCAAACAAGGGCATGGATGGATAGAGCATGATATGCTTTACAAAACATCCTTACTGAAGTATCTCAAAATATGCATCGAACTCTTGGTAGCAACAAGTTAACATGGCATCAAAATATCAGCAAAACAGGGCTGAAATCAGCAACAACAAGACACCTAGTTTGCATGCTTGTGCTAGTCACCACATAGATCACAAAAATACATAGCAAGCACCACTGGAAAGAAAACATGGCATGTTACAAAACACATGTAGGACTCAAGTCCATAGGATGCACACATCAATCATGGCAAAAATGACAAAAGTGCAAGTTCTGATAAAAATCAGAAACTAACATCACATAGCACTCTTGCAACAGCATTTCGGGCATCACGATGAGCTCAAATGAAAATGATGCAATGGAATGAAATGATCTACTCTTCGAGGCGAACATTTTGACATATTACACGCGCAAAACGGAGCTACATGCGCGGAGATATGATGCCATGAAAATGGAACGAAATTACTACAGATTACGGGACTTAGTGGAATTTCACCTCCGGGGAAAGTCAACCCGGGACGAGGAGATCCCGGGACGGAGCGGATCCGGGACGGGGCGCGCGTTTGGATGGGAGGACCGGTGGATCTCGTCCAGATCCGCGGGTCGCCGGAGAAGTTCGCCGGAGTTGCGGAAGAAGATGGGACCGGCGAGGTCGGGCGGATCCGGGGCTATGGCGGCCGTGAAGTGGAGGCGACGGAGGCGGCAGCCGGAGGACGCAGCCGGGCGGGCTCGGGCGGGCGGCGCGGAGGCGGGCGCGGGCGGGAGGTGGCGGCGGCCACGTGGCGGCGTGGGATTGGAGGAGGCGGCGATCTTGCTGGTGGCAGCTCCCCATTGGCCCGGGTGATGTGGCGGCTGGACGTGTCCGACCGTCGGCGGACACGTCCAGCGGCGCGGAGGGAGAGGCTAGGGTTTGATCTGCGGGATACATCCGCGAATTTCGAAGGGGGGGACTAATTTATAGGTAGAGGGAGCTAGGAGAGTCCAAATGAGGTGCGGTTTTCGGCCACGCGATCGTGATCGAACGGCGAAGAGCATGGAGGGGAGTTTGGTGGGTTTTAGGCCACTTAGAAAGGGGAGTTGGGCTGCAATACAAAAGAGGCTTTCACGGTTACCCGGTTAACCGTTGGAGTACCAAACGACCTCCAAATGATCCGAAACTTGACAGGCGGTCTACCGGTGCTATACCAAGGCAGCTTGACAAACCTCGGTCCATTCCGAGACCGTTTAACACCCGCACATGAAAAGAGGTAAAAGGCGCGCCGGAGACATAGGAGTGCGGATTGCAAAACGGACAACGGGAAAATGCTCGGATGCATGAGACGAACACGTATGCAAAATGAAATGCACATGATGACATGATAAAAAATGCAGATGATGACATGGCAAAGAGAGACACGCAAGCACATGACATGGCAAAGACGGCGAATAACTGACAAACACCTGGCGCATCGAATCCGGGGCGTTACACAGCAGCAGGAGCAGCTTATAGCAACTCATCATATAGCAGAAGCAGCAGCTCATAGCAATTCATCATATAGCAGGAGCAGGAGCAACTCATATCAATGCATCATATAGCAGCAGCAGAAGCAGCTCATAGCAATTCATCGTACAGTGGATCGGATTGGAAATTTGGCAAAAAATCAGCGGAGATCCTCACCTTGTTGGATGAGCTCATCCTTCAACAGCACCTCAAGGCCACGTCCTAGGAGGAGGGGATGGGGAATAAGGTGCCTTCTTCCGCAATATGGCATCGGCCGTAGTTGTGCAGCGCCCACCAGAGTAGTGCGTTGGACGGACCACAGTGGAGCAGCTGCTAGAGACCATGAGAATGAGGGGCGGCGCCAGAGGGAGGAGCAGCCGGGGAGATTTGTCCCTACTCGCCGGCCATGTAGCCTAGCCGGACAGAGCGTCGTTGAGGACCAGGCCAGATGGGACCAGTGGTGACGGCTCGCTGGAGGAACCCTGAAGGAAATATGCCCTAGAGGCAATAATAAAGTTATTATTTATTTCCTTATTTCATGATAAATGTTTATTATTCATGCTAGAATTGTATTAACCGGAAACATGATACATGTGTGAATACATAGACAAACATATAGTCACTAGTATGCCTCTACTAAACTAGCTCATTAATCAAAGATGGTTATGTTTCCTAACCATAGACATGTGTTGTTATTTTATTAATGGGATCACATCATTAGGAGAATGATGTGATTGACATGACCCATTCCGTTAGCCTAGCACTTGATCGTTTAATATATTGCTATTGCTTTCTTCATGACTTATACATGTTCCTGTAACTATGAGATTATGCAACTCCCGTTTACCGGAGGAACACTTTGGGTGCTACCAAACGTCACAAATAACTGGGTGATTATAAAGGAGTACTACAAGTGTCTCCAAAGGTACATGTTGGGTTGGCGTATTTCGAGATTAGGTTTTGTCACTCCGATTGTCGGAGAGGTATCTCTGGGCCCTCTCGGTAATGCACATCACTATAAGCCTTGCAAGCAATGTAGCTAATGAGTTAGTTACGGAATGATGCATTACGTAACGAGTAAAGAGACTTGCCAAGAACGAGATTGAACTAGGTATTGGATACCGACGATCAAATCTCGGGCAAGTAACATACCGATGACAAAGGAACAACGTATGTTGTTATGCGGTTTGACCGATAAAGATCTTCGTAGAATATGTAGGAGCCAATATGAGCATCCAGGTTCCGCTATTGGTTATTGACCAAGAATAGTTCTAGGTCATGTCTACATAGTTCTCGAACCCGTAGGGTCCGCACAACAAGGTTTCGATGATGGTTATATTATGAGTTTACATGTTTTGATGTACCGAAGGAGTTAGTCCGGATGAGATCGGGGACATGACGAGGAGTCTCGAAATGGTTGAGACGTAAAGATTCATATATTGGATGATATGTTCAGGCCAAGGGGTCAAGCCCATGAGGCTTTAGGTCGGTGCAAAAGGAGTTTTACGGAGGCCAGGGGGCCAAACGCCGGAGACCCTGGCGTCTGGCCCTGGGCCAGACGCCGAGGCCCATGGCGTCTGGGCCAGATGCCAAGGATTGTGGCGTTTGGTCCTGGAGTCCGAGTGGGACTCTTGCCTTTCGGGCAAAACCGACTTTGAGGAGGCTTTTCTTCCAAGTTTCGACCACGGGGCTCAACATATAAATAGAGGGGCAGGGCTAGCACCAAAGATACAACAATTGATCCCTTGGATCTCTTAGACGTGTGCGGTGCCCCCCTCCACCATATTCCACCTCGGTCATATCGTCGCGGAGTTTAGGCGAAGCCCTGCGCCGGTAGAGCATCATCATCGTCACCACGCCGTTGTCTTGTGGAACTCATCTCCGACACTTTGCTGGATCGAGTCCGGGATCGTCATCGAGCTGAGCGTGTGCTGAACTTCGGAGGTGCCGTCGTTCGGTACTTGGATCGGTCGGATCGTGAAGGCGTCGACTACATCAACAGCGTTGTCATAACGCTTCCGCTTCGGTCTCACGAGTGCGTGGACACACTCTCCCCTCTCGTTGCTATGCATCACCATGATCTTGCGTGTGCGTAGGAAATTTTTGAAATTACTCGTTCCCCAACGGTGGCATCGAGCCAGGTTTTATGCGTTGATGTTATATGCACGAGTAGAACACAAGTGAGTTGTGGGCGATACAAGTCATCTTGCTTACCAGCATGTCATACTTTGGTTGGCGGTATTGTGAGATGAAGCGGCCGGACCGACATTACGCGTACACTTACGCGAGACTGGTTTCACCGCTGCGAGCACTCGTTGCTTAAAGGTGACTGGCGGGTGTCTGTCTCTCTCACTTTAGTTGAACCGAGTGTGGCTACGCCCGGTCCTTGCGAAGGTTAAAACAACACCAACTTGACAAACTATCATTGTGGTTTTGATGCGTAGGTAAGAACGGTTCTTGCTCAGCCCGTAGCAGCCACGTAAAATTTGCAACAACAAAGTAGAGGACGTCTAACTTGTTTTTGCAGGGCATGTTGTGATGTGATATAGTCAAGACGTGATGCTATATTTTATTGTATGAGATGATCATGTTTTGTAACCGAAGTTATCGGCAAATGGCGAGAGCCATATGGTTGTCGCTTTATTGTATGAAATGCAAGCGCTACGTAATTGCTTTACTTTATCACTAAGTGGTAGCGATAGTCGTAGAAGCAATAGATGGCGAACGACAACGATGCTACGATGGAGATCAAGGTGTCGCGCGGTGGCGATGGTGATCACAACGGTGCTTGAGATGGAGATCACAAGCACAAGATGATGATGGCCATATCATATCACTTATATTGATTGCATGTGATGTTTATCCTTTATGCATCTTATCTTGCTTTGATTGACGGTAGCATTTTAAGATGATCTCTCACTAAAATTATCAAGAAGTGTTCTCCACAGTATGCACCGTTGCCAAATTTCGTCGTGCCCGGACACCACGTGATGATCGGGTGTGATAAGCTCTCGTCCATCTACAACGGGTGCAAGCCAGTTTTGCACACGAGAATACTCAAGTTAAACTTGACGAGCCTAGCATATAACAGATATGGCCTCGGAACACGGAGACCGAAAGGTCGAGCGTGAATCATATAGTAGATATGATCAACATAGTGATGTTCACCGTTGAAACTACTCCATCTCACGTGACGATCGGACATGGTGTAGTTAATATGGATCACGTAATCACTTAGAAGATTAGAGGATGTCTATCTAAGTGGGAGTTCTTAAGTAATATGATTAATTGAACTTAAATTTATCATGAACTTAGTCCTGGTAGTATTTTGCAAATTATGTTGTAGATCAATAGCTCGTGTTGTTGCTTCCCTATGTTTTTGCTCCCTATGTTTTTATATGTGTTCCTAGAAAATTGTATTGAAAAATGTTAGTAGCAATGATGCGGATTGGATCCGTGATCTGAGGATTATCCTCATTGCTGCACGAAGAATTATGTCCTTAATGCACCGCTAGGTGCGGACCTATTGCAGGAGCAAATGCGAGGCGTTATGAGCGGTTGGCTAGCTCAATATGATGACTACTTGATAGTTTAGTGCACCATGCTTAACGGCTTAGAATCGGGACTTCAAAGGCGTTTTGAGCGTCATGGACCATATGAGATGTTCCAGGAATTAAAGTTAATATTTCAAGCAAATACCGAGTTGAGAGATATGAAGTCTCCAACAAGTTCTATAGCTAAAAGATGGAGGAGAATCGCTCAACTAGTGAGCATGTGCTCAGATTATGCAGGTACTTCAATCGCTTGAATCCAAGTGGGAGTTAATCTTCCGGATAAGATAGTGATTGACAGAATTCTGTAGTCACCATCACCAAGTTAGTAGAACTTCGTGATGAACTATAATATGCAAGGGATGACAAAAGTAATTCCCAAGCTCTTCGTGATGCTGAAATCGTGAAGGTAGAAATCAAGAAAAGAGCATCAAGTGTTGATGATTGACAAGACCACTAGTTTCAAGAAAAGGGCAAAGGGAAAGAAAGGAACTTCAAGTAGAATGACAAGCAAGTTGTCGCTCCGCCAAGAAGCCCAAAGCTGGACCAAAGCCTGGCCCGAAGTGCTTCTACTGCAAAGGAAATGATCCTTTGGGAGCGAAATGACCTGAATATTTGGTAGATAAGAAGGGTGGCAAAGTGAACAAGGGTATATTTGATATCTGGTGTTTGATGTGTGCCTTACTAGTGTTTATAGTAGCCCCAGTATTTGATACTTGTTCGGTTGCTAAGATTAGTAACTCGAAACAGGAGTTACATAATAAACAGAGACTAGTTGAGGGGAAGTGACGATGAGTGTTGGAAATAGTTCCAAGATTGATATGATCATCATCACACACTCCCTATATTTTCGAGATTAGTGTTAAAAGCCAAATAAATGTTATTTAGCGTTTGCGTTGAACATGAATATGATTTGATCATGTTTATTGCAAAACGGTTATTCATTTAAAGTTAAAGAATAATTGTTATTCTGTTTACATGAATAAAACCTTCGATGGTTATACACCCAATGAAAATGGTTCATTGGATCTCGATCGTAGTGATACACATATTCATAATATTGAAACCAAAAGATGCAAAGTTAATAATGATAGTGCAACTTATTTGTGGCACTGCCGTTTAGTCATATTGGTGTAAAGCGCATGAAGAAACTCCATGCTGATGGGATTGTGGAATCACTTGATTATGAATCACTTGGTGCTTGCGAACCATGCCTTATGGGCAAGATGACTAAAGACTCCGTTCTCGGAACAATGGAGCGAAAAACGACTTATTGGAAATAATACATCTTGATGTATGCGATCCGATGAGTGTTGAAGCTCGCGGCGGATATCGTTATTTTCTGACCTTCACATATGATTTGAGCAGATATGGGTATATCTACTTGATGAAACATAAGTCTGAAATAGTTGAAAAGTTCAAAGAATTTCAGAGTGAAGTGGAAAATCATCGTAACAAGAAAATAAAGTTTCTGTGATCTGATCGTGGAGATGAATATTTGAGTTCTGAGTTTGGCCTTCATTAAAATAATGTGGAATAGTTTCACAAACTCATGCCACCTGGAACACCACAGCGTAACGGTGTGTCCGAACGTCGTAACCGCACTTTATTGGATGTTGTGTGACCTATGATGTCTCTTATCGGTTTACCACTATCGTTTTGAGGTTATGCACTAGAGACAGTTGCATTCACTTTAAATAGGGCGCCATTGAAATCCGTTGAGACGAAGGCTTATGAACTGTGGTTTGGCAAGAAACCAAAGTTGTCATTTGTTAAAGTTTGGGGCTGCGATGCTTATGTGAAAAAGTTTCAACCTGATAAGCTCGAACCTAAATCGGAGAAGTGCATCTTCATAGAATACCCAAAGGAAACTGTTGGGTACACCTTCTATCACTGATCCGAAAGCAAGATATTCGATGCTAAGAATGGATCCTTTCTAGAGAAGGAGTTTCTCTCGAAAGAAGTGAGTGGGAGGAAAGTAGAGCTTGATAAGGTAATTGTACCTTCTCCCGAATTGGAAAGTAGTTCATCACAGAAATCAGTTCCTGTGATTCCTACACCAATCAGTGAGGAAGCTAATGATGATGATCATGAAGCTTCAGATCAAGTTACTACCGAACCTCGTAGGTCTTCCAAAATAAGATCCGCACCAATGTGATGCGGTAATCCTATTCTAGAAGTCATGTTACTAGACCATGATGAACCTACGAACTATGAGGAAGCGATGATGAGCCCAGATTCCGCGGAATGGCTTGAGGCCATAAAATCTGAGATAGGATCCATATATAAGAACAAAGTGGGGACTTTGGTTGACCTGCTCGATGATCGGCAAGTCAAGTTAAATAAATGGATCTTCAAGAGGAAGGCGTACAACGATAGTAGTGTTACTATCTACAAAGCTCGACTTGTTGCAAAAGGTTTTCGACAAGTTCAAGGTGTTGACTACAATGAGATTTTCTCAACTCTAGCGTTGCTTAAAGTCTGTCCGAATCATGTTAGCAATTGCCACATTTTATGAAATCTGGCAAATGGATGTCAAAACAACATTCTTTAATGGATTTATTAAAGAAGAGTTGTATATGATGCAACCAGAAGGTTTTGTCAATCCTAAAGGAGCTAACAAAATGTGCAAGCTTCAGCGGTCCATCTATGGACTGGTGCAAGCATCTCGGAGTTGGAATAAACGCTTTGATAGTGTGATCAAAGCATATGGTTTTATACAGACTTTTGGAGAAGCCTGTATTTTACAAGAAAGTGAGTGGGAGCACTACAACATTTCTGATAAGTATATGTGAATGACATATTGTTGATCGGAAATAATGTAGAATTATTCTGCATAGCATAAAGGAGTATTTTAAAGGAGTTTTTCAAAGAAGGACCTCAGTAAAGCTACTTACATATTTAGCATCAAGATCTATTGAGATAGATCAAGACGCTTGATAAGTTTTTCAATAAGTACATACCTTGTCAAGATTTTGAAGTAGTTCAAAATGGAACAGTCAAAGAAAAGTTCTTGCACGTGTTGCAAGCGTGTGAAATTGAGTAAGACTCAAATCCCGACCACGGCAGAAAATAGAAAAGAGAATGAAAGTCATTCCCTATGCCTCACCATAGGTTCTATAAAGTATGCTATGCTATGTACCGGACCTATTGTATACCTTGCTCTGAATTTGGCAAGGAGTACAATAGTGATCTAGGAGTAGATCCTTTGGACATTGGTCAAGAACATCCTTAGTGAGGACTAAGGAAATATTTCTCGATTATGGAGGTGATAAAAGAGCCCGTCGTAAAGAGTTACATCGATGCAAGCTTTTTACACTGATCCAGATGACTCTAAGTCTCAATCTGGATACATATTGAAAGTGGGAGCAATTAGCTAGAGTAGCTCCGTGCAGAGCATTGTAGACATAGAATATTTGCAAAATACATACGGCTCTAAATGTGACAGACCCGTTGACTAAGCTTCTCTCACGAGCAAAACATGATCAGACCCTAGTACTCTTTGGGTGTTAATCACATAGCGATGTGAACTAGATTATTGACTCTAGTAAACCCTTTGGGTGTTGGTCACATGACGATGTGAACTATGGGTGTTAATCACATACAGATGTGAATATTAGTGTTGAATCACGTAATGATGTGAACTAGATTATTGACTCTAGTGCAAGTGGGAGACTGAAGGAAATATGCCCTAGAGGCAATAATAAATTTATTATTTATTTCCTTATTTCATGATAAATGTTTATTATTCATGCTAGAATTGTATTAACCGGAAACATGATACATGTGTGAATACATAGACAAATATATAGTCACTAGTATGCCTCTACTTGACTAGCTCATTAATCAAAGATGGTTATGTTTCCTAACCATAGACATGTGTTGTTATTTGATTAATGGGATCACATCATTAGGAGAATGATGTGATTGACATGACCCATTCCGTTAGCCTAGCACTTGATCGTTTAGTATATTGCTATTGCTTTCTTCATGACTTATACATGTTCCTGTAACTATGAGATTATGCAACTCCCGTTTACCGGAGGAACACTTTGGGTGCTACCAAACATCACAACGTAACTGGGTGATTATAAAGGAGTACTACAGGTGTCTCCAAAGGTACATGTTGGGTTGGCGTATTTCGAGATTAGGTTTTGTCACTCCGATTGTCGGAGAGGTATCTCTGGGCCCTCTCGGTAATGCACATCACTATAAGCCTTGCAAGCAATGTAGCTAATGAGTTAGTTACGGAATGATGCATTACGTAACGAGTAAAGAGACTTGCCGATGTGAGATTGAACTAGGTATTGGATACCGACGATCAAATCTCGGGCAAGTAACATACCGATGACAAAGGGAACAACGTATGTTGTTATGCGGTTTGACCAATAAAGATCTTCGTAGAATATGTAGGAGCCAATATGAGCATCCAGGTTCCGCTATTGGTTATTGACCAAGAATAGTTCTAGGTCATGTCTACATAGTTCTCGAACCCGTAGGGTCCGCACGCTTAAGGTTTCGATGCGATTATATTATGAGTTTACATGTTTTGATGTACCGAAGGAGTTCGAGTCCCGGATGAGATCGGGGACATGACGAGGAGTCTCGAAATGGTCGAGGCGTAAAGATTCATATATTGTATGATATGTTTAGGCCAAGGGTCAAGCCCATGAGACTTTAGGTCGGTGCAAAAGGAGTTTTATGGAGGCGGGGGCCAACGCCGGAGACCACAGGCGTCGGCCTGGGCGAATGCCAAGGATTGTGGCGTTTGGTCCTGGAGTCCGAGTGGGACTCTTGCCTTCGGGCAAAACCGACTTTGAGGAGGCTTTTGCTCCAAGTTTCGACCACGGGCTCAACATATAAATAGAGGCAGGGCTAGCACCAAAGATACAACAATTGATCCCTTGGATCTCTTAGCCGTGTCGGTGCCCCCTCCACCATATTCCACCTCGGTCATATCGTCGCGGAGTTTAGGCGAAGCCCTGCGCCGATGAGCATCATCATCGTCACCACGCCGTTGTCTTGTGGAACTCATCCGCGACACTTTGCTGGATCGGTCCGGGATCGTCATCGAGCTGAGCGTGTGCTGAACTTCGGAGGTGCCGTCGTTCGGTACTTGGATCGGTCGGATCGTGAAGGCGTCGACTACATCAACAGCGTTGTCATAACGCTTCCGCTTCGGTATCACGAGCGTGGACACACTCTCCCTCTCGTTGCTATGCATCACCATGATCTTGCGTGTGCGTAGGATTTTTTTTTGAAATTACTACGTTCCCCAACAAACCCTAGCGCTGCAGGCAGGGGATCGAGGTAGAGGGAAAGGGGAGAGGAGATGCAAGCGGGCAGGGCAATGAACGCTTGCGTGTTTGTTTTTACTTGAGGGTCAGTGTCGGTGGGAGACAACACCTATGGGATCACTGGAATCCCTTCTACGGTTGCGGGCTCGTGGGGTCATGAGAAGAGCGGGACTAGCAGACAACACAAAGGTATTTTACCCAAGTTCAGGCCATGAGGATGCGTAAAACCCTAGTCCTGCTTTGGTGGATGTCTTTAGTGTTCTTGAGCTCTTGAACTAGCTCTGGGTGCTGTGAGGTTCCAAAGAGCCGAATCCTTTCCCTGGTCGTCTCGGGCCTCCTTTTATGGGGAAAGGGGTCGCCACAGTGGCAAGCAGGAGGTGGAAAGGGTACAGTGCTGCGAGGTTATCCCTCGTATTACCGGGCAAGATGCCTTTAATGCGAGGCTTAGGTGTCCCTTCGCTTTATTGGGGACGGGAGCGAGGCCCATCCCATTCGTCGCCGCTCCTCCTTGCCTCGACAAGTGCCCTGGCCAGCGACGCATGCAGTGCCATGTAGGCAGGCAGGCAGGCAGCTGAGGTGGTGCGGTGGTGGAGCCTCCATGAAGGATTGCATGCCGCCACGCAGGTGCCTGCCCAGCTGGTTGGGTCGGCAGCTGCATGCGAACGGCGGTGAAGACTTATCTGGGGCGGGCCTGGCAGTGGTCCAGCTGGTGTGCTTTGGCGAGGGCCTTGTTGGGTGACCCGGCAAGGGTCTTGCCGGGTGGCCCGACAAGGGTCCTGCGGTGGCACGCTGGCCTCCCCGGCAAGGGTCTTGCCGGGTGGCCCGGCAAGGGTCTTGCCGTGGCGCGCTGGCCTCCCCGGGGGTCTTGTGGGGGGTCTTGTGGGTTTCTTTGGTGAGGATGGTTTCCCTCTTATCCTCATTTGATCTTGAGCATTCTATGTCTTCACAAAGATCTGCATGCCACCACGGAGGTGCCTCCCGGGCCCCGTCCCTACGCATTTGTCTGAGCATTGGTGGGCTCAAGGGTGGCTCGCTCGGCTGGCGCGGGCGGGCTGCCCCGGCAAGGGTCTTGCCGGGGCCGCTGAGGCTGCCCTGGCAAGGGTCCTTGCCGGGAAAACCTGCTTCGCCTATCCGATCTTTGTAGCCTTGGTCCCTGTCGCTGCTTCATTTGTCTTCATGGCTTTGGCTCCTCTCCAGCTCCCCTTTCCTGCCATGTCTATGCGTGGCCGTGGCGGGAGGCTCTGACTGCCGTGCACAAGTAAAGGGGTCAAAAGCAGAGCCCCTACTTTGTACACCGACAGGAGCCCCCGGGCCTGGGCCACACATAAGCGCAGCACGTTGTTGGGCCGGGCCCGAAGCGTGTCTTGAGCAGTTGGGCGGATTTTACATGACCATCGTTCCGTCCGCTGCGCTTCCCCATGACCCACGTTGAACGTGTGACGTGGGGGTCGTGCGCGTGTGCATGACGTGGGAGGCATGCATGGGACAGCGCCTGCACGCATGCGTCGCATCGCAGTTAATGGGAAAGGAGGCGGCCCGCGCCTTCCCCATAAAAAGGAATAACCGCGGGCGCGCTTCTCACTTTTATCCCTTCCCTGCGCCTTCCTCCAATCTCAGAACCGCCGCCCCCTTTTTTTTAGCCTCCCTGCTTTCGCCCATCGCCGTCGTGCTTTCGCCGTCCTCTGCTTTTCCGCTTCCCACAGTCGCCATGGCGCCCAAATCCACCAGGGGTAGAGGTGGGGCCAAGGACGTCGGAGTGTGGAGGCACCGAAGGTCTTGTTGGCGGTGCAGCGGGCGAATCCGCCTATTTTCCCCTCGGCGGTTGGCGTGCCCGAGCTTCGGGAGATGTTCAAGTGTTTGTGGGGTGTGAAGACGGGGGGAGAGAAGACGGGGCATCCGGCCATGACCGTCGTCCCTGCCAGCGCCGCCCCCTCCCTGCATCAGTACCCCTTCTTCATCAACTATTTCTCTTGCAGGCTCTGTCCCCCCTTCTCCGATTTCTTCAAGGACATCATGCACACCTACGGCTTCCATCTCCTGGATTTTACTCCGAATGCCGTGGCGTGTATGCCCTCTTCGCCCATCTCTGCGAGGGCTTCGTGGGTGCACCCGGCACGCGCTTCGCCATTACTTCTCCCCTCGGATCCAGGCAGGGGGCGCCATTGCTGGCTGTGTCGCCTGGATCCCGAGGGCCAAGGGGGCGTACCCGGATGGCGCCATGAAGGAGAGGTGGGAAGAATGGCGGGGCCGGTAGTGCTGGATTGAGGAAGAAAACCCGCCAGCGTTCTCCGAGGTTCGCCAGAAGCCGCCGGTCCGTGGCGGCAATTGGGGTGATCTCGATGCTGACGACGCGAAGCTCACGATCACCACCACCAGGATTCTCCGGCTTACCCAGGTCGGGCTCACCCTCGAGATGATCGGGGCGGACTTCATCCGCTGCCAGATTGCCCCTCTGCATGACAAAGGGAGGCCGGCCTGACTCTATGTGAACGCCGCCGACATCATGAGGCTTCGTCCCGGCCTCGATAACAACCTGACGGTGATGCGGCACGCCCATCTTTGCCAGCGAATCTTTCAACTCGAGGTCGACGACGCGGGCAAGGTCGGCGGTCCGGCAAGCTTCGCCCGGGGCCGCCAAGGCCGGCAAGGTCGACAAGAGCCTGTTTTCAAGCTGCCGGCGAGAGTGGTTCCGCTGAGCAACAACTCTCGTCGGAATGAGATCATCGCCATGATGCCACTCTTCAACGCGCACGGACTCGACCCGAATTGGGCCGAGCCGTACGAGCTCGCGGTGTAGGAGTTCTTCGATACTCTGCACAAGATATACGTCACCGACGAGCCACGGCTCATCCAGGACACTTCCCCGGCGGAGCTGGATTATATTGCCGCCAGGGTGGAGGAGGCGAGGCTTGCCGAGGAGGAGGCAAGGCTCGTCAAGGAGGCCGGCAGCGCCAGCGGAGTGGTGGACAAGGCCGCGGCAGAGGCGGAGGAGGTGGAGCTCGCCCGGTGGGCAACAACCGCTGGGGAGGCCAGCGGTGTCGACACCGGGGCTCCCCTCGTCGAGGACGCTGCCGACGGGTCGTCGAAAGAGGAGGGCGAGGAGGGGAGGACCGCAACCGCCAACCCTCCGACCACCGGAAGGAGGCGGGTCCTGCGGCGGGCCATCTCCGGCGAGCCGGTCCGCCTCGACCGGGTTGTGCAGCTGCGGCAAGCCCAGGAGGCGCCCGTGCACCAGACGAGGGCGGTGGCAGCGAAGAAAACGGCGAGAGCCGTGGCATCGAAGAAGAGGACACCTGCTTCTCCGTCGTCCAAGCGTGCCCGGACGCCATCCCCTCCCCCCTCACCGGCAAACATCGGTGCAGGGATTGGGGGTGACTTGTTTGACTTCGGGCCTCTCAGCCTGGAGAGAGAGCTCGGGCCTCTCAGCCCGGAGCGGAAGAGGAAAGCAACAGAGGAGGAGGAGGAAGAGGACGAGGAGTAAGCCTCTGCCTTCCTCCCTCATTCCTTGCACCCCCCCCCCGACAGCGTGCTTACCTGTCTTCGTCTTGCAGGGATGTGGAGATTCTGGCCCAGAGGATCAAGAGGGCCAGGGTTTCGGTGAGCGGCCAGCCCCCGGCTGGTACCTCCAGTACGCCACTGGTGGTGTCGAGCAGTCCGGAGAGCAGCCCCCGGCCCAGCCTCCAGCGTGAGTCCACCGCTCACCCTCAATCAACGTGTGTCGCGCGTGATGCTTCAGCGTTAACCGTGTCGTGGATGCAGGAGGGGAGCAGCACCAAGGAGTGCCACAGGGGGCTTCTCCGATTGTGCCGCCCCCGTCGACTACACGCCCAAAGGCGTCCCAGCGAGGACACGAACGCCGAGGCTGCGCACACGGCGGAGGGGGAGGGGAACGCAAGCGCCAGTGGCTTTGCCTCGACGCCAGACCTTGGCGGAGAAAGGGCTTCCACCTCTCGACCCAGCACGGGTAAACCACTCACTCTCCACCTCCGCTTGCGTTCTTCTTTTTCCCTTATTGACTTTCGACCTTGGCTCCGCCCTATCTCTTTCGTGGTGTCCAGACTTCTCCTTAGAGGACGTCAACGCCACCATCAAGGACGTCGCCGCGGATGCCGCGGCGGAGGCGGAGAAGATTGCTGCTGAAGAGGGAGCCTGGGGCGCTGCCGAGGACGCCGCCAAGGGGCCCGCCGAGGAGCCCGGCAAGGGGCCTGCCGAGGGAGCAGGCAAGGCCACTGCCGAGGAGGGGGCGTTTGATGACCTGCCCTCCTCCTCCGCTGCCTCGGGCTCTGGCAGGTACCTGAGGGTCAGCGACGACCTCTTCGTCCATCTCCTTGGCGCGTCGAGCACCAGGGCTCCCTTTAAGAGAGGTGTTTGTGAGGCGCTTGCCACCGGGCTTGAGGTTGTTGACGAGGCAGGCGTTGGCGGCGCTGGCTCCTGTGAGAAGCAGCTGCTCTGACCATGGGCGCCCGGCTTCGAAGCTCAGGCGCTCCACCGCTTCGCTGGACAAGGTCAAGTCCTGGACGGCGGTGGTGGAGAGGATGGAGGAGGACTTTGGGGGGCGCGTCGCCGAGCCGCAGGACTGGTTCCGCCAGGCTTAGGACGAGCTGAAGGCCGCCCGGGGTGAGCTGGCCAACCGTGAGGTGGACCTCGCCATGAAGCTGGCCGACATCGAGAAGGCCCAGGAGACAGCAAAGAGGCTGGCCGATGAAGCCGAAGCCGTCCGGTCCCAGCACGAGGCCGCCCTGAAGATCCAGGAGGAGGACCTTACCGAGCGCGAGGAGAAACTTGCCGCCACGCTCCGCGGCAAGGACGAAGAGGTGGACAAGCTCGTTCTGCAGCGGACCCAAGAGCTGGGCGGAGGCATCGGGAGGCACTCAGCATACAGCTCGGGCCCATGCCGAGCAAGGTGAAGGAGCTGGAGGAGCAAGCTCAGAAGCTAGCCAGGAGAAGCACACGCTCAATGGTGCTCTGACGGTGGCGCAGGGTGAGATCATTAGCAAGTCCGGAGAGCTCTCCGAGGCCAACGCCTCCATCGCAGATCTCAAGCTGAAGTTGGGAGAGCTCGAGGAGGCAGCTGTCGTGGCCATGACCGGGAGGATCTGGCCAAGGAGCTGGAGGCGGAGGCAGTGCTGAAGAACGAGACCGCCAACCTCAAGGACTACAAGGCGGGCGAGAAATACTGGCTCGGGTACCTTGCCGCCGTCGCAAACTCGGCCGCCGATCAACTGGGCATCATGGGGATGCCGGAGATGGGGTACGCCCCAGAGGCGAACCTGAGCCCCAACGCCAACCTGACCATATACTTTGAGAAGGTCGTCGACGCCCTGAAGCGGCTTCACTCCAACCGGGTGGCCTCCCTGGCCGAGGAATCCTGGATACTCTGCCGGGGGACCATGACCAGGGTGCTCACCAAGATTGCGCACTGGCACCCAGACCTCGACTTCGGAGCGGTGCTGAAGAGCTTGCCGGAGGATGCCGACATCGCAGCGCTCAACGAGCGTATCCAGCCCATCCTCAGCCGCATCGACAAAATCAAGAGGGTTGAGGGCCAACGCCGGGACTAGGCATCCCGTTCTCTGTCGCTGCTGCGGGTTCATGACAAAGACAAAGCTATCTTTAGTTAGAACCGCGGCGGCAATTTGTGTAATATAACACTGTGATGCCCCTGAAACTTATGCATGTTATTTTCCTATCCGATTTTTCTTTGTATGTCCATCCCACGCCAACTGGGTAAGCTTTGCCAGCACGTAAACCCAGGGCAGCGTTTTGAGGACGGATCCTCATTGGCCTGCCAGGCGTGCTTGTCGCCGGGCAAAGCACCTTACCGCCCCTGGCGCGGCCGCTCGATCTGTCGAGCTTGACTCGAGTCAGAACCAAGAGCGTTGCTGATGGCGAAAGGCTACCCTGCCGCTCTCGACGCGGCCTCTTGAACTGTTGAGCAGACTCGAAACAGAACAAAGGCGTTGCCGATCGCAGGAGGGCCCCTCTGCATACAGGCTTTCGATACATAGGCCGAACCGTCGAGGATAAAAACCTTATGTTTAAAGAGAAGAACTTAAAGTTCAGCATGACTTAGCTCTCTCGTCGCCGCCTCGGTGTCTTCCGCGCCACGGGCGGCGCCGCCTCCTCGGCCGCCTTCTCCGCAGGGGCCGGGGCGATGAAGAACAGCTAGGTCGACTGCTGGACCAGATTCTCACAATTGCGCGCGCCCCCTGCCTGGCGCGCCAAAGATGTCGGTGGGAGACGACACCTATGGGATCACTGGAATCCCTTCTATGGTTGCGGGGCGCGGGGGTCGTGAGAAGAGCGGGACTAGCAGACAACACAAAGGGATTTTACCCGAGTTACGGCGCGAGGATCGTAAAACCCTAGTCCTGCTTTGGTGGATGTATTTAGTGTTCTTGAGCTCTTGAACTAGCTCTGGGTGCTGCGAGGTTCCAAAGAGCTGAATCCTTTCCCTGGTCGCCTCGGGCCTCCTTTTATAGGGAAAGGGTCGCCACGATGTGGCAAGCGCGGTGGAAAGGGTACAGTGCTGCGAGGTTATCCCTCGTATTACCGGACAAGATGCCTTTAATGCGAGGCTTAGGTGTCCCTTCGCTTTATTGGGGACGGGAGCGAGGCCCATCCCATCCGTCGTCGGTCCTCCTTGCCTCGACACGTTCCCTGGCCAGCAACGCATGCGGTGCCATGTAGGCAGGCAGGCAGCTGAGGTGGTGCGGTGGTGGAGCCTCCACGAAGGATTGTATGACGCCACGTAGGTGCCTGCCCAGCTGGTTGGGTCGGCAGCCGCATGCGAACGGCGGTGAAGACTTATCTGGGGCGGGCCTGGCATTGGTCCAGCTGGTGCACTTTGGCGAGGGCCTTGTCGGGTGGCCCGGCAAGGGTCTTGCCGTGGCGCGCTGGCCTCCCCGGCAAGGGTCTTGCCGGGGGTCTTGTGGGTTTCTTCGGTGAGGATGGTTGCCCTCTTATCCTCATTTGATCTTGAGCATTCTATGTCTTCACAAAGATCTGCATGCCACCACGGAGGTGCCTCCCGGGCCCCGTCCCTACGCATTTTTCTGAGCATTCGTGGGCTCAAGGGTGGCTCGCTCGGCTGGCGCGGGCGGGCTGCCCCGGCAAGGGTCTTGCCGGGGCCGCTGAGGCTGCCCTGGCAAGGGTCCTTGCCGGGAAAACCTGCTTCGCCTATCCGATCTTTGTGGCCTTGGTCCCTATTGCTGCTTCATTTGTCTTCATGGCTTTGGCTCCTCTCCAGCTCCCCTTTCCTGCCATGTCTATGCGTGGTCGTGGCGGGAGGCTCTGACTGCCCGTGTACAAGTAAAGGGGTCAAAAGCAGAGCCCCTACTTTTGTACACCGACAGTCAGGTGTGACGCGGGCATGAGCAGTTGCATTTTGAGTGTAATATAGGCAGACAAAAGAGTCATTTCACTATTCCCCTTCCCTTAAATTTTTAATGAGTTTCTACCTGAAACACCCCCCTCCAAAGCGAAATAAGTTAAGCCCAAGCCCATAACTCAAAAATGACTTCTTTACATCTTTTATGGCTTATTCTGACAATAAGCTCTGAAAAGGCGGAATAGAACTGGCCCTTAACCTGCAATTCAATTGTGTGTGCAATGATGAATCACTCCTGCCTGCTATAGTGTACATTTAGGCATCATCATACATGGCATAACCTAATACATGTGCATTCCATTGTAGAATCTGGAATATGCAATGTTTATGTTAGTTCATACGTTGCACATGATGTTTAAATGCCCCTTAAATCTGGTCAGTCA
Organism: Aegilops longissima; assembly: GCA_021605205.1. NCBI lineage: Eukaryota > Viridiplantae > Streptophyta > Magnoliopsida > Poales > Poaceae > Aegilops > Aegilops longissima. The sequence continues at coordinate 498,855,199 of CM038681.1, read as the reverse complement.
AGTGATGGTCTTCAAGCCTCCTTCTTTGCTTCTTTTCTTGATATGTAAGATTTGCTCACACATCTATTCAATTGCTTGTCTGCATCAGCCAGCCATACTAGGACTGTTTGCTTTGACTACTTGTTGTTCTTGACCTAACACTTTAACAGAGCTTTTCAACTATTTAAACACTAAGGGCTGCTGTAGTGGGGGCTTGTCTAACTCATAGATGACATAAAGGTTTGGCCGTACACTAAAGTAGGCTCTCCAAGAGTACCTAGAGATCCAGTTGAAGGTATGCCTAGTTTTTACATAGTGCACACATAGTAAATGCTCATTTCATTGTGTGCAAGTGCAAGAGATGTGGCATGTTTCATTATGTGGTGTTTTTTAGTTATAATCTCATCCTTTTGTGTTGTTCACGGACTGGAAAGTATGCATATTTATCTTCCAAGGAGATGAGTAACCAGTTTGTGTCACCTTGCAGAGGGGGTGCAATGAAGATAAGATTGAGGATTTCCAAGTACAAGATGTTAGGAAGGAGCCTTGCAAGAGAAGTAGGAGCAGTGTTGAGCCTGTTCAACCAGTTTAGGTAAGTCACTGTATCCAACTCAATAGTTCAATTCCTTGTTTGTTTCAGGCATAGTTAATTTGCTCTTTTCAATTGCTTTATTTGTCCTCAGTTAATGAGATGCCCAAACAATGATGCCAGATGTTGGGTACTTGTATAACTATTAGTTGACATAATTAAAGGACTTACCATTTAATTACTCTAGCGAAGTGTGCCTGAAGCTTTCAAGTCTATTAACCAACTATTACTGCATGAGGCTCACAATCTAATTTATACTAGGCTAATGATTGCATAGTTTTGCTTGCTGTAGTAGGTTCGTATGGATCCCTCTGCTATTCATTATGCTCCTTGAGACTTTAATTGAGCTAAGAATGGTCAACTGCTTGCTTACTTATACACAACGTGCTGTCTAAATTTGTAACTTGTCTGTGTTTTGGATTTGGCCCTAACATCATGCACAGACTACCATTTTTATAATTTTTAAAATATCACCTTCTTATGATTCATGACGTGTAACATTATTGTTAGTCCTGTTGTGCCATGTACAAAATAGTCTGTCTTGCTTGCTTCACTGTGGTAACTATATTTTTGCCCTAGTCATGTGTACTTACAGAAACATTTCAGGATGAAGTAACATCAACACAAAGATCTGCGAGCAGTGCGGCATGGCCGTTACCGAATGATTATGGATTGGAATTGGAATGTGTTGATGTTCTCGAGCATCAACTAGAGGTGGCAAGACAACGTGTACATGATTCTCAACGTACAATCAACAAGTTGAGATTGGACTTGCAGGTATTAGATACAGGAGTCAAAAAATGAAACAAGACACTGAGGTAACCAAGAACAAATTGGAGATTTTGCAGACTGAAATTTGTGCTATGTGAATCCGGCCAATCCTATTTTCTGAAGAGATTATAGTTCAAATGGTAAGTTCTGTTGATGCGTGTCCATGATGTATGAGCTTTATTTGTCCAGTCTATGTAATTTGCTGTTTGTGTACGCTTTATTATCACTGGTGCCGAACTATAATGCCTAGTGGGTATATTCGGCTGTAATTTCTTTATTGTATAGTGTAGGATTATTCTACGTTTCTATGCCTTAGTCTTTTTATTGTATATTGTATGTTTTTTAGAGGCGATAGTATATAGTAGGATAATTCTTGAATATGCTATATCATTGAAATGGGGGCCAACACACCCAAACATTTTTTGGACGCCATACAAACGAACAAACATGTGTAGTCAAAGCAGGCCTTAATTGGGCTGGGCAAAATAATATTAATTGGATCCCAAATCATGTGGCCCACGGTAACAATGGCTCTTAGCAGGTCGTTAACAGGCCAAAAGCTCGATAGGGCCGTATAAATGGAAATGGCCCGCGAGCCTCCAGCAGGCCGAAATACATGTCAATTTTGTCTCGGCCCTTTTACTTTACGGGCCAGTAAGAGGCCGGAAGTGTTATGGGCCAGAGGAGGCCCAATTTGCAAACCAGGCTTTTAACATGCCAAAAGTCGCATTGGGCTGAAATGATGCCCTGCGAAACGTGGGCCCCTAATGGACCTAAAGTCAAAGGCCCAACTGTTGTGCGGGCCGTTAACAGGGCGAGAGACAAAATGGGCCAGGAGTTGGCCCATTTGTCGAGTGGGCCGAGGACAGACCTAAAGTCATAGCGGGCTAGAATTGGCCCAACTACAGAATGGACCGAGAAAATGCCAAAAGATGTTCCTGGCTGTAAACGGGCTGGAACTGACGATGGGCTGCTAACAGGCTGAAAGAAGCTTGGGCCGTAATTGGGCCCAAAGACGTAGTGGGCCGTTAACGGGCTTAAACTGACGATGGGCTGGAAATTGTCAAATCTAGAATGGGCCTTTGATGGGCCGATTCTGTGTAACTTGTATGGGCCATGCTTGTAGATGGGCCTGACTCAAGTAGGCCACTAATGGGTCGGCCCGCTTATTTTGACAGACCCGGCCTTTTAACCGAATGGGCCACTATTGGGCCGAGACACGTGTCGATGTATCATAGGCGTGTTCCGTCCATTTGCTGGATGACAACTGTCCGAACGCCTGGCCGACACGTGGATCTGCCGGCCAATGAGAATTTTACACGTGGAAAATCCCCATTGGTCCGCGCTGTTAACGGGTTATTGGATCCAAACCGGAACCCGATAGCTTAACGGCGACCCGTTACGGTGGACGCCATGTGTCGGTCACCCTTGACGAAAGCACCTCTATGACGCGTGATTTATCGTCATGGAAGTTGACACTTCTGTGATGATAATTTTGGTGATGTCATGGAACACTTCTACGACAGCACAGGTATGACTATCCTGATTCTGTCATAAAATCATCATGGATGTACATGCATGACAGAAAATGTGACCTACTGTGACAAACACGTATCATCACGGAAGTGTATTCTTTTGTAGTTCTTGGTGCCATCGAAAAGCTCTCATCCTGACCCACCGACATTACCATATAGACTGCCACATGCCAAACTCTAACTCTTTGGTACAACCGAAATGGATCTCGGTCTCACCCAGATGGCCTGACCAAGTCTCTGTAATGAAGTTGCTTCATTTCAGAATCACCGAGATGAAACGATCAGAATTTCCGAAACGAGGTCTTGCCCTAGATATTGCACTTTGGTCTCACCGAGATGGTATGATGGGTCTCACCGAAAATCCTAACGGTCAAACCTTTTACACTAGTCGGTCTCACGAGATTTCATGTGAGTGTCATCAAGCTGGGTCAAAGGCTTGTAACGGTTGGATTTTTGGTGATGCCTATTTATACCCCTCCACCACCCCCACCAACTCTCTAAGAGAACCATCAGAACGAAACACAACTTCCGCTACTCATTTTTTGATAAGAGAACCACCTACTCATGTGTTGAGATCAAGAGATTCCAATCCAACCATTTGAACCTTGATTTCTAAACTTCCCCAAGTTTCTTTCCATTCAATCCCCTATCCTACAAAAGCCAAATCTGTGGGAGAGTGTTTGAGTGTTGGGGAGACTATCATTTGAAGCACAAGAGTAAGGAGTTCATCATCAACAACACCATATATTAACTTTTGGAGAGTGGTGTCTCCTAGATTGGTTAGATGTCACTTGGGAGCCTCCAAGATTGAGAAGTTGAACCAAGGAGTTTGTAAGGGCAAGGAGATCGCCTACTTCGTGAAGATCTACCCGAGTGATGCTAGCCTTTCTTGGACATAAGCCATGGTGGAATAGGCAAGGTTGCTCTTCGTGGGTGGAGCCCTCCGTGGACTCGCGCAACCGTTACCCCTCGTGGGTTGAAGTCTCCATCAACATGGATGTATGATAGCACCACCTATTGAAACCATGCCAGAAATCACCGTCTCTTCATTGCGTTTGAAATCTCCAATCCCTCCTTTACATTCATATGCAAAGTCTTTACTTTCTGTTGCACAACTCTTAGTCTTGCATGTGTAGGGTGTACTTGATTTGATAGAATTGCTAAATTTGTCTACTACTAAAATTAGGAAAATGATAAGTTTTTATTTGGCCAAGTAGACTAATCACCCCCCCCCCCCCCCTCTAGACATACTTTTGATCCTACAACAACATATTCCTCCCCGAACAACACCGGCTGGTAGAGGGCCAAATCTACGGCGAGCGAGGAGGCCGTGGCGGCCTTGGACGTAGCGAGCCCCAACTTCGTCGCCGAGCAGCAGGCGATCTATGAGTCCACGCGAGCTCAAGCTACCGCTCGCAACACAGGGGTGGCGCAACCGGACACGGAAGCGGTGCTGGCGATCAAGGAGGCTGTGGCGGCCATGGTCGTAGCGAACCCCAACTTCACCGCCGAGCAGCGGGCGGTCTATGAGGCCGCGGGCGCTCAAGTTGCCGCTCACAACACAGAGGTGGCGCAGCCGAACGCGAAAGTGGCGTTGGCGATCAAGGAGGCCGTGGCGGTCATGGACGTAGCGAACCCCAACTTCATCACCGAGCAGCGGGCGATCTATGAGCCTGCGTGCTCAAGTTGCCGCTCACAACGCAGAGGTGGCACAGCCGGACGCGGAAGCAGCGCTGCCGATCAAGGTCGAGATTGCCGCCAGCTACGCGTCCTACGCACCGCCACCAAATTTTCGGGCGTGCATGTTGGAGGATGGCAGTGTTGGCCCATCCTCATCCATCATCGACCTCACCTCCACTGGCAATGGATAGGTCTGGGACTCCGACGAGGAGGAGTATAGAATGGGAGGCGGCAGGGCCTCGAGTCCCAAGTGGGTCGGTCTGTCTCCCATGTTCTACTCTTCCTTGTCAGAGACTGCACCTTCACTTCACTGGTCTTACCCCCGTCGCTCATAAAGACGGTAGAAGGAGGACATGGCAACCAGAAGGGAACAACAAGGATTTGGACGATTGGCGCCGCCGTAGGCTAGACTTAGGTCCAGTCCTTTTTTTTAATGAAAATTGTCTGAAATGTAATGAATGTGGTCCAGTTTATATAAAAATCACTTGGTTTGCATGTATGTTAGTTGGAATCCGGTTTAAAATGTATGTGGTTATGGTTGGATGGATGGCTACCGCATCAGTGTTCGCGGACGGATGTATTGTCCGGTTTGGGGTGTCCTTATCTACCCCGCCGCCGGATTCGAGTAATTATGTGCACAACTCTCTCATTTTGTTTTCCTTTTGGGCATGCCTCGATGACGCCGCACTTGCTTTTATTTACTTGTTTGGAACCTTGTTTAAGGCACTCTTTGATTCATAGGATTCTTAAAATACAGGAGTAGGAAAAATAAAAGATTGGAGTAGCATGCTCACTTGAATCCCGTAGGATTAGCACAAAGTGTTTGATGCCACGGGAAAAACAAAAAAACTGAAAAAAGAGGTTGAAGTGGATGCTAGATTTTCAATGAAATCTAGTACATAGGATTACCTAGGAAAAATTCCTATAGGATTCAATCCTATAAATCAAACGATCAATGTAGAAAAAAATCCTAAGAATTCTAACTCTTCAAAAATTCTATAAAATTTCTTTGAATCAAAGAAGCCTTAAACATGCGGGGTCCTGTGCTTCACGTATAAAGCGGGATGAAGGCGTGTTTGGTGAAGTATTTGTCGGCAACTCTAAAACATAATGCCGGTTGACCTCTAGTTTACTGCCATTTACACGCATCCTAGTCAGACAGAACTAGAGCAAAGATTAACATGCTGCCAAGTTGGGGCTGCATCACGACAAAAGGTTAATTTCAGTGTCCACAATAACCAAGGCAAGGTGATCCGCACCAGCAAACAGGGGATGATGAGGATCAGAGAAGCAAGCAGCCACTTGCGTGCCGTGCAGTAATCCGGCCTGTTTCCATCAGATCGAATGCGTCTAGAGCGAAAGCATGGTGGTGCTGCTGCTGCTGGATCTGCGATGGCAATTCCACATCGCTGGTCACTTTTGAGCGATTGATAGGCCAGCTAACGAGAAGAGCTGGTGACACAGACGCGCAGCAATTGAAGCAGAGAGAGGATCGGCCGATGGTGGAGCCAGTGCAATGCACCTCCCTAATGCCCCACCAGCTAGTTCTTCCATGTCCTGTTTGTTAATTAAGCTCTAAAAGATACATATATTTTGTTTCACTTGTCTTTCTATAATCTCCCCTTCTGTGGCGTGTAAATGCATGCTTCCCTGACGATCGATCAAGATTAAAGCGCCTGCGAACGAAGGTGATGCGGTGGAAGGAATGCCGGGCGTTGCCACACCACCACACGGGACAATGGGGCGGGCCGGAGGTGCGCATGTGGGGTGTCTGCTCACCGGTGGTTTTCAGGGGCCCTGTTGGGCGCACCGGCAGAGATCCCCTCTGCCGCGCCTCCCGCCGGCAGCGACAAATACAAGACAAGCCACACACAACCCACCTCCCCCCACCACCCCACCCGCAGTGCATGCATGCATCGCATGGGCCTGACAGAGGCCCATCCATCCATGCATCGACGACCTGCAATTGACATGAGCCTCATCATCAGAGAGGTTCAGACTTCAGAGCCGCGCACCTGCACCTGCACCTGCACGGCATGCCTCTGTCTGCCCGATCGATCTGCTTGAATTTCCGGTCGACCTGACTCTGACCGTGTCTGCCCACAAGAGGAGGCGGAGGACACGGGGACGCCGGCCCATTCCCGAACGGAACAGGAACGGAACGGAGTACGTTGCTTGCATGCATGCATGCATGCACGAGCATGATGCATCGTCTGGCGCTGGCTGCTCCGGAGCAGTGGCGGACTGCAGGGCCGACAAGGTAGACGAGAGGTTTGGCTGGGTTGGTGCTATGAGGATGATGGATTGATGGGCATGCGATGCATGTACGTATGGGGCTAGAGCACGCACGTAGCCAGCCGCGGCTACTGCGTGGCGCTCGCTCCATCGGCCTGTGTGGTGCTGGCGCTGGACGCGTCCATGACCGCGACCACGCCGGAGGGGAGCAATGCAAACGACCAACGGTGACTTGCTAGCTCATCGACTAACCAGTGACCACGAGCTGGGTACGTACGTAGGTCGTCCTATCGTATGGTGACCCTCTGATTCTTCCCGCCTTGGCTGAAGCCAGCCGTTCGACCTTGTAAACGGTGACTGCTAACTGCCCTGCTAATTAGGAAACTTCAGAGCCTTCAGGTTAGCAATTCAGCAGTCGTTTGCTACTCAAGGTCCAAGGCCATCTCGCGTGTACAGTGGCGGGGCTTGAGCATGATTCAAAAGCGGGCCATGACTTAGAGGGGGCGAAATTTAACGAGGAAGGAGGGTTTTTTCTTTTTGCGAATTAAGGAAGGAGGGGCTAATCCACTGGCCTGAAGATGAAGCAATATTGCTTTAGCTTCGCAACTTTCGCTGCAAAATGATGGAGCATAAATAGACATCTAGGTTCATTTCACACTTCTTTTGAAAAAAAAAAGTTCAGCGAAAACGAGTTTAGTGTGTGTTGTGTTCCTTTATTTTTGCCGAACTGCTCCTATGTGAGCTGATGTAAGACCTTTCGAGATGGTTTCATTCGCTAATGCAACCGGGGAGGTTCCTCCATGTTCATCTAAAAAAAAGTGTAAACCCTAACCTCTGCATCGGTTGATGGACATATCCATCTGTACTGAAGCAATGTAAAAAAAAACCATCAGATTGTTATACAAGTGACGAAAACAGACTAGCACACCCGACGGTAATAGGGCTACATAATAAACACGATAATTAGATAAAAAACATGAACGCCGACGATTTTTTCGCAGAAATACCACAACATTCCCAAGATACTGCAAACACTATCCGGCCGCAAAAACAACAGACGAATTTTAGAAAAGGGAACAACCTCACGAACATCGACAAAAACCACTACACTGTCGCAGGTCTCATCCATCATCATCGGCAGTACTGGTATCAGAAGAGGAGTGATGGTGCCAGAGGAATTAAGCCGACGTGCACGTATACTGATCATCGTATTAGCGACAACGCAAAGCACAATTTCCGACAGTAATGGCCAAAGGGTTGTTATCATTAATCCGGCGATCTCGCCGTCTTAATGCAGTGTACACGTGGCGGATGTGCGGTGGTGGGGGCCGGTGTGCGAGTGAGTGCACGCAGAGAGGAGAGGATAGAGCTGTCCATGCGGTTACTGCAGCAGCTGTCACCGCGCCAGTCGTCCTTTTGTAGCCTCGGTCAAAACTCAAAGAGCAGCCCTCTCGTTTCACTGCATGCACAAAGGGGTCCTTCATTGCTTAGTTGTTCATTTTCACTGGGTAGTCTTGTTTGCCCGGCCTGTTTCTGCCAATTTCACCGCTCGGTTACGTATGTTTTTTCCTCCTTTCGTGATTACATGTTTTAGGCCAATTATAAAATATAAGTTCAGCGCATCAGAACACAATTCAACAACCACGGTAAAATTATGGAAGTGAATGATTTAGGCACATATTATTACTAAGTCATGTTAATAAATGAGAAACGCACTATCATTTCTTCGGACAATAGACTTACCTCCCAGCTTATATTGACTAGAAGAACGCCCGTGCGTTGCAACGGGACCACATTAACTTTAAGAGTTCAATATTACGACATTGGCGACCTTTTTTACCATCAAATCCTCTCACACACACTCTCCCTCCCTCTTCCTCACTCTCTCTCCCCCTCTCCCTCTCTCTAACACACACATATCCATCTTATTAGATGCGGGACCATAATCCATCTACTTCACACACGCGCTAGTGCATAATAATATGGATTATGTGTATTATATTTGCCACCGTAATCGAGGAATTAATTTCATGTAAATCGGCCACCACGACTCAAGAATACACGAGGAGGTGGCCGGGTCAGCGTCGGCGCCGTCCGTGCGCCACCTGAGCCCGCTTCAAGTGCACGTGCAATGCGTCTTCACAAATATTATAACAAGATGTGAGAAATCACATACTAACACGATGTTGCAATCAATTTGTAATTAAAGAAGTCAAAAGTCTTTTTCTTAAACCAGAATTCCTTATCTGGAGTTTAAACAAACCCCACAATAACATGATCAAATTTTTTTGCTCTACTTATCACCTAATTAAGCAAATGCATGACTTATGAAGCGGATAAGAAATCATGTTAACTTGGAACTAAAATTCCAACAAAAGAGTGAGGAACATACCTTTTATCATTGCTCAAGTCTGAACCTCCCCTATTTATTAGTGAAATGTGAGTATGCTTGGAAGATAATAATTTCTAATGCAACATATGCTTTTACATCTGAAAGAGCTACAAAATATGTTGACCTACCTATGTGCACTACATTCAGCGTAGCTCGATGTGCACTGCCTCGCTCTTGATTAGTTGCCGCGATTGCCACGCATCTCACGCCAACAAGCTGGGAAACAAATGCAAATGTTACACGAGTCAAAATCAACCATCCCACAATCGTAACAATAGAAAAGATAATAACCAAAATTTAACAGAAGAACTACTGCTTGGCTCCCGGATCCATCTCGATAGCCCTTGATCCGGCTGCTGAGCTTCTCCTAGCCGCCTCAACATCACGTCATTACCAAACATGTAGTGGATGCCTAGTGGGACAAGGATTAAGAAATAACATGAGGTGAAAAATCGATGGCTGTCAATTCCATAAGGCGATCCAAGTAATTTGACAAAACAGATCGGGAGCATCTTGTATAATCTCAAAAAGGAACTAAAATATGAGAAATGAATTGATGAAAATCAGCCCCTGCTCTCATTCATGCTCGCTTTTGTAATGGGAGGCAAGGAATGGGGATACCGGGAGAAGAAAGGATCACATGGACGGCAAGCCTCCACCACCGGCAAGTGGGGTTGCTTCACATCCAATCTCCACGGCCGCCGCCTCCATGGGGACGAACTCCCATGTTCACAACCAGGCTCCCAATCGGCCGCTGCCTCGCCGACCTTGACGAGCAAGTAGTTCCTCCTTCGATCCCATTCGCAACGGAGGCAACAACCATCCCAGCAGACGGGTCATGGTGAGATCCTCTTGGATTGTGGTCGCGCCTCCCCAAACCTCACCGCGGGACACATGAGAGGCGCCCGTTGCCATGGTCGAGCTTGGATGGGGAAAGGAGGCGACATAGCGACAGGCGCCTTCGCCGGGATTGGTGGCGGCAGCGACGGCGAGTGAGCGGAGGAGGGCGGCGGCGAGAGAGTAGGAGGTGGTGGCGGCAGTCCATCGGCCGCCGTGGCGTGAAGGAGGATGGGGATGGGGCGCGATCGGGCGTATGGAGCGGTCGAGAGGAGGAAGCGAGGGGTGGGTTTTTCCATCGTCGGGGTTTGGGGAGGTCAACGAGAGGGTTTTTTCGTGCGGGAGGCGAGCAACGAGGCGGATGTAGGGAGGCGGGGCGCGGTCGGTTGGCGGGAAAAGGAAAGCTACGCATTTTTAGGCGGTAGAGATGATTGATGATAAGAAAGGAAAATCACATCAATATAAGAAAATATCCCATCAATACTTGATTGATTGCGATTTATTTTTATATGATAACTAATCTGATCATCAATACTTGATTGATTGTGATTTATTTTATATGGTAACTAATCTGATGGGTTTATGTGGGTGGTGAAGCGAAAAGGCGGTGGGAGGAGGCGAAATAAAACCAGCGAAATAAAACCAACGAAAGTGGTGAGGCGAAATAAAACCAACGGATGTAGGGAGGCGGGACGCGGTCGGTTGGCGAGAAAAAGGAAAGCTACGCATTTTTAGGCAGTAAAGATGATTGATGATAAGAAAGGGAAAATCACATCAATATAAGGAAATATCCCATCAATACTTGATTGATTGCGATTTATTTTTGATATGGTAACTAATCTGATCATCAATACTCGATTGATTGTGATTTATTCTTATATGGTAACTAATCTGATGGGTTTATGTGGGTGGTGAAGCGAAAAGGCAGGTGGGAGGGAGACGAAATAAAACCAGCGAAATAAAACCAACGAAAGTGGTGAGGCAAAATAAAACCAGCGAAAAATAACCGGCGGACTATTCACCAACTGCTATACTAGGAGTAGAGAAAACCTCAGAAATAATACCATGATCTACTTCTCATTCAAGATCCCGTTCGAGATCGAGACTCGGATTTCCCCTGTTTACCGTGGAGACCAAGATATTTTCATGTGAAGGCGTGCGGCCTCGGGGTCGGTGTGAATGCTGGAGTGGCGGCTTGTGAGAGCGGATTTGTGTTCCTGGGTGTCGGAGTTTGGTCACTTGGGTGGCAGATACGTCAACTCATCGGGTACGTGGCCTAGGGCCCAATTTGGAAGCCGGAACCGCCACGGCTTTGGAGAGCGTCTGTGTTTTAGGGTGTCGATTATGGTAACATGGGTTGCAGAATCATTGGCTCGTCTGGTATGCAACCTCGGGGCCAGTGTGTATTGTTGAGATTTGTAAGCTGGAGGCCTGGAGCGGCAACTCGGGTCGTATTGTAGGGTGTTGACTATGGTCTCTTGGGTGACAAGGTCATCGACTCGCTTGAGGTGCAGCATCGCCCAAGAGAGCTGAACCAAAGTCGGCCGTTTTGAGACCATGGAGCTTTGGCTGGTGTGTGTCTCTGTGTAACACGGTTGTATCGGTTTTCAGTCAGTTTTTCTTGTTAACTTGTCAATTTTTCTTCTTCTATATGAGGAGGCAAAGCTACTATTGATTGCTCGAGAAAAAAAAGTTTCGTATACCCATTTCTGATCAATGGCTACCGTTCACACATCATAACCGGTCTCCCTAGCCTCACTGGTCGACAGCGCGTCAGCCTTACAAATTAAGGCAGATGTGGGAACGAGCCACTTACCAATTTGCAGACAAATGGAGGGGCCTGAGCGGGACTTGCTAGCCACTGCACTGCATTCATCTGCCAGCTGAAAACACAGGGCCCCGGCCCTCCTTTACCCAGCCCTGCCCTACCTCACATGATCACACCTAAAGGAAAGGGCCCAATCCAATCCAATCTCGCAGGAAAAGTACGATTACTTCCTACACAGCCACCTATCATTCCCTCTATATATATGGATTAGGAAAAATTCCGGGGAGCACAAAAGAGGACCGGGGGAGGAGACAGGGACACGCAAGCTTCACGCACAAGCCCTACTCCGCCTCGTTGCTTGTCTTCGAAGATCCGTAGTTAGTTGCACTACACCAGAAGAATCAACCAAAGCTTCGCCCCGACTTAATCGCCATCCCTTCTTCTTGTTGCGCCTCGGTCGATCTTGGCGCGGTGGTGACTAATGGCGCACTGTGGCGGCGGTCAGGCGGCGTCCGTCGAGAGCCATTTCCAGGGCCTGCTCGACGACGACGACAAGTACCGCGCATTGTGCGGCGCGTTCGGGTACCTGCAGCAGCAGGAGTGGCCGGACCTCAGCGGCGCTTGCTACGCTGCCTTCGGCGCGCCGCCGCCGGGCAGCAGCAACGGCGCCGGCAACTCCTTCTCCTGCAGCGGTAGCGCCAGCAGCGGCGGCGGCTCCACGAAGAGAAAACCTGAGGCGCATGTGGACGCAAAGGTGAGTGAGTCAGATGTTTGTGCATGCACTGGGAGCCTCTGTCTCTGCGTGAGCCTCGGGCTGCGCTCTGCTTATTATTGGTGTGCCAGTCTTTGACTGACAAAAAAACTTTGCCAGGACGACTGCAAGAGGCCGAGAGGGAAGCAGCAGCTGTGCGATCCTGACGAGACTGGAGGGGCGGCGAAAGGGAGGCCGGAGAAACCCAAGGCGTGCGCCAGGAAGAAGCCGGAGGCGGCGGCCGCCGGCCAGAAGACCGACTACATCCACGTCCGAGCCCGGCGCGGGCAGGCCACGGACAGCCACAGCCTCGCCGAACGGGTATGCATTGATACTCCCAGAAAGAACAGTTAAACTTGTGTTTCATATGTGCACAATTTGATGTTGATGCGCATGATGCAGGTGAGGCGGGAGCGGATCAGCGAGCGGATGAGGTACCTGCAGGAGCTGGTGCCCGGCTGCGACAAGGTCACCGGCAAGGCCGGCATGCTCGACGAGATCATCAACTACGTCCAGTCCCTGCAGAAGCAGGTCGAGGTACGCACGCATCAACCACCCGCTGATTCTGCTTCTCTCATCTCATGTGAAGATCACGTTGCATGCTTCTTACTGTTGGACATGGCCGCACGCACGCAGTTCCTGTCCATGAAGATCGCCGCCTCCAACCCGGTGGTGAACTTCAACATCGTCGACGACCTCTTCGGCGGCAGGCGGATGAACCAGGCGTGCGGCCCCTCCATGACGACGCTGCCGATGCACCATGGGCAGCTGGACCCGTCCTGCCTTCAGATGAGCAGCGCTACCATGCAGCAGATGCAACAACCGGCTGCCGGGTTCGGGCTGGACATGCTCGTCAACAACCCGTACCCGGCGGCGCAGAGCGCGCCCCCATCGGCGGCTGCCACACCGGTGTCGATGTCAGCCGCCGCGTCCGTCGAATCATGCCTCGACGTATGTCCCCGGAGATGAACCGTCCTTTGGTAGTAATAGTATGATGCATGATTCTGGTAGATGGTATTCTGAACTTCCTGTTTTTGCTGTGTTTTGTTGCAGGTGAATGGAGCTGCTGCTTGGGACATTGCGTCTCAGCATTTGTTCAGTGGGTTTGATGCACAGTTTCAGCCAGTTCAAAGTGAGTAGCTGCTTCCGTGAAGCAAAGCTTGCTTTGTTCTGAATACTCATGTGAAAGAACATAGATGCAGAGTTAGTCAAAGAAAAATAAAATGTTACAGTTGGCTAGTGGTCATCACATAGCTGCTATACTGACAGACGATTAAAGAATCTCATCACAGAACTCTGACAAAAAAAAAGGAGTCAATTAGTATTTGCTTCATTTGTACAATTTGGAAGATGCATGTGTATGGTCAAGCTGAGCACAGGAAGCATGTGCCATGAACACATTGAAACTTGAATAAGCTGCAATGTTGGTCCTGTAATGAATATATGAAATTCATATTTCTAGTATGCGATGCAGTGTCAGGACTCAAGTGTCCATTTTGTGCTATTTCTAACTTCAGAAGAACATTTTCCTGAATCAGGCTGCCACCTTCCCTTGCAGGTGACTGTTTGCTAGACAACCCCAAAATGGAGTTGTAAGCAGGATTAATTCTCATTCCTGGAGTTTTAAGTGCAACTATACGTGTGGCTGAAGATTCTTTATTCATAGCAACTGAACTAATGCAGTATTCTGTCAGCAATGGAAACAGAAGCACATTTGTGTGTGAAGTGTTATTCTTGTATTGCTGGTGTACCGGATCATAAGCAATCCGCAAATTCTTCACTACCGAGCTACACAAAGGGTTCAGATTACAGCAAAAGCATTTACAATATGTTCTCGCTACCTTGCTCAGAATAAATATTCTCACTACAAACAAATCCAGAACAACAACATGCACACATCTTATCAGATAAATTACATTAAATTGAAAGTGCAACGCCAAACCAAATGCACCGCTGTCTCGTACTTGTCGCCCCCTCTTTAAAGCACAGACTGTTCACCAGCTTCTGCAAAAACATTATTCAACCTTACTTATACTCGAAGTAGAAGATAACTCGTATGCACATCATCACTGGCAATAACTTCTGATGAACATAAGTGCACCCAGATCCCTCTCGAGCAAGGTGTATTGTTTCAGATTTTCATGGGTACTGCTCAAATTTCAGTATCTCTTAAACCATCAAATATGTTTTGCCACAAAAAAGCAACAGCATAAGATAACTATGCTCTCGTTGTGACTCGATCAAGAAAGTTACACTAAAACATTTTTTATCAAGTGGATATTTTGCCATCACAAACAAACACTGAATTAAAGAATTGTTTTGAGGAAAACAGAATCATCAACAACATTACAGTGTGAGTGTGAAAAGGAAACTGAGCCTTTTTAACCGAGCGCAGATTTGCTGTGAGGAACAGCAGAAATTACTCTCTGTGAACATAAGGTGGACTTGTAGAGACACGGCAAAGTCATTTGCTTGAATATCTTGTGGCAAAAATTTCCTCGGAACTGCTAGAAATTATCCACTTGCATCCACCAATGCATACCAATATGGGCATACACAGACGCACATGCTAGATTTGGCACTAGCACTTCTATCTGACACTCTTTATTTCGTGCAAGTTGTGGAGTGTGGACTATCATGAAGTAAGAACTCGAACTAACCTTTGCCTGGGACAATGATAACTGGTGCTGCTTTACAGTTGTGGAAGCAATACTCACTGACACTTCCCTGCAACACACTACAATAAAAGGGCAAAGTTAAAGGTGGACTTGATAATATATCTTCAGCTCATGGGCCACAATAAAATATGACGATACATCAAATGGTAGAAATAAGAAAACAACATTGAACATTTTTTAGTGCCCTTTGTGGTTTCACAACAAATACTCAAGCTATCACATATATTCTCTTAAAGAGCACTGAAGTTGATGTTATTTTCATGCACTAACTGAAGCATACCTAGCCACAATCAGGCCAGATTCTTGAAACATTGAATTAGATCATGGGCTTAGAGCCCTTTCCCTCTAATAAAATTAATGGGCTTAGCAGTTTTCGTTTCACAACAAACTAGTAGACTTGCTTTTAGATGGTGAATCAGTGAGAAAATGTATGCTCACAAATCAAGTATGATGTGCACTTGAACTGTGTAACTATGCCAATATTAAAACGAAGATATGTTGATATGTAAACCGAACAAGAACAACAAAAGGGCTTTGGCAATACACCTTTGATAGACTCTTGTATGCAAATTTATCTTGATGGGATAATACTAGAATTATGCCTCCGAATTACCAGATATTATAATGTTGGCCAAGGTAATGAACTACAGAGCTAACTCATTAGCTCCTCGGGTTATCAAGGTTTGCCACAGTCGGAACTGAACTGTGGTTTAGGAGATAGATACCTCTGAATAAGGCTTCGACCACGTGTGCCAATAATGACAGCTGCTGGCTTCAGTCGCTCTGCTTCTCGGCAAATAACATTTCCAGCATCCCCCTCAACAATCCGTGCCTTGGTGTGGACCTTGTAAGTTTCCCAATCAAAGGCACATGTATCAATTCCTTACGGAAACTATGAAAAGCAAAACAGGACACAGGATTTCACAAATATGAACACTGCACGAGAAATTATCCTCATAGTTTTCACTAAAAAGATGCTCATAGCATTGCATTTTAAGCTTGCATCTCAAAACATGTGTCATGCAAATGAATCCGTTGCACAAAGTGCTCGTTTGCGCAACGAAATTATACACAGACACAGGGGTAACAGAGCATACCAGTGACTCCTTGAATGCCTCGACGGCCAACTCATCCATCAGTTCCTGACTTTTGTTGTATACCAGTTCATTATGCACACCTGCACAAATTGAATCACAATCAGCCCCCATTTTCAGTTAACCACAAAATTTCCCCATTTTCAGTCAACCACAAAATTTGAAGGGGAGCCGGCGTATAGATTGAGTGGAAATCGATTACAAAACGTGAACCTGTACCCTTTTTAGACAAACAGGGAGGCTTCTCCCCGGCTCCATTATCATAATGAAACCATAGTTCATAAATCGGCTCACTAAGGAGCAGTTCAGAAGTAAAGCGAATTAGACAAAGTACAGCCAAGCCGAAAAGTAGAGGTAAACAGAAACACAGCCGGCTTCTAACAGGAACTGAAGACACATGAGCCGGTATCCTGCATGTTCAGAATTTCAGATGCTTGGATGATCTCACGGTAATTCAGAATATAACCGAATTCCCCTAGATTATTTAAGACCGGAACCAACCGTATTATACTATCCTGGCCTTCCCATCATTCTAGCAACATGAATCCATGATAAGCAGGATACCAGCCAACAACTTTCCTGATTGCCGTTCCTCTAGGTGGGGTCGTGAGGGCATGATATATAGGCTAATTGGCCCTTCTTTCTTTCCTGGGAACATTCAAGTTGATGAGGTCGTGGGGTACAATCAAAGGATGGTGCCTCATCACTACTACAAAGAGGCGATTGTTATTCCAACCAAAACTAAAATGTTGGTGGGTGGACTGCCCAAAATTATACTGTACTACTGCGTTTTGTTCTACTATTATTACTGCTTAGTACCAAGGCAAAATTAGAGTACATAGCATATGGTAGAGCCGGGGTGCTGAACACACGCAAAACTAACAGGCCGCCAAATGGAAGTAGAAAAAAAGGTACAGTATGTACCGATCGACAGCGATCTGACTGCGCACAACAATCTAACAATTCGGGTTAGTATCAAATTTACCACGATGATTGATTAGGGAACCTGGATCGCCTCGAAAGTAGATTAAAAAAAATCGAGCAACCCTAGAGAAGCGCGCGATTCGGAGATGAGACGGTGAAGGGACTCAACTGGAGACGGCGTGGACGAGGTGGAGGGTGTCGGCGATGCGCGCGAGGTGGGCGAGCGCCCAGCGGAAGGCGTGCCTGGAGTTGGGGCCGAAGTCGATGGCGACGAGCAGGTCCCTGCCGCGGCGGCGCTCCCCGGTCTCGCGCTCGAGCTCCGGCGCGGCGTGGGGCACCACCGGGATGAGGCGCGGCAGCACCACCTCCCTCCAGCTGTACTCCTCCACGTCCTCCTCCACCGTCTCCATCGCCTCCGCTCGGTGGTCGGTACCACTACCGCCGACGACGAAACCAAACGCCGCCCGCTCACTCGCTCGCTCGCCTCCACCTACCCCCTGTTTCGATTGCTTTTCCCGCACTCACTACGTACGTACGTCGCTCCGCTAGCAGCTGAAGTAGTAGCAGCAAAACGTTAACTGACCGTGGTGCTCGTAGTATATCTATGTTGGCCGGTGACGATGGCGTTAAGCTCGGCCTGCCGGCTGCCGGGGTTTCGTGCTGGCGCGGTCGACCACACCTCCTCCCTCGTCCTAGTTCATTCCGTGCATCTTCCTCATGTGTTTCTCGCCATGTAAATTCAGAGGTCAAGCAGTAAATCTGGATTTCATCATGGATCCATTTACCATGGTCGCTGGCCAGTCCTCCTCCCCCTCCATGTAGGGCGGTGCTACGGCCAGATACGGTCAAAGGGCCACGTGAAGTGGGGAAGAGGGGGGAAGAAATCTATAGGCGGCCAGGGCCCATCCGTGCGCGGCGGGTTTCAATCTCAATGGGTGGGGGCGCTGTCACCACGCTCACACCATTTTCTTTTCTTTTTTCAGTAGACGCGCGCACCTTCTAGAAGGCGAAGAAGATTCGGCGGGGATCACCACGCCACGCAACGCGAGCGAGGACGAAGGCGGTGTATGACACGGACAATGACGGAGTTGGAAATGCTTCGTGCCCAAGCCTGCTGCGCTGCTTCTCCGCGGGCGAGGGAACCCAAGATTACCCCAGAAAGCAATCTGGTTCGAGGTTTATCTGCTGGCATGTACTGTATAATGGTTAGATGAACTCTTGGATGCTTCTACTGTTATTATCAGTTCATCACTCCTGTATGTGCCTTCAAAAGAAAAGAAAAACATTCTTCTCTGACCCTCAGGCAGCGGAGATCGTCAAAGATATGCAGCCAAGGTCCAGGGAAGCAGATATGCAAGATAAACTACTAGTCGGAATATCTGGGAACTTCCCCTGAAAAAATGGGAATATCTGGGAACTATAGTTCAAACTACGCATGGGAGACATGGCACAGAAAAACATGATTGGAGGCTAAGATTATGGGCACTACTTCCTCTGCTCTGATCGAAAATGTATTTATCAAAGTTTACACTTGTAGCATTTGATTGTTGTATTTCAAACAATATATATTTTGCCCTTGAAGGACGTGTCAATTTTCAAGTCTTCATACATTTCTGACTACAAGGTTTTGCAGTAAGATTTTAAACCGATTCAACACAAACCCTCCCAGGTTCGACACAGATCCTAGAAAACGTGGCATGAAAATGCTGACAGCCATCAATCGCAGTAGTAGCTTGCAGGAGAAAAACACTGAAGAATTTCAGAGGAGAGCACGCGAGATGAACAATGTCCATAAAGGCAGTGATATGTCACTGCTAAACATTCCAACAACAACAATAATACATACCAGTCCCTTGCTTACAACAGTTGGCCCAAATCATCCTGGGGGGTCTGCCAAGATACGGGGATATCATTGCCCACATCTTGATCCGGCAAAGCTACCATCAATCTACCACCTACCATCTCCCCAGGGGCATTCGTCCCGAGAGTCGAAGCAAAAGATATCAGAATTTACAGCATCCAAGGGGGCAGGCAACACGTCTCCGCTGGCCCGGTTAACGCCTATTCGCAGGCCGGTTTCGTGTCGAAGCTGGTCAGGCAGATCGCAAAGGCCTGGAACGCCGACAGCGGGTATCTATAGTCCATTGTGAATATGTCTTTCCCGATCTTCCCGAACTGGAGGATCACCTTTTCCTGCTCCGCCGCGGGGACGCCCAGGGAGGGGTCAACCGAGGCGACGAGCTGGAAGTTCTTGACCGATGCTACGGTGACACGCCCTCGGAAGTTGAGGCACCAGCACTGCAGCTGCTCGTGCCAGCGGGGAGCTTTATTCTTCAGAAGCAGAGGCGCTTCGCTGGTCGAGATCGGTCCAGATAAATCAGCACTGAGGCTTGTTGACGAGAATTCCATGTTTGGTTCCTTTCCTTTGCTACTAGTTGATAAGGTGGACACTTGTTCATCGAGTGAGTGGACCATGCCAGTAGGTGTCGGGGCCTTGCCGCCTTCCTGAATGCACACGGCTGGTATTGAGTGCATGGTGCACTGCATTCTCCTTGGTCCTCGATTGCGCAGGACAGTGAGCTCATATGAGACGGTAGCAACATTGTAATTGCCTAGTGGCAGTCTTGGTGACACTTGCTTCGAGTGCCTTTTGCTTGGCTTGTTGTTAGGCAACACCGCAGCATCACAAGGAGGTTGGCTATCGAATATTGTGAACTTTGTGCCAAGGAAGTTTGGTCTGATTCAGGAGAATATAGTGTGATTAAAATGGCAGAGTAAAGTAATCATATTACTTAGCCAACAAAATAATAAGCTTACTTCAGTTTGCCAACATAGGTGCTGCTGGAATGAGAAAAATCATCAGAGATGAGCGATATCACAAAAGAAGTTCTGGCTGCACGTCTGATCTTGCGCGCCGCAAGCAAAAGCTTGTCATTTTCCCCATGCAGAGCTGCATTGCGTACACAACACTAGTCAGTGACATTGTTGGGCATATTTGAACTTTGGTAGATTTGTGTGTCTGTCTAAATCTCTGTAAATGAACTGATCTTAAATAGGACGTGGTGCAGGTTATCTTTCTGGATGCACCCTGCTCCACTGCCTACCAAGCTTGATGTGGACTGACCCTAAAAAAGGTTTGCTGTGGACTGCACGTGATATCTAGCTTATTCTGGTAAAAATTAATGCACCGCATCAACGGTTGAGTTCAGCTTCTGCTCCTGCTACACTTGCTAAGAATGAGTAGCCCAGGACCTAGAAAAGGTTTGCTGTGGACTGCACACGATGCCTAGCTTATTCTGGTAAAAATTAATGCACCGCATCAACGGTTGAGTTCAGCTTCTGCTCCTGCTACACTTGCTAAGAATGAGTAGCGCATGTCCAATTTGATGCAGCAAGGAAGGAGTTTTACTATGGTATACCCTCACTTAACTGATTACAGTGTTTGAAATAATGTCAACCAGTTACAGTTAGCTCCCTTCTCAATCTGGAGTTCAGGACTAGCAATCAATAAAGGTCTTGCAGTAGTGGGGAAGCCGTTAGATTGATTGTTGTTTATTTTTCTGATGATTCTTCTTAAAGGAATGTAGTACAAACTCAAACAGAGAGGCATGATACACAAACAGCCCATGAGTGCACAGGAATATGCATGCTCTCATGTAGAGGGGACATTAACTGAACTATTTATCTTTGATGCCATCCCATTAGGCATTAGCGGATACAGATTCCACTAAATAGAATAAACCATGAAAGCATCGACTCGCCTTGCGTAGATCAGCGTTACTAACTCACAAGGAAAAGTATGACTGAAGAAATACATTATACATCTTGATGCAATGGTAACAGAACAAGAAGGAATTCGAAACCATGTGTTCAAGCAACCAGGCAAGATCGACTTACATGGGCTGAGCCCCAAGTAGAGGATATATGTGGACGTCGCCCTGTCCCTCCTCACAAAGCACTGCACCGGACAATCACGAGGCCCCGGCTGCGACAAATCACCGAGTCAAGCATCCAAACTCACACCATGACGAGCAGAGAGATCATGGCGGAAGAAGGCATTGATGTGGGGAGACGGGAGATACCTGCTTTAGGGAGATGGGGAAGGTGATCCTGCTGCACTCCTCCAGAGTCTTCACCACATCCTTGGTGACCTCGCGCCACGACCGGCAGACGGCGGCGCAGGCAACGACGTAGCGCCGCGCCGGCCAGGCCACCTCGCTGGCCTCCACCCTCTGTATCACGTCGATCAGCAGCTCCGGCGGCAGGTTCGCCCACTGCCCCTGCTGCTGCGGCTCCTGGCCCGGCCGCTGCGGCTGCGACTGGGGCTCCGGCCACAGGCTGGGCCAAGAATGCCGCGACCCCCCGCGGCCGTGGCCGGCGCGCCCGTCGGAGACGCCGCCGCGCCTGGACATGCTCCCGATGCCGTCCCTCATCTCCTTGAGCTCCCGCACGATGCTCTTCAAAGACATTGCAACTTATGGCCAGCTGCTGTCGCGCTCGCGGAAAGAGGCCCCCTTACTGCTCCATGGCAAGATCCGCCATTACGGGCGAATCTACTCCAAAAATGGCAGGAGACAGCTCATAAAGTAGTCGCCGCCACCACCGCATCTACCCCAACTAAACAAATGGACATTTTTCTGAGAAAGATGTGATGCACGCGGCTCCGGAGAAAACCAAAGAAGCTGGGATTTTCGGGCGAATTTGAGGAGATGGCGAGGGCGAGGATCCGGCGTTTCCTCGTCCGGCGGTCCGGATCTGGGGAGGAGGCAATGCGGCAACGAGGCCACGGAGAAACCGAGGATTCACGCTCGGGCGGCCTCGAGATCCAAAGCTTCCCCGCTTTCACGGCTCAGAAAATCAAGAAAATCGGCTCAAGAACGGATCGGGGACCCTCCGTTTCCCTCATTTCCGCCTCCGTTGGATCCCCAGCTCCTCCTTCCTTCCCCCGCAAGAGCTCCAGATTACGGAGCTCCCCCTCGCTCGCCTCCCTCCTCTAAGCTCTGGATTTCTCCGCAGAGCTTCTCCCACTCTCTCTCCCTCCGCTCCCTCTCTCGCTCTTCTCTCTATCTCTCCGCTGCAGCTCCTGTGAATCCTGTGTTTCTGGGCGTGGGTTTGTATTAGGGAGAGGATAATAAAAGGGGCCGCGGGGAAATAAAAAAATGAACGGAGACGGGGTTTTTTAAGCGGGTGGGGACAGCTTTTGTGGGGTGCTCTTTTTTCCTCTCTTTGAGTTTTCACCTTTCAAGGTGTGCAGGTACTCGCGGCTCCCCAAAACTCACAGCTGCCCAACGGGAATCCTATGCATCAACATGGAGTGTGCGCCGCTGTGGGACTCACGCTTTGGTCTTGAGGTTGGGCTGCTCCGGTGAGATGAGGTGAGGTGGTGGTTGAAGAGCAAGTTACATGGTGAAAAGCCTCTAAAAGGCACTTTGTGTTGGGAAGACTTTCCCTCTGGGATGCAATGAACGGTTGATGCAATGAAAAGGTGTCATGGGGTTTAGGAGTATCTAGTGCTCCAATCTATCAAATTGTCAAAATGATAGTGTCAAGGTTTTTTTTAGGGGTTCATAGCTTCAACCCATGAAAAATATCGACATATCACCCCGAAATCTATGGATGCACTCCCTCTGTATTTGAAAGAAGGGCGTGAAATCCTCGGCACCAAAGAGTTCAAACCTGCCATTTTCTTACCTTAAAATGGAATTAATCTCTCCTAAACTCCAGTAACGTGGGCTCCTTGCTTCCACCAAAACTACTCTTCTCGGTCACATGTCGGCATGCAATTCAATAGCGAAGATCCGCCTGTTTTCTGATTGGTGGGCGAGCATAATGAAAAGATTGCGTTGATTTCGCTCAATTCTTACTCTTTGGTTTTTTCATGCGGTTATTGTGCTTTGATTTTGTAGTGTCATGAACAGATTATGGTGTACTTTGGGCACATCACGACCTTCTTTGCTCATGGTGGTGTTCTTTCATGGAAAGGGAGAAGAAATATACGCGTCATTATATCGTGCATGCTGGGGTGTAGTATGATATTAGCATTGATTTGTACCGATCAAAGATAAAAAAAAGATGTTACATATATGTGTGTGTGTCCACGCGGTTTTGGTTGTAGGGTAAATTTGGTTTAAACACAAGGTTACTCTACCAAACATTTGGCTAGCCCAATTTTAGTTGAGATTTTTCTTGAACATGAGTTGAACAACATTGAGTAAAAAATAAACTGGAACTGCTAAAGGAGCATTGGTATGCCAAAAACTTGCCACCCACAGAAACAACGAACATTTTTTTTGGTTGTTGTCAAAAGGAAATGGAGAATACACTTCGGCCATAATCCAAAACATACCCTTAAGTCACTATGCATTGTGGCAATTTTGGTTGGGGTTTTTGCTTGCACATGAGTTGAACAACATTGGCTAAAAAACTAAAGGGACAAGTCGGCCCATGCCACTGCCAAAGTTGCAAATTCAAGTTTTGTCACTCAAACTTGTGTGTTTTGGTGTGCGCCACTAACGCTTACAAAGAAATTAGGTCCATGCCATGCCACGCCGCTCCGACAGTTGTCGTTAGTTTGTCGTCAACTTTCGTTGTTTCATCACATTTGAGACTAACCGCTTCGCCGCGTCAACTGCGGCGAGGAGGCGACTCAGTTGATCCTTCCGGTCGATGTGGGCCCCATAGTTGATGCTATAATTTCAGTGATGCCACTCTGGTGTGGCCTGACTCCGTTGACTCTTCGACCATCCTTATCGATGTAGGGGCGTGCCGTTTAGGCCATAATTTCAATTGTGCTACTGCGATGTGAGCCACCTGTGGGCCCACCTACAGCCGCTCGATGGTGGCACATTCCAA
Source organism: Aegilops longissima (assembly GCA_021605205.1). Taxonomy (NCBI): domain Eukaryota; kingdom Viridiplantae; phylum Streptophyta; class Magnoliopsida; order Poales; family Poaceae; genus Aegilops; species Aegilops longissima. Next base: position 498,831,114 of record CM038681.1, on the reverse strand, counting down.
ATATCTGGATAGAGTGGTCAATATTGACACATGGATAATTATTTGGCGGGTAGAGCCCCTTTCTTCCCACCACTTCCAGTCACGTCAGCCCCTGCTCGTTCGACGTTGCTGAAGGAAATATGCCCTAGAGGCAATAATAAAGTTGTTATTTTATATTTCCTTATATCATGATAAATGTTTATTATTTTTGCTAGAATTGTATTAACCGGAAACTTGATACATGTGTGGATACATAGACAAAACACCGTGTCCCTAGTAAGCCTCTACTAGACTAGCTCGTTAATCATAGATGGTTAAGTTTCCTAACCATAGACATGTGTTGTCATTTGATGAACGGGGTCACATCATTAGGAGAATGATGTGATGGACAAGACCCATCTATTAGCTTAGCATATTGATCGTTCAGTTTTATTGCTATTGCTTTCTTCATGTCGAATACATATTCCTTCGATTATGAGATTATGCAACTCCCGGATACCGGAAGAATACCTTGCGTGCTATCAAATGTCACAACGTAACTGGGTGATTATAAATATGCTCTACAAGTATATCCGAAGGTGTTTGTTGGGTTGGCATAGATCGAGATGAGGATTTGTCACTCTGAGTATCCGAGAGGTATCTCTGGGCCCTCTCGGTAATGCACATCATAAGAAGCCTTGCAAGAAAAGTGACTAATGAGTTAGTTACAAGATGATGTATTACGGAATGAGTAAAGAGACTTGCCGGTAACAAGATTGAACTAGGTATGTGGATACCGACGATCGAATCTCGGGCAAGTAACATACCGATGACAAAGGGAATAACGTATGTTGTCATTACGGTTCGACCGATAAAGATCTTCGTAGAATATGTAGGAGCCAATATGAGCATCCAGGTTTCGCTATTGGTTATTGACCGGAGAGGTGTCTCGGTCATGTCTACATAGTTCTCGAACCCGTAGGGTCCGCGCGCTTAACGTTCGATGACGATTTAGTATTATACGAGTTATGTGATTTGGTGACTGTTGGGGATATAACTACTAGGTATGACCGCCCAGGAGGGGCCGGGTCATGCCATTGGCATCTTAAAGATGAAGAGGCCCGACAAGGTCCAAGAAGACATGAAGATGGCGGTTCATGGAGCAAGCCTATTGAAGGCCCAAGACCCAGAGGCGACTTGAGGCCCAAAGGGATGAGCCACCATATGTTAACTTGTTCTGTAAGGCAAGCTTAGTTAGAAGCCGAGCTAGTCACGTTTGTGTGAGCCGGGCGGGACTCTGTAAGCCGCCGGGCATCAGCCTGTATATAAAGGGGTGACCCGGCGGTGGGTTAACTCAAGAAACAACTGATCGAGAACTAGGTCAAGCATATTCGCTCCCTGGTAATCCGAACCCAAGCAATACAACCAAAAGTAGGAGTGGGCTTTTACCTCATTGAGAGGGGCCGAACCTGGGTAAACTCTCTGTGTCCTTTGCCATGTTCAACCCCTTCAAGCTAACCTAGTTGTGATGGCTCCACACCTAAGTCCTTTTGCTAGGGCATCTGCCGTGTTAAGTCCACGACAGTTGGTGCCCACCGTGGGGGCCAGCGCACGGTGGTTTCGAGTTCTTGAAGGGAAGCTTCTCAGGGATCAAGGGATACGCCATGGGCCGGATGACCAAGAGTCGCTGCAGAAAAATCTACATCGACGACGCAGGCTGGGGTCCTGAGGCTAATTCAATCGAATACGGGTACCGGGTCCCCTTCGGCGGAATCCACGTCTTCATCGGCAAGATCGGTGAGTTGGAGCCTGAGCCGGACACCTGCACTGACGTCATCGAGACGGCTCGACGCGCGCGACCAGGTTCAAACCGCCATGAAGCATGCTTTTGTGGGTTTTATTCAGGGAGTGGATCTTGAGGAAGGATCTGTGTCCGGTGGAGAGACGGACATCTACTCTGATGACGAATCCTCAACCGGCGAGACCAATTCCATGTATCAAGTGCAAGACGGTGGGCTTGGGGTTGTTCCGATGGCGACGGTATTCTGGACCCCTATGAGCCATCGAACAGGGTTGCGATCTTCATGGCCGGCACACAACCGGTGCTCAATTCATCAACTGCTGCGGCTATGACTTCCAGTTCAACGGCTGAGGCGACAGTTGGCACAAGCGGCTCCACACGCGCCAACTCAGGTTTTGTGCGAACTCTTGGATGCCTTGGCAACTTTAATGGAAGCAGAGGTAACCCCGGAGACTCAGGCACAACATAAGGTGGACGTTGCGAAACTGCGAGATGAGATAGCTCAGGCCAAGGAGGAACTCAATGCTGAGAATGCTAGGATGGCGACAGAACGAGCCGCCCTGGACGCTGAGTCACAACGGATTCAAGCAGAAAATTTCCAGTTAAGCTTGGATCAGAATGCATCCAACGTCGTTTTGCAAAGGAGGCACCAGAGGCGTCTACCTTTGGAGTATGATGCGAGGAATCTTTTCATAACGCCTGGGGCTGGACCAAGTAACCCGCCTGAGGTAACCCGGGCCGTTGAAGCACCTGCGGCGGGAGCGACGGCTCAGGCCTGTATTGCGGATCCGCCTCGTTTGGATGTGACCCCGCCTCAGCGAGTGCCAACACCACCGGGTCATTTTTCTAACCCTCTGGATAACATGGTTGCTGCGGCGTCACGGCTGGCGGCTCTTCTAGTGCAAGCTGAGTCTCCCGCGACGGTTGAAGCCCGGAAGGCTGTGGAGCTTCTTCAGACGGCGGTGGCTCAGCAGGCGGCTTATTCATACAGCCGCGATCAGATTCATTCGACGCCACGCCACAGTCGGAGTTACAGCCGGCGTATTGAGTCGCCGGCGGTTTCGAGCAGTGAACGACACCGTAACCAGCCCCGTGGGCATGACCCGCCACGTGCTGATAATGAGGCTCAAGTTTTGGTGGACCAGGCCAAGGCACGTCGGGAGGCTAAGCTGGCGGCTCATCAGTAGCCTTAGCATAACCCGTTGGTGTCTGTAGAAGCTGGGATGACTTCTAGGACCGTGGGTGTGCGGTGTCTGGTGCCGGCTTTGCGTAATGAGCGCCTGCCCAAGGATTTTAAGGGTCCCTGCAAGGTGCCCAATTATACAGCGGATCAACCCCCGACGTCTTGGATTGAGAGCTATGAGCTAGCCATGGAGATGTTGGACGTCAATGACGCTGTGTGCGCTAAGTATTTCAGCATGATGTTGGATGGGCCGGCTCGCACCTGGCTAAAAGGACTGCCCCCTAACTCCATCCGATCATGGGCTGAGTTGAAGACGCGCTTTATTCAGAATTTCAAGGACACATGCATGCAACCTCTGTCGATTCTTGATTTAGACACTTGTATCCAGGGTAGGGCGAGTCAACTGCCCACTGGGTATGCCGGATCTTGGCTATTATCCACTCCTCAGAAAATATCAACGCCGGCTCAGCCGTCCTGATTTTGGAGAAGAATTGTCGGTTTCTTCCCCTCAAGCAGAAGCTGGGATGGCTTAAGCACCACTGCAATGATATGGGAGAGCTCATGGCGTCTTTCGTCAAATACGCCGACTCTGATAGCAGTAAGGACCCTGAGTTTGATGAGGAGAAGGCTGGCAAGGGGAAGAAGAACGGCAATGCAAAGAGACAGCAGCACAATATACGGCAGGTCAAGGTAATAATGGTAAGCGCATGCAAGCCAACGGCGGTTCAGATTTTGTGGCTAATACGAACACGCAGAATAATAATCAGCGTCATAAGAGAAAATCGCCAATGCCCCGGTTTGGCAGGCCCAAGTTCAACCTTGAGGTGATAATGAATCAGCCTTGCCCAAAGCACGGTTCTCAAGATAAATCGGCCACTCATCTATGGAAAGATTGTTTCATCATGAGGGAGTACAGAAATTCCGGATTTTATCAGGACAATCACGGCCCACATGGCGGGTCAGGATCCGGCTCTCAGGGGCCCGGCTTTGGAGGTGGCGGTTCAAACTCTGGATTTCAGAGCGAAGGCAATCAAGGTGGGTTCAATTAGCAACCTAATCAAGGTAATCAGCAGCAGCAGTCCGACTATCAGAGTAATCCAAAGCAGCTGAACAGTGGTCAATATCATGTGTTTACCACGAGTTTATGCAAGCGAGACCAAAAGATTCACAAGCGGGCAGTGAGCGCGGTTGAGCCAGCAGTTCCTCGGTACTTGCAATGGTCCGAGCAGCCTATTGTATGGAGCCGTGAGGATCACCTGCCCCGGGTTGACAACCCGGGTCAACTGGCTTTGGTGGTTGCTCCTTAGGTTGGAAGATACAAGTTCACAAATGTGCTTATGGATGGAGGCAGCAATATCAATATCCTTTACTATGATACTTTTCACCGTATGAATTTGACTGACAAAGATCTTAAGCCGTCTTCCACTGTTTTTCACGGAGTGGTGTTTGGTAAGTCGGCATATCCGGTGGGTAAGATAGCCTTGGAAGTGGCTTTTGGCGACGAGCACCATTACAGGACCGAGACATTGACTTTTGAGGTGGTCAAGATCAAGAGCCCTTATCACGCCTTGTTTGGACGACCGGCTTATGCCAAATTTATGGCAAGGCCTTGTTATTGAAAGTGCAACTATCCCTAGGTGGTTTTGGTAATTCATAACAACATATAGCTCATTGAGCTAATGCTATTCCAAGACAAATATTTCAGGAAAGCTCAATGAATGGCATGGCATGGATGATGAAAGTGGATCCCTCAAAATATTAAGGACAAAGGATTGGCTCAAGCTCAAAAGCTCAAGACTCTACATTTCACATTTTAGTGATCCAAGATCACATTGAGTCTATAGGAAAAGCCAATACTATCAAGGAGGGATGAGGTGTTGCTTAATGAGCCTCTTGCTTCATGTGCTTAGTGATATGCTCCAAAACCCTCCACTACTTTCTCACATCCACATATGACCTAAACCTAAAGTCAAACTCGGCCCTACCGATTCTTTCTATCCGGCGCCACCGAGTTCAGATGTCATAGCCACTGCCACAAACCCTAGGCAAATCGGTCTCACCGATAGGGATCTCGGTCTCACCGAGATGGGATTGTAATCTCTCTGTTTCCCTTCATGACGTTTTGGTCTAACCGAAGTGAGCGATCGGTCCCACCGAGATTGCAATGTAAACTCTCTGTTTCCCTTTCGTAACTTTTCGGTCCCACCGAAAGAGCGAATCGGTCCCACCGAGTTTACCTGACCAACTCTCTGGTTAGCTAATTACCAAAATCGGTCTCACCGAGTTTGTGTAATCGGTCTCACCGAGATTACGTTATGCCCTAACCCTAACCATATCGGTCCTACCGAGTTGCATATCGGTCCCACCGAAAACCCTAACGGTCACTAGGTTTACTAAATCGATCCGACCGAGTTTGTTGATTCGGTCCCACCGAGTTTGGTAAATTGTGTGTAACGGTTAGATTTTGTGTGGAGGCTATATATACCCCTCCACCTCCTCTTCATTCGTGGAGAGAGCCATCGAACAAACCTACACTTCCAACTTACCAGTTAGAGAGAACCACCTACTCATGTGTTGAGGCCAAGATATTCCATTCCAACCACATAAATCTTGATCTCTAGCCTTCCCCAAGTTGCTTTCCACTCAAATCTTCTTTCCACCAAATCCAAATCCTGTGAGAGAGAGTTGAGTGTTGGGGAGACTATCATTTGAAGCACAAGAGCAAGGAGTTCATCATCAACACACCATTTGTTACTTCTTGGAGAGTGGTGTCTCCTAGATTGGCTAGGTGTCACTTGGGAGCCTCCGACAAGATTGTGGAGTTGAACCAAGGAGTTTGTAATGGAAAGGAGATCGCCTACTTCGTGAAGACCTACCGCTAGTGAGGCAAGTCCTTCGTGGGCGATGGCCTTGGTGGGATAGACAAGGTTGCTTCTTCGTGGACCCTTCGTGGGTGGAGCCCTCCGTGGACTCGCGCAACCGTTACCCTTTGTGGGTTGAAGTCTCCATCAACGTGGATCTACGATAGCACCACCTATCGGAACCACGACAAAAACATCCGTGTCTCCAATTGCGTTTGAATCCTCCAAACCCTTCCCTTTACATTCTTGCAAGTTGCATGCTTTAATTTCCGCTGCCTATATACTCTTTGCATGCTTGCTTGAATTGTGTGAAGATTGCTTGACTTGTTCAAAGATAGCTAAAATCTGCCAAAGTCTAAAATTGGGAAAAAGTTAAGTTTTAATTGGTCAAGTAGTCTAATCACCCCCTCTAGACATACTTCAAGGTCCTACAAGTGGTATCGAGCTTTGGTCTCCATTTGCTTTGATTTCCATAGCTTTTGGTGGTCATAGCCTTGGTTTCACAACCTAGGAGAGTATGGCGTCTAGCGAGGAAATTATCACCGTAGAGGTCCTTACTTTGATGGCACTAATTTTGCTAGTTGGAAGCATAAGATGAAAATGCATATTCTCGGACATAACCACATGGTTGGGCTATTGTGTGTATTGGTTTGCAAGGTGAATTCTTTGATGGGAGAGAACCGAACCGTGAAGCTAGCGCGGAAGAGTTGAAGATGCTGCAATACAACGCTCAAGCTTGTGATATCCTCTTCAATGGCTTGTGCCCCGAAGAGTTCAACAAAATCAGCCGTCTTGAGAATGCAAAGGAAATTTGGGATACTTTGATTGATATGCGTGAAGGTACCGACTCCGTCAAGGAATCCAAGTTGGATGTGCTCCAAAGTCAGCTTGACAAGTTCAAAATGAAGGATGGTGAAGGTGTCGCTGAAATGTACTCTAGGCTTGCTCTTATCACAAATGAGATTGCCGGCTTAGGAAGTGAAGAGATGACCGACAGATTCATCATCAAGAAGATCCTAAGAGCATTGGATGGAAAATATGATACCGTGTGCACATTGATCCAAATGATGCCAAATTACAAAAATCTCAAGCCAACGGAAGTCATTGGAAGAATTGTTTCTCATGAAATGTCACTCAAGGATAAGGAGGAACTTCACAACAAGTCAAGTGGTGCTTACAAAGCCTCATGTGAAGCCCCCACATCATCAAGTGAGAAACAAACCTTCAATGAAGAATTGAGCTTAATGGTGAAGAACTTCAACAAATTCTACAAGAGTAGAAGCAAAGAAAGAAGCTCTAAGTCAAGGTCCTACAATGACAAAAGATCTTCTAGTCGAGAGCGCAACTGCTACAATTGTGGGAGACCCGGACACTATTCCAATGAGTGTACGGCACCCTACAAAAGAAGAGAATATTCTCCCAAGAGAAGAAGTAGAAGAGAAGAATCACCACCAAGAGAGAGAAGGAGTAGAGATGATCGTTATGAACGAAGACCCTCACGGAGAAGCAAGGATTCGGATAGGAAGGACAAGTCATCAAAGAGCTACACAAAACGAAGACATCAAGCTCACGTTGGTGAATGGGTATCCGGCTCCGACTCCGACAATCGCTCCGAGAGAAGCTATCACTCCGACTCCGAATACACTCAAGATGAAGGTGTTGTCGGTCTAGCACTTGTGTCAACCAACTCCTACGACATATTTGAATCACCAAATGAAGGAATTGGTAGATGCTTCATGGCCAAAGGTCCTAAGGTAACACACCCCGGGTATGTTGATTTTGATAGTGATGAAGATGACTTGCTAGGTGATGAAGATTTACTTGTTGACAACTCTAGTGATGAATACTATGATGAAACGTCAATTAATCATGCTAATCAAGATGAAATGAATGACAATGATAAGGAGAATATTGAGCGTCTAACTAAAGAACTAAACACTCTTAAGTTAGCTCATGAAACTATCTTCGAAGATCATCGAGAACTTTTAAGGGCTCATGAGAAGTTACGCTTTGAAAAGCTCAATCTTGAGCAAGAGCGTGAGTTCCTAAAAGCGATCAATGATGATCTCCATAAGAAAAGTTCTTCTTACATTGCCAAGTGTTTACTCTTATCTACTTACATGCCTCAAGTCAAGTCTAGTAATAAGAACAAGAAAGATTCTTCTTCTAGTAGTAACAATAACAATGCTAAATCAAATATTGTTGCTTCTAGTAGTTCTCTTGATTCCACTAATGATCCTCTTAGCCAAGTTACACTTGAGCAAGAAAACAACTTATTGAAGGGAATTATAGAGAAGGTGTATACAAGAGCCTTGCGGGAGTAAGCAATTTGAGGAAATTATGCATAAGCAAGGAAGGCACGGAAGAATCAAGGTGTTGGTTTTGAGCGAAAGTTCAATGCCAATGGAGTTGAGTGGGAAGAAGATCAATACCCCAAGACGAAGTTTTTCCTCAACAAGAGAAGTATGATCCTACTTCCTTCAAGGGAACACAAGCACAAGATGATCTTCCACCACAAGACCACAAGAACAAAGGCAAGGACAAGCTTCAAGAGGAGATTGATGCATTTGAAGAAGCACCTAAGGCCTTGGTCAAGTGGGTTCCCAAGACTACGTCAAGTTCTACTTCATCAAGTACAACTACTACACCAAGGATTCCCATCAAGATGATGTGGATCCCGAAGAAGAAGAACTAGAGAGTTCTTGAGGGTGACTCCGCCAACATTCTTCACTCATATCATTATGGCAAGGACAAGTGCAACCACCTTTCATATCTTGCACTAGTTCAAGGAGTCACAAACCCTCATGTTGGTAAGGCAAGGGATAAGGTAACCTAATGTTTTCATGGACATCATTTTGTGTGTGCATCACTATATGTCTATGGATATTCTTGTTTGTTCCTTGTGGGACTAACCCATGTAGGTATTGAAAGTGCAACTCACTCCAAAGGTTTGCTCCAAAAAGATCTACATCAACATTGAGCATCCACATCTTCAACACCTACATGAAGTCATCATCGACAAAACCCAAGGTTAGTTTATCCCTCTAAGGGGGGATCTCACATCTAGTGGGAGCTTAACTCTAAGAATTGAGTCAAAGAAACTCTAATGATGTGAACACATAAATGCTTTATGTAAAAGTGGTAACCCCACTTGAGCTTAAACGATGAGTATGACCTATGATCAAATGTTCTCATTTGACTCCTAAGTCAATATACTCATATATAGATGACCTAGTCATCGCCAATTGTTTGATAGATGCTAGAATTGGTTGTGCATGCTTTGTCACATATTTCATTTGTCATTTTATTGTGTGAGCATGTTGGTTGCATATTTTACTCATTCGAGGACATCCACTTGTTGTTTTGATTGATTGGCTTCTTTTCTTTGGCCAAGTGGATGGACAAGAATGCCTAAGAACCTTCTCTAGCTATCTATGATTTTCTCGTCTCAAACTCTATTCATGCTACATCACAAAATTTGATCAAGTCATATTCGAACCACTCGTGTGAGGAGCACTTTCGAGTCCCGATTAATCATAGACTTAAACTTCCAAAACTTCTTTGTGATTTTCGGTCTGACCGATTCCTCCATTTCGGTCATACCGAGATTACTAAGTCGATCTAGGTTTTCATCTCAGTGCAACCGATTTGAACTTTTCGGTCACACCAAGTTGCTTTAACTATTAACAGTTATGCATCTCGGTGCCACCGAGTTGTTCCACTCGGTCACACCGACAGTGTCGGGCTATATATTCTCACGGGCAAATTTTGGAAAACTTTCTCCGAAACTCTTCGCCCGCGCATAGCTCGCTCTGCCTACTAGGTCTCCAGATCGTCGACTTCATCGCCAGCCGCCTCCTGTCACTGGTCTCCGCCGCCGTCAACGGATTTCTTCTCCGCCGTTGCCGCCGTAGCAAGTTCACCGCCGAACTAGGGTATGAAATCGACCACAGTGCTATCCTCGTCTGATTCTCAGCACATTGTGTTCATAATGCCTCTTGCCACGATTGAAACACCTCTATCCAGTCAAAACAATCCTTAGAATAGGTGTGATTCGAAAATTTAGGGTTAGGTTTCCGCCGAAACCATCTCGGACCCACCGAGTTGAAAAACTCGGTCCCACCGATTTGGCTAACTCCATTGCACTAGTAAGTCTCGGTCTGACCGAGAATTGCTAATCGGTGTGACCGATTTTAAAACTTTGTGAAACCCTAGCAGTCTCGGTGCCACCGAACTATGACTTGGTCTGACCGAGTTCACTAGTTCAGGTTCCAAAACTGCTTCGGTATCACCGAGTTTGAAAATCGGTAGATCCGAAATGCTTTCTGTGGAAAACTAAAACTAAGTTTTTTGAATCATTCTTTTGCAAAAAAAAATCTCTGCATTTTGTGGTTCTCATCCACTCTACCTCATTTATAACTATTCACGGTCAGCGATCGATTATGTGCGCATGTCGGACCAAAGTGACAGCCGAACAAGTCGGAAGAGCAGATCCACATGAGTGAGGGCACTAGTCCCTCTAGCAGCTCAGATGAGGGGAGCGAAGCACTCCCGAAGAATTTGTCCAAGGCTGCCACAAGGACAAGGAAGAAGAAGACCTCGAGTGCGAGGATGAGGACTATGTGGCAGGTGAGGATGAGGCAAGTTCAAAGAAGAAAGTGCTCAAGAAGGAGTACAGCTCAAGCTGCAGTTAAGCCAGAATGAAGATCAAAAGGCCTGTGGGAAGACAACCAATGTCCAAAGCCGAGTCTCCACTCAAGATTCTTTGGAATCCCAACCCAAAGAGCTGCTTCTTCTGAAGGAAAGAAAAGGAAGGAAAGGGTCAAGAAAACCATGGCGGAGTAATAGGAAAGCCTTCCATGATGGAGGAAGAAGAGGAAGAAGAGGTTCTTGAACCAGCACCCAAGGCACAAAAGCGATGGGTGATGCTATAAAGTCGAGGGCTGCAACTTCAAAGCCCAAAGTAGCACCCAAAGCTGCCCCAAGCCCAATAGTGCACCTAAGAGGAATACCAGAGTATACCATTGCTGAAAAGAACAAGGCCCCAATGCCCGATGTTGTCAGCCGAGGAAGATGAAGAAGGGCAGGTCCTAAGGAAGCTCAAACCCAAGACTCCAGACCACAATGATGCTCATCCTATGGCTGAGAACATGAAGATCGGGAGAGATTTAGGGTTGAGGCTATGGAGAGAGTCGATCCATATGCCACCGGAGAAGGACTGCTTGAGATTACATGTTCCACACCAAGGAGCAGCAGGACTTCTATGAGACCATCTTATTGGATAAGAAGCCCATAGTATGTGATATGAGGTGGGTCGACCGACCTACATTCAGGAAAATGAAGAACACTATCCAGGTGTATGACAGCTTCAGTCGTGTGGAGTTGCAGATTTTGTTGGGCGAAGCTCACAAACTGGAATGACGAGCTCATTATGCAATTCTACTCCACAACACATTTCTATCCAGATGGCGGGATAGTTTGGATGTCGAAGGAACGAGATACCAATCAACCATAGAGGAATGGGCAAGTCGATCAATGCCCCAAAGGAAAGTGAAGATGACTTGGACATTTATGCCAATAAGAAGATGGATCACAACTCAATGTCACAGATGTACAAGGAGATCCCAGATGATGCACTTGAGACTTTCAAGTTTGGATCAGTTCATTTTCTTCTGTCAGGGCTGCCTACGATCAACAGGATCCTAAGGCACACTTTGTTGCCCAAATCAGGTGACCACAACATGATCAGAGGGCATGCAATTAATTTGCTTCACATTTTTTATGTGCCCTAGAAATTCAAGGTCATGAGCCTCATAGTTGAAACTATCAAGAGGACATCAGCAGACCAAAAGTGGAGCTATGGATATGCCCCACAAATCCAGGAGTTGATTAACTCAAAGATGGGCATAGGGAAGTATCTGTTGGATAAGGAACACTTAGTTCTCTATCCTGAATTTGAGGACAATCAAGTTGTCATGACTGAGAATGAACCATCATCAGTACAAGCTCAAGAGAAGAAGGAGAAGGCAAGGAAAGAGAAGGCTGCCAAGATGCCAACTCTAGCAAGAGGCATCTGAGTACTTTTGAAGAACAAGCGGGACCAGCTTGGTTACTTGATAGCATCAACTCTGCGGATTGAGAAGGGGTTGGCCACCCTAACTCAAAACCAGGAGAGCATGGAAAGAATCATGGAACAAAAATTATATGATCTTGATGTCAAAGTAACTGAGATTCAGTCAGTTGTGGAGCAGCTACAGGATGACATGCAGGAGAGGAAAGGCATGACAACAACTGATGCATTTTCCAGAGTGCCTCGAGCTCAGAGATCAGCTGTAGAGCCAGTACCAGACACCAGAGTAACTTCATCTGCTCCAGCGCAACCAGCTCCAGCACCAACTCCTTCAGCACCTACCACATCAACTGAAGTCTTTGTCCAAGGAGCCATCTCTATGCCACCAGCAGAAGACCAAGCCTGAGAGACGATATAGTCCTATGCATTTTCTAGGAACTTTTTGGTAACTTGTTGCCAAAGGGGGAGAAAAATGTATAGATCATAGGCTTTGAGAGAGAGAGTTTGCTTTTGTTCTCTCTTGTCTTCTTGGTTGAACTTTGTTTGCTTTTGATTGCTTGAGATACTATGCTATTACCTGTGAGACATTGATGATCATGTGTTTGATCATAAGCTACACTTATGCTTGTTATATGTTATTATCTTACTTATCCTTATATGATCATTCACTTGTGCTTGGTGATGAGTGCATGTATTCAATCTTTATTATTTTGAGCGCTCCACCAAGATGTATGTGACATGGAAGAGTATCCCATGAGCCTAATTCCTTGTGCATTTGCAGTCCAAAGCAAATCTTAAAATATGCACAAATTTAGGGGGAGCTCTTGCTTATCACATACTTCTCAAAGCGACGATGTTTTTCAATTTCATTATCATTTGTCGAAGCTTTGATCTATATGTTGTCATCAATTACCAAAAAGGGGGAGATTGAAAGTGCAACTATCCCTAGGTGGTTTTGGTAATTCATAACAACATATAGCTCATTGAGCTAATGCTATTCCAAGACAAATATTTTAGGAAAGCTCAACGAATGGCATGGCATGGATGATGAAAGTGGATCCCTCAAAATATTAAGGACAAAGGATTGGCTCAAGCTCAAAAGCTCAAGACTCTACATTTTACATTTTAGTGATCCAAGATCACATTGAGTCTATAGGAAAAGCCAATACTATCAAGGAGGGATGAGGTGTTGCTTAATGAGCCTCTTGCTTCATGTGCTTAGTGATATGCTCCAAAACTCTCCACTACTTTCTCACATCCACATATGACCTAAACCTAAAGTCAAACTCGGCCCTACCGATTCTTTCTATCCGGCGCTACCGAGTTCAGATGTCATAGCCACTGCCACAAACCCTAGGCAAATCGGTCTCACCGATAGGGATCTCGGTCTCACCGAGATGGGATTGTAATCTCTCTGTTTCCCTTCATAACGTTTTGGTCTAACCGAAGTGAGCGATCGGTCCCACCGAGATTGCAATGTAAACTCTCTGTTTCCCTTTCGTAACTTTTCAGTCCCAATAAAAGAGCGAATCGGTCCCACCGAGTTTACCTGACCAACTCTCTGGTTAGCTAATTACCAAAATCGGTCTCACCGAGTTTGTGTAATCGGTCTCACCGAGATTACGTTATGCCCTAACCCTAACCATATCGGTCCTACTGAGTTGCATATCGGTCCCACTGAAAACCCTAACGGTCACTAGGTTTACTAAATCGGTCCGACCGAGTTTGTTGATACGGTCCCACCGAGTTTGGTAAATTGTGTGTAGCGGTTAGATTTTGTGTGGAGGCTATATATACCCCTCCACCTCCTCTTCATTCGTGGAGAGAGCCATCAGAACAAACCTACACTTCCAACTTACCAATTCTGAGAGAGAACCACCTATTCATGTGTTGAGGCCAAGATATTCCATTCCAACCACATAAATCTTGATCTCTAGCCTTCCCCAAGTTGCTTTCCACTCAAATCTTCTTTCCACCAAATCCAAATCCTGTGAGAGAGAGTTGAGTGTTGGGGAGACTATCATTTGAAGCACAAGAGCAAGGAGTTCATCATCAACACACCATTTGTTACTTCTTGGAGAGTGGTGTCTCCTAGATTGGCTAGGTGTCACTTGGGAGCCTCCGACAAGATTGTGGAGTTGAACCAAGGAGTTTGTAAGGGCAAGGAGATCGCCTACTTCGTGAAGACCTACCGCTAGTGAGGCAAGTCCTTCGTGGGCGATGGCCTTGGTGGGATAGACAAGGTTGCTTCTTCGTGGACCCTTCGTGGGTGGAGCCCTCCGTGGACTCGCGCAACCGTTACCCTTCGTGGGTTGAATTCTCCATCAACGTAGATGTACGATAGCACCACCTATCGGAACCACGACAAAAACATCCGTGTCTCCAATTGCGTTTGAATCCTCCAAACCCTTCCCTTTACATTCTTGCAAGTTGCATGCTTTAATTTCCGCTGCCTATATACTCTTTGCATGCTTGCTTGAATTGTGTGAAGATTGCTTGACTTGTTCAAAGATAGCTAAAATCTGCCAAAGTCTAAAATTGGGAAAAGGTTAAGTTTTTAATTGGTCAAGTAGTCTAATCACCCCCCCCTCTAGACATACTTCAAGGTCCTACAGTTATGTTTATCTGCGGCTTAAAATGCCGGGTCGTAAGGGTACCATCATGGTGCATGGTGATAAGAAGATAGCTCTGGAATGTGAAGAGGGTGATGCTGCCTATGCTGAATCCTTTTGTGCGAAAAAGGAGTTGAAGTTATACAAAGATATTGTTAACCCAGCGGATATGACCCCCTTGAAGAAACCAACTGATACGTCTCCAACGTATCTACAATTTTTGATTGTTCCATGCTGTTATATTATCATTCTTGGATATTTTATAATCATTTTATAGTCATTTTATATTATTTTTTGGTACTAACCTATTGACATAGTGCCAAGTGCCAGTTGTTGTTTTCTGCATGTTTTTTACATCGCAGGAAATCAATACCAAACAAAGTCCACTTTTTGTGGATTTTTTTGGACCAGAAGACATCCAGTGGGCCGGAGAAGCGCCTAGGGGGTGCTCCGAGGGGAGCACAACCCACCAGGGCGCGTCTGGAGGCCCAGACGCGCCCTGGTGGGTTGTGCCCACCTCGGGTGCCCCCTGAACCGCCTCTTTCCTCTATAAATACCCCAATATCCAGAAACCCTAGGGGAGTCGACGAAAATCAATTCCAGCCGCCGCAAAGTCTAGAACCACCAGATCCAATCTAGACACCATCACGGAGGGGTTCACCACTTCCATTGGTGCCTCTCCGATGATGCGTGAGTAGTTCTTTGTAGACCTATGGGTCCGTAGTTAGTAGCTAGATGGCTTCCACTCGCTCGTTTGATTCTCAATACAATGGTCTCTTGGAGATCCATATGATGTAACTCTTTTTGCGGTGTGTTTGTTGGGATCCGATGAACTTTGAGTTTATGATCAGATCTATCTTTTTATCCATGAAAGTTATTTGAGTCTTCTTTGGATCTCTTATATGCATGATAACTTCGTATTTCTTCTCCGATATTTGGTTTTTTTTTGGCCAACTTGATCTATTTATCTTGCAATGGGAAGAGGTGCTTTGTGATGGGTTCGATCTTACGGTGATTGATCCCAGTGACAGAAGGGGAACCGACACGTATGTATCGCTGCTATTAAGGATAACAAGATGGGTTCTATTTCTACATAAATAGATCTTGTCTACATCATGCCATCGTTCTTATTGCATTACTTCGTTTCTCCATGAACTTAATACACTAGATGTATGCTGGATAGCGGTCGATGTGTGGAGTAATAGTAGTAGATGCAGGCATGAGTCGGTCTACTAATTTTGGACGTGATGCCTATATAATGATCATTGCCTGGATATCATCATGATTATTTGAAGTTCTATCAATTGCCCAACAGTAATTCGTTTACCCACCGTTTGCTATTTTTCTCGAGAGAAGCCACTAGTGAAACCTACGCCCCCCAGGTCTCTTCTTTATTATATTTGCCTTTGCGATCTATTTTTATTTGCTTTTATTTTCAGATATATTAAACCAAAAATATAAAAATACCTTGCTGTAATTTATTTTATTTGGCGTTCGATCTATCAATATTTACAACTCTCTCACGTCCGTTTGCTAATTTCTGGCGCCGTTGCCCGAAAGGGATCGACAACCCCTTTAACTCGTCGGGTTGTGAGTATTTGTTATTTGTGTGCAGGTGCCGTTCACGTAGTGTTGCGTGATTCTCCTACTGGTTCGATAACCTTGGTCTCATCACTGAGGGAAATACCCACCATTGTTGTGCTGCATCATCCCTTCCTCTTTCGGGAAATACCGACGTAGTTCAAGCCAACATCAAAAGGAATTTCTGGCGCCGTTCCGGGGAAACATCATCAACATCTACCAGGTACCTAATCACAAATCTCATCTCCTCGCAATTTAGATTATTTTCCATTTGCCTCTCGTTTTCCTCTCCCCCACTTCACAAAAATTTGTCGTTTTATTCGCCCTCGTTTTCATTCGTCGTTTTCTTGTCGGATCTGTTTTTGAGTGCAATCTTGTTGCGTAGTCAAAATGAATCAAGAGAACACCAAGTTGTGTGATTTCTCAAATAACAACAACAATGATTTTATTGGCACTCCGATTGCTCCCGCCACTAGTGCGGAATCTTGTGATATTAATACTGCTTTGTTGAATCTTGTTATGAATGATCAATTTTCCGGTACTCCTAATGAGGATGACGTGTCCCATCTTAACACATTTGTAGAATTATGCGATATGCAAAAGAAAAAAGATGTGGACAATGATGTTGTGAATATGAAATTATTTCCGTTTTCTTTGCGTGATTCTGCAAAAATTTGGTTTTCTTCTTTGCCTCGCAATAGTATGGATTCTTGGAATAAGTGCAAAGATGCTTTGATCACTAAGTATTTTCCGCCCGCAAAATTTATTTCCCTTAGAACCTAGATCATGAATTTCAAGCAACTTGAACATGAGCATGTTGCACAATCTTGGGAAAGGATGAAAATGATGCTAAGGAATTTCCCAACTCATGGGTTAAATCTTTGGATGATCATACAAAATTTTTATGCGGGATTGAATTTTGTTTCTCGTAATCTTTTAGATTCCACCACAGGTGGTACTTTTATGGAAATTACTTTGGGTGAAGCCACCAAATTTCTTGATAATATCATGGCAAATTATTCACAATGGCATACCGAAAGAGCTCCTACTAGTAAAAAGGTTAATTCGGTTGAGGAAATTTCTTCTTTAAATGAAAAAGTTGATGCTCCTATGAAATTGGTTGCTAGTAAAAGTGCTCCTATTGATTTCAATGATATGCCTTTGTCTACTTTGATTGAGCAAAATAGTGATGGCATAGATGTGAATTTTATCTCGCAAAACAATTTCAATAACAATGCTTATAGAGGTAATTTTAATCCTAGGCCTTTTCCTAGTAATTCCTCTAATAACTATGGTAATTCCTATGGAAATCCTTCTTACAATAATAATAGGAACACCTCTGATATTGAGAATAATATTAAATAATTTATCAACACGCAAAAAGTTTTCAACACTACAATAGAAGAAAAGTTGAATAAGATTGATGATTTGTCTAGAAGTGTTGATAGAATTTCTCATGATGTAGAAAATCTCAAGATGAAAATTTGTGTGCCTAAGGTTGAGGAATAAATTAAAGCTCTTTATGTTTCTATGGATGAAAGTAAGAAAAGAACCGCCATGCTTAGAGCTAGAAGAGAATTTTTAGAGAAGGCATTTTCTAGTGATTACTTTCATAAAAGTGATGAAGATCTTAAAATGATTGGTGTTTCTTCTATTGATTCCTTGTTTAGTAAAATTAAGATTGCTGAAAAAGGGACTGGAGAAGAGTCAACTTTAGCTAGAAGGTGTCCCGATAATTCGGAGGGTGAAAATCTTGTTGAGAAAATTGATAAAAGTGGGTTTGAAGAGGTCAAGACTTTAACTAGTGATGTGCCCACTCTTTTGGATTACAAAGACTTTAATTATGATAGTTGCTCTTTGATTGATTGTATTTCTTTGTTGCAATCCATGATAAACTCAGCCCATGCTTATGAACAAAATAAAGCTTTTACTAAACATATTGTTGATGCTATGATGAAAGCTTTAGAAGAAAAGTTGGAATTGGAAGTTTCAATTCCTAGAAAATTATATGATGAGTGGGAACCTAATATAAAAGTCAAGATTAAAAATTATGAGTGTTTTGCTTTATGTGACTTGGGTGCTAGTGTTTCTACAATTCCGAAATCTTTATGTGATGTGCTTGGTCTTACCGATATTGAAGAATGTTCTTTAAATTTGCACTTGGCGGATTCTACTATTAAAAAGCCTATGGGAAGAATTAATGATGTTCTTATTCTTGCAAATAGGAATTATGTGCCTATAGATTTTATTGTTCTTGATATTTATTGCAATCCTCTTGTCCAATTATTCTTGGTAGACCGTTTTTACGCACTATTGGTGCCGTGATTGATATGAAAGAAGAAAATATTAAATTCCAATTTCCACTAAGAAAGGGTATGGAACACTTCCCTAGAATAAGAATTAGGCCACCATATGAATCAATCATGAGGGCATCTTATGGATCTAGAAACAAAGATGACAAAACTTAGATCCTCGCTTTATGCCTAGCTAGGGGCGTGAAACAATAGCGCTTCTTGGGAGGCAACCCAATGAATAAATTTTATTTTTGCTTTTTGCTTTCTGTTATTGAGTGTTTGCACAATTATGCTACTATTATGATTGTGTTTTTCGTGTTTTAATTAGTGTTTGTGTCAAGTAAAGCCTTTAGGATCTTCTTGGCTGATAGTTGTTTGATCTTGCTGAAAAAACAGGAACTCTTGAGTCCAGAGTTACAATTTTAAAAAATAACAGAAGCGACGCAAAATTCTGATTTTTTTATAGTAGATTTATATACAAATTTCTCAGGTCATCCTAATTTTTCAGGATTTTTGGAGTAACAGAAGTATTCGAAATATTCAGATTGCTACAGACTGTTCTATTTTTGACAGATTCTGTTTTCTTTGTGTTGTGTGCTTGTTTTGATGATTCTATGGTTTTCTTTGATGAGTTTTTTCCATGGAAAAGTTGGAATACAGTAGATATAATGCAAGAATAAAACATGAATTGGTTTGCTACAGCACTTATAGTAGTGATTTGTTTTCTTATACTAACGGATCTCACGAAGGTTTTGTTGAGTTTCGTGTGATTGAAGTTTTCAAGTTTTGAGTGATGTTACGATGGATGAAGGAATAAGGAGTAAGAAGATCCTAAGCTTGGGGATGCCCATGGCATCCCAAGCTATTATCCAAAGAGAAGCAAGCAACTAGGCTTGGGGATGCCCCGAGTGGCATCCCCTCCTTCTTCTAACGACAATTGGTATTTTACTCGAAGCTATATTTTTATTCGTCACATACTATGAGTTTTGCTTGGAGCGTCTTGTATGATATGAGTCTTTGCTTGTTTTGCTTTGTGTTCTAAGTCTTGAATCCTTGCTGGACACACCTATTTGAGAGAGCCAAAATTATGCCATGACTTGTTAGAATTGCTCTCTATGCTTCACTTAAATTTTTATGAGCTATGAAATTGCTCTAGTGCTTCACTTATATCTTTTTGAGCATGGTGTGCTTTAGTATTTTTGAAGAAATTATCTCTTGCTTCACTTAAATAAATTTGAGAGAAATAAATATTATGCTCATGATCTTCACTTATATTTGTTTGAGCTTATCAAAAGCAACACATGAAAATTAGTTCCAAAGTGATAGATATCCAAGAAGGATATAATAAAAACTTTCATGAAGATCATTGGACAAAATAAACTTGATTCCTTGTAATAGTTTTGAGATATGATGATGTGATATGTGAGTCATGTTGATGAGTAATTATGCTTTAGTAAGAATATTGGTGTTAAGGTTTGTGATTCCCTATGCAAGCGCGAAAGCCAATAGTCATGCAATTAAATTATATCCTACTTGTGGTGCATTATTCGGTGTTAATTATGCTTAATGCTCGCTTATGAGATTATTCGTTTCTTGGTTGGTCGCTTCTCAATCTTTTGCTAGCCTTCATTTTGCACTAAGTATGATCACTACTTGTGCATTCAAAAACCTTTAAACCAGTTTTGCCACATGAGTCCACTATATCTACCTATATGCGGTATTCTTTTGACGTTCTAAGCAAATTTGTATGTGCCATCTATAATTTTCAAAATAAATTTCACTTTTGTGTGCTCGTACCGCTCGCGAGGCGGTGAGGGGTGGCCGATATTTTCCATGCTAGATGTGTTATTCTCACAATGAGTGTTTATTCACTTGTTATTGCATGAGAGTAAGGCAAAGGTATTAGGGATGCCCAGTCCCGAAATGAAAAATGAATTTACTTTATGTTGTCAAATAATAAATTCCTTGGAAAGTGTTGGTATGGAGGTCACCCGTGGATACGTTTAGCCATGGAAAGTGAAAGTATGGTGGAAAATGGAATAAACTTTATTTTCTGTTTCGGAACCGCCTATGATATATCGAGCATGGAAAGTGTGGGAAACTCTAAGTCGCTTTGAGCTCTGGCACCTCTACAAATCCCCACTTCCCTCTGTGAAGGGCCTTTCTTTTAATTTATGAAATTTTTATTTTGAGTCTCCATCTTCTCTTATAAATCACCAACTAGGAGGCACTATGATCGTACTTGAGCATTGGGTGTAGCTAATATGTGAGTGTGTTTCATGAATGGATCAATGAATGAGCATGATGGCTAGGGATAACTTATTTTAGCATTGATATTTTGAAAGACATGGTTGCTTGTTGATATGCTTGAGTATTTAAGTCTCATGTCAAAACTAGACTGTTGCTTTCAACCATATAAAAGTCCAAATGTCCATGCTATAAAGAAAAGAATATGAGACGACATGTTAGGCAGCATTCCACATCAAAAAAATCTGTTTTTACCATTTACCTACTCGAGGACGAGCAGGAATTAAGCTTGGGGATGCTGATACGTCTCCAATGTATCTATTTTTTATTGTTCCATGCTGTTATATTATCATTCTTCGATATTTTATAATCATTTTATAGTCATTTTATATCATTTTTGGTACTAACCTATTGACATAGTGCCAAGTGCCAGTTGTTGTTTTTTTGCATGTTTTTTACATCGCAGGAAATCAATACCAAATGGAGTCCACATGCAGCAAAACTTTTTGTGGATCTTTTTGGATCAGAAGACATCCAGTGGGCCGGAGAAGCGCCTGGGGTGCTCCAAGGGGAGCGCAACCCACCAGGGTGCGCCTGGAGGCCCAGGCATGCCCTGGTGGGTTGTGCCCACCTCAGGTGCCTCTAAACCGCCACTTTTCTCTATAAATACACCAATATTCCAAAAACCCTAGAGGAGTCGACGAAAATCAATTCCAGCCACCGCAGTCCAGAACCACTAGATCCAATCTAGACACCATCACGGAGGGGTTCACCACTTCCATTGGTGCCTCTCCGATGATGCATGAGTAGTTCTTTGTAGACCTATGGGTCTGTAGTTAGTAGTTAGATGGCTTCCTCTCTCTCTCGTTTGGTTCTCAATACAATGGTCTCTTGGAGATCCATATGATGTAACTCTTTTACGGTATGTTTGTTGGGATCCGATGAACTTTGAGTTTATGATCAGATCTATCTTTTTATCCATGAAAGTTATTTGAGTCTTCTTTTGATCTCTTATATGCATGATTGCTTATAGCCTCGTATTTCTTCTCCGATATTTGGGTTTTGTTTGACCAACTTGATCTATTTATCTTGCAATGGGAAGATGTGCTTTGTGATGGGTTTGATCTTACGGTGCTTGATCCCAGTGACAGAAGGGGAACCGACACGTATGTATCGTTGCTATTAAGGATAACAAGATGGGGTCTATTTCTACATAAATAGATCTTGTCTACACCATGTCATCGTTCTTATTGCATTACTCCGTTTCTCCATGAACTTAATACACTAGATGCATGCTGGATAGTGGTCGATGTGTGGAGTAATAGTAGTAGATGCAGGCGGGAGTCGGTCTACTAATCTTGGACGTGATGCCTATATAATGATCATTGCCTGGATATCGTCATGATTATTTGAAGTTCTATCAATTGCCCAATAGTAATTTATTTACCCATGGTTTGCTATTTTCCTCGAGAGAAGCCACTAGTGAAACCTACGGGCCCCGGGTCTCTTCTTTATTGTATTTGCCTTTGCGATCTATTTTTATTTGCTTTTATTTTCAGATCTATTAAACCAAAAATACACAAATACATTGCTGCAATTTATTTTATTTGGCGTTCGATCTATCAATATTTACTACTCTCTCACGTGTGTTTGCCAATTTCTGGTGCCGTTGCCCGAAATGGATTGACAACCCCTTTAACATGTTGAGTTGCGAGTATTTGTTATTTGTGTGCAGGTGCCATTCATGTAGTGTTGCGTGATTCTCCTACTGGTTCGATAACCTTTTTCTCATCACTGAGGGAAATACCTACTGTTGCTGTGCTGCATCAGCCCTTGCTCTTTGGGGAGGTACCAACGTAGTTCAAGCCAACATCACCAACCACGAAGAATGATCTTTTGTTGGAGTTTAAGTTGGCAAATGACACCAAGCAGGTCGATTTTGCTCCTGACGACTCTTCCAAACAGTTTAGTATGAGTGCCAATATGGATCCGAAATAGGAAAGCGTGGTCATCGAGTTCATCCGTGAGAATCGGGACATCCTTGCATGGAAGCCTTGAGACATGCCAGGTCTACCAAGGGAACTCACTGAGCACACTCTCAATGTGGATCCAAATTTTAAACCGGTCGATCAATTCCTTCGTCGTTTTAAAGAAGAGAGGCGCAAGGCCATTGGTGAAGAAGTGGCCCGGCTCTTGGCGGCTGGGATTATTGTTGAAGTTTTTCATCCTGAATGGTTGGCTAACCCGATGCTGGTCCTTCAGAAAAACGGCACTTGGCGCATGTGTGTGGATTACACAGACCTTAACAAGGCTTGTCCAGCAGATCCTTTTGCTCTCCCCGTATTGATCAGATCATTGATGCTACGGTGGGTTGTGAGCGTTTGAGTTTTTTAGATGCTTATTCTGGTTATCATCAGATCAAGATGGTAGTTAAGGACCAAGAGAAGACATCTTTCATCACTACCTTTGGAGCCTTCTGCTATGTGTCTATGCCTTTCGGGCTCAAACGTTTCCAGGCGACTTACCAGCGGTGTGTTCAGAACTGCCTCCACAGCCAGATTGGGCGCAATGTTCATGCTTATGTGGATGACATCGTTGTGAAATCCAGGAAGAAGGAGACCTTATTAGATGATTTGAAGGAGACCGTTGACAACCTCCGGGTCTACAAGATGATGCTTAACCCAGCCAAATGTGTCTTTGGCCTGCCAGCAGGCAAGCTCTTGGGTTTTCTGGTTTCTGAGAGAGGTATTGAAGCTAACCCGGAGAAAATCAAGGCTATCACCTCTTTGGCTAAACCGGCATGTATCAATGACGTCCAGCGTTTGGCGGGTCGTATTACGGCCTTGAGCCGGTTTATAAGCCGCCTGGGAGAAAAGGCTATCCCATTATAGCAGATGATGAAGAAAATAGATCACTTTGTCTGGAGTGATGCTGCTAATCAGGCGTTTGAGGCACTTAAAAAACAGTTGGTTGAGCCGCCGGTTCTTGCAACTCCTATTGACCAGGAGCCCTTGCTTTTATATGTGGCTGCTAACAGCAGAGCCGTCAGTGTAGCGGTTGTTGTGGAAAGAAAGGAGTCATGCAAGGAATATCTGGTTCAAAGGCCGGTTTACTATGTCAGTGAGGTACTAATTGAATCTAAGCAGAGATACCCACATTGGCAGAAGCTCGTTTATGGAGTGTTCATGGCTAGTCGTAAGTTGAAGCAGTATTTCCTTGGTCATCCCATCACTATGGTCAGTTCTGCTCCTCTAGGAGATATCATTCAAAACAGAGAAGGTACAGGCCGAGTGGCCAAGTAGGCCATTGAGCTGGGACCCCATGGTTTGAAATATATGCCTCAGACAGCTATCAAGTCTCAAGCTCTTATGGATTTCATCAATGATTGGACAGAGTTGCAGATGCCTGAAGAGAATCCTGATAATACGTATTGGACTATTCATTTTTATGGGTCCAGGCAATTGGATGGCTCGGGGGCTGGAGTTATTTTAACTTCCCCGTGAGGTGATAAGTTTTGTTATGTCTTAAGGTTGATGTTTCCTTGTACTAATAATGTAGCTGAATATGAGGCCTTACTCCATGGTCTTCGGATGGATAAAGAGATGACCTTAAGCCGGGTGAGGTGTTTTGGCGATTCAGATCTGGTGGCTCAGCAAGTCTCAGGAACTTGGGATTCCAAAGACCCGCTCATGGCGGCTTAACGACGGGGGTTAATGCTATTGCTAGTCATTTCAAAGGTTATCAAGTGGAGCATGTCGATCGCAGGAAAAACAAGGCGGCTGGGATCTCAGCATAAGCCGGTACCACCTAATGTCTTTCTTGATATTCTGAATAATCCTTCAGTTAAGTTGCCTACGGAAGAGGATATTGCTATCCCTGACCCGAAGTCACATTTGGTGGCAGCTCTTCATGCTATTCCTGATTGGACAGTTCCGTATTTGGCTTATATGACCCGGGGTGAGTTGTCGGAGGATGAAACTTTGGCCAGGATAATAACCTGGCGGTCTAAGTCAATGACCATTGTCAATGGCGAGTTACACCGATGCAGTGTCACATGGGTGTTTCAACGATGTATCTCTCTTGAAGAGGGCCGTGAAATTCTACGGGAGATTCATGAAGGAGATTGTGGCCATCATGCTCGCTCTAAGTCTCTTGTAGCTAAGGCTTTTCGTCATGGGTTTTATTGGATGATGGCTTGATACATCTCCAACGTATCTATAATTTTTGATTGTTCCATGCTGTTTTATTATCAATCTTGGATGTTTTATAATCATTTTATAGTCATTTTATATAATTTTTTGGTACTAACCTGTTGACATAGTGCCAAGTGCCAGTTGTTGTTTTTTCCATGTTTTTTACATCACAAGAAATCAATACCAGACGGAGTCCAAATGCCACGAAACTCCACTATGATTTTTTTATGGGCTAGAAGGGAGAAGTTGGGCCCTGGTTGCACCTGGGGGGAGTCCTGAGGAGGGGACAACCCACCAGGGCGCGCCAGGAGGCCCAAGCGTGTCCTGGTGGGTTGTGCCCACCTCGGGTGCCCCCCGGACCGCCTCTTTGCTTTATAAATACCCCAGAAATACCAGAACCCTAGAAGTGTCGACGAAATATTCATCCAGCCGCCGCAGAGTTCAGGACCACCAGATCCAATCTAGACACCATCTCAGATGGGGTTCACCACCTCCATTGGTGCCTCTCCGATGATGCGTGAGTAATTCTTTGTAGACCTGTGGGTTCGTAGTTAGTAGCTAGATGGCTTTCTCTCTCTCTCTCTCTCTCTCTCTCTCTCTCTCTCTCTCTCGCTGAATTCTCAATACAATGGTCTCTTGGATATCCATATGATGTAACTCTTTTTGCGGTGTGTTTGTTGGGATCTGATGAACTTTGAGTTTATGGTCAGTCATATCTTTTTATATCCATGAAAGTTATCTGAGTTTCTTTGATCTCTTATATGCATGATCTCTTATAGCCTCGTATTTCTTCTCTGATATTTGGGTTTTGTTTGGCCAACTTGATCTATTTATCTTGCAATGGGAAGAGGTGCCCGGTAGTGGGTTCGATCTTATGGTGCTTGATCCCAGTGACAGAAAGGGAACCGACACGTATGTATCGTTGCTACTAAGGATAAAAAGATGGGATCGATATCTAGCACAATAGATAAACGGATCTTGTCTACATCATGTCATCGTTCTTATTGTATTACTCTGTTTTTCCATGAACTTAATACACTAGATGCATGCTGGATAGCGGTCGATGTGTGGAGTAATAGTAGTAGATGCAGGCAGGAGTCGGTCTACTAATCTTGGACGTGATGCCTATGTAATGATCATTGCCTGGATATCATCATAATTATTTGAGGCTCTATCAATTGGCCAACAGTAATTTGTTTACCCACCGTTTGCTATTTTTCTCGAGAGAAGCCACTAGTGAAACCTACGGCCCCCAGGTCTTCTTTCTCATATGTTTGCTTGCGATCTACTTTTCCTTTGCATTTTTATTCAGACCTATTAAACCAAAAATACAAAAATACTTTGCTGCACTTTATTTATTTACGATCTATTATTCCAATCTACTACAATTTTCTGGCATCGTTACACGAAAGGGATTAACAATCCCTATAACACGTCGGGTTGCGAGGTGTTGTTATTTGTGTGCAGGTGCTATTTAGGTTGTGTTGCTTGGTTCTCCTACTGGTTCGATAACCTTGGTTTCTTCACTGAGGGAAATACCTACCGTCGCTGTGCTGCATCATCCCTTCCTCTTTGGGGAAATACCGACGTAGTCCTAGCAGACAGGAGCTTTTCTGGCGCTATAGTCAGAGAGCGATCAAAAGGAATTTCTAGCACCGTTGCCGGGGAGGATCTTCAACATACCCAGGTTCCTAATCACAAATGTCATCTCCTTGCGATTTACATCATTTGCCATTTTCCTCTCGTTTTCCTCTCCCCCACTTCACAAAAAAATGCCGTTTTAGTCACCTCTCTTTTCCCGTTCACCATTTTCCCGTCATATCTATTCTTTGCTTGCAATCATGAGTGATTTCGGTATGGCACCAACAGATGATGGCCTGACTCCTAAGATTGGACATACATGCAATCTGGATGCTAAAACTTTTATCTTGGGGCAAGGGAACGTTATGGGAAAAGAACATATCCAAGAATTTTTCAATTGTGTTGGAAATCTGAGTCTTGATGATGCTCCTATACTTAAAACTACTAGATCTTATGCGGATGCTATTTCGGCACTAGTTCTGAAACTTGAAAGTAAATTTAGCCGCACTCATCCTACTTTTCAAAGATTGTTTTTTGAGCTTCCCGAAATAAAGAATACTAGAGCCAAAAATTTGGCCACTCCCGTTCTTATGAACGAGTTTGACTACATAATTCGGGAAGCTAGGGAAATCTTTGACTTTTATGGTATGAATCGTGAAAAACCCATGATAAATGAAATTCTTTACAATAGTGATTATGCAGTAAGACATTTGCTTGGGGATAATAAGATCTTTGATGATAATCTTAAAAAGGAGGTCCCGGTTCTAGAAATAATCCAACAATTTTTAATAATGTTAATCAACACTACTCTTGGATTTTTGCGGGAAATCAAAGGGGTAATGATGAAAGCCAACATAGGAATGCTAAAGTTTCCATGGATAATTTGTTTTATGTTGTTTTTACAAAACCCCATAATGAAAACACCCCTAAGAAAACTAAGAAGAAGAAGGATGAGAAAACTTAGATCCTTGCTTTATGCCTAGCTAAGGGCGTAAAACTATAGCGCTTGTTGGGAGGCAACCCAATGAATAAAATTTATTTTTGCTTCTTGATTTCTGTTCTTGTGTGTTATCACAATTATGCTACTGTTATGATTGTGTTTTTTATGTTTTAATTAGTGTTTGTGCCAAGTAAAGCCTTTAGGATCTTCTTGGGTGATAGTTGTTTGATCTTGCTGAAAAAGACAGAAACTTTGCACTCACGAAAATATTTTTCATAAATCACAGAAAAGAGATTTTGCTCTGATTCTTTTTGCAGAAGATTAATATACAAATTACTCTACTATTCCTAATTTGGTAGAATTTTTGGAGTTCCAGAAATATTCGCAAAAGTCAGATTACTACAGACTGTTCTGTTTTGACAGATTCTGTTTTCTTTGTGTTGTGTGCTTATTTTGATGGCTCTATGGTTTTCTTTGATGAGTTTTCGCCATAGAAAAGTTGGAGTACAGTAGATATAATACAAAAACAAAATATGAATTGGTTTGATACATCACTTATAGTAGTGATTTATTTTTCTTACACTAATGGATCTCATGAAGGTTTTGTTGAGTTTTGTGTGATTGAAGTTTTCAAGTTTTGGGTTATCTTACGATGGATGAAGGAAGGATGTAAGAGCTTAAGCTTGGGGATGCCCCGGCATCCCAAGCTATTATCCAAAAATGATCAACCAACTAAGCTTGGGGATGCCCCCGAGTGGCATCCCCGCTTTCTTCCAAAAATATCGGTATTTTACTCGAGGCTATATTTTTATTCTTCATATGATATGTGTTTTGCTTGGAGCGTCTTGTATGATATGAGTCTTTGATTGTTTTATTTTGTGTTTGAAGTCATCAATCCTTGCTGGACACACCTATTTGAGAGAGCCAAAATTATATCATGACTAGTTAGAATTGCTCTCTATGCTTCACTTAAATCTTTTATGAGCCAGGACTTGCTCTAGTGCTTCACTTATATCTTTTTGAGCACGGTGTGCTTTGTTATTTTTGAAGAAATGATCTCTTGCTTCACTTAGATTTATTTGAGACTTAGTAAAATTTTGAAGAAATTCTCTCTTGCTTCACTTAAATTATTTTGAGAGAAAGAAAATTTGTTATGCTCATGATCTTCACTTATACTTGTTTGAGCTTATGAAAAGCAACACATGAAAATTAGTCCCAAAGTGATAGATATCCAAGAAGGATAAAGTAAAAAATGTCATGAAGATCATTGGACAAAATAAACTTGATTCTTAGTAATAGTTTTGAGATATGATGATGTGATATGTGAGTTATGTTGATGAGTAATTATGCTCTAGTAAGAATATTCGTGTTAAGGTTTGTGATTCCCTATGCATGCACAAAAGTCAATAATCATGCAATGAAAATTATATCCTACTTTTGGTGCATTATTCGGTGTTAATTATGCTTAATGCTTGCTTATGAGATTATTCGTTTCTTGGTTGGTCGCTTCTCAATCTTTTTGATAGCCTTCATTTTGCACTAAGTATGAGCTCTACTTGTGCATCCAAAATCCCTTAAACCAGTTTTTCCACATGCGTCCACTATATGTACCTATCTGTGGTATTCTTTTGCCGTTCTAAGTAAATTTGCATGTGCCATCTCTAATTTTCAAAATAAACTTCTCTTTTGTGTGTTTGTTTCGCTCGCGGAATGGTAAGGGGTGGCTAACATTTTCCATGCTGGATGTGTTATTCTCAAGATGAGTGTTTATTCACTTGTAATTGCACGAGAGTAAGGCAAAGGTTTTAGGGATGCCCAGTCCCGAAATGCAAAAATGAATTTACTTTATGTTGTCAAATAATAAATTCCTTGTAAAGTGTTGGTATGGAGGGCACCCGTGGATACTGTTAGCCATGGAAAATGAAAGTATGGTGGAAAAAGGAATAAACTTTATTTTCTGTTTGGGAACCGCCTATGGCATATCAAGCATGGAAAGTGTTCGGGACTCTGAGTAGTTTTCGTTGGTGGGATGGATACACCTCCCAAAATGCTTTTATCTCTATTTTTTTCGGTTTGAGCTCTGGCACCTCTACAAATCCCTACTTCCCTCCGCGAAGGGCCTTTCTTTTATTTTATGCAATTTTTATTTCTATTTTGAGTCTCCATCTTCTCTCATAAAAAGTACCAACTAGGAGGCAATATGACCGTACTTAAGTATTGGGTGTAGCTAATATTCGAGTGTGTTTCATGAATGGGTCAATGTTTGAGCATGATGAGCTAGGGATAACTTATTTTAGCGTTGATATTTTGAAAGACATGGTTGCTTGTTGATATGCTTGAGTATCTAAATTATTATGTCAAAACTATACTGTTGCTTTGAATTACATAAAAGTCCAAATGTCCATGCTATAAAGAAAAAAATATTATATGAAATGATGAACAACACTCCACATCAAAAATTCTGTTTTTATCACTTACCTACTCCAGGACGAGTAGGAGTTAAGCTTGGGGATGCTGATACGTCTCCAACATATCTATAATTTTTGATTGTTCCATGTTGTTTTATTATCAATCTTGGATGTTTTATAATCATTTTATAGTCATTTTTTGGTACTAACCTATTGACATAGTGCCAAGTGCCAGTTGTTGTTTCTCCATATTTTTTACATCACAGGAAATCAATACAGACGGAGTCCAGATGCCATGAAACCCCACGATGATTTTTTTGGGCCAGAAGGAAGAAGTTCGGCCCTGGTTGCACCTGGGGGAGTCCCGAGGAGGGGACAACCCACCAGGGTGTGCCAGGAGGCCCAGGCATGCCCTGGTGGGTTGTGCCCACATCGGGTGCCCCCGGACCGCCTCTTTGCGCTATAAATACCCCAAAAATACCAGAACCCTAGAAGCGTCGACGAAATATTCATCCAGCCGCCGCAGAGTCCAGAACCACCAGATCCAATCTAGACACCATCTCGGATGGAGTTCACCACCTCCATTGGTGCCTCTCCGATGATGCGTGAGTAGTTCTTTGTAGACCTTTGGGTCTGTAGTTAGTAGCTAGATGGCTTTCTCTCTCTCTCGCTGAATTCTCAATACAATGGTCTCTTGGAGATCCATATGATGTAACTCTTTTTGTGGTGTGTTTGGGATCTGATGAACTTTGAGTTTATGATTAGTCATATCTTTTTATATCCATGAAAGTTATTTGAGTTTCTTTGATCTCTTATATGCATGATCTCTTATAGCCTCGTATTTCTTCTCCGATATTTGGGTTTTGTTTGCCCAACTTGATCTATTTATCTTGCAATAGGAAGAGGTGCTCGGTAGTGGGTTCGATCTTACGGTGCTTGGTCCCAGTGACAGAAAGGGAACCGACACGTATGTATCGTTTCTACTAAGGATAAAAGGATGGGATCTATATCTGCCGCAATAGATAAACGGATCTTGTGTACATCATGTCATCGTTCTTATTGCATTACTCCGTTTTTCCATGAACTTAATACATTAGATGCATGCTGGATAGCGGTCGATGTGTGGAGTAATAGTAGTAGATGAATGCAGGAGTCGGTCTACTAATCTTGGATGTGATGCCTATGTAATGATCAGTGCGTGGATATCGTCATAATTATTTGAGGTTCTATCAATTGGCCAACAGTAGTTTGTTTACCCACCGTTTGCTATTTTTCTCGAGAGAAGCCACTAGTGAAACCTACGGCCCCCGAGTCTTCTTTCTCATATATTTTCTTGCGATTTACTTTTCCTTTGCATTTTTATTCAGATCTATTAAAGCAAAAAATATAAAAAATACTTTGTTGCACTTTATTTATTTGCGATCTATTATTTCAATCTACTACAATTTTCTGGCATCGTTACCCGAAAGGGATTGACATCCCCTTTAACACGTCGGGTTGCGAGATGTTGTTATTTGTGTGCAGGTGCTATTTACATTGTGTTGCTTGGTTCTCCTACTGGTTTGATAACCTTGGTTTCTTCACTTAGGGAAATACCTACCGTCGCTGTGCTGCATTATCCCTTCCTCTTTGGGGAAATACCGACGTAGTCCTAGCAGACAAGAGCTTTTCTGGCGCTATAGTCAAAGAGCGATCATGGCTCATGCTGATGCAGAAGATCTGGTTAGCAAGTGCGACGGTTGTCAAAAATTTTCTAGACGAGCTCATGTACCGGCTCAAGAATTGAGGATGATTCCAATCACTTGGCCGTTTGCGGTCTGAGGGCTGGATTTGGTTGGACCTTTCAAGAGATCCATGGACAAAAAGACCCACCTTTTCGTGGCAGTTGACAAATTTACAAAATGGGTTGAGGCAGAGCCGGTCAGCAAGTGTGATGCGGCAACGGCAGTTCAATTTCTTAAAAAGGTGATTTTCCATTTTGGCTACCCTCATAGCATCATAACTGACAATGGTACTAACCTGTCCAAGGGTGCTATGAAAGAGTTTTGTCAACGAGAACATATCCATCTCGACGTCTCATCAGTGGCTCACCCCCAGTCCAATGGTCAAGCCAAAAGGGTCAATCAAGAAATCTTGAGAGGTATAAAACCCCGGCTTATGGTCCCTTTGCAGAGGATTCCAGGTTGTTGGGTTGAGGAGTTGCCCTCGGTGCTTTGGAGTATAAATACTACCCCCAAGAGATCCATGGGTTATACGTCTTTCTTCATGGTTTACGGAGCAGAGGCGGTTCTTCCCAGTGACATCCGTCACGACTCGCCCCGTGTGGCGGCTTATGTTGAAGCTGATAATGAAAAAGGACGTCAGGATGATCTTGACCTCCTGGATGAGGAGCGTGACCTTGCGGCGGCTTGTTCGGTGATTTACCAGCAAGATCTGCATCATTATCATAGTCATCGGGTTAAAACCCGGACCTTTCAAGAAGGTGACTTGGTGCTCCGTCTCATCCAGGATCAAATAGACATGCACAAATTATCCCCACCTTGGGAAGGGCTGAGGGAGTTCCAGACTAGGGGGTGTCCGGATAGCCGAACTATCATCATCGGCGGACTCCAAGACTATGAAGATACAAGATTGAAGACTTCGTCCGTGTCCGGATGGGACTTTCCTTGGCGTGGAAGGCAAGCTTGGCGTCTGGATATGTAGATCTCCTACCTTTGTAACCGACTTTGTGTAACCCTAGCCCTCTCCGGTGTCTATATAAACCGGACGGCTGTAGTCCATAGGACGAACAACAATCATACCATAGGCTAGCTTCTAGGGTTTAGCCTCTTTGATCTCGTGGTAGATCCACTCTTGTAACACACATCATCAATATTAATCAAGCGGGACGTAGGGTTTTACCTCCATTAAGAGGGCCCGAACACAGGTAAAACATCGTGTCCCTTGTCTCCTGTTACCATCCGCCTAGGCGCACAGTTCGGGACCCCCTACCGAGATCCACGGTTTGACACCGACATTGGTGCTTTCATTGAGAGTTCCTGCGTATGCGTCACCGATAGGCTCGATGGCTTCTTCGACCATCATCAACAGCGCAGTCCAGGTGAGACCTTTCTCCCGGACAGATCTTCAGATTCGGCGGCTTCCGCTTTCGGGGCGATTAAGCAGCCATCTGGAGCAGATCGAAGCTACGCCCCAGCCATCAGGTCAGATTTGGAAGTTTGAATTATCGACCGATATCCGCGGAGACTTGATCTTGATGGATTCGAGCCGCAATAAGCGTGCCGCCTTGTCTCGATGGGCATGATCTAACTCTGCAGCGAGCGATGCCACGGAGGCCGCACGATATCCGCTCGACCCTAATCCGGGCGGATTCCCCGATCGAGGGCGAGTGGTTGGACACCCTCGGGGCTACAATCTCTGGCGATCGAGCCAAACTCCATCCTGTCGCTGCGAAGACCTCGACTCGGTGCGGACTCCTCTCCGGACTCCGAACCCTCGCGCCCCGCTAATCGGATCCGATTGGGCGCCGGTCATGGGGTTCCGGACGCGGACATCTTTCAGCACTCGCCCTTTGGCGACATCCTGAATTCACTAAAGTCTCTCTCTTATCCGGAGAGCCTGGCGGACTACGATCGGGAAGGTTGGGATACGGACGATGAAGAAATTCAATGCCCACCCACCACCCACTTCATAGCCACCGTTGCCAGCTTACACGCGTGCTCGATTTCGACTCAAAGACATCGGCGGTATGGGCGGCGATGTAGGAGACAACAATGAACCAGCACCTATAGGATCTTTGGACAACCTCATCCCATGATGTATACATGGTGGATACACCTAAAGGAAATGAAGACGAGGAACAACGGGGCGCCACGAAGTATAAATCCCTAAAAGCAGTCAAAATGGCAGCGTAAGCGCCGAACAAAGTCCGCCTCAACAAAGACCCAGCCATGGAGCAGGGCGAACCGGTGGACAACGAACAAGCTATCGAGCAATCGTCCGAACAAGACAACTTGGATAAAAATTTGTCCCGGCGAAGACAACGGTCCAGACGATCTCACGCCGGACAAACCATTGGAGCAAAATGACCTCCGAAAAGGCTGTCGCCGCGCTGCGCGTAGCTGAAAAAGCAAAGCGGAAGCTCAAAACAACGGAAGATGCACTCGAGTTAGATGGAGCAAAGTATTCAGCACAAGAGAGAATAAATGCAATGACGATCGCCGAACAAAGAGCTACCGAAAAGAAAGCTCTGCCCGAATTGACGAGGAGGCCTTAGAGCCCCGCAATTAAAAAGCAAGAAGGCCACCGGTCGGATGGGCGACCTCACGGCAAAAAGAGAGCGCGAATGGTGCCGCACACAAGCCAATATGCAATCCGCAAGGATTCACATCAAAGGATGGCCCGATTAGGTCCATCTATGGGCCAAGAAAGCACGCTCGTCAAAGCAATGCAATACGCCAAAATTCGAAGATCACGGCACACCCAAATATAGGGGCGCCAGACACCCCTATGTTTCACCGATGAGGTCTTTGGATCACAATTTCGGTGAGGATTCAAACCCGTAGAAATAGAGGCATCTGACGGAACAACAGACCACAGGAGTGCGGATTGAGGATTACATCCTCCACATACACATGGCTAGAGGAGATGATCTCCACGCCATAAAATACTTACCCTTAAACTCAAAGGGCCAGCTCGGCATTGGCTTAAGAGCCTCCTGAAAATACCATTGGAAGCTGGGAAGAGCTCGAGGATGCATTTGAGCAAATTTTCGGGGGACCTATGTCCGCCCTCGGACCTTGAGCGATCTAGGTCACATAACTCAACAGCCCAGAGAGTCAGCCCGAAAATTCTGGAACAGGTTCCTTACTAAAAATAACCAAATAGTCGACTGTCCGGACGCCGAAGCCTTAGCAGCTTTCAAACACAACGTCCGAGACGAATGGCTCGCCAGACACCTCGGCCAAGAAAAGCCAAGAACAATGGCCGCACTAACAAGCCTCATGACACGCTTTTGCGCAGGGGAAGACAGCTGGCTGGCTAGATGCAGCACCAGCGACCCGAGTACATCCGAAATCAGGGATGGAAATGGGAAATCACGACGCATAAAAGATCAGCGCCTGAATAAGGAAAATGGCCCAAATAGTACGGCGGTCAACGCCGGATTCAAAAGCTCTCGGCCGAACAACAAAACACTGCCCCTAAAGGATAACAGTGACGAGCTATCCAACCTAAGCAAGATTCTGGATAGACTATGTCAAATACATGGTACCTCCGGGAAGCCTGCAAAACCATACCCACAGAGATTGTTGGGTCATCAAGCAGTCCGGCCGACTTAACGCCGAACACAAGGGGCTCGACACACCAAGTGAAAGTGACGAAACCCAAAAGCACCGCAAGAAGAGCCTCGGAAAACAAAAAACTTTCCCACGGGAGATCAAAACAGTAAACTCACTTCACGTGATCAAAAGAAATCTGAGCGGCGCCCCTAAAAGGCGCCGCTGCTGACCGTTGTCAAAACCAATAACCTTCACCATCGGGACTATTACGATAATATCCGAGCGCAGGATGGACTGCCTTGATATTGGATCCTATAATCGACGGATTCCAATTTACACATGTCCTCATGGATGGCGGCGATGACATAAACCTGATATATCGGGACACAATTCGCAGGATGGGGATGAACCCAACCAAAATTAGCCATAGCAACACCTCCTTTAAAGAATCTTGCCGAGCCCATCGCCCTTTACGGGCTCCATACTGCTAGAAGTTGTATTTGGTTCATCAACAACTTCCGTCGCGAAGGTTACTCTTCCATGTCGCCCGTTTAAAAGTAGCCATCAAGCACTATTGGGACCTTGAAGCTTTCGCCCGCTTTAAGGCAATACCGCATTATGCGTCTCTAACACTTAAAATGCCCGGTCCACGCGGCATCATCTCGTTAAAAGGAAGTATTAAGTGTTACTCGAGCACGGAAGAAGGGGAGACTGCATCGACAGCTCCACAGCTATCCGGCTCCACTAGGCAAAGAACCTGAAATTTGTCATTCAAACCCCAGACACGGCTAGATGAGTCCGGCGCCTACTAGCGGCATACCCCTATACGAGGGGCTACATGCATGTATAACAAGAGACAATAGAGCTCAATTTTATTCTTCGAACCGTACTCTGTTCATTTAATATTAAGTACATCTTTACATACGATCCTTTTCTTTCAAACTAAGTTCCTCTCTTTTAGAGATGAACAACGTGCTACCCGTCCGAGATACGGCTACAACAGACACACAGCGCAGACGTGCGGCGAGGACCCGTTGCAAGGATTCTTTTGATTAAGACCTGCGTAAACCTTTTTCACTGTCTCTTGTTGATATACATTCCCCGGTTCCTTAATATAACCGAGGAGGAGGCTGGTGCTTTGGCATTGGCCGCACCAGAATTTTTTGGCGTGCACGGACACAAGGGGCTTAGGGCATTATTTTGCCCATTTTCATAAAAGACCGAATACCTTAGGGAGTATTCGGCGTCTCGAGATTAGGCCTTATATGCATCAGCTCGAATCATGTCTTTGGTCAAATGTTGGGTTGCCGGCTCCTGTGTTTTGCTGCCTTACGTTCCGTTTTCACGGCTAACGGCACTAGGAGAACTCTGCGATTGTGCCCGGTTCGGCGGGCGAGCACCTCGATGAAAGCGGCTGATGTCATGATATAGCGAGACTGGTCAACCACTTGATGACTCACAGAATTTTAGGATTCCTCGCATTAACGAAGGACCGGTTTTCGGTCGGCATATCGCACCCGAATTCGGGAGAGTGCGGTGCCCCGAGGACTATATAGTAGCCCCACCCTCAAACTCCTATGGCTAAGTGAAAGTGATAAAGCATTATAGTCCGGTTGCACGGTTTGCTCGCCATCACCTCCTTAACAGGACCAAGACATTGGATTAAGTGTGAAAAGCGCTTTCTTTGCAAACACCCCGCACTATGTGCGTGGGGCTGAAACCAAGGACTGCCATCTTTTAGGTTATATATACATATACATAAACGGCCGCACAGGGAGTAGTTTGCTACTTGAAAGCACAAGTATAAAAAGCTCTTATATCACATTGAGACATTATTTTCACAAATCATACATGTCATTTAAACATAACATCCTTGAAGCCTGCGTCTCTATCAAGCAGCGCCCGGCAGAACTTCTTCAAAGTAGTGCTCGGCGGTACTCGGCTTCGTCCGAATCTTGGGATGCAACGTCGGTGGCCTTCATCTCTGCCAGTATGTCTTGACACGGGCAAGAGCCATCCGCACTCCTCAATACCGCCAATCGCTTCATTGCGTCGTCGCGGCACCGCACCAAGAAACTACTGCACTAAACCAAAATAGCTCTTGGTGGGTCCGCCCGACCACAAGTGAAATCAAGACATGCTTCATGGCAAATCCGGACAATCGATTCAGCTCGGCCCATTCGGCCAACCGATCGGTCGTGGCGGCAGGGCGCTCAGACTATGGAATTGCGACCAATATAGCTCTTCCCTTCATGCCCCTTACGGCCCCGAAGTGCTCAACAGCGTCCTGGCGCTTCGCCGCCAAGTCGAGATAAGAATCCTCCGAACTCCACAACTTATCCAGCGAGCATACTTTGGATTCGTATATTTCCTCCAGCAGAAAGCGGTTTTCCAGCCGCAATTGCCCGGCCCGACTCAGCTCCTCCTTGGCAGCTCTCAAAGCCGATTGGGCATTCTTGGATTCGGCGGCGGCCTTCTTTAAACCCTCTTGTTCCGCTTGCGCTCATTTTCAAGAACCTCGCAGCGATCGGTAGTATTCCTTAACTTTTCGCCATATCGGCCATCTCCTCTTTAACTTGGCGATGAGCAGCCCGTTCAGCTTCTAGCTCTTGGCCGCCTCTAAAGCGGCGCGTACTAATCTGGCTTGCTCTTTCGCTCGGGCGAGTTACGCCGCAGCTCCTCCACGATAGCGGCACCATCTGCATTAAGCATACAAATAGTAAGACATGGGCGTCGGGCTCCCTTACAAGGTGTCCGCATAAAGGTCGCATACCTTGTGACTCGTCAAACTGTTTATTGACCAGGTAGCGATGTCGCATCCGCCTCGTCAAGTTGCCGCTTTAGTTCGGCATATTCATCGATCCGGCTGGCCTCCGGACGCCCCGCCACCTGTTTAGGAGCGGCGATATGTTATAACTGAGAATTTGATCCTCGGCACGTTGTCAATTTTGACAACATACCGAGTCTCAGGGGCTACTATCTATATAGTGCGCATTTTATATGCATAAACTGTCAGAAGATACATCGTTTTTGCGTACCTCAAACCCCGTCAGTAAGCTTCTGACGGCTTCATGCAATTCGCTCTCCGTGGATGCAATTCTTTCAATCACCATACCCATTAGAAACACGGTGATCTTCGAAATAACCGCTTCGCCCGAGCAGATCCTTCACTCCTCCGATCGCCGCCACTTGGCGCGGACCTTCCGGCCCGCCGGACTTGGGGGAACCCTCCGCGACAACACCTCCGGGTCGTCCGCTTCACATGAGGGTGCGACGGGTGGAGGCGTTTTGCTCTCCATCATCTCCGGAAGAAGATCCCCCGAAGACGAGCTCTGCCGAGAAGGGCTGAGGTCCGAACTACAAGGTACAATTTCGGTTATCTTCATGAATGAATACAGGGATGTTTCTTATTTACAAGACCCCTTCTTTTTACTTACGTCTCGCTGGAGGGCTGATCCCCTCGGGGAAATAATGCGGCTGGGTTACTCCCCAGCACCGGACTCTCTGCCGAAGATTCCCTTCCCTTCTTTGAGGCCTTGACCTCCGGATCTTCTGAAGCGGTCCTCTTCTCTCCTTGGAAGGTGGGACTCTTAATCCCTCCTTCCTTGATAGCCTCCTTCGCAGAGGCAGTTGCTCCCTCGCTCCTCCCTTCGCCTTCTTCAAGAGGCGCGATCTTCAACATCTTGGTCAGCATGGGATCCGGCGTGGTCTCGGGGAGGGGAGCCGGACACCTTATTAACTTCGCCTTGGCTATCCACTCCTGTTCAAGAAACGGCTCCTTTAAAGGGCATGTATACAAAATAATGAATGAACAGTTTGTCCGGTTACCGGACTACTTGCTTGAGTATCTGGGCGATTGCAGCTTAGTCCTGCGTCCTCGGTCAAGTCCGGACACTTCTCTTGTGATCCGAAGAACAGTTTATACATCTCCACAGGCGTCGTGCCCATGAAATTTTGGAGAGCTCGTGGTCCCTCGGTTGAATTCCCACAGGCGGAGGGCGAAGTTTGCGGGCTGAAGGCGCGGATCACCATAACCTGCGCCACGCAGCCAGATTGATCCCTCTTTCTGGAGATCTCGAATCGGCCTGCAGCGAGGAACGTCCTTGGGCGGCCCCAGTCGAGCCTTGTTGACCCATGATGCCAGCCGCTGTGGTGGACTGGCGGAAGGCGGGGCGCCGCCCATTTGGTGCCCCAGGAGCGGTGATATAAAACCACTCCGTCGCCACAAACCAAGCTCCTCTTGAAAAGAGCCCTCGGACCACGGAGCATCAGCACATTTGCTTATAACCGCCCCTCCGCATTCTCGCTTGTTGTCCCTTGATCATCTTTGGCTCCACCTTGAAGGTCTTGAGCCACAATCCAAAGTGGGGGTAATATGGAGGAAGGCCTCACATCGACAATGAATGACGAGATATGGAGGGCGGACTCGGATTCAAGTCATAAATCAAGCCCATAATAAACATGAGCCCCGCACAAAGGATCCGTCGGGAAGCCTAAACCCGAAGGAAGTGGGACCACGAATACCACGTTCTCGCCGGGCTCGGGAGTGGGAATGACCTGCCACGAGCGGGCAGCCTATACAAGATCTCGCGGTTAGATACACGGCGTCTCGCAGCTTTAGCACATCTTCTTCTGTGACGGAGGAAGACATCCATCGGCCGTGCTGGTCGGAGCGGACATCGTCGAAAGTCCGGCGCTGAATCTGAAGCTTTGGGTGTTGGAACTTCGAAGCGAGGCGAACTTCGATGGAGGGTGTAAAGAAGAAGAGGGCCTTGGTCTCATCATAAAGAGCTTGAATACCAAGAGCCCACCCGTGGTCAATTAGGACTCGCCGATAGAGAAGGCAGGCCAGCGGGCATGGTTGGGTTACCCGTCCGTATTGATGAGAATCCGGGAATAAGGGGCACGATCTACGCTTTGATAAGGCGTGCCAAGGAAACCGCCTCGCTAAACACGTTGAGGTGGAACAATAAAAACGATTCATATAAAGGCCTGGCCATGGTGTGATGTCACGCCGCGAATCGTCGGCAGATCGTGCGAAAATTATTCTCTCTACGGTGTTATGTGGAACTTGTTTTGCGAGCGGACACTATCCTTGTGTTCAGAACCTTCTATGAAGTATTCGGAGGAGGAACCCGCCTCAAATGCGAAGACAATCAACGCGCCGAATCATCGTCATTGAAGCCTGGTTCAGGGAGCTCTTGAGGAGTTCGGAGTAGGGGTGTCCGGATAGCGAACTATCATCATCGGCGGACTCCAAGACTATGAAGATACAAGATTGAAGACTTCGTCCGGTGTCCGGATGGGACTTTCCTTGGCGTGGAAGGCAAGCTTGGCGTCGGATATGTAGATCTCCTACCTTTGTAACCGACTTTGTGTAACCCTAGCCCTCTCCGGTGTCTATATAAACCGGACGGTACTGTAGTCCATAGGACGAACAACAATCATACCATAGGCTAGCTTCTAGGGTTTAGCCTCTTTGATCTCTTGGTAGATCCACTCTTGTAACACACATCATCAATATTAATCAAGCAGGACGTAGGGTTTTACCTCCATCAAGAGGGCCCGAACCTGGGTAAAACATCGTGTCCCTTGTCTCCTGTTACCATCCGCCTAGACGCACAGTTCGGGACCCCCTACCCGAGATCCGCCGGTTTTGACACCGACAAGGGCCTTTTGTGGTCAGCAAGAACTTGAACAACGGGTCATACTACCTCATTGATATTCGAGACCACAAGGACTCACGCATATCGGAGGAGGAGACCCGCCGGCCTTGGAACATTGCTCATCTTCGTCCTTATTACACCTGAGCCACTGGTTCTTGTGTTGTACATATTTTCATCAATGTATATATTATGATCAGTATAATAAAGCCGGCATCCCTGATAATTCAGGGCCTCTGTCATTTAATTTCTGAGTATCTGAGTCTTTATTTTCCGTTCATAGGATCACTTGGGGGCTTCCTGCTCATTGAGCATAGTTGTGACTACCCTCTTGATCCGGCTTGCACGCCTTGTTACAAATTACATGGGGGCTTCCTGCTCATTGAGCATAGCTATGACTACTCTTTTGATCCGGCTTATATGCCTTGTTGCAAATTACTTGGGATTGTTGCTTGCCCAAGTTAAAGGTTACCAAAGAGAACTTGTTGCAGTGCGCAATTCAAACATAGGTATCCTGCCTTGATGTCTTATTATAGGTCAGTTGGGGGCTTCCTGTTCAATGAACATAGCTTTGTTTACCCTCGTGATCGGCTTGTATGCCAGGTGTATTCACCAAATTCCGGGTTATCCTACTTGTATGTCCGTGTCACTCCGCCTAGGTAATCCTGGAATGACCTGCCATACTCTCAGCAGTCAATCTTGTAAGAGACCCTAAACTTGTCGAGGTTAAAATGGCGGTTGGTCATGTGAGGGCCGGCTTACAGAGTTTGA
Organism: Aegilops longissima; assembly: GCA_021605205.1. Taxonomy (NCBI): domain Eukaryota; kingdom Viridiplantae; phylum Streptophyta; class Magnoliopsida; order Poales; family Poaceae; genus Aegilops; species Aegilops longissima. The sequence goes on along the minus strand of CM038681.1, from coordinate 498,789,672 downwards.
ATGAAGGATTAACTCAGTGGCTGTGTGGCCCATGAAAGCACTTGAAATTTTGGCTTGGCGGCCTATAAAAGCCTTGTTTTGTCTGACTTGTTATTTCCTCTGAACATTGTTTGGTATCATATCCTTGTACCATATTAACATATGGTTTGAACCAATTCAGGCCATGTAGCCTTAATCTTTATGACTCATATTTGAGCATATCTGGGGTTTCGATAACCCGTTCTGGCTTTGGACATTAATTCGTCAGTATACTTTGATTGTGCACTTGAAGTTATGCGCTCTACTTCTTTGAGCTGTCATCCTTATTGGATATGGCAATGTAAGCCGGCAGTGTGAACCAACCTCACTGGTATGTTTTAACTTGTTATATGAATATGCGAGGTTTGATAACCCACCCTGGTTATGGACTATACAGTCACCGACAAATTTTATATGGGACATCATGACCCGCCCTGGCGTAAACCGCCAGGGTATGTGTTATTTACTTGTGTGCAGGGAATATGATAATATGACCTGCATGATTGATAATATTATGAGCATAAGCAGCAGATCTTCAACATTAGATCGGTGGTATAAAAAATTATGCAGATAAACATGCACGATGGCGTGACAAGATCACTGTTTTACACTAGCCTATTACAAGGCTTTCTGCAGCCCAATTGATTGAAAGTTTTTTAGAACAAAACACGCCGGGTTGCATTCTGAGAATCGCCTTGTGATTCAGTTGCCCTGATCTTGGCGATTTGAAGCTTTCGGGTTATCCAGCGCCGCTTCTTCTTCTTCCTCCAATGGCTGGAAATCAGGTGATGCCCAATTGATGCTAGTTACGGCTTTGAATACAACCTCATCATCTATGAGCATGGATGGATCAATATCAGGAGCAAAAGTGTGCTTACGTGTTGGTGGAATAAGCTCCATAACTGGATAAACCGGTGCTTTCACTTTTGCGTTTTCAATAGTATAAGTCGCCTGATACTTGGAGAGATCGGTCTCCTCAGCCAGCTTGCTTGCCAAAGGATGCATTTCCCTTACAATTTTGGTGAAGTCATCTGCATTAAAGGGAGACCCATCTTCTTTGAAGCTTGGACAGCCAGTGGCCAATTCCTCCGGGTCAAGCTCGGCCTGCCATGCCTTGGCCCGGCTCAGGGCGGTGATGGCACCAGCTCTGGCAGCTGACCGCTTTATCTCCTCCACCCCTTGGGGGATGACTAACAGTTTGTCCAGTGTTTCTCTGATAAGTGAAGGTGGTTGTTTAGTATGAGACAACAACTATAGCTCGTTGAGCGCCGGTGTATAACTGCTCCACAAGGGTGTATGCATCTTTAAGCTTCACACGCATGTCTGGGCCAAGGTTGGAAATTCTGGAGCCTGCATTAACAAAGATATTGATGATTGTTATACATTGATGGTGAAAGATTGAAGTACTATATTACTTACCAAAGATGGCAGCTGTCATGCTATTGATTTGATGCTTCAAGCCGGATAACTCGTCAGTCACCGGCTTAAGAGCAGCTTCAGCATCTTCCGCTCTTTTTAACAGAGCCTCCTTCTCGGTGTCCCAGCCAGTTCTCTCAGCGCTGAAATCCCTTTTCAACCTTTCAATCTCTTCTAAGGCGGTTTTCAGCTCTGATTTAGCCTTTGAAGTCTCTGATTGTTGGGATTGGATGTTTTGTCGCAGATCGGTGACTTGAGATTCCTTCATATTTAATTCACCCTGCAATATACAAAGACAGGCAGTATGTGGTTATGATAATCATCTTATTTGGAGTCCCATGCATAATACAAGTATTTTACTTGGCACTTGGGGGCTAATGTACATTGCTCTTTTTAAAGCAAATCTTTAATGACCCGGCTAAGTTTCTTCAAACCGGTTCATGGGGGCTACATATTTGGACTTGTTCATAAGTATGGTGCTAAGTCCCGGCTTAGCTATGCAGCTTAAGCCGGCCCTTGGGGGCTACATATGTGGATTCTAGCACTACAATTTGAAGTCCCGGCTTAACCTTCCAGTTTAAGCCGGCCCTTGGTGGCTACTGTTTTGATTCAGCAGTTACAAATTGCTATGGAATAGCTACAAGATCAAATATGCTATCTAAGTCTACAACATATTCAATTCCTTCATATTCAGTAGACTTGGCGGCTGACAGATATATACTTATATGAGAAGGTTTGGTTAGTGCTTACCTCAAAGCGCTCCTTCATGAGGTTAACCAGGCCGGCTTCAAAGTCACGGCCGGTGTGAAGGCAGCTTAGATAACCCACATGAATCTCATGAGCATTGAACTGGGCGTAACTCTCCAAGTCTAGCTTCCATTTGCCCTTGTCTGCAGCTGAAAATTCCTCCTTGGCGCTATGTTTTGCTAGGACAGTGGGATTGCCCGGCTCTGCATAACAAACCCCAGCGATAATAACATCTTCAGCCTTTTCTTCAGCAGGCTTGGTGGAACTTGGCGGTTTAGCATTGGCTGGGTTAACACCCACGGAATCCATTATAACATTGTGTTCTTCTAGCGGTGGATCATCAGTAGCTGCTTCAGAGGTTTGTTGTAAAGATTCAGACATGGTCTGCTTCTCCAGATCAGCAGCCTTGGGATCTTCCGCCAGTTTATTCACCTTGAGCTTCTTGCTGGGCTTAGCAATGCCACAGGAAATAAGACACATGAAGGGGTTAATATATCAAATGTATGAGTATTAAAGCAAAAGAAGTTTTATGTTCTCACCCAGGAGTGACTTTGAAAAGAGGAATCTGCGTTCCAGTTGAGTCGCCGGAAGAAGAGTGAGAAGTTCCCTGATAGTTTGAATCAGAAGGGTTAAGGGGTTGTCGAATAAGGCCCCGCCTTTGCAAAAGCTAAGTCGGAAATCTGTGAAACCTCTGCTCGGCGCTTGCGAGGAGCCGGCGTGTTTGGTAAACAGGAGGAGAGAATCCCACCGCCACTGTTCCAAGTTGTGCGGCTAACTTCATCCTATTGTTCTTCAAAATAAAGTTGGGATCCAAGTAAGCTAAAGGGTGACAAAACCTTACTTTCCGGCTCGCTTGACGAACTTTCTGTCTTGGCAGAGGTTCTGAATCGGAGGACAGGATATTTACCTCTTCACCATCTGCCTGGCTGGCCTCCGCGTCATCCTGATAGTAATCAATGTCAATAAGATGAACAAAGAAAGATCCAAGGGAGTCAAGTTGTACCTCCGACTCATCATCCAGAGTAAACGGATCAATTGCATCTGCCTTCTTTTTAGTAGGCTTCTTGGAGACCTTGGTCTTGTTTCTGACCTTCTTGGCCGGTTTATCGTTAAGTTTCTTATTCCAAAAGGGGGAATCCACCTGCAGAAGTTCAAGTAGTAATAAGAAGGCAAAACGACAAATAATGAGTTAGTGAAAGTTGCTCGAAAATGCTTACAGCTGGCGGCTTGTTGAGGGTGCACAAGGGGTTCAACCCCACTTTGCTGCAAGTATCTAAACTCTCGTTGAGCAGAGTCTTAGTCATATAATTGATTTGTTTATCTTCCAGACGGATGGGAGAGTAACGCAGCGAATCTTTGATGTCGCCGGTATATTCACACATTAAGCCAGATCGGCAGCTTAAGGGCAAGATTCTCCATGCAACTCAGCATCGAACCAGATCGACTCCAGCCAAACCATTGACTATCAAGGCTCTGATCTTTGAAAAAACAGGCATATATTTGGCCCGCTCTTCTATGCTGATCCGTTCTGGGAGAGGATGTTTGTTGCTAAGTCGGCTTTCACGGTAACCCGACAGAGCATTCTCACCTTCTGGAGACGTATCCTTGTAATTAAACCAAGTCTGGTTCTAGTCCTTAGGATTACTGGGAGGTGCGGCGGCAGGAAAAGTGGCTTTTTTCCGCCTCTGGATTGAAATGCCACCTAGTTCTAGGCTGGGCCCATTTGTGAACTCGGTCTGGCGGTTCAGGTAATAGAATTACCTGAACAATTCTATAGTGGGCTCCTGTTGAAGGTACACTTCACAAAAAAAATTGGAAGTTGCAGATGTTTGAAACAGAGTTGGGCCCGATGTCTTGAGGATGAAGTTGGAAGAAATGCAACACGTCACGAAAGAATTTTGAGCCGGGTGGACTGAATCCCCGAAGCATGTGATCAGTAAAAACTACGACCTTGCCTTACTTTGGATTAGGGGTGGTTTCTGTTCCTGGGGCTCTCCAGTGGATAACGTTTTTTGCGGCTAAGACGCCCACTTGAACATGTTCGTTCAGCGTCCGCTCAGTAACCCGGGAGGTGACCCAATTGCATGAAGTGACGGGTTTTGTCATTTTGTTGGTGAAAAGCCCAGAAAGGAAAATATTGCTGGATTAAGGTTATGCTGTTAAGTCGTCCAGTGATCAAAAAGTAAGTGCATTATGCAAGGCCAATTCATATGCAGAAGAATAGGTGCTATAAAGGTAAGCATGGTCAAACCAGAAGAAAATGCCGGATTATACAGATTGTGAACTGATACGTCCATTTTGCATCATGTTTTCCTACAGTTATTTATGATGTCTTTATGCATAATAATGCTTTTTGGAGTAATTATAATGCCTTTTCTCTTATAATTTACAAGGTACACACAAAGAGGGAGAATTCCGGCAGCTGGAAATCTGGACCTGGAAAAGCTACGCCAGGCTACCTATTATTCACAACTACAAACAAGATGAAACTTCACGGAGAATTTTAATGGAATATATGATGAATATTGGAGCAAATAAGTACCAGAGGGGGCGCAAGATCGTAGTTCTCGAACAAGCACTCGAAAAGATTCTGGAGGATCCTCATGATTAGGTATTCTTTTTCCCCAGATCGTAGCATTAAGTATTTCTTGGCGAGCTATAAGATGGTCAGATTTATAAGTAAGTATCTCTTGTAAAATATGAGCAACACCAAATCCTTCTAAAGCCCAAACTTCCATTTCTCCTACTCGTTGTCCCCCTTGCTTGGCTCTTCCTCTAACCGGTTGTTGTGTAACAAGTGAGTAGGGCCTAGTAGAATGCCCATGAATTTTCTCATCAACTTGATGAATTAATTTTAGGAGCACACAACCCACCTGGGTGCGCCAGGGAGCCCAGGCGCGCCCTGGTGGGTTGTGCTCACCAAGGCCCACCTCCGGTGCCCATCTTCTGGTATATAAGTCATTTTGACCTATAAAAAACATAAGGAGAGGACTTTCGGGACAGAGTGCCGCCGTCTTGAGGCGGAACTTGGGCAGGAGCACTTTTGCCCTCCGACGGAGCGATTCCGCCGGAGGAACTTCCCTCCCGGAGGGGGCAATCATCGTCATCATCATCACCAAAAGCTCTCCAATCTTGGGGAGGGCAATCTCCATCAACATCTTTAACAGCACCATCTCATCTATAACCCTAGTTCATCTCTTGTGTTCAATCTTGTTACCGGAACTATAGATTGGTGCTTGTGGGTGACTAGTAGTGTTGATTACATCTTGTAGTTGATTACTATGTGGTTTATTTGGTGGAAGATTATATGTTCAGATCCAATATGCTATTTAATACCCCTCTGATCTTGATCATTATTATCATTTGTGAGTAGTTACTTTTGTTCTTGAGGTCACGGGAGAAATCATGTTGCAAGTAACCATGTGGACTTGATATGTGTTCGATATTTTGATAGTATGTATGTTGTGATTCCCTTAGTGGTGTCATGTGAACGTCGACTACATGAAACTTCACCATATTTGGGCCTAAGGGAATGCATTGTGGAGTAGTAAGTAGATGATGGGTTGCGAGAGTGATAGAAGCTTAAACCCTAGTTTATGCGCTATTCCGTAAGGGACAGATTGTATCCAAAAGTTTAATGCTATGGTTAGAATTTATTCCTAATACTTTTCTCGTAGTTGCAGATGCTTGCGAGAGGGTTTATCATAAGTAGGAGGCCTGTTCAAGTAAGAACAGCACCTAGGCACTGGTCCACCCACATATCAAATTATCAAAGTAGCGATCACGAATCAAATCAACATGATGAAAGTGACTAGATGAAATTCCCGTGTACCCTCAAGAATGTTTTTTTTATTATAAGAGACCGTTTTGGCCTGTCCTTTGCCTCAAAAGGATTGGTCTACCTTGCTTCACTTTTGTTAGTACTATCGTTACTTCCTCGTTACAAATTATCTTGCTATCAAACTACTCTGCTACTTACAATTTCAGCGCTTGCAGACATTACCTTGCAGAAAACCACTTGTCATTTCCTTCTGCTCCTCATTGGGTTTGACACTCTTACTTATCGAAAAGAGCTACAATTGATCCCCTATACTTGTGGGTCATCAAGGCTATTTTCTGGCGGCGTTGCCGTGGAGTGAAGCGCCTTTGGTAAGTGGAATTTGGTAAGGAAACATTTATATAGTGTGCTGAAATTTACTGTCACTTGTTACTATGGAGAACAATCCTTTGAGGGGTTTGTTTGGGGTATCTTCACCTCGACTGGAACCACAGTTAGCTACCCCTCAACCTATTGCACCTACTGAAAATATTGAATGTGAAATTCCTTCGGGTATGATAGAACAACTGCTAGCTAATCCTTATGCAGGAGATGAAACCGAACATCCTGATATGCACTTGATATATGTGGAACAAATTTGTGTATTTTTTAAGCTTGCAGGTTTACCCGGAGATGAAGTCAAGAAGAAGTTTTCCCTTTATCTTTGAAGGTAAAAGCATTGGCATGGTATAGGCTATGCGATGATATTGGATCTTGGAATTGGAATCGATTGAAATTGGAGTTTCACCAAAAAATATATCCTATGCATCTAGTTCATCGTGACTGGAATTACATATATATTTTTTGGCCTCGTGAAGGAGAAAGTATCGCTCTAGCTTGGGGGAGGCAAGTCAATGTTATATTCATGCCCAAATCATGAGCTCTCAAGAGAAAGCCAGAATTTTTATGCTCGACTTTCTCATAATGATCGATCCATGCTCGATACTTTTTGTGCTGGTTTTTTTTTATGAAGAAGAATATTGAATTCCGATGGGATCTTTTGGAAAGAATTAAACGCAACTCTGAAGATTGGGAACTCGAGAAAGGTAAAGAGTCAGGTATTAAGCTTAAGTATGATTGTGTTAAATCTTTTATGAATACTGATGCTTTTCAAAAGTTTAGCACTAAATATGGACTTGATTCTGAGATAGTAGCCTCCTTTTGTGAATCATTCGCTACTTATGTTGATCTCCCTAAATAAAAGTGGTTTAAATATCACCCACATATTAAAGAAGAAATTAAAGAACCGGTGCCAACTAAAGAGGAAACTATACTTTATAATGTTGATCCAGTTGTTCCTACTGCTTATATTAAGAAACCACCTTTCCCTGCTAGGATAAAGGAACATGCTAAAGTGTCAACTGTGGTTAACAAAAGTTATATTAGAACACCTAGACCTGATAAAAAAAAATTAAAGTAGAACCTAGTGTTTCTATGATTAAGGATCTCCTGGAAGAAAACGTAGATGGGCATGTTATTTACTTCTCTGAATAAGCTGCTAGAATTGCCAAACCTGATAAAAAGGATAAACATAGACCTGTTGCTGGCATGCCCGTTGTCTTGGTTAAAATAGGAGATCACTGTTATCACGGTTTATGTGACATATGTGCTAGCGTAAGTGCTATTCCTTACACCTTATATCAAGAAAATATGAATGACATAGCGCCCGCAAAGATAGAAGACATCGATGTTACTATTAAACTTGCTAATAGAGACACCATTTCACCAATTGGGATTGTTAGAGATGTTGAAGTCTTGTGTGGGAAAATAAAATACCCTACTGATTTTCTTGTTCATGGTTCCCCACAAGATGACTTATGTCCCATTATTTTTGGTAGACCTTTCTTGAACACCGTTGATGCTAAAACAGATTGTGAGAAACAAACTGTCGGTGTTAGTTTTGGTGATGAATCTCATGAGTTTAATTTTTCCAAGTTTAGTAGAAAGATCTATGAAAAAGAATTGCCTAGTAAGGATGAAATAATTGTGCCTCCTACTGATCCACTAGAACAATATTTGCTAGACCATGAAAATGATTTACATATGCATGAAAAAAATGAAATAGATAAGATCTTCTTTGAACAACGTCCTATGCTTAAACACAATTTGCCTATTGAAACTCTAGGAGGTCCTCCTCCACCTAAAGGTGATCCTGTGTTTGAACTAAAACAATTTCCAGACACTTTGAAATATGCTTATCTTGATGAAAAGAAGATATATCATGTTATTATTAGTGCTAACCTTTCAGAACATGAAGAAGAAAGATTATTGAAAGTTCTAAGGAAGCACCGAGCTGCTATTGGATATACTCTTGATGATTTAAAGGGCATTAGTCCCACTCTATGTCAGCACAAGATTAATATGGAACCTGATGCTAAACCCATTGTTGATCACCAACGTCGGTTAAATCCAAAAATGAAGGAAGTGGTAAGAACGGAAATCTTAAAACTTATGGAAGCAGGTATAATCTATCCTATAGCTGATAGTAGATGGGTAAGTCATGTTCATTGTGTCCCTAAGAAAGGAGGTATTACTGTTGTTCCTAATGATAAGGATGAACTTATTCCACAAAGAATTATTACAGGCTATAGAATGGTAATCGACTTTAGAAAATTAAATAAAGCAACTAGAAAAGATCATGACCCTCTGCCTTTTATTGATCAAATGTTAGAAAGATTATCTAAGCACACACACTTTTTCTTCCTTGATGGATATTCTGGTTTTTCACAAATATCTATTTCTCAACCTGATCAAGAAAAGACCACTTTCACTTGTCCCTTTGGAACTTATGCTTATAGACGTATGCCTTTTGGTTTATGCAATCCACCTGCTACCTTTCAAAGATGTATGACTGCTATATTCTCTGACTTTTGTGAAAAGATTGTTGAGGTTTTCATGGATGACTTCTCTGTTTATGGGAAGTCTTTTGATGATTGTTTAAGCAATCTTGATCGAGTTTTGCAGAGATGCGAGCAAACAAATCTTGTCTTGAATTGGGAAAAGTGCCACTTTATGGTTAATGAAGGTATTGTCTTGGGTCATAAAATTTTTGAAAGAGGTATTGAAGTGGACAAAGCTAAGGTTGATGCAATTGAGAAAATGCCATGTCCTAAAGATATCAAATGTATTCGTAGTTTCTAGGTCATGCTGGTTTCTATAGGAGATTTATCAAAGACTTTTCTAAAATTTCTAGGCCTATTACAAACCTTTTGCAAAAGGACGTTCCTTTTGTTTTTGATGTTGATTGTTTAGAAGCTTCAAAACACTCAAGAAAGCCTTAGTTTCTGCACCTATTGTTCAACCACCTGATTGGAACTTGCCTTTTGATATTATGTGTGATGCTAGTGATTATGTTGTTGGTGCTGTTCTAGGGTAAAGAGTTGATAAGAAATTGAATGTTATTCATTACGCCAGTAAAACTCTAGACAGTGCTCAACGGAATTATGCTACTACTGTTAAAGAATTCCTAGCAGTGGTGTTTGGTTGTGATAATTTTTGATCTTACATTGTTGATTCAAAAGTAATTGTTCACACCGACCATGCTGCTATTAAATATCATATGGAAAAGAACGATGATAAACCTAGACTTATTCGATGGGTTATCTTGCTATAATAATTTGATTTACATATCACTGATAGAAAAGGAGCTGAGAATCCCGTAGCTGATAACTTGTCTAGGCTTGAAAATGTGCTTGATGACCCACTACCTATTGATGATAGTTTTCCTGATGAGCAGTTAGCTGCAATAAATGCTTCTAATAACACTCCTTGGTATGCTGACTATGCTAATTACATTGTTGCTAAATTTACCACCTAGCTTTACATACCAACAAAAGAAAAAAAATCTTCTATGATTTAAGACACTACTTTTGGGATGACCCACATCTTTATAAAGGAGTAGATGGTATTATTAGATATTGTGTACCTGAGCATGAATAGGGACAAATCCTATGGAAATGTCACTCTGAAGCATATGGAGGGCATCATGCTGGAGACAGAACTGCTCACAAGGTATTGCAATCTGGATTTTATTGGCCTACTCTCTTCAAGGATGGCCGTAAGTTCATCTTATCTTGTGATGAATGCCAAAGAATAGGTAATATCAGTAAGCGTCAAGAAATGCCTATAAATTATTCACTTTTTGTTGAACCATTTGATGTTTGGGGTTTTGATTACATGGGACCTTTTCCTTCCTCTAATGGCATACACATATTTTGGTTGCTGTTGATTATGTTACTAAGTGGGTAGAAGCTATTCCAACCATTAGTGTTGATCACAACACCTCTATTAAAATGCTTAAGGAAGTTATTTTCCCAAGGTTTGGAGTCCCTAGATATTTAATGGCTGATGGGGGTTCACACTTTATTCATGGTGCTTTCCGTAAAGTGCTTGCCAAGTATGATGTTAACCATAGAATTGCATCACCTTATCATCCTCAGTCTAGTGGTCAAGTTGAACTTAGTAATAGGGAAATAAAATTAATTTTACAAAAGACTGTCAATAGGTCCCGGAAGAATTGGTCTAAGAAATTAGGTGATGCACTTTGGGATTATAGGACATCATATAAAAATCCTATGGGTATGTCTCCTTATAAAATGGTTTATGGAAAAGCTTGTCATTTGCCTCTTGAGTTAGAACATAATGCATATTGGGCAATCAAAGAACTCAATTATGATTTCTAAATTGCCGGTGGAAAGAGGTTATTTGATATTAGCTCACTAGATGAATGGAGAACCCAAGCTTATGAAAATGCCAAGTTATTTAAAGAAAAAGTTAAAAGATGGCATGATAAAAGAATCCAAAAGCGTGAGTTCAAAGTCGGAGAATATGTTCTTTTGTACAACTCTCATTTCAGGTTCTTTGCAGGAAAACTCATCTCAAAAATGGGAAGGACCCTATGTTATCGAGGAGGTTTATCGGTCTGGAGCTATCAAAATAAATAATGCCGAAGGTTGTTAATGGGCAACAAATAAAACATTACATCTCAGGTACGCCCATTAATGTTGAAAGTAATATTATCCAAACTTTGACACTGGAAGAACACATCAAAGAGTCCTTACGGAACACTCCAGAATTGTGAAAATAAGGAGGTACGTGATACGATAAGTAAACGAACTCCGAAAAATCCGCAAAAATATTTTCTGTCAAATTTGGAATATTTAGAAAATTAGGAAAATAAGAAACTTCTAGGAAGCGGTGGGCACAAGACACCAGGGCGCGTCTGGCTTGCCAGGCATGCTCAGGTGGGTTGTGCCCACCTCGGGTACCTTCCGGACTCCGTTTTTCTCCCGTTTGCTTGTTTCCCAAGATAAAAAATCTTTATATACCCCCCGAACCTATTGACCACCGTATCGCGAAGAAATCTTGTGTTTTATTTTCTTGCTGTGTTCCTGATAGATCTGAAAATATGTCATCCCAAGACTTCGAGGGTGAGAGCTATGCTGCTGATTTGATCACAAACCCCAAGTCCTATGGGGATGTGGAGCACTATGGCTGGACCACGGAGGAAGAGGAAGACTATCATCCTAGGGAGAAAGATGAGATGAGCTCAGATGAGGACGAACCTCCGTTGCCTCAACCTGGGGACATGCATGTGGAATTCAAAAAGTCAAGCCTCCCAAACAAACCAAAAAGGCCTAAGATTCAGTTCATACCCTTCCGCCTTTTGCGGGGAAATAAGCAAGTTCTATGCAAAAAGGTACTGGAGCTTGAGCAGGAGGTCGGTGAATTGAAGGAGGAAAATTCCATCCTCAAGCGTAAGCTAAGGAAGAGGGAGAAACCCTCTACTCCACCACCACCTTCTTCATAACCAAAAGAAAACTGAGTTTCAGGTATGGGCACTCCCCTTGGCTTCCGCCTAGCTTGGGGGAGGTGCCCCGGTATCGTATCATCCCCACTATCCTTTGCCTTTACTTATTTTAGTTCGATCTCTTGCTTTAGATGAATAAAAGTTTAGTTCGATCCTTTTTTTTTCGAGAGCTTGCTTAGTGATCTATCCTTGTAATCGTGTGCAAGATATATATTAAAGTTTAGTTTGAGTTTTTGCTTTCTCTACTTTCTTGTTGCAATAAAAATAAGGGATATAAATAAAAAGAAAGGAAATAGATGAAAAATATCATATGCTAATCTTATGGTAGGTGATGGCACCACATAAGGAAAAGTATAAGTAGAAAATTTTATTAGAGATTGACAAACCTAGCATTGGTCAATGATGCAACTTATGAAAGAATTAATAAGGGAAGAGAAGATTCACATATAAATACATTATCCTAGAAATCGTTTGTGATTGTGAGCCCCCATCAAAATATTATATGCCAAAATTATTGACGTCCAACAAGGAAGACAACGTAATGATTTAGGTTTGTTCATATTCACATAGAAGTCATATTGTCATAGATCCTTTAACATGTGGTGCTTGCCCCCTATCTTTGCTAGCCGAAAATCCCGCACTAAGTAGAGATACTACTTGTGCATCCAAAAACCCTCAAACACAAATCTTATTTCCAAGAGTCCACCATACCTACCTAGGGATTGAGTAAGATCCCTCAAGTAAGTTGTCATCGGTGCAAAAAGGCAATAAAAATTGGTTCTAAAAATGTGAGATCATTTAGTGTAAGAGAAAATTGAGCATTGTACGAACTTGTGATAGTGAAGAATAAAAGCAAAAGACTGCATAATAAAGGTCGCTATCACAAGGGACAATACAAGTGACGTCTTTTGCACTAAGGGTTGAGCATACAAACAAATAAGCACATGGCAACCTCTGCTTCCCTCTGCAAAGGGCCTATCTTTTACTTTTATGTATTTACTTTTATGCAAAGAGTCAAAGTTTTCTCTCTACTCCTTCTTATTTTTCTCCTTTGGCAAGCATCATGTGGTGAGGAAAGATCTAGGCACATATGTCCAGTTGAATATGGGTAGCATGAGTTATTATTGTTGACATCACCCTTGAGGTGAATACTTTGGGAGGCGGAACTATAAGCCCCTATCTTTCTATGTGTCCGGTTGAAACATTTTTCTCATGTGTATGCGGTGAGTGTTAGCAATCATAGAAAACTATATGATGGTTGAGTATGTGGACTTGCCTAAAGGCTCCGATACGTGACCCTTCCTGAAAAGATGATGAATTGTAGTTGCAAAGTTGACTGAGAACATAGTTTGTTGGTTTCTAATAGAGTTTTTGCGTTATACTTCGATTGTGTGATGAACTGTTACTTATTCATGAGAAGTTTATGATAAAAGCTCTATGACAAAAGTCTTATGTTTAAATTTGTTGTTGTTATAATAATCTACCCGATGCTTCTATGTCGTATTTTGTTTTTATCGAGACCTCTCTCTCTAAGCATGTGGACATGTTTTTCGATTTTGGTTTTTGCTTGAGGACAAGAGAGGTCTAAGCTTGGGGGAGTTGATACATCAATTTTGCATCATGTTTTCCTACTGTTATTTATGATGTTTTTATGCATAATAATGCTTTTTGGAGTAATTATAATGCCTTTTCTCTTATAATTTGAAAGGTACACACAAAGAGGGAGAATTCCGGTAGCTGGAAATCTAGACATGGAAAAGCTACGTCAGTCTGCCTATTCTGCACAACTCCAAACAAGCTAAAACTTCACGGAGAATTTCTATGGAATATATGATGAATATTGGAACAAATAAGTACCAGAGGGGGCCACCAGGTGCGCACAACCCACCTGGGCGCGCCAGGGAGCCCAGGCGCGCCCTGGTGGGTTGTGCTCACCCAGGCCCACCTCCGGTGCCCATCTTCTAGTATATAAGTCATTTTGACCTAGAAAAATAAGGAGAGGACTTTCAGGACAGAGCGCCGCCGTCTCGAGGCGGAACTTGGGCAGGAGTACTTTTGCCCTTCGACGGAGCGATTCTGTCGGGGGAACTTCCCCCCCGGAGGGGGAAATCATCGTCATCATCATCACCAACAACTCTCCCATCTTGGGGAGGGAAATCTCCATCAACATCTTCAATAGCACCATCTCATCTCAAACCCTAGTTCACCTCTTGTGTTCAATCTTGTTACCGGAACTATAGTGCTTGTGGGTGACTAGTAGTGTTGATTACATCTTGTAGTTGATTACTATATGGTTTATTTGGTGGAAGATTATATGTTCAGATCCAATATGCTATTTAATACCCCTCTAATCTTGAGCATGATTATCATTTGTGAGTAGTTAATTTTGTTCTTGAGGTCACGTGAGAAATCATGTTGCAAGTAATCATGTGAACTTGATATGTGTTCGATATTTTGATAGTATGTATGTTGTGATTCCCTTAGTGGTGTCATGTGAACGTCGACTACATGACACTTCACCATATTTGGGCCTAAGGGAATGCATTGTGGAGTAGTAAGTAGATGATGGGTTGCGAGAGTGACAGAAGCTTAAACCCTGGTTTATGCGCTATTCCGTAAGGGACCGATTGGATCCAAAAGTTTAATGCTATGATTAGAATTTATTCTTAATACTTTTCTCGTAGTTCTTGCGAGTGGGTTAATCATAAGTAGGAGGTTTGTTCAAGTAAGAACAACACCTAAGCACCGGTCCACCCACATATCAAATTATCAAAGTAGCGAACACAAATCGAATCAACATGATGAAAGTGACTAGACGAAATTCCCGTGTACCCTCAAGAACGCTTTGTTTATTATAAGAGACCATTTTGGCCTGTCCTTTGCCTCAAAAGGGTTGGGCTACCTTGCTGCACTTTTGTTACTACTATCGTTACTTGCTCGTTACAAATTATCTTGCTATGAAACTACTCGGCTACTTACAATTTCAGCGCTTGTAGACATTACCTTCCTGAAAACCACTTGTCATTTCCTTCTGCTCCTCGTTGGGTTCGACACTCTTACTTATTGAAAAGAGCTGCAATTGATCCATTATACTTGTGGGTCATCATGAACATATACTGGCGGCTTAAGAAGGGGACTATGTTATATGACGGGTTACGGCCTATTGTATAAGCCACCCGCACGGCTGCAGTGCTACAGATCTATAAGTGAAGTTTTGCTAAGTGATGGACAAACAGGTTCCACAGACCACTTATGATTTTGGATCTACAGCAGTTCAAAAAATAAAATAAATCTTAACCTAAGGTTACGACAGTGGAAGACTCGTGTACTCAGATGAGATATTGTACAGAAAGGGTACTTTTGTGCAATTAGAAAGGGATGCTAAATCTACCACCGCGCAACTTCAGTATCGTGTTTAGATCAAACTACGCGATTCTAAGGAGAAAGATGAAGAACGGTGAAGAACACCGATGAACGGCGGCAACCCTAATGCAGATCTACTACACGGGAAGTTGAGTACTTACTCACGCTGATGAGCAGCGGAGGTGCGACGCGTTTCTCTGGTCCGTTCAGGTCGATGCAGCGACTGGAGTTGATGACGCTGGAGGAAGACGGCGGTGGCAGAGCTCGGGCTTGCAGAGGCGTCGCAAGGAGGAAGATGAAGACAAGGAGGCAAGGGTAAAAAGTGAAAGGAAAGACCCCTGTCCCTATTTATAAGGAAGTGACTAGACGACATGCGCGGGAATCGGGGAGGCCGAAAAATGATTATGTGGCTATGTGGACGCCTTGATTTTTGGGAGGTCCATTAAGATAAGGATCTGTTGGGATATCCCGGGCTTTGTGCAAATTTAATGTGCATGATTTCATGGCAGGTTACCGCGGTTTTGTGATGTGACGTCATGGCGGGTTACAGCGAGTTGATGAGGAATTGATGATGGAAGATTCTGCTAAGTCAAGTGGTGAAGATTGATGTGAACAAGTTCAAATCAACCTGGGGCCTAATGTTGGGGATATAACTACTAGGTATGACCCGCCCAGGAGGGGCCGGGTCATGCCATTGGCGGCTTAAAGATGAAGAGGCCCGACAAGGTCCAAGAAGACATGAAGATGGCGGTTCATGGAGCAAGCCTATTGAAGGCCCAAGATCCGGAGGCGGCTTGAGGCCCAAAGGGATGAGCTGCCATATGTTAACTTGTTCTGTAAGGCAAGCTTAGTTAGAAACCGAGCCGGTCACATTTGTGTGAGCCGGCCGAGACTCTGTAAGCCGCCGGGCATCAACCTGTATATAAAGGGGTGACCCGGCGGTGGGTTAACTCAAGAAACAACTGATCGAGAACTAGGTCAAGCATATTTGCTCCTTGGTAATTGAAACCTAAGCAATACAACCAAAAGCAGGAGTAGGCTTTTACCTCATTGAGAGGGGCTGAACCTGGGTAAACTCTGTGTGTCCTTTGTCCCGTTCAACCAACCTAGTTGCGATGGCTCCACACCTAAGTCCTTTTGCTAGGGCATCTGTCGTGTTAAGTCCACGACAGTGACCGAATGTTGTTCGGAGTCCCGAATGAGATCATGGACATGACGAGGAGTCTCGAAATGGTTGAGAGGTAAAGATTGATATATATATATATATATATATATATATATATATATATATATATATATATATATATATATATATATATATGATATATTCGGACACGGAAGTGTTAGGAGGGTATCGGTACTTATCGGGTACCCCAGGCAATCCTATGGGCCATATGGGCCTTGTGAAGGAACACACCAGCCCACAAGGGGCTGGTGTGCCCTATAAGGCTATAGGAGGAGAAGGAAAGGGGGAAAGGGATACTACAAGAATCAGGCACTTTGCCGTCTTCCATGGCTGACGGCAAAGGCATGCCTGGTGGACGGCAAAGGCCTTTGCCGTCAGCCAGCAGATGGCAACAGGTCCGGCTGAATAAGCTACGACAAAGGGCTCTTTGTCGTCTGCTGGCAGACCACAAAGACCTTTGCATCTTTGCCATCTGCCAGCGGACTTCAAAGTGCACAAATATGCCAGCCCAGATGCCCCCAGGTAGCTGCCACATGGCAAGCTATGCGTCTGCTGGCAGACGACAAAGATGCCAATGTCTTTGTCTTCTGCCAGCAGACGGCAAAGCTGCCAAATAGGCCAGCCCAGTGCACCCTAGGTTGCACAGGTAGCTGCCATGTGGCAGCTTTTCCATCTGCTGGCTGATGGCAAAGCTCTTTGCCGTCTGCCAACAAACGGCAAAGAGCCTGTACAGCCCCTGTTTTATCCATTTTTTTCTTAAATTCATTCAATTTCACAGAATTTCACAGATATATATATATATACACACATTTTAAAATACTTTCAACAAGCATAACAACACATATAGATACCAAATCATATCCCTGCCATATGGATATGATCATCCAACACATATACATACCAATCAAAAGTTCATATGCAACATATATAGCCAACCAACATATCCAACAACAAGCATACAATGGTTTCATCCATACATACATATATAGGTAGCAAGTTTCACATTGTTCATCCTACAAAATCAAAACAAAAAGGAAGCATAAGGAGAAGAGTAGAATCCATCAATGCAAGCTTCCTCATCGAAAGCAAATCTGCAAATTGGGAAAGAAGAACGTTAGAAGAAGAAGAAGACTAGATAGAAGAAGAAGAAGAAGAATTTTTCTTCTCTTTCTTTTTCTCCTCTCCTATTCTTTATCTTCTTCTTCTAACTAAGGTAGGTAAAAATGCCATTTTTTAGCTAAGCTAGGTAAAAATGCTAAGTGTAGGTAATTTTAGAGCTAAGCTAGGTAAATAGGTCATTTTGGAGCTTAGTAAGGTTATTATGTCATTTTCGTGGAAAATAATCTAAGTCTATGTCATTTTGGAGGTAACAAAGATTATCATGCCATTTTTGACCTAAGTATGCTAAGTATGTCATAAATGAACTGAAGAAGCTAAGATAGGTCATTTTTTAGCTAACCTAGGTAGTTATGCCATTTTTGACCTAAGTAAGATAATTATGCCATAAATGAACTAGGTAAGCTAAGTATAGATCATTATTGAGCTACCCTTGGTAGTTATGCCATTTGTTTAGCTAACTAAGCATATTAAGTCATTTAGGAGAAAAAAATGCTAAGTATAGGTCATTTTATAGCTATCCTAGGTAAAGTATAGGTCAACTAAGCTTATTATGTCAACTTGGAGAAAAATAAGGTAAGTATAGGTCATTTTGGTGGTAACCTAGGTGATGATGCCATTTTGAGCCAACTTACGTAAGTATAGCTCATTTTTTATATAACTTAGGTAATTATGCCATTTAAGAGGAAAATAAGCTAAGTATGCATTTGTTAAGCAAAACACTAGAGAAAACTTACCCTCATCACAACAAATGCGATGAAGATCGCAACTAAGGTAACAATTGATCCAATGGCACAATGATACCAAGCCTCATTATAAATGGCATATTTTCTAATCTTCTTAAGTTTCAGGCGCATTGCATCCATCTTCAAGCGCATTGCATTCATCTTCATCTTGTGATCATCGATGACATCGGCAACATACAACTCCAATGTCATCTTCTCTTCTTCAATTCTTTTAATTGTTTCTTTCAAATACTCATTTCTTTTTCAACTAAATTTAACTTTTTGACAAGAGGGTCGGTTTCAAATTCCGGTTCACATACCTCCTAGATTAAAATATCTCTATGTCAACTTGATGGCCATAATTGTCATAAATGCGAAATGCAACAAATAGTTATAAAAGAGAATTTACCACATCCGAATCATAAAGCGAGCGAGGGCCAACGGGGACGGACATCAAGACCATGGCACCATGTATAAGAAACAATCATACAAAGTAATAAAATTATACAAGTAACTATATAAATCATACAATCATACAAGTAACTATATAAATCAAGTACAACATAAAAAATTGAATACCTAATAATAATCTGGATCGTTGGGTTCAATAAATGCTCCGGGATCAATAAATGCGTCATCATCATCACTATCAGTAATGACGTGCTCATCATCATCATTAATAAATGCATCATCATGTGGAAGGCCACCTTTACGTAATCGGTCAAGCATTGACAGGTCATCCGCAGTAGTAACCTCTTCTAGTTCAGGCTCTTCTTGTTTCGGCTAAGGGGTGAAGTCGGGTTCATGGTCGCTGTCTACTTCAATGTTCTAGGGTGAAGTGGAGCGGTTCTTGAAACATTTTTTTTGAAAGACGTGTTTCTTGGAAGAATTCTCCTTCATATGTGTCTGGGTTAATGTGAGGTTCATAATCCTCTTCATTGGGGGGTGGTCTAACACGTGGCGGCACTTCATAAACGACATCCCAACCATTGAGATTTGGATCACTTTGATAGGCCCACGATAGATAGAAAACTTGGGTTGCCTGTTGAGCCATAATATAGACATCGGGAACATCCAAATGGGTGCTTTGTTTGATTTCCACTAGCCCTAAGTGTTCATGAGTCCTTCTATTCTCCTTTGGCTGGAACCAATAACATCTGAAGACTACGACGTTTGGTGGGTTTGCACCATAGAATTGAAGGTCATAAATTGCTTCAACTCTTCCATAATACTCGGTATCTCCTTCGCTGATAGTAGATACACAACAATTTGTAGACTTTCGGTCGGCCATAGATAGCTCTTTGCCATAGGTACGAAAGCGATACCCGTTGACGTCGTATTTGTCAAATGAATGGACCTTAAAGTCAAAACCATTAGCGACTTGTCTCGAATCGGCGTCCATAAACTCTAAATTAGCCTACAAGTTTAATATGAAAGGGGTTGTTGCATTAGCCACAAATTAGACGAAGAAACGAAATGGTCTAATGGAAATTACCATTTGTTTGAACCAAGAGATAAAACCGGGATAGCCGCCTCCATGCTTTGCCAGAAGCTCATACTCTTCGACGGAATCCTTTTGGATCACCGCTCCATACAAGAATTTGGTGACGTATCGACTGTATCAAATTTATCCGGGAATAAGAGCAGTTCAAAGGAATTAGAAGTTGCGAAACAATGTACCGAGAACTTACTCGATGTACGACCGCACTTCTATTAGGTTGGTGAAGATATACAACGAAATGATTGGCCATTCTTCGAAATCCAACATTAAGGAATTAGAAGCACCGGTTGGTGTGAGATCCCATTTGAATAGGATGAGGTTGGATCCACCCTTTTAGGGTCGTCAACATTGTACCGAGGCTTCGGATTATGCGAATGACGATTTTTGTCTTCGTAGTGTGCTGGCATGAAGTTTGTCGCCTCCTCAGTAATGAACGCCTCAGCCATCGATGCTTCAATTCTATGTTTATTTTTACATTTTGCTCGTAGCGTCTTCTGCATCCTCTCAGTTGCGTAGCACTAATGATTTTGCACGCCCCCTCCCCCAATCTTGCATCGGTTGAGAGATGCAAAATCAAGTGCTGCATTGGATTAAAGAAGACCGGCGGAAAGATCTTCTCTAACTTGCAGATCAACTCCGGCGGCAACTCTTCCATTTCTTCTAGCGGGCCAGGCGATAGTTATTTCGCATAAAGAACACGGAAGAAATAGCTCAGCTTTGCCAGTACTAGCCATTCATCCTCAGGGATGAAGCCACGCAACATCACCGACATTGCCCGCTCAATCCATATGTGCCAATCATGACTCTTCAGACCAAATATCTTCAATTTATCAAGACTCACTCCCCTCTTTAGATTCGCTGCATACCCATCGGGGAACATCAATTGCTTTTGCACCCACAAGATAATTTCCCTCATAGCTGGCCTTCCAAGATTGAACCATGCCTTTGGCTTCGTCCAGTTCTGCTTTCCTTTCGGTTCTTTCATGTTTTGTAACGGTCTATCACATAGCACCTCTAGATCAACTCTAGCCTTAGTATTATCCTTTGACTTCCCCTCTATGCCGAACAATGTACCAAAAAGTGCCTCGGTGATATTCTTTTCAGTGTGCATCACTTCGATGTTGTGTGGGCAAAGGAGGTCTTTGAAGTAAGGCAGATCCCACAAGCATGTCTTGTGAGTCCAGGCGTGTTTTGAATTATACCCCTTGAAATACCCTGGATGCTCGGGATCTGGCTCGAGAGCGTTTAACTGACCCAGGGTCTCTTGGCCTGTCAACGCAGGTGGTGCAGAGTTTTTGACAACTATACCTTTGATGAAGTTCTTCTTGTCTTTTCTAAACTTATGGCGAGGATCCAGGAACTGTCTATGCATGTTGAAGCAATAAAACTTGTGACTGGCCTAAAGCCAACGAGACTCAAGAGCTCCCTTGCATGTGGGGCACGGGAACCTTCCATGCACACACCAGCAAATGAATAGCGCATACGCTCGCAAGTCATGCGTCGAGTACATGTACCAGACACGCATTATGAAGTTCCATTTGCTAAAGGCATCGTATGTCTTGAACCCATTATCCCAGGCTTCTTGCAATTCATCCTTCAGCAGCTGCATGTACACATTCATACTCTTCCTCGGATAGTTGGGCCCTGGAATTATCAACGTCAGGAAAATGTTATTTCTTTGCATAATCTGTCCGGGGGGGATTGAGTGGAAAGACAAATACGTGCCAACAACTGTATTGGGCTGTCGTCAGACCAAACACACTGAACCCATCCGTGCTGATGGCGACTCGAGGATGCCTCGGATCTGCCGCCTTGTCATCATGTAATGCATCGAAGCGCGTCCATGCTTCACCGTCCGATGTGTGCACCATCATCAGCTTCCCATCTGCATCTAGTTGGGTTCTTTTGCCCATTTTGTGCCATGTCATCTATCCGTCCATCTCTTCGACCATGAAAAGACGTTGAAGTCTTGGTATGATTGGTATATGACGAAGAACATTAACAAGGATTTTGGTTTGCATCTTCTCACCCATACCGTTGTCTACCACAACATACCTAGATGACTTGCAAATGGAACAATAGTTCAAGTCCGCATACTAAAGCCTAAATAAGGCACATCCTTTCTCACAGGCATGTATCTTCTCATAGGGCATCTTAAGAGCACGTAGGATTTTGTCTGACTGGTACAGGTTTGCAGGTAGTACATGGCCTTTGGTTAGAAAACGTCCAAATACTGTCATCATCACGTCGTGGCATTCTCTGCCCAAGTTGAATTGAGCCTTCAGAGCCATTATTTGTGACATGGCATCCAGCTGACAAAACTCATTGTGCTCGTGGAGAGGACGTTTTGAAGACTCCAACATTTCATTGAAGGCTGATACGTCTCCGACGTATCTACAATTTTTGATTGCTCCATGCTACTTTATCTATTGTTTTGGACTATAATGGGCTTTATTTTCCACTTTTATATTACTTTTGGGACTAACCTATTAACCGGAGGCCCAGCCCAGAATTGCTGTTTTTTGCCTTTTTCAGTGTTTCGAAGAAACAGAATATCAAACGGAGTCCAAACGGAATGAAACCTTGAAATGTGATTTTCTCACCGAGCGTGATCCGGAGACTTGGACCCTCGCCAAGGCACAAGAGAGGCGGTCACGAGGGTGGGGCGCGCCCTGCCTCATGGGCCCCTGTTGCTCCACCGACGTACTCCTTCCTCCTATATATACCTCATTCCCCAAGCGATCGAACAGGAGCCAAACACCTAATTCCTTTGCGCCGCAACTTCCTGTATCCATGAGATCCCATCTTGGGGCCTGTTAGGAGCTCACGGAGGGGCATCCACCATGGAGGGCTTCTACATCAACACCATAGCCTCTCCAGATGAAGTGTGAGTAGTTTATTTTAGAGCTTGGGTCCATAGCTAGTAGCTAGATGGCTTCTTCTCTCTTTTTGGATCTCAATACAATGTTCCCCCTCTCTCGGGGAGATATATTCGATGTAATCTTCTTTTTTGCGGTGTGTTTGTTGAGACCGATGAATTGTGGGTTTATGATCCAGCTTATCTATGAATAATATTTGAATCTTCTCTGAATTCTTTTATGTATGATTGAGTTATCTTTGCAAGTCTCTTGGAATTATCCGTTTGGTTTGGCCAACTAGATTGGTAGTTCTTGCAATGGGAGAAGTGCATGGCTTTGGGTTCAATCTTGCGGTGTCCTTACCCGGATGTAAAGGGTTGCAAGGCACGTATTGTATTGTTGCCATCAAGGATAACAAGATGGGGTATTTATCATATTGCATGAATTTATTAATCTACATCATGTCATCTTGCTTAAGGCGTTACTCTGTTTTTAACTTAATACTCTAGATGCATGCTGGATAGCTGTCGATGAGTGGAGTAATAGTAGTAGATGCAGAATCTTTTCGATCTACTTGTCTCGGACGTGATGCCTATATACATGATCATCCCTAGATATACTCATAACTATGCTCAATTCTGTCAATTGCTCAACAGTAATTTGTTCACCCACCGTAGAATACTTATGCTCTTGAGAGAAGCCACTAGTGAAACCTATGGCCCCCGGGTCTATTCTCATCATATCAATCTCCATCACTTTAATACTTGTTTTGTTTTTTGCTTTGCCTTTACTTTTCACTTTGCATATTTATACCAAAAATACCAAAAATATTATCTCTATTAGATCTCACTCTCGTAAGTGACCGTGAAGGGATTGACAACCCCTAATCGCGTTGGTTGCGAGTAGCTATCATTTTGTGCGAGTGCGAGGGACTTGTCGTCGCCTCCTCTTGGATTGATACCTTGGTTCTCAAAAAGCGGGGAAATACTTACGATCTTGTGCTGCATCATCCTCTCCTCTTCGGGGAAACCAACGCAAGCTCAAGACGTAGCAAAGGCCTTTGCAGATTCCTCCATCTCATCGTCCGAGTCCCGAGCATCATCAAAGTCTTGCACCATGTCTTGCATCCCGGTACCATGCTTGTCGGTGCGACGACGAAGCACCTCAGCTCTAGCACATTGTGCAGACTCGCCATGAAATGTCCACACCGTATAACCTGGCGTAAAACTCCTCTTCTGCAAGCGTTTGCCCATTTTATCCTATGTCCTCTTATGCCAATTATTGCACCCGGCACAGGGGCACCATGTTGTCCTTTGGCCATTTGCAAATGTGGCTTGCAGAAACCCCTTGGTTTTGTTAACCATTCAATGGTCATGTCTTTCGACTAGTGTGACCATGTACATCCACGCACGATCACTCGTCTTGCCTAACTCTGGACACACAAGAATATATATATATATATATATATATATATATATATATATATATATATATATATATATATATATATATATATATATATCAGCATGTATATATTCATCAGTTAATGGAGTTTTTCACTTTTATTACGTCCACGCAACCTAGATGCTAATAGGTAAATATAGGTCCTAATCCCACCCGAGTATGTGTAGATTGGGTTTGTTTTCCCATGCTCTGCTCCGGATCTGACGCAAAATTTCGGCAGCACCTCCCCGCGATTCTCCTGATACACGTCTCGGCAATAAGCAGAGAGGATGTGTACCTGGAGAACAACAGGGAGGTACTGACGAAATTCTACATCGGATCCGGAGCAGAGCATATGGGAAAACGAACCCAAACTACACATACTCGGGCTGTCCATGGATAACTTTGGACAATTTGAAAGAATCACAGTTATAAATATGCAAATGCATGCATATTTATAGATGTAACCATTTCAAACGAGAGACGCATAGTGGTCACGCATACTGATGATTGAAGACACCTATAGCTAGCAAGTTTCATCGGCACGAAGACCGGAACCGAGCAAATGAAGGGGGTGATACGTCCATTTTGCATCATGCTTTTATATCAATATTTATTGCATTATGGGCTGTTATTACACGTTATATCTCATTACTTATGGCTATTCTCTCTTATTTTACAAGGTTTACCATGAAGAGGGGAATGCTTGGCAATGGAATTCTTTGGAAAAGGAGCAAATGTTGAAACCTATTCTGCACAGCTCAAAAGTCCTGAAACCCCACGAAACAACTTTTGGGATTAATAAAATTTCGAGCAAAAGAAATATGCCGGGGCCCACACTGTCTAGGAGACAGGCCCCCCATGAGGGCACGCCCCTATCTCCTGGGCCCCTGGTGGGCCTCCGCATCCATCTTCGCTATATCATCACTTTTACCCAGGAAAAATCGTGGGCAAGCTTACGGACGAAACTCCGCCGCCACGAGGCGAACCTTGGCGGAATCAATCTAGGGCTCTGGCGGAGCTGTTCTCTAGGGACACTTCCCTCCGGGGGGAAATCATCACCAACGTCATCACCAACGATCCTCTCATCGGGAGGGTCAATCTCCATCAACATCTTCACCAGCACCATCTCCTCTCAAAACCCTAGTTCATCTCTTGTATCCAATCTTGTATCAAAACCACAAATTGGTACACGTGGGTTGCTAGTAGTGTTGATTACTCCTTGTAGTTGATGCTAATTGGTTTACTTGGTGGAAGATCATATGTTCAGATCCTTTATGCATATTATTACTCCTCTGATTATGAACATGAATATGCTTTGTGAGTAGTTACGTTTGTTCCTGAGGACATGGGTGAAGTCTTGCTATTGGTAGTCATGTGAATTTGGTATTCGTTCGATATTTTGATGAGATGTACGTTGTCTTTTCCTCTAGTGGTGTTATGTGAACGTCGACTACATGACACTTCACCATTATTTGGGCCTAGAGGAAGGCATGGGGAAGTAATAAGTAGATGATCGGTTGCTAGATTGACAGAAGCTTAAACCCTAGTTTATGTGTTGCTTCGTTAGGGGCTGATATGGATCCATATGTTTAATGTTGTGGTTAGGTTTACCTTAGTACTTCTTTTATAGTCGCGGATGCTTGAAATAGGGGTTAATCATAAGTGGGATGCTTGTCCAAGTTAGGGCAGTACCCAAGTACCGGTCCACCCACATATCAAATTATCAAAGTACCGAACGCGAATCATATGAACGTGATGAAAACTAGCTTGACGATAATTACCAATGTGTCCTCGGGAGCTCCTTTATTATTATTAGAAATTGTCCAGGCTTATCCTTTGCTACATAAAGGATTGGGCCACCTTGCTGCAGTTTATTTACTTTATTTACTTGTTGCTCGTTACTATTTATCTTATCACAAAACTATCTATTACCTACAATTTCAGTGCTTGCAGAGAAAACCTTACTGAAAACCTCTTATCATTTCCTTCTGCTCCTCATTGGGTTCGACACTCTTACTTATCGAAAGGACTACGATAGATCCCCTACACTTGTGGGTCATCAAGACTCTTTTCTGGCGCCGTTGCCGGGGAGTGTAGCTCTTTTGGTGAGTGGAACTTGGTAAGGAAACATTTATATAGTGTGCTGAAATTTTCTGTTACTTGTCACTATGGAAACTAATCCTTTGAGGGGCTTGTTTGGGGTATCTTCACCCCAACCAGAAGAGCAAAGAGTTGCTCCTCAACCTACTGAACTTTATGAAAATATTCACTTTGAGATTCCTTCGGGTATGATAGAGAAACTGCTAGCTAATCCATTTGCAGGAGACGAAACATTGCATCCCGATTTACACCTTATCTTTGTGGATGAAGTTTGTGGATTATTTAAGCTTGAAGGTATTCCCGATGATGTTGTCAAAAGGAAGGTCTTCCCTTTATCTTTGAAGGGAGATGCATTGACATGGTATAGGCTATGTGATTATACGAGATCTTGGAATTATAAGCGATTGAAGCTGGAATTTCACCAGAAGTTCTATCCTATGCATCTTGTTCATCGTGATCGTAATTACATATATAATTTCTAGCCTCGCAAAGGAGAAAGCATCGCTCAAGCTTGGGGGAGGCTTAAGTCAATGTTATATTCATGCCCCAATCATGAGCTCTCTCGGGAAATGATTATTCAGAACTTTTATGCTCGGCTTTCTATTGATAATCGCAACCTGCTCGATACTTCTGTCTTTGGTTCTTATATCTTTGAAGACTATTGATTTCAAATGGGACTTATTGGAAAGAATTAAATGCAACTCTGAAGATTGGGGTTCCGACGATGGTAAGGAGTCGGTATGACACCTAAGTTCGATTGTGTTAAATCTTATATGGATACCGATGCTTTACGTGGATTTAGCTCTAAGTATGGACTTGACTCGAGATAGTAGCTTCTTTTGTGAATCTTTTGCTATTCACGTTGATCTCCCTAAAGAGAAGTGGTTTAAATATAATCCTCCTGTTGAAGTGAAAGTAGTTGCACCTATTACGATCGAAGAAAAGACTATTACCTACATTGATCCTATTGTTCCTCTCCGCTTATGTTGAAAAACCTCCTTTTCTGTTAGGATAAAAGATCATGCTAAAGCTTATTTGTTGTTTGTAAGAGTAATACTAGGACTTATACACCTCTGAGCAAATTAATGTTGAACCTAGTATTGCTATGGTTAAAGATCTCTTGGATGAGGACTTAGATGGGCATGTTACTTCTTTCTTGGGTGAGACTGCTAATATTGCTAGACCTGATACTAAGACACATAGACCTATCGTAGGCATGCCTGTTATTTCTGTTAAAATAGGAGATCATTGTTATCATGGCTTATGTGATATGGGTGCTAGTGCTTGTGCGATACCTTATGATCTTTATAAAGAAATTATGCACGACATTGCACCCGTTGAATTAGAAGACATTGATGTTACTATTAAGCTTGCTAATAGGGATACCATTAAACCTATTGGGATTGTTAGAGATGTTGAAGTTTTGTGTGGGAAGGTCAAATACCCTGCTGATTTTCTTGTTCTTGGTTCCCCACAAGATGATTTTTGTCCCATTATTTTTGGTAGACCCTTCTTGAATACTGCTAGTGCTAAGATTAATTGTGAAAAGAATATTGTCACTGTTGGCATAGATGGTATGTCTCATGAGTTTAATTTCACTAAGTTTAGTAGACAACCTCGTGAAAGGGAACCACCTAGTAAGGATGAGATTATTGGTCTTGCTTCCATTGTTGTTCCTCCAACTGATCCGTTAGAACAATATCTGCTAGACCATGAAAACGATATGTTTATGAAGGAAAGGGAAGAAATAGACGAAGTGTTCCTTAAACAGGAACCTATGCTGAAACATAACCTTCCCATTGAAATTCTTGGGGATCCCCCTCCACCCAAGGGTGATCCCGTGTTTGAACTCAAACCATTACCTGATAATCTTAAGTATGCTTATCTTGATGAAAAAGAAATATGTCCTGTTATTATTAGTGCTAACCTTTCAGAGAAAGAAGAAGAAAGATTATTGAAAACTCGAAGAAGCACCGAGCTGCTATTGGATATACTCGGATGATCTTAAGGCGTTAGTCCCACGTTATGTCAACACAAAATTATATTGGAGGGCGATGCCAAACCAGTTAGAGATCCTCAAAGACGATTAAATCCCAAGATGAAGGAAGTGGTAAGAAAGGAGATACTAAAGCTCCTTGAGGCAGGTATTATTTATCCCGTTCTTTGAGAGTGAATGGGTAAGCCCTGTCCATTGTGTTCCTAAAAGGAGGTATTACCGTTGTTCCTAATGATAAAGATGAATTGATCCATAAAGAATTATTACAGGTTATAGGATGGTAATTGATTTCCGTAAGTTAAATAAAGCTACTAAGAAAGATCATTACCCTTACCTTTTATTGATCAAATGCTAGAAAGATTATCCAAACACACACATTTCGCTTTCTAGATGGTTATTCGGTTTCTCTCGGATACTGTGTCGTGAAGGATCAATCTAAAACTACTTTTACTTGCCCTTTTGGTACTTTTGCTTATAGACGTATGCCTTTTGGTTTATGTAATGCACCTGCTACCTTTCAAACATGCATGATGGCTATATTCTCTGATTTTTGTGAAAAGATTTTTGAGGTATTCATGGATGACTTTTCCATTTATGGATCCTCTTTTGATGATTGTTTGAGCAACCTTGATCGAGTTTGGAGAGATGCGAAGACACTAGTCTCGTCCTGAATTGGGAAAAGTGTCACTTTATGGTTAATGAAGGCATTGTATTGGGGCACAAGATCTCTGAGAGAGGTATTGAAGTTGATAAAGCCAAAGTTGATGCTAATGAAAAGATTCCATGTCCTAAGGACATAAAAGGTATACGAAGTTTCCTTGGTCATGCCGGTTTTTATAGGAGGTTCATTAAGGACTTCTCTAAAATCTCTAGGCCTCTGACTAATTTATTGCAAAAAGATATTCCTTTTGTCTTTGATGATGATTGTGTAGAAGCATTTGAAACACTTAAGAAAGCTTTGATCACTGCACCTATTGTTCAGCCACCTGATTGGAATTTACCTTTTGAAATTATGTGCGATGCTAGTGATTATGTTGTAGGTGTTGTTCTAGGGAAAAGAGTTGATAAAAAATTGAATGTTATCCAGTATGCTAGTAAGACTCTTGATACTGCCCAGAGAAATTATGCTACTACTGAAAAAGAGTTCTTAGCAGTTGTGTTTGCATGTGATAAGTTTAGACCTTATATTGTTGATTCCAAAGTTACTATTCACACTGATCATGCTGCTATTAAATATCTTATGGAAAAGAAAGATGCTAAGCCTAGACTCATTAGATGGGTTCTCTTGCTCCAAGAATTTGACTTCCATATTATTGATAGAAAGGGAGCAGAGAACCCCATTGCAAATAACTTGTCTAGGTTAGAGAATGTTCTTGATGACCCACTGCCTATTAATGATAGCTTTCCTGATGAACAATTAGCGGTCGTCAATGCTTCTCGTACTGCTCCTTGGTTGCTGATTATGCTAATTACATTGTTGCTAAATTTATACCGCCTAGTTTCACATACCAGCAAAAGAAAAGTTCTTTTATGATTTAAGACATTACTTCTGGTATGATCCATACCTTTATAAAGAAGGAGTAGATGGTGTTATTAGACGTTGTGTGCCTGAGCATGAACAGGAACAGATTCTACGTAAGTGTCACTCTGAATCTTATGGAGGACACCACGCTGGAGATAGAACTGCACACAAGGTACTACAATCTGGTTTTTATTGGCCTACTCTCTTCAAAGATGCTCGTAAGTTTGTCTTATCTTGTGATGAATGTAAAAGAATAGGTAACATTAGTAGACGTCAAGAAATTCCTATGAATTATTCTCTTGTTATTGAACCGTTTGATGTTTGGGGCTTTGATTATATGGGACCTTTTCCTGCCTCTAATGGTTATACACATATTTTAGTTGTTGTTGATTATGTTACTAAGTGGGTAGAAGCTATCCCAACTAGTAGTGCTGATCATGACACTTCTATTAAAATGCTTAAAGAAGTTATTTTTCCGAGGTTTGGAGTCCCTAGATATCTTATGACTGATGGTGGTTCACATTTTATTCATGGTGCTTTCCGTAAGATGCTCGCTAAGTATGATGTCAATCATAGAATAGCATCTCCTTATCATCCGCAGTCTAGTGGTCAAGTAAAGTTGAGCAATAGAGAGCTCAAATTAATTTTGCAAAAGACTGTGAATAGATCTAGAAAGAATTGGTCCAAAAAACTTGATGGTGCATTATGGGCCTATAGAACTGCATACAAAAATCCTATGGGTATGTCTCCTTATAAGATGGTTTATGGAAAAGCGTGTCATTTACCTCTTGAACTTGAACATAAGGCATATTGGGCTATCAAAGAGCTCAATTATGACTTCAGACTTGCCGGTGAGAAGAGGTCATTTGATATTAGCTCACCTGATGAATGGAAAACCCAAGCCTATGAGAATGCCAATCTTTTCAAAGAAAAAGTCAAACGTTGGCATGATAAGAGGATACAAAAGCGTGAGTTTAACGTAGGAGATTATGTGTTGTTATTCAACTCTCGTTTAAGATTTTTTGCAGGAAAACTTCTCTCAAAATGGGAAGGTCCCTACGTTATCGAGGAGGTCTATCGTTCTGGTGCTATAAAAATCAACAACTTCGAAGGCACAAGTCCAAGGGTGGTTAACGGTCAAAGAATTAAACACTATATTTCAGGTAATCCTATCAATGTTGAAACTAATATTATTGAAACCATAACCCCTGAGGAATACATAAGGGACACTTTCCAGAATGTTCCAGACTCCGAAAAGGTATAGGTATGTGGTACGGTAAGTAAACTGACTCCAAAACAACTTTAATGGCAATTTTTATCAGTTTTGGATTATTTAAGAATTTTAGGAAGAAAGAAGTAGTCCGAAAGGGACACGACGCTCCCACGAGAGTGGAGGGCGCCCCCCCTGTAGGGCGCGCCCCCCTGTCTCGTGGGCACCTCGTGTGCTTCTCGGACTCCGTTTTCTTGTATGTTACATATTTTTGTCGGTAAAAATTCATTATATATACTCCCGAAGGTTTTGACCACCGTATCACGCAAATATCCTCTATTTTCGTTTCGAGTTGTTCCTGCTGCAGAGTAGAGTAAGATGTCGTCCCAAGATTCGGGAGGGGAGAGCTACATGGCTGATTATATCGCAAACCCAAAAGTATATGGGGATGTGGAACATTACGGCTGTACCACGGAGGAAGAAGAAGACTATGATCCAAAGGGGAAGGAGGAGACAAGCTCCGATGAAGAGGACGATCCACTACCCCAACCTGGTGATATGCATGTGGAGTTCAAGAAGTCAAGCCTCCTTAAGGTCCAATCTATCCCACCACGTTTTTTGCAGGACAGCAAGGCAGCACTATGCAAAAAGATAATGAAACTTGAGCTCGAGAATGAGGATTTGAGTGAGGAATTTTTTTTAGCCTCAGATGCAATCTAGAGAAGAAAAATGCAACAACTCCACCATCACCACCTCTGAGGGCATAATCACATGGGTACGGGCACCCCCCTTGGCAACTGCCAAGCTTGGGGGAGGTGCCCCGGTATCGTATCACCATCACACTCCTATCTTTACCGCTTTATTTAGTTCGATCCTTTTAGTAGTATCTTGATCTAGTAGATTCAAGTTTTTATATCAAGTAGTTTTGAGTTTTGCTTTGTGATCTCTTTTTGTAATCGAGTCCGAGTGCTATCTATAATAAAGATTAGTGTTGAGTCAAGGGCTTTGCTATGTTGCTATGATCTTGAGAAAGTAGAAAGAATAAAAAAGTTCATATTGATCTTATGGATGGTGATAACTTCACACATAGAAAGTATGAGGCATAAAAATTGTTGAGAGTTGATGAACGTAGCCTTGGTCATCGTTGCAATTAATAGGAAGTGATAAGGAAAGAGGGGTTCACATATAAATATATTATCTTGGACATCTTTTATGCTTGTGAAGCACTCATTTAGTATGACAAGGAAGACAACGTAATAGTTTATGTTTTCCGACGTCTCAGTTAAAGTATATTGTCATTGACCTTCCAAACATGTTGAGCTTGCCTTTCCCCCTCATGCTAGCCAAATTCCTTGCACCAAGTAGAAATACTACTTGTGCTTCCAAATATCCTTAAACCCAGTTTTGCCATGAGAGTCCACCATACCTACCTATGGATTGAGTAAGATCCTTCAAGTAAGTTGTCATCGGTGCAAGCAATAACAATTGCTCTCTAAATATGTATGACTTATTAGTGCGGAGAAAATAAGCTTTGTACGAACTTGTTGTGGATATAATAAAAGCGACGGACTGCATAATAAAGGTCCACATACAAGGGGCAATATAAAGTGACGTTCTTTTGCATTAAGATTTTATGCATCAACCCTAAAAGCACGTGACAACCTCTGCTTCCCTCTGCGAAGGATCTATCTTTTACTTCATGTTTTTACTTTATGCTTGAGTCAAGGTGATCCTCACCTTTCCCTTTTTCATTTTATCCTTTGGCAAGCTCCTCGTGTTTGAAATATCATGATATATATATCCAATTGGATGTAAGTTAGCATGGGCTATTATTGTTGACATCACCTAAAGGTGAATACGTTGGGAGGCAACACAATAAGCCCCTATCTTTCTTAGTGTCCGGCTGAAACTCTATAACCACAAGTACTGGGTGAGTGTTAGCAATTGTAGAAGACTACGAGATAGTTGAGTATGTGAGCTTGCTGAAAAGCTCTATTGTTGATTCTTTCTGATGTTATGATAAATTGCAATTGCTTCAGTGACTGAGATTATAGTTTGTTAGTTCCCAATGAAGTTTTTGAACCATACTTGACATTGTGAATTGATTGTTACTTGAGCATAGGAAATCATATGACAAAATCTATATATGTTGTTGTCATTAGAATGATCATGATGCCCTCATGTCCGTATTTTATTTTTATCGACACCTCTATCTCTAAACATGTGGACATATTTTTCGATTTCGGCTTCCGCTTGAGGACAAGCGAGGTCTAAGCTTGGGGGAGTTGATACGTACATTTTGCATCATGCTTTTATATCAATATTTATTGCATTATGGGCTGTTATTACATGTTATATCTCAATACTTATGGCTATTCTCTCTTATTTTACAAGGTTTACCATGAAGAGGGGGAATGCCGGCAGCTGGAATTCTGGCTGGAAAAGGAGCAAATGTTGGAAACCTATTCTGCACAGCTCCAAAAGTCCTGAAACTCCATGAAACAACCTTTTGGGATTAATAGGAATTTCTGAGCGAAAGAAATATGCCAGGGGGCCCACACCCTGTCCAGGAGACAGGGGGCGCGCCCCCCTGTAGGGCGCGCCCCTATCTCCTGGGCCCCCTGGTGGGCCTCCGGCGTCCATCTTCTGCTATATCATCACTTTTACCCTGGAAAAAATCGTGGGCAAGCTTACGGGATGAAACTCAGCCGCCACGAGGCGGAACCTTGGCGGAATCAATCTAGGGCTCTGGCGAGCTATTCTCTGGGGACACTTCCCTCAGGGAGAAATCATCACCAATGTGATCACCAACGATCCTCTCATCGGGAGGGGGTCAATCTCCATCAACATCTTCACCAACACCATCTCCTCTCAAAACCCTAGTTCATCTCTTGTATCCAATCTTGTATCAAAACCACAAATTGGTACCTGTGGGTTGCTAGTAGTGTTGATTACTCCTTGTAGTTGATGCTAATTGGTTTACTTGGTGGAAGATCATATGTTCAGATCCTTTATGCATATTATTACTCCTCTGATTATGAACATGAATATGCTTTGTGAGTAGTTATGTTTGTTCCCGAGGATATGGGTGAAGTCTTGCTATTAGTTGTCATGTGAATTTGGTATTTGTTCGATATTTTGATGGGATGTATGTTGTCTTTTACTCTAGTGGTGTTATGTGAACGTCGACTACATGACACTTCACCATTATTTGGGCCTAGAGGAAGGCATGGGGAAGTAATAAGTAGATGATGGGTTGCTAGAGTGACAGAAGCTTAAACCCTAGTTTATGCGTTGCTTCGTTAGGGGCTGATATGGATCCATATGTTTAATGCTGTGGTTAGGTTTACCTTAATACTTCTTTTGTAGTTGCGGATGCTTGCAATAGGGGTTAATCATAAGTGGGATGCTTGTCCAAGTTAGGGCAGTACCCTAGTACCAGTCCACCCACATATCAAATTATCAAAGTACCGAACGCGAATCATATGAACGTGATGAAAACTAGCTTGATGATAATTCCCAATGTGTCCTCGGGAGCTCCTTTATTATTATTAGAAATTGTCCAGGTTTATCCTTTGCTACATAAAGGATTGGGCCACCTTGCTGCAGTTTATTTACTTTATTTACTTGTTGCTCGTTACTATTTATCTTATCACAAAACTATCTATTACCTACAATTTAAGTGCTTGCAGAGAAAACCTTACTTGAAAACCTCTTATCATTTCCTTCTGCTCCTCGCTGGGTTTGACACTCTTACTTATCGAAAGGACTACGATAGATCCCCTACACTTGTGGGTCATCAGGGGGGAGGAGATGTCATTTGTGCTCACCCACGAACGCATCGGCGGAGCTCGTCGAACACTAGACCCTCGCAGCAACGAAAAAACTGCACATTTCAATCGAAAGATGAGTAACATAGCAATATTGTTTTTTCTGTCAACCTACAAATATTTACAATAGGACGAGAGGGTTAGGGGGTTCCTCGGCGTCGATGGAACCCTAAATAGCAAGTATCATCGGTGCGAGATACATGTGGCGCTTGGCGTTGAACACTAGATCCACATCCCACAAGTGACGCCGGCGCCCGGCGTCCCGCGCGCAGCAATTGTTTTGGGGGCCGATGACGGTCGAACACCTTGGCGAAATTGTCTGGCAGCCTCTGCAATAAGGATTAAAGCCAAGTTTTGAAACTTCAAACAACCAAACCAACTAGAGTCAGTTTGGGTGTTTCAAGTTTCAACACTTGGTTTTTAATCGTCATCACAGAGGCTGCAAGACAAATTCGCAAAGGTGTTCGACCGCCATCGACCCCGAGAACTGTTGTTGTGGGACGCCGGCGTCACTTGTGGGGCGTGGATGTAGTATTCAACACCGACGTCCACGTGTATCTCGCACCAATGATACTTGCTATTTAGGGTTCCATCGACATCGAGGAACCCCCTAACCCGCCCATCCCCGGGTGCCCTTTGGTATGGCGACGTACGGTCGACGGGTCAGCACTTGAACCGGGGGATTCTCGGCATGGGCGACGGCGTCGGGACCAGCGGGACCCACTGGCTCCACCATCTATCCCCTCGGTGACCGGTGATCCACGACCCTCTTCTTCTTTTTTCCTTTTTCCTCTTCTTCTACTTATTCTTCTTTTTTCAACTTTCTTCTTCTTCTAATTATCTAAACCTAAACCTAGCACTAACCTAATCCTACCACTAACCTAAACCTATTAATAACACCTAAACCTAAACACAAATAACAGTAGAAAAAAATTCACCTTTGCTCGTGATGGTGGAGGAGGAGGGCGGCGGGGAGGCGCCGTCGAGGCGGCGAGGATGGGCGGGCGCCGGCGGCAGGCGGGTGGGGCAACAAGTCGGTAGTGGCGGGCAAGGCGAGGCGGGCGGGGCGGGCGTGAGGCGGAGGCGGGAAGGCTCGCGCCCGGGCGGCGCCTGGTGGTGAGGGCCGGGAGAGAGAGAGAGAGGAGAGAAAGAAGGGTGGGGCGCGACCCCTTTTCTGCTAGGTCACAACTCTTTGTCGTCTGCTAGTAGACAGCAAAGAGCCTACCTAGTGGGGTGGGGCCAGGTGAAACGACCATTAAAACGGCCACTTTCTTTGACGTCTGCTGGCGGATGGCAAAGAAGCCGCTAGCAGACGACAAAGAAATTGGCCGTTAGGTCGTTCTCGTTAGCCCGTCACTCACCCTCTTTGTCGTCCGCTAGCTGATGACAAAGAGTTGGCTGATGGCAAAGCCTACCTTTGCCGTCCGCTGCCTCTTTGTCGTCCGCTTTCTGGTGGCTGATGGCAAAGCCTACCTTTGCCGTCCGCTGGCGAACGACAAAGAGTGGGCAGACGGCAAATCTGTTGATTCCAGTAGTGGGAAAGGAAAGTGTGGATTAGGATTCCCACTTCCTTCGCTCACCCCCCCCCCCCCTCTTTCCTTCCCCTTCATACATACATGGAAAGGGGGGCGCAGGGCAAGGCAGGGCCCCTAGGGGGCGGCGGCCAACCCTAGGGTGCCCCTGGCTGCCTCTCCTCCCCTCCCACCCATATATATGTGGGGAGGGGGCGCCTCACAAGCACACAACATCAATTGTTAGCCGTGTGCGGTGCCCCCCTCCACAGTTTACAACCCCGGTCATATTCTCGCGGTGCTTAGGCGAAGCCCTGCATGGAGCACTTCACCATCACCGTCACCACGTTGTCGTGTTGACGGAACTCATCTACTTCCTCGACACCTTGCTAGATCAAGAAGGCGAGGGACATCATTGCGCTAAACGTGTGCAGAACTCGGAGGTGCCGTACGTTCGGTGCTTGATCGGTTGGAGCTAGAAGAAGTTCGACTACATCAACCGCGTTGTCAAATGCTTCCGCCTTTGATCTACGAGGGTACGTAGACACAGTCTCCCCCTCGTTGCTATGCATCTCCTAGATAGATCTTGCGTGAGCGTAAGATTTTTTCTGAAATTGCATGCTACGTTTCCCAACAGTTGCCACCTATGGGTCGCTGCTTGATATATTTCAAAAGTATATATAATGTATTTCTATTGTTTCATGCTATGTTTATAACATTTTGACATAGTTTTGGCATTATTTTTTATCTTTTTTACTAACCTATTAACTCGGTGCCTAGTACCAGTTGATATTTTCTGCATGTTTCAGAACTTGCAGGAAAATTAAGTGTAAGCTCCAAAAAAACAGAAAAATCAAGAAGATGTTTTGAGTCGGTAAGATTCCAGAGATCTCGGGGCCCACTGGAGGGGAGCCCGGTTTTCCCCACGCACCCCCACCACGCAACCGGGGGGCGTGTGGCCCCCTGGTGCTCCGTTCCACCACCCCTCGACGCCTATATTTTTTCCACTCTGAAAACCCTAACCATCAAGGAGTTTTCCTTTTTCTACTGCCGCACCTCTATGTGTTTGTGATGACCTAATATGGAGGTCTTTTCTGGTAATCTGTCAAAGCGGGAAATCATCATGTTAGCCTTCTCAATCTACTTGAAGGGTCACCATGATCGCCCGTGAATAGTTTTGTTTGGAGTATGGGTCCATAGCAGCAACCGCATCATTTTCTTTCTGTTATTTCTCAATACAAAGATCACATTAGATGCCCTACATAATTGTGATCCATCTAATGTAATATGTTGGTGTGTTTGCTGCATAACATTTGTCTTTCTTTGGCCAAGTTTGATGGGTGGTCTCCAAGAGGGAGTTGTGTATGATAGTTGGTTTCTACTACCTCCGTTCCTAAATATAAAACCTTTTAGGGATTTCAATACGGAGCAAAATGAGTAAATCTACACTCTAAATATGTCCATATACGTCTGTATGTAGTTTGTAATGAAATCTCTTAAAAGTCTTATATTTAGAAAACAGACGGAGTATCTTGCAAGTCATTTATCACAATGATAGAAAGTGGAAAAAATTGTATTGTGATGTTGTCACTGTCGGCGTTCTGGGAACAAGGGTACCCAGACTTGCCTGCCTGCGACCCACAGCGTGGCTTCATCGACGGCCTGGTATGGCCTAGTTTCGACATCGACAACTCAGGACCCTCGCGAGGGGCCAAGCCTCGCGAAGCGGACGAAACCACGACCTCCACAAGGGGCGCCCTCCTCGGGCTGGCTCCCGACAAGCGGAGATCTCTATGCAAGGCTCACCTCGTGAGGTCCAGATGACATGAGCCATGACGACTAAGGCTAGGCGGGCGCCAGCGGGCACATTGTACCAGTTTCCTCTTTGGTGCTAAGGAGGCAAGCGCAGGTGCGGAGTCCCGAGGAATCAGCCAAAGGTTTCCATTTCGGTGCAACAAGACCAAGACCGCCAGGACGGCAGGACGGAGGTCATCGCCGTGCCCAACGTGGTGTCACGACTAGAGGCTTTTGCAGGCGAAGACTACTTTTGCCAGGATAACATGTACTAGTTGTCCCCCTTCGAACTTGGCCGTTGTGGGATCCCTTCCCGCCTACATTTGGGAAGAGTACCAAGGCCACTATAAATAGGACCTAGCCACCACCCTAGAGGGGACGGATCATTCAGATCATCGTCACACCCACCAGTTTATCGAGCACAAGAACACCTCTCCTCCTGAGGTCGTTCTCCCACTGTACTAGTTCATCCTCTTCCCCTCGAGGTCAATCCACCACAAAGTAGGAGTAGGGTTTTACACCGCAAGGTGGCCCGGACCTGGGTAAACTGTTGTGTCTCTTTTCCATTGGGTTCGTCGAACTAGGCCATGAGATTAGCGAGCAGGCAGCCTGGGGAGGACGAGTTCTTCGCACGCACCCCAGAGTTCGAACCTCTCAAGGGTCTGCGAAACCCGTGATCTGACATTTGGCGCACCAGGTAGGGGTGCGCCGGAGCCTCTCTTCTTCTAGTCGGTCCGCCACCGCCCTACGGTTCTGATGGCTGGCGATCCGAGGGCTCATATCGAGCACTGGGCCGCTTGGCCCGCCCGGGCAGCGCCATCCGCCCAGGAGGATCTCCACTCAGCGCTCCGGGCGGCCCGGACGCCGCCTAACACCGTCGGACGCGGGCGGCGCAGGCCGACATCGTCCGCCCTCGTGCCGCGACGTGCGTGCGCCACCACACAATATTCGGGCTACGCTGCAGCAAAGGCGCGGCACACCCGCCGGGAGCAGGCGAACATGCGGGCCACACTCATCGTGGCGCGAGAACTGCTGCGTTGCAGGTTGGCTGAGAGCGGTCACGATGCCCTGCTAGAGAGGGTCGCCGAGCTTCTTGATGCCGCCTGCAGGGGCGCGGCGCCCTTCTGCACCCTGCCCACGCCGCAAGTTGTGGCGGGTGGGGGGGGGGGGCGCCGGACCCCGTCGTGCCCGCGCTCCCCCCGGAGCGCCCGAGGGACTCGACAGCATCAACACGGCCCGCAGTGCCGCTCGCCCTACTACGACTGTGCCACCCCCAGGTGAGGCAAGCTCAGGCGGTCCCTCCTGGGGCCTCGCCAGGATGCCACCCCACGGTCATCAGGGCCTGGCGCTGCGCATGGTGGCCCACGATGCAGGGCGCCCAAGCGATGGCCCTTGAACGGCAACTTTGGACGCCTACGTGCCCCCCATGATGGACCTGATATACACGCTGAGAGAAGGACCCAGCCCGTTCCCCGAGCCAGGCTGGGTAGCAGGGACGCAAGAGGCTAAGGCTTTCCACGAGCCGCCCGGAAGCTTCGCCGACCCCTTCAACGACAACAGCTGCTGGGTACAGCCGATATCCCAGGACCATGCTTACGCTAACCATGGACCGCAGGTGAACCAGGCCACAACAGCGGCCAGAGACCCCAAGGGCGATGGCTCCGCTCCAGGCAGGAGAGGCGCACTGGGGGCTGCGCAGGAGGAGCTCGGAGCCAGGGCCTCCCCACGCCACATGGAGGAGGTCCTCTGTCGGGGAAGGCGCCGGTGAGCCCTTCCCCCCGACGGAGGGCCTGTGGTCGCCGAGGGCGCCGCCAGCGTCCCCCTTGCCCCTTGGTCTCATCCTGGTTTCCGGACGCCCCAACCATGGCCGGGGGAGGCGCAGGGCGGGGCCCTCATCAGGGGACATCAAGTAAGGCCCACGCCCGCGAAGGTCTCTGCTCGTGACACTCTCAAATAATAATGAGTGGGGCTGTACACATCCCGGAGTCTCCTGAGTGCCGCCCCCGGGCCTCACGGGCGCTCCCACCCACGT
Source organism: Aegilops longissima (assembly GCA_021605205.1). Lineage (NCBI taxonomy): Eukaryota > Viridiplantae > Streptophyta > Magnoliopsida > Poales > Poaceae > Aegilops > Aegilops longissima. The sequence continues at coordinate 498,749,675 of CM038681.1, read as the reverse complement.
CCAAGTGGAAGCACCATGCTCCGCGCTGGCCGTCGACACTGTCCCCCAATGACTATGCTCACGCCCAGTGAAAGCACTTAGCTCTGTGCTGGTGAGAAGACAAGAAGACTAGCTAGGTACCAGACGTGGCCGTTTGCTTTCGCCCCGTTTTCTGTAACTTGATTCGCCACCTTTTGGACTGAGATTTGAAGTTCCTTGTGTTTATCAAAAAACGAGGGGATTTTTCTTGATTTATGACGGCTTCTTGCTTTTTGGCTACCTGTTTTACTGTGGGGCTCACGCCTGCTACCCCCCTGCGAGCGCCCCGCGAGCGGGGGCTGGGTGTGGTATGCGCGCGCCAAGCATGCTCGGGCCAGCCCGGGCAACAAGAAGGCCCCCCCCCGGGGGTCAAGGTTGCAACCGCGCAGGACCACCGCGCGCATACCATGCCCTAGTCCGGCATTCACTCCTCGCGAGGCTCTCTTCGACGGGCCAGCACGCTTCTCAGGAGATTTAGAACCTCGCGAGCCCCGGAGGGCTGACCTCAGGAGGAAGGCGCGACCAGGACGTCAGGACTCGCTCAAGACCTACGGACCCAAGATAAGTTGCAATGACTACCCCGCTCGGCAGCCCGCGGGCCCGCGACGGCACATCCCAAACCCTCTTTTTAAAAGGCATGTCATCATTTCATACATTATAAGCCCCCCCCCTTAAAAATGCTTTCACGCCCCACAGGGCCGTGCCCGAAGGTTTTTGCATACATGTTAAGGCGAAAGGAAATGCAGGACTAGCCGGAGGCACCGTCCTCGCCGTCTTCATCCATGCCACCCGAGCTGTCGCTGGCGTCGTCTTCATCAGCGTCGTCCGCATCGCCTTCTCCGACCGCGATCACGACCGCGTCGTCCTCAGGAGCGAACTCCGCGACCAAGGCGTCCACATGGTTGTCCACCCAGTTCACCAGGTTGTCCTGGATAACCCTGGGCACGGGGCTATGGCGGCGTAGAAGTCAAAGTAGGGGTCGAGATTGAGGAGGTGACTGAAGACGCGTGGGAATACGCGCCGGAGAAGGCTGCGGGTTCTCTCTTCAATGAGCTCGCGATCCCTCACGGCCCGATCTTCCAGGCGGGTCACGATCTCGGTGAATAAGCATAGGTGGCTGGCATAGTCACCCTCGTGCGGGTGAGGGGCGCTCTCCTCACATATGGTGCTCAAGGCTCGGTTGGGCCTCACCCTAAGGGCCTAGAGCATCAAGGCGTGCTCGTGCTGCAGCATCCGACGGTGGCACGCTTCGTCTGTGTTCTTCTTCGCAAGAGATGCGGCGCCATCAATCTGCTGCTAAAGCGAAAGCAGGTCAGCGCAAGCGGAGGCCAAGTCAGCCTGGGCAGAGGCCTGAGCTTCCTTGCCAGCCCTCTCGCGCTGCTCCACCTCGCCCAGCTTTGTCCTGAGGGCGGCGGTCCTGCCCTTAACCTTGGCTTCCAAGAGCTCCAGCTTCTGGCGGTGCTCGTCGGCGAGAGCCGCACGAGCCTTCGCTACCCTTCGATCGACCTCCTCCTAGATCTTGGCCTGCCGCACGGTGACGACGTCCTCAGCCATGACCACCTGGCGCTCCCTCACCTCCATCCACTCAAGCTCCAGGCTGCGTTCCAAGGCCTCCAGCGCGAGCGTCTCCTCGCGTTTCTGGATTTCCTTCTCTTCGGAAGGTGCTCCACCTAGTGATGCAGTCAGGGCGGACCTGCGTGCTTCGATCTGTTGCTCAAGGGCGGCGTTTGAAGCCTGGAGTTCTTTGCTCTCGCCCCTCAGCTGCCTCATGACGGTGGTCGGCGGCCCTGGCCTCCTCCAGGGCATGAGCACAAGCCTCGCGAGAAGTCGCGAGGGACACCGAGGCACTTGCGCTGGTGCGCTCATGCTGAAGATGCCCAAGGTTGATGGCGACCTTCAACTGGTGCCACTCATGCACTAGGCGAAGGTCCTCCGTCTCAAGGTGGGCGTCAACGTTGACAAGCTCTTCCCCGAGCCGGCTCAACACACCCATCGCCTCCCGGAGAAGCTCATGGAGGACGGCGCCGCGCCCGCGCGCAAGCTCCAACGCGCGGCCAAACCCGCCCTCCATGCCGGGGGCTGCCAGAGGGGCTTGGAGCAGCTTGCCTGTTCCTGGCAGGGGGCTGGAGGCCGGCGCTTTCCCTGCCGCTCTCCGGGCCTCGGCGAAGGTGCGGGGCGGCACGGTTTTGCTGCTCGAAGACGAAGCTGACGCTGGGGCTACCCAGCCGCTGGCGACGACCAATGGAGGCGCCCTTGGCATGCCTCCTACACCCCAGGCCGGGCCGCTAAGGAAGGATGCTGGAAGCGCAGACTCACGCCCCCCCGCCAGCACGTCCGCCTCTGGGACCGGCCCCGTTCCTCGCACGAGTGTCCGGTGCAAGGGGCTCGTAATCAAGAGCGAGCCGAGGACTGGAGAGGGTTGCTTCTCAGGAGATTTCGTCACCAAAGCCGGGTGGATCCTGAGGAGCCATTGTCAGGGAAGGACGCGACACGCAAGAAATCACGAAGGTAAGGTACTTACTCGTCTATGGCAATGCACTTCCTCTGATTCAGCGGCCGGTAGGCATCACCACTGCAGCTCGGAGACCCTTTCCTCTTGCGGAGCGCTTCGAGGCTCAGGCAAAGCCGTCTGAGGCCCGGGGCATGGCTGCCAGCATCAGGGGCACTCTGCGGGGACCCTGGGGCGGTGACCTCAGGGGCGACAGGCTGCACCAGCTCACCAGCAGCCACCTCGGGACCGCTTGCCCGAGCTCCTGGAGCTGTCGCCTCACGAGCGTCGGGCGGCGCCAGCCCTTCAGCCGCCACCTCAGGGGCGCTGACTAGAGCTTCAGGGGCGTCTGCCTCGGGAGCACTCACAACGCTAGGTCCTAGCAGTCACCCAGCGGAACCGGGCGGCGTTCGCCCCTGCCCACATCAGGGCGCCGCCAACGCAGGTTGGCGAGCAAGGGAGCCACGAAGATGGGGTTCTCGCGAGGACCTTCAAGGCCTACCGGGCGCAGGCCCCACTAATCAAAAAGGGGCATCTTCCTCATGAAGTCCTCCTTGTTTGAGCAATGGTACAGGAGGAAGCCCTCCTCCGGAAGCGTGGCCGGCGCTAGGTCGCCCGTCAGAAGCTCGAGCACCGTGCACAATGTCTTGAAAGGAAGCGCGGGCACCTGGAGCCTCATGGGGTCCCTGCTGCCGGAGAAGGCCCACATTGGTCGAGAATGGTGCTAAAGTGGAGCGATGCGACACCGAATGAACTCCTTCACCACCATTGGCGCCGTCACCCCGAGCTTCTTCAACCTGGCCAGCCGGCGCCAGACATGGGCAAGCCGATGGTCGACGAGCTTCACGTGCCCCCAGCCGGAGCTAGGCACAACTAGCACCCGTGGAAGCAGAAGCAAGGAGTTGAGCACGCCGGCGTCCACATACACCCACCGCTTCCGGAACCCCCTCACATCCGGCGAGAGCTCGAAGTCGATGCTCGAGCTAGCCGTCGCCGCTACGGCCTGGAAGGCCACGCACCCCGAGCGCTGGCGGGCGTCAACCAGATGGAGCGAGAAGAAATGGCGGAACAGGGCTACAGAAGGGGCAATGCCCACCATAGCCTCACAAAGGAAAGCGAAGACGACGAGAAGGATGATGGATTGGGGATCTAGATGCAGTGTCTGGGCTTGGTAATGCGAGAGTATGGCGTTGAAGAAATCGGAGAAAGGGGGGATCAGGCCAGCCAGGAGGGCATGAAGATGGATGGGGATCTCGGTGGCTTCCATGTCGATCATGGCCCGGGAAGCGGGCCAAGCCACTGTCGCTTTCCACTCGTCGGAATCGGCGGCAAGGGCCAGGTGGACATTGGCCAACCCTTCCTAATTAACCACCGACGACTGCTCAACAGCAGGCTCCCAGACCGGCGGAGATTCGGCCGGGGTGCAGGATTTCCCCCTCTTCTTCGACCGCGGATCCATGGCAGCAAGAGAGGACCGGTGCCGGCAACGAATTTGGGAGAAATGACGCGCCTCTCAGGAAAGTGGAGGTGTCAAGGGCGAGCACGACAAGCAGTAAAGACGGAGCTGCATTGGCAACGGGCGGCCGCCGTGCCTGGCGGATATCAAGGCTGCATGGGGAAGTGGGGGCGCCCACGTCCTGTCAAGCGCCACATGTCAACCAAGGCCGCAGACGATTGGGGCCCGCGGCGCCCCGCACTTGCCCTTTGGCTTCGCCTCGAAGCCAAGTTCGAGCGTGCCCTGGGCCCGGGGGCTGCTGTCGGTGTTCTGGGAACGGGGGTACCCAGACTTGCCTGTCTGCGGCCCAAGTCCTCATGGACGGCGGTAGTAGTATTAATCTGATATATCAGGACACAGTCCGCAAAATGGGGTTAGACCCGACAAGAATCAGCCAAAGCAATACTACCTTTAAAGGAGTTATACCTGGCCCAGAGGCCTGCTGTACGGGCTCTCTAGTACTAGAGGTTGTATGCGGTTCCCCCGACAACTTCCGAAGTGAAAATTTAACCTTCGACATCGCTCCATTCCGCAGCGGCTATCAAGCACTACTCGGAAGAACAGTCTTCGCTCGTTTTAATGCAGTACCGCATTACGCTTCTCTTAAGCTTAAGACGCCCGGTCCACGTGGCATCATCATAGTTAGCGGAAACACTGAGCGTTCCTTACGCGCGAAAGAACGTGTGGCGGCTTTAGCAGCTGAACACTAAATGGCCTCTTCAACCATAATAAATGGTCGGCCGTCAAGACCGCGGACACGGCTAGACGAGTCTGGCGCACCACTAACCATAACAGCTTAGATAAACCTGAGATTGGTTTGATGGATATACCCCCATAGGTGGTACCAGGGGCTTCCCGCATGTAAAAAGGACTACAGTTCGGCTTTACCTCATTTAGATTGACTTTTAATGAGAATAATCAGTTTTTCGCATGAAGACTTTCATCTAACTTTTTCTCTTCTACAGATGACAATCGTGCTACACCCTTCCAGGATACGGCACAACGGAGACACAGGCGCAGACGTGCAGCAGGGCCCCGCTCAAAGGTTTCTTTTTAGATTAAGACCCTGTGTAAACCTTTCTTACTGTCTCTTGTTGCTTGACACCCCCGGATACCTAACACAACCGTGAGGGATGCTGGCGTTGTTGGCGTTTCGCCACATCAGACTAATGCTCGAACCTAGAAATTGAGGGTCCTTTATCAAGGGCGTTACTCAGCCCGGTACATGTTGTAAAGACCGAACACCTTAGGGAGTGTTCGGCGTCGCGAGTTTGGCCTTATATGCACCAGCTCCGAATCATGTCTTTAGTCAAATGTTGGGTTTTCCCGGCTCCCGCGTTTTGCTACCTTACATTCCGCTATATTGGCTAAGGTGGCACCGGGAGAACTACTGCGATTGTGCCCTGGTTCATCCGGATGAGCACCTCAGTAGAGAAAGCCGAAAACTGTCTGTCATGATAAAGCGCGAGATTGGTCAACCACTTGATGACTTGGCGGAATCTTCGGGATTCCTCCGCATTAACGAAGGGCCGGTTTTCTCGGTCATGTACGTACGCGCCCCGTACTCGGATGAGCGTGGAAGTACCAGGGGCTATATAGTAGCCCCGCTGTCAAACTCCTATGGTTAAGTGAAAGTGTTAAAGCCATATAGTCCGATTGCCTCGTTCGCCACGCTACCACCTCCTTAATGGACCAAGACGTTGGACCAAGTGTGAACACGCGCTTTTGCAAACACCCCCGCATTATATGCGTGGGGGCTGAAGCCGACGACTGCAAACTTTCAGGTTATATATATATATATATATATATATATATATATATATATATATATATATATATATATATATATATATATATATATATATATATATATATATATACATACATACATAAACCACCACACAGAGGCATGATAATACTTTCAGGCAAAAGTATAAACACAACCTTTATAATTCAAATAGCATTGTTTTTACAATCGGGATACATGTCGCTCGAACATGACACTCTTCGAGCACTGTGCCTCTATTAAACGAGCACCTTCTAGGACTTCTTCAAACTAGTGCTCGGCCGAAACCTGACCTACGACCGAATTCTGGGTTGCAATAGCGGTGGCCTCCATCCCTTCCCAGTATGTCTTGACACGGGCAAGAGCCATGCGCGCACCCTCTATGCACGCCGACCTCTTTACAGCGTCGATATACGGCACAACACCAAGGAATCGTTGCACTAGACCAAAATAACTATTCGGCCTTGGTCCTTCCGGCCAAAGACGATCCACGACAGACCTCATGGCAAGTCCGGACAACCTATGGAGCTCGGCCCACTCGGCCATTTGCTCATTTAACAGCAGCGGACGCGCTGGAGCATTGAACTGCGACCAGAACAACTTTTCCACTTCGTGATCTTTTTTATCTTCAAAAAACTTGGTAGCATCAGCAGCACTCGCTGCCAAATCCAAGTACGCGTCCGCAGAACTCCATAATTGATCCAGAAGGGCTTCCCAGCCGTGATATCTCCGGCTTGACTTAGCTCCTCCTTCGCCGCTCTGATTTTAGAGCGGGTTTCCTTGGCTGCTACCATGGCTTTCTCCATGTCCGCCGTCTTCGTTTGACTTTCCCTTTCAAGAAGCTCATAACGGTTGGCGGCATCTTTCAACTCAACAGCCATCTTGGCCATTTTATCTTTGCTCTGGCAATGCGCAGCTTGTTCGACTCTTAACTCTTCAACCGCCTTCAGGGCGGCCGCATCACTCCTCCTGGCTTGTTCCTTGGCTCGGGCAAGTTCCACCCGAAGGGTCTCCACGGCGGCAGCTCCATCTGCAGTCACAGCATATTATAGATACTAGCATCATGCTCCTCTTAATATATGTTGACCACCGGAGAATACATACCCTGTGCCTCGTCAAGCCGCCTGTTTACAAGCATGATGTCGGCATCTGCCGCATCGAGTTGCCGCTTCAGTTCGGCAAACTCACCAGTTCGGCTAGCCACCGGACCCTCAGTCGCCTGCACATGAAAGCGGCATGATCATTACCTGGGACTATGATCCTCTGTTTGCCGCCTTTTTCGACGGCAACCAGAGTCTCAGGGGCTACTATCTGCATAGGGCACACCTAGCGTGCGCGTGCAAAATCAAAATATACATATTACTTATGCACCTCAAAGCCTCTCAGCAGGCTCATAAAAGCTTCATGCAACCCGCTTTTGGCGGATGAAATCCTCTCAACCACCGTACCCATTAATGTCCGATGCGCTTCTGAGATAGCCGCTTGCTCCAGAAGATTCATCGGTCGTGCAGTCGTCGCAAGACCGACAGTTCCGACTCTTTCTATTGCTCCCCTTAGGAGCCGAATACTCCGGACTTCGAGAGGCCGAAGGGTTACCTTCTGGCCTAGGTGGATCAAGAGAAATCCTTCGTGACGACACCTCTGGGTCGTCCGCCTCATGAGGCGGGGAGGCATGGGGAGGCGTTCTCCATCATCTCCTAAGAAGATCCTCAAGACTTAACTCGCCGAGAAGGGCTACGATCCGAACTACAAGACATACGTCTCGGTTATTGCCCTTGGAAATAAAGTAAGGTATATTTACTATAAAGTACTTTTGTTTACTTACAACTCGGTGGAGGGCTGGTCCCCTTGTGGGCACTGTGCGGTAAGGATGCCCTCCGGGGTAGGGCCCCCTGACAAAGGTTTCTTCCCTCGTTTGGAAACCATTGTTTCCAAGTCTTCAGAGGCGGTCCTCTTCCTTCCTTGGGGAGACGGAATTTTAGATTCTTCTCCTCGGTTATCCTCCTTCGCGGAGGCACTAATTCCCCCGGTTTGAATGAATAATGAGTGAGGCCTGCTTTTGACTTCTTTATTCCTCCCTTTATCTGCCCCTGATGACGCTTGATAAGGCGCCAGCTCAAGCATCCTGGCTAGTACAGGATCCGGTGAGCCTTCGGGAAGGGGGACCGAACACCTGATCATCTTCACCTTTTTTATTCAGTCCTGGTCAAAGAACGAATTTTCAGAATGATGTGGTGATAAATAAAGAGACAACATGTTCAGCCGAAGAATTACTTACTTGGGTGTCTGGACAAATGCAGTTTAGGCCCGCATCCTCGGTGGTGTCCGGACACTTTATTCGTGATCCGAAGAACAATCTATACATCTCTTCGAGCGTCACGCCGAAGAATTGTTGAATGGTTCGCGGTCCTTTCGGGTTGAACTCCCACATACGGAGAGATCGACGTTGGCATGGCAGGACCCGACGAACTAGCATGACTTGCATTACCTTGACAAGGCAGACATCTCTCTTGAGGAGATCCCGGATGCGACTCTGCAATGTCGGCACATCATTAGCCGGCCCCCAGTCCAGCCCCTTGTTGACCCATGATGCCAGTTGTGGCGGGGGGGCCGAACGGAAGGCAGGGGCAGCTACCCACTTAGTACTTCGGGGAGCCGTGATGTAAAACCACTCCCGCTGCCATAAGTTGGACATCTCGGGGAAGGATCCCTTTGGCCACGGAGCATCGACGCCTTTGCTTATTATGGCGCCTCAAGACTTCTGCGTGTCGCCCATCGATCAACTTCGGCTTCACATTGAAGGTCTTGAGCCATAAGCCGAAGTGTGGGGCGATGCGGAGGAAGGCCTCACACGCGACGATAAACGACGAGATGTGAAGAGTGGAATTCGGAGCCAGATCTTGGAAATCGAGCCCGTAATAGTGTAACGCCCTCGATGCGGCTATATCTCCCACGTGTCGAAGCACGACTTAGAGGCATAACCGCATTGAAAGCAATGTCGCAAGTGAGGTAATCTTCACACAACCCATGTAATACATAAGGGAAAAGATACATAGTTGGCTTACATACGCCACTTCACACAATACATAAATAAACATCCATCATTCAGATTACACTCAAGGTCCGACTACGAAACCAAAATAAAAGAAGATACCCCAAATGCTACAAAGATCCCTATCGTCCCAACTGGGCTCCACTATCGATCATCGGGAAAAGACACATAGTAACGACCACTTTCCTCGTCGAACTCCCACTTGAGCTCGGTGGCGTCACCTGCACCGCATCGTCGGCACTGAAACTGTTTTGGTAGAATCTGAGTCACGGGACTCAGCAATCTCACACCATGAGATCAAGACTATTTAAGCTTATAGGAAGGACAGAGTTGTGAGGTGGAGCTGCAGCAAGCGACTAGCATATATGGTGGCTACATTCGCAAAAGAGAGCGAGAAGAGAAGCAAAGCACGGACGTGAAGCTAGTAGCAATCAAGAAGTGATCCTGAACTACTTACGTCAAGCATAACTCCAACACCGTGTTCACTTCCTGGACTCCGCCGAGAAGAGACCATCACGGTTACACACGCGGTTGAGGTGTATTTTAATTGAGGTCAACTTCGGGTTTTCTACAACCGGACATTAACAAATTCCCATCTGCCTCATAACCGCGGGCACGGCTTTCGAAAGATAATACCCTGTAGGGGTGTCCCAACTTAGCCCATTATAAGCTCTCACGGTCAACGAAGGATATTCCTTCTATCGGGAAGACCCGATCATTCTCGGAATCCCGAACTACAAGACATTTCGACAGTAATAAAACAAGACCAGCAAAGCCGCTCGAATGTGCCGACAAATCCCGATAGGAGCTGCACATATCTCGTTCTCAGGGCACACCGGATAAGCGAAGCGTCTGAGAACCGACGTAATCCAAGTTGCCAAGGAATGGTCCCATACGGTGTTTAGTTTGGACCAACGCTCAAGGAGCACTGCCCGGGGTTAAATAAAGATGACCTCGGCTCGCGAAAACCCGGGGAAAAGGCTTAGGTGGCAAATGGTAAAACCAAAGTTGGGCCTTCTTTGGAGGTGTCTTATTCAAAGCGAACTGTCAAGGGGTCCCATAAATCACCCAACCGTAAGGAACGCTAAATCAAGGAACATAACACCGTATGACGGAAACTAGGGTGGCAAGAGTGGAAGAAAACACCAGCATAAGGCCGAGCCTTCCACCCTTTACCAAGTATATAGATGCATTAATTATAGCAGATATATATTGTGATATCCCCAACAAGTAAACATGTTCCAACAAGGAACAACATCTCCATGTTCCAACAAGGAACAAATTTCATCTTCACTGCAACTAGCAACGCTATAAGAGGGCTGAGCAAAGCGGTAACATAGCCAATCAACGGTTTGCTAGGAAAGGATGGTTAGGGCTGACATGGCAATATGGGTGGCATGATAAGCAAGTGATAGGCATCGCAGCATAGGCATAGCAAAAGAGCGAGCATCTAGCATAGCAAAGATAGAAGTGATTTCGAGGGTATGGTCATCTTGCCTGCAAAGTTCTCAGAGTTGTCGAAAGCTTGATCCTCGTAAGTGTTCTCAACAGGTTCCTCATTCATGTACTCGTCTCCCGGCTCTACCCAAAGCAAGAACACAAACAAAGGAACCACAATAAATCATGGTGCAATGCACAAGCAACATGATGCAAAACATGACATGATATGCGAGATGTGATATGCAATGCGTATGCGCGCTCCGGAAGGAAAATGATGAACCAGGCATCAACTTGGCAAACCAAGTATGCCACTGAAAGATGAGATGATTTCGTTGAAATCGATATAAAGATCACCGGAATCGGATGCACGGTTTGCAAATGACAAGCAAAACAAGAATGGCACAAATCTGCCATTAACAGCATGATACCACTTAGCAAGCAACAAGAAATTAAGCTACTGCACCCAAACGTACCAACAAAGTATATGGCAGTGATCTACTCAAGATTCTTGACAAAAGATGAACACTGAGCTACGGCTAAATCACAACATAACAGGTCCAAACAAGCATGGCAAAAGTGCAAAACATATCAGCTTCACAGACTTAGTGAAATTACTGAACATGGCAAAAACAGCATCAGGTAGCAATGTTCAGAGCAAGAAAAAAACAGGCTACAGGAACTTATAATAGCAACACAAGGCATGGCATGAATCTACTCAAAGCATAGAACAAAAGTCCCTTACTGACCATAAGCCAAAAAGGATCAGAAAATATAGTAACGCCCATGTCAAAATAACAAGTTTCTTTAACAGATTCAGCAACAGGGCATGACAAAAACAGATAACAAGTAGGCATGTTTAAGAGCTCGATGCACTCACTACAGAGCATTACATGAAAAACTAAGCATACATAAATCAAGAAGACATGGCATAGAAGATACACATGTCAAGAGCAACATCATAGCATACACGGATCAACTACAACAACCTTGGCAAAATTGAATAACATGTAAACAATCTGCCAGGAAACATTTTATAGCAAAAATAGAGCTCGATTGACTCAATCTATGGCACTCCATAATTGCAAACAAAGGCATGGATGGATAGAGCATAACCATATGTTCAAAACATCCTTACTGAAGTATCTCAAAATATGCATGGATCTCTCGGTAGCATCAAGTTAACATGGCATAAAAATATCTGCAAAACAGGGGCTGAAATCAGCAACATCAAGACACCTAGTTTGCATGCTTGTGCTAGTCACCACATAGCTCACAAAAATACATGGTATACACCCCTGGAAAGATGGCATGACATATTACAAAACACATGTAGGACTCAAGAGCATAGGGTGCACACATCAATCATGGCAAAATTGACAAAAGTGCATGTTCTGTTAAGAAACAGAAACTAACATCACATAGCCCTCTTCTAACAGAATTTCGGGCATCAAGATGAGCTCAAATGAAAATGATGCAATGAGATGAAATAATCTACTCTTCGAGGCGAACATTTTGACATATTACATGCACGAAACGGAGCTACGGGCACAGAGTTATGGCACGATGAAAATGCAACAAAATATCACCGAATTAAAACTTAGATGAAATTTGGGGGGAAGTCAACCGCTCGGGATCTTCGGATCCAGATCCGATCGAGGCGGGCGACGGCGGCAGCTGGCTTCGCTGCTCGCCGGAGCAGGGAGCGCGGAGGAGGGAGAGGCCGGCGATGGGGATCGATGCGGCCGGCGGCCGGAGGCAGGCGACGGCATGGCAAGGGCGGGCTCTGGGTCGGCCGGCGAGGTCCGGGCGGCGAGGTCCGGCGGCCAAGGCGGCGCGGCGGCGCGGGCAGCGGCGGCGCCAGCATGGCGGGCGCGGGCTCGCCGAGGCGGCGGCGCGACGGGCCGGAGGGCCACTGGCCCCGTGGCCAGCGGCAGCGATGTGGGACCAGGGCCACGTGGCAGCCCCTGGTTCGCCAGGCGCGGCGGGCGGACGCGTCCGTCCGATCCGGACGTGTCCGCGGCGCTGAGGGATTTCGTCTAGGGTTTCGGGAGGAATGATCCGGGATTTGGAGGGGGAGATGCATATTTATAGGTAGAAGGAGCTAGGAAGCTCCAAATGAGGTGCGGTTTTCGCCCACACGATCGTGATCCGACGACGGAGAGCATGGAAGTGACTTAGATGGGTTATTGGACTATTTTGAAAGGGTGTTGGGCTGCAACTTAAAAGAGGCTTTTGCGAGAGTGCGGTTAACCGTTGGAGTACCAAACGAGCTCCAAATGACCCGAAACTTGACAGGTGGTCTACCGGTGGTATACCAAGGCCACTTGACAAACCTCGGTCCATTCCGAGAAAGTTTAGTACCCGCTCACGGAAAAACATAAAAGGGGACGCCGGGGGACATAGGAGTGCCGGATTGCAAAACGGACAACGAGAAAAATGCTCGGAATCATGAGACGAACACGTATGCAAATGCGATGCACATGAGGACATGATATAAAATGCATGACATGGACAAAATGCAAAAAGAAGAAAAACCCAACCACGGAGGGAATATCATATCACAATGCCGAAAATGGCAAGAGTTGGAGTTACAAATATGGAAAGTTACATCCGTTTACAACACTCCACCACTACAAGAGGATCTCGTCCCGAGATCTAGGACTGAAAGAACTCCAGATATTCGGAACGGAGGTGATCCTCGCGCTCCCAGGTGGCTTCTCGGTCGGAATGGTGTGACCACTTCACTTTCAGGAATTTGATTGACTTGTTGCGAGTCTTGCGCTCGGTTTCTTCAAGAATAGCAACGGGGTGCTCATGATAAGAGAGATCTTCTTGAAGGTCAATATCTTGAAGTTGATAGTGCGCTCAGAGTCTTGAAGCACTTGCGAAGTTGTGACACGTGAAACACATCGTGCACGTTCGCGCGAGTTGGACGGAAGCTCAAGTTGATAGGCGAGATCGCCTCTTTTGCCAATGATCTTGAAAGGACCCACGATCTCGGGGCAAGCTTCCTTTGATACCGGGCGGCGAGTGCCTTTCATTGGAGAGACACGGAGGTAGACATGGTCTCCAATTTCAAAAGCCACATCACGGTGCTTGTCATCATAATAGCTCTTCTGGCGCGATTGCGCGGCTTTGAGATTCTCACGAATGACTTTGCACATTTCTTCGGCTTTTGTGATCAAGTCGTTGCCAAGAAGTTGGCGTTCACCTGTCTCGGACCAATTGAGAGGAGTACGACACTTTCTGCCATAGAGACTTTCGAATGGGGCCTTGCCCGAACTCGCTTGGAAGCTGTTGTTGTAGGAGAACTCGGCATATGGAAGACAATCTTCCCACTTCATACCGAAGGAAATGACACAAGCCCTGAGCATATCTTCAAGGATTTGATTGACTCGCTCGACTTGGCCACTTGTTTGAGGATGGAAAGCTGTCTGAAGCGAATGTTGGTGCCCATGGCCTTCTCGAAAAGAATCCCAAAACTTGGAGGTAAAGATGCTGCCACGGCAGAAGAGATCACTTGTGGAATGCCGTGCAAGGAGACAATCCTGGAGGTGTATAGCTCTGCCAACTGAGCTGCTGTGATAGATTCTTTGATAGGAAGAAAATGAGCCACTTTAGTAAGCTTGTCAAAGACAACGAAGATAGCATCATTTCCACGCTTGGACTTAGGAAATCCAGTCATGAAGTCCATTTCAATATGATCAAACTTCCATTCTGGAATAGCAAGAGGTTGGAGGAGACCAGCTGGTCATCGGTGTTCTGCTTTCACTCTTCTGCAGACATCACATTCATTCACGAATTGAGCAATTTCTCGCTTCATTCGAGTCCACCAATATGACTGCTTGAGGTCATGGTACATCTTCGTAGTTCCAGGATGAATGGATAGAAGCGAATTGTGTGCCTCGTTCATAATGACTTTACGTAGATCACCCTTAGGAACCACAATCCGGTCCTCGAAGAAAAGAGTATATTTGTCATCAACGTGGAAGCACTTGTACTTGGAAATGCCCTTGTCGATACCACGTTTCACCTTTTTCACCATGGTATCCAGGAGTTGAGCCTCACGAATCTGATCTTCCAAAGTAGGAGAGACTATGAGGTTGGCAAGAAAGCCTTGAGGAACAACTTGAAGATTCAGCTTGCGAAAGCTTCACAGAGATCCGTTGGAAGGGCTTGAGGATTAAAATTTATTGCAAGATAAGCCTTCCTGCTCAAAGCATCTGCAATCACATTGGCCTTGCCGGAGTATATTCAATACTTGGGTTGTACTCTTGAATCATTTTGACCCATCGAGTCTGCTTTGAGGTTGAGGTTGGGTTGAGTGAAGATATACTTGAGACTCTTGTGATCGGTGAATATGTCCACTTTCCTTCCCAACAAGAGATGTCTCCATGTTATCAAAGCATGGACAACTGCCGCCAACTCAAGATCGTGAGTGGGGTAGTTCTTTTCGTTGGGCTTCAGTGACGAGAGGTATAGGCCACAACTCTCTTCTCTTGCATTAACACAAAGACCGAGACCTTGAAGAGAAGCATCACGAAAACTTGAATGGCTTGGATTCATCAGAGGAGTCAAGACAGGAGCTGTGGCGAGTTTCTCTTTGAGAGTATTGAAAGCAACGTCACACTCAGGAGACCAGACATACTTGTAACACCCGGGGTAATTAAGCTACAGTAATCCCTGCTAATGATGCCACGTCACCTCGGTTACTGTGATTAAACTCACGTTGATTCGAACCCGGTTCAAATTCAAATTGAAAACATAGGCAAACAATAAAAGTTTTCAAAAATTAAAACTAAAATGTTCGGGGGTTGTCAAATATTACAAAGTTAATTATGGTGGGGTGCACACATTTTTGTAAAGTGTTTGGATATTTTAAATAAACTAAAACAGAAAAAGGAAAATAAGAAAAGAAAATAAAACAAAAAGGAGAGGGGGAGAAAACCCCCACTGGCCCAACTGGGCCAAGCCCACTGCCCAGCCATTGCCAGCCCCACTGCCCGCCCACCCTCACTCCCTTATCCCTCCCCGTCGGCAAACCCTAGCCGCACTCATTCCCCCGATCCCTCCTCCTCTCTCCCACGATCTGGATCAGCTCCGCCCGATCCTGCCGCCCCACCCGACGCCGGGCGACTCGCGTCCCGACCTCCTCCTCCCTCCTCCTCGACCGATCACAAGAGGCGCAAGGCCCTCTCGTCGCCTCCGACCCCCGACCCCCCCCCCACCTCGCCGATCCATACGCCGACGGCCGCCTCCCGCCTCCTCCTCACCGTCCGCTTCTGACCGCCCACAGCAGCTCTTCAAGACCCCACGTTCCCCGTGAGCTCTCCCCGACCCCGCTCTCCCTCGTCCCCTCCCGAGCGCCACCACCGCTCCGCTGCTCCAGCCACCCCCAGCGCACCTCCCTCCTCGCGGACCTTCCCCGCCACCAAGCACGAGAACGTGCTCCCGGCCTCCTCTCTCTTCTCCTCGCCTGCCTTGCGAGCACGCCGCACCCGACGCCTCGTCGTGGAACTCGTCATGGCGCCCTCCGTGACCAAATGGTCACGGGCCGAGCCCGTGGTGCTCGGTAGCGTCCGCAAGCCACCCCCGGCCCAGTGGCAGCGCTCCCGTCGGGTTCCCAACCCTACCTCCCCCTCCGCTCGCTTCGGCGTCATTTCCGCCGAGTCCGGCCGTACATCGCCACCATTGGGCGCAGCGACCTCCTCTCTTCGAACGCATAACCGCCGCGCCTTTTGTCACGGACGACGATTCGCAAGGTCCGCGCCTCCGCTTGTGATCACCATGGGGCTCTAACGCCGGCCGCCGACGTGGCCCGACCGGGCCACCTCAGGTCATCGACCCGTGGGCCCTAGGGGCCCGACCAACTGCTGACCTTGGCCGGCCAAAGCCGACTGGCACCCCCGACCTATGACATGGGGGCCCCACCCCCCCAGGACGTTTTTTAAAATAAAAGAAAAAGAGAAAAGGGAAAATTAAATAAATATAAATAATAAAAATAAAAATGAATAAAATTAATTAATTAATTAAATAAGTAAATAATTAATTTAATTAATCCTGATTAATTAACCTAATGACTAATTAACCTAAATAACTCACATTAATTAAACTAAACTAAGGTAATTAGTTAATGAGTATGACTGACAGGACCCACATGTCGTGGTTGACCTAGTCAACCCTGTTGACTGCTGACGTCAGCATGACATCATGCTGACGTCATAAATCCATTTTTTAGAATTAAATAATTAATTAATTAAATTCCAGAAATTATTAAAATCTTTAAAAATCATACCTTTTAATCCGTAACTCGGATTAAAATATTTTCAACATGAAAGTTGCTCGAGCACGTGATTTAATCCGGATCGCAATCTGCTCGTCGCCACACACCCCTAACCTATCGAACCTGCAACTTTCCCTCCGCCTTCTCGCTCAAAACACACTAAACACCGGAATACTTTCCTGATGTTTTCCCTTAACCAGCCTCCACCTCATACCACGTTAGGGCACGCCTAGCATCAGATTACTTGACATGTCATGCATCGATATGCATCTGCTTACTTGGTATTCATTGTTTCTTCCCCTCTTCTCTCCGTAGACTACGAGACCGACGCTGCTTGCCTCAGCTCGACTCACGGTGTTGACGACCCTCTCTCTTGCCGAGCAACCGGGCAAGCCCCCTTGATCACGGATATCGCCTACTCTTCTCTATACCGCTTGCATTAGAGTAGTGTAGCATGTTACTACTTTCAGATACTCCTATATTTCTTTGCATGCATAGCCTGTCTTTGTTACTCTGTTGTTACCTTTACCGCAATCCTATATGCTTAGTATAGGATGCTAGTACATTCATCTGTGGCCCTACATTCTTGTCCGTCTCATTGTGCTATATTATCGGGCCGTGATCACTCGGGAGGTGATCACGGTATATACTATATACTTATACATGATACATGTGGAGACTAAAGTCGGGTCGGCCGGTGGAGCACCATGAGTGGATCTTGAGGCGGAGCGA
Organism: Aegilops longissima; assembly: GCA_021605205.1. Taxonomy (NCBI): domain Eukaryota; kingdom Viridiplantae; phylum Streptophyta; class Magnoliopsida; order Poales; family Poaceae; genus Aegilops; species Aegilops longissima. The sequence goes on along the minus strand of CM038681.1, from coordinate 498,732,381 downwards.
CAGGCAGGTTGAGACCGCCTAGGAGAGAGGTGGGCTGGCCTGTTCGGCGTTCGCGGATACTTAACACGCTTAACGAGGTCTTGGTATTTGATCTGAGTTGGCTACGAGCTTATACGCACTAACCATCTACGCTGGAGTAGTTATGGGTATCCCGCGTCGTGGTATCGGCCAAGCACTTCAGACGTCGGCCGACGGAGCAGCTGCCCGGATTGGACTGAACGCTGCTAGGCTAGGTCTGCTGCTTCGGCCGCCCTCGCAGCGTGTGTGTGCTCGAGGCGATGGGCCCCGCACCCTGCTTTAGGTTTAGACCGCGTCTTGGCCTCTGTTGTGCCTAGGTGGGGCTGCGGCGTGTTGATCTTCCGCGGCGGGCATGACCCAGAAAGTGTGTCCGCCAAATGGGATCAAGCGTCTTTGGGTAAGATGGTGCACCCTGCAGGAAGTTAATCTATTCGGATAGCCGTGATCTTCGATAACAGACGACTTGGAGTTGTACCTTGAGCTTATGACAACTAGAACCGGATACTTGATAAAACACACCTTCCAAGTGCGGATACAACCGTGGTCGCGCTCTCTCGTGGATATGAGGAGGGATCGCGGGTAGGATTATTGCTATGTGATGTTACTTGGAGGACTTCAGATTGCCCTCCTCTACCAAGCAAGACAGTGACCGTGGCGTAGTCTTCGTTAAGACTAGCTATCCCCTCTTATTCGGCATTCTCAGATTCAGTCCACCGATATGGCCCTTTACACATATATCCATGCATATGTAGTGTAGCTCCTTGCTTAAGTAGTACTTTGGATGAGTACTCACGGTTGCCTTGTTCCCCTTTCCCCCTACCTCTACTCGATTGCTGCAACTGACTATGGAGCCCAGAGCAGACGCCACCGTCGATGACGACTACTACTCTGGAGGTGCCTACTACTACGTGCAGCCCGGCGACGACCGGGAGTAACTAGGAGGATCCCAGCAGAGGCCTCGCTTCTCTTCGATCTGTATCCCGGTTTGTGCTAGCCTTCTTAAGGCAAACTTGTTTAACTTATGTCGTATCAGGTATTGTTGCTTCCGCTGACTCGCCTATGATCGAGCACTTGTATTCGAGCCCTCGAGGCCCCTGGCTTGTATTATGATGCTTGTATGACTTATTTTATTTATTAGAGTTGTGTTGTGATATCTTCCCGTGAGTCCTTGATCTTGATCGTACACATTTGCGTGCATGATTAGTGTACGATTAAATCGAGGGCGTCACAATACTTCACATGCTTATGGAGGAGATTGGAAAGAGGCTTTGCAATCTTGGAGAAATTCTCAACGAATCTTCGGCAATAGCTTGCAAGACCAAGAAAACTGCGAAGCTGCTTAACATTCTGAGGAGGTTCCCGATTCACAATTTCAGACACCTTCTCGGGGTTAACAGCGATGCCCTTGGCGGAGATGATATGACCAAGATAAAGCACTTCATCAAGCCAAAATTCACATTTGGAGAACTTCGCATAGAATTGATACTCTAAAGCTTGTCTAGCACCAATCGCAAATGTTTGGCATGATCCTTCTTATTCTTGGAGAAGACCAAAATATCATCAAGATAGACCAAGACGAATTCATTGGTGTAGGGGTTGAATATGAAGTTCATCATCCGAGAGAATGTTGGAGGAGCATTGACAAGGCCGAAAGACATGACAAGATATTCATAAGAACCAAAGCTTGTTCTCAATGTCGTCTTGGGAATATCTTGTTCACGAATGCGAATCGATGATAACCCATACGAAGGTCAAGCTTGGAGAACACTTTAGCACCTTTGAGTTGCTCGAAAAGCTCATTGATGTTGGGAAGTGGATACTTGTTCTTGATTGTCTTCTTATTCAATGGACGGTAATCGACGCTTACATCGGTCCGCGCCATCCTTCTTCGGACAAAAGAACACCACAACCCCATGGAGATGAACTCGTCCGATCAAACCCAGACGCTCTTGTTCATCGAGCTGCTTCTTCAATTCCTTCAGCTCATCAGGTCCAAGCTTGTATGGACGCTTGCAAACGGGTTCGATGCGGGCTCAAGATCGATAACGAACTCAATCGCCGGTGAGGAGGCATTCCCGAAGCTCTTCCGAAAGACATCTTGGTACTCACAAACGATCGAATCGAGAGATAGCATCCAATTCGCCCTTCTCATTAAGAGAAAACAACCGAATCGTTTCATCACGAAAGCGCATAGATGATCACATCATTAGAAGAGTGAGTCAATTGAATTTCCGGCAGCACAATCAAGCTGAGCTTTGTGCTAAGAAAGCCAGTCCATCCCGAGAATAAGATCAATATCCGAGTCACCAAGAACAAATGGTTTAGATAGAAATCTATAGTCGCCCATCTTGATAGAGACATCATGAACTATTGAGTTGGCTCTCATTGACTTCCCCGGAGAAACAATACCCAAAGGTTTATCCAGGTAAGACCAAGAAAAATCATTCTTTGCAAAGAACGATCTTGACATGAAACAATGCGATGCACCAGTATCAAATAAGACTTTTGCAGGAATATCATTAACTGAGAGATTACCCAATATCACATCAGTAGATTCCTCCGCTTGAGCTGCATTCATCATATTCACCTTGGCATGCTTTGGATTATGCTTGACCACTGCATTGCTGGAAGATTTCACAGGAGGAGGAGGCGGAAGGCGCCTTTGGTTGAAGCACTTGTTCGCATAGTAACCTTTCTCCGACATTTGTTGCAAGTCACCTCTGAGAGCGGACGGTGGTAAGGAGCACTTGACCTTGGAGCTTGAGAATTTGACTTGTTCGATAGCTGTGGTTGGGTGGGTGGGAAGATCCACGACCACCTGAGTTCTTCTCGCCGATAAGGCGACGGAACGGAGGAGGAGGAAGGTAAAACTTCTGCTGCTTAGCTGCCACTTGAGAGGAAGAAGAAGACTGAACTGCATCCTTGATTCTCTTCTTAGAAGCCTCACATTTGAGCTGGGCAGCTTCTTGCTTCGTGCCATGTTGTAGAATTCATCATACTTATCCGCTCAAAAGCACAAGAGCTAATTGCAGATCTTCTCCGAGACCACCTCTGAATTGATAGATCATACTCTTCTCATCGTGGACGCCTTGCTTAGCAAAGCGCGAAGTTTCGAACTGGATATTGTATTGATACACGACATGTTGCCTGCTTGAGATTGCGGAACTCCTCACGCTTGCTCTCAACAACACTTTTCGAATGTGGTGAGCTCAAGTCTCGCGAACTCATCCTGTAATGACACGACCTCCTCTGAATCTTTGTATTGCCGGTACCACTCAAAGCAGCTTGGTCCTTGAGTTGAAACGATGCAAACTTGACAAAGTCCTCGTGTCCGACATTGCTACATTCAAAATGTTTGCAGATGTCCACAAGCCAATCGTCGGCGTCGGGCCTCGACACGTAAACCGAAAGGCTTCGCTGATTAGCGAGGAACCGATCGAGAGTAGCAAAGTGCGGTTGGTTGTTGCCTTGACCTTGATTTCCTTGATTGCCTTGCCCTTGGGTGCGCTCTTGCAAGAGCTGCAAAATCATTTGAGCATTGGCATTGGTGGCTGCCATGATAGCTTGCCAGCCTCCGGAGGCGAGGTGGGGTGGAGGGTTCGATCGATTCCCATCATTTCGCTCCGGATTCGACGCTTATGGAGCCATCCCAAGAGGGTGACATCCGTTAGCACTTGATAGACAGATAGACAAGTTGAATCAACGGATAGAAATTGCAACATATAGTCTTCACAATAAACATTCGAACAAGGATGAACGAATGAATTCCAAAAGCTAACATCACACGTCCATTAAGGTGAGAAGCCACTTGATTAAGGTTGATGAAAAAATAACAAGGTACGATCGAACAAATAAGTGGTAAGGATTACCCAATCACAAACCAAATATCTGCGGGAAGAAATGCTAGAGCTACTTGAATCCCACCTATAAACTCCCAAACTTTCGGTTATGCAATCTGGTGTTGGGGATACAGGGGACACAAAATATATCACCCAAACTAACAATACCTAGATCCAGCTGTATCCATCCGTCAACACATAACCAAGAAACCTTCGGAAATCGTGTACCTCGACCTTCGAAAAACATCCGTTATACGAGTCATGGCAATACTCCCGAGCTCGCCCCAGTACTGGGTTATCGGGGTTATCTCACCAACAACTGCACAAAAGAGATTTCGATGTCGGTAAAACTCGTATTCCGAATCGCAACGATAAAATTGTGACGACAACACCTCGGAGCTCAACTCCCGGACACCGCCACAACCCCTAAATGTCGAGGCACCAAGAACAATGTTCTCGCCACAAAACCATCGAACGATTCCAAGATACCAGCGTGATCCTAAAAAAAATTTTTAGTGAAAGTTGAGGAGAGGAGAGTCAAAACTTCTCGTCAGAGACCTCACCAGAGCGACGAAGGGACTGGGAGTAAAAGAATCCTACTCTCGATATATATAATCCTAAGACTCAAAACATTTTCTGTTCTAGACTCAACAACGCCAAAGAAACAATAAAGCGGGGGCTCCTAAGTCGGGATGGCTCGATTACCAACTTAGCGCCCTCGATGCGGCTATATCTCCCACGTGTCGAAGCACGACTTAGAGGCATAACCGCATTGAAAGAAATGTCGCAAGTGAGGTAATCTTCACACAACCCATGTAATACATAAGGAAAAAGATACATAGCTGGCTTACACGCCACTTCACACAATACATAAATAAACATCCATCATTCAGATTACTCTCAAGGTCCGACTACGGAACCAAAATAAAAGAAGATACCCCAAATGCTACACAGATCCCCGATCGTCCCAACTGGCTCCACTATCGATCATCGTGAAAAGACACATAGTAACCACCACTTTCCTCGTCGAACTCCCACTTGAGCTCGGTGGCGCCACCTGACCGCATCGCCGGCACCAAACTGTTTTGGTAGAATCTGTGAGTCACGGGACTCAGCAATCTCACACCCACGAGATCAAGACTATTTAAGCTTATAGGAAGGACAGAGTTGTGAGGTGGAGCTGCAGCAAGCGACTAGCATATATGGTGGCTACATTCGCAAAAGAGAGCGAGAAGAGAAGCAAAGCACGGACGTGAAGCTAGTAGCGATCAAGAAGTGATCCCGAACTACTTACGCCAAGCATAACTCCAACATCGTGTTCACTTCCCGGACTCCGAGAAGAGACCATCACGTTACACACGCGTTGAGGTGTATTTTAATTGAGGTCAACTTCGGTTTTCTACAACCGAACATTAACAAATTCCCATCTACCTCACAACAAGGGCACGGCTTTCAAAGATAATACCTGCAGGGGTGTCCCAACTTAGCCCATTATAAGCTCTCACGGTCAACGAAGGATATTCCTTCTACCGAAGACCCGATCAGTCTCGGAATCCCGGACTACAAGACATTTTGACAAGAATAAAACAAGACCAGCAAAGCCGCCTAATGTGCCGACAAATCCCGATAGGAGCTGCACATATCTCGCTCGGGGCACACCGGATAAGCGAAGCGTCAGAACCGACGTAATCCAAGTTGCCAAGGAATGGTCCCGACGGTGCTCTAGTTTGGACCAACGCTCAAGGAGCACCGCCCGGGGTTAAATAAAGATGACCCTCGCTCGCGAAACCCGGGGAAAAAGGCTTAGGTGGCAAATGGTAAAACCAAAGTTGGGCCTTCTTTGGAGGTGTCTTATTCAAAGCGAACTGTCAAGGGGTCCCATAAATCACCCAACCGTAAGGAACGCGAAATCAAGGAACATAACACCGGTATGACGGAAACTAGGGTGGCAAGAGGGAAGAAAACACTGTGCATAAGGCTGAGCCTTCCACCCTTTACCAAGTATATAGATGCATTAATTATAGCAGATATATATTGTGATAGCCCCAACAAGTAAACATGTTCCAACAAGGAACAACATCTCCATGTTCCAACAAGGAACAAATTTCATCTTCACCTGCAACTAGCAACGCTATAAGAGGGGCTGAGCAAAACGATAACATAGCCAATCAACGGTTTGCTAGTAAAGGATGGTTAGGGGCTGACATGGCAATATGGGTGGCATGATAAGCAAGTGATAGGCATCGCAGCATAGGCATAGCAAAAGAGCGAGCATCTAGCATAGCAAAGATAGAAGTGATTTCGAGGGTATGGTCATCTTGCCTGCAAAGTTCTCAGAGTTGTCGAAAGCTTGATCCTCGTAAGCGTTCTCAACAGGTTCCTCGCTCACGCACTCGCCTCCGGCTCTACCCAAAGCAAGAACACAAACAAAGGAACCACAATAAATCACGGTGCAATGCACAAGCAACATGATGCAAAACATGACATGATATGCGAGATGTGATATGCAATGCGTATCAGGCGCTCGGAAGGAAAATGATGAACCAGGCATCAAATTGGCAAACCAAGTATGCCGCTGAAAGATGAGATGATTTCGGTTGAAATCGATATAAAGATCACCGGAATCGGATGCACGGTTTGCAAATGACAAGCAAAACAAGAATGGCACAAATCTGCCATTAACAGCATGATACCACTTAGCAAGCAACAAGAAATTAAGCTACTGCACCCAAACGTACCAACAAAGTATATGACAGTGATCTACTCAAGATTCTTGACAAAAGATGAACACTGAGCTACGGCTAAATCACAACATAACAGGTCCAAACAAGCATGGCAAAAGTGCAAAACATATCAGCTTCACAGACTTAGTGAAATTACTGAACATGGCAAAAACAGCATCAGGTAGCAATGTTCAGAGCAAGAAAACAACATGCTACAGGAACTTATAATAGCAAAACAAGGCATGGCACGAACCTACTCAAAGCATAGAACAAAAGTCCCTTACTGACCATAAGCCAAAAAGGATCAGAAAATATAGTAACGCCCATGTCAAAATAGCAAGTTTCGTTAACAGATTCAGCAACAGGGCATGACAAAAACAGATAACAAGTAGGCATGTTTAAGAGCTCGATGCACTCACTACAGAGCATTACATGAAAAACTAAGCATACATACATCAAGAAGACATGGCATAGAAGATATACATGGCAAGATCAACATCATAGCATACACGGATCAACTACAACAACCTTGGCAAAATTGAATAACATGTAAACAATCTGCCAGGAAACATTTTATAGCAAAAGTAGAGCTCGATTGACTCAAGCTATGGCCCTCCATAATTGCAAACAAAGGCATGGATGGATAGAGCATAACCATATGTTCAAAATATCCTTACTGAAGTATCTCAAAATATGCATGGATCTCTCGGTAGCATCAAGTTAACATGGCATAAAAATATCAGCAAAACTGGGCTGAAATCAGCAACATCAAGACACCTAGTTTGCATGCTTGTGCTAGTCATCACATAGCTCAAAAATATACATGGTATACACCCCTGGAAAGATGGCATGCCATATTACAAAACACATGTAGGACTCAAGAGCATAGGGTGCATACATCAATCATGGCAAAAATGACAAAAGTGCATGTTCTGTTAAGAAACAGAAACTAACATCACATAGCCCTCTTCTAACAGCATTTCGGGCATCAAGATGAGCTCAAATGAAAATTATGCAATGAGATGAAATATTCTACTCTTCGAGACGAACATTTTGACATATTACACGCACGAAACGGAGCTACGGGCACAGAGTTATGGCACGACGAAAATGCAACAAAATATCACCGAATTAAAAACTTAGATGAAATTTGGGGGGAGTCAACCGCCGGATCTTCGGATCCAGATCCGATCGAGGCGGGGCGACGGCGGCCGGCGGCTCGGCTGCTCGCCGGAGCAGGGAGCGGCCGGAGGAGGGAGAGGCCGGGCGCAGGGTCGGTGGCGGCCGGCGCCGTGAGGCGGCGACGCGCGCGCGGCGGGCTACGGGCCGGCCGGCGAGGTCCGGCGGCGGCCGGGCGGCGAGGTCCGCGCCCAAGGCGGCGTGGTGGCGAGGTCCGCGCCCTAAGGCGGCGCGGCGCGGGGGCAGGGCCGGGCGGCGGGGAAGCGGCCGGATAGCGCGGCCGCCGAGGCGGCGGCGGCCGACTGCGTCGGGAGGCCCACTGGCCCCGCGGGCGGGCGCGCGGCGGCGGCGCGGTGGGGACCCGGGCCACGTGGCAGCCCCTGGTTCGCGGTAGCGGCGGCGGACGCGTCCGTCCGATCCGGACGTGTCCGGCGGGCGCTGGAGGGATTTCGCCTAGGGTTTGGGAGGAATGATCCGGGTTGGAGGAGATGCATATTTATAGGTAGAAGGAGCTAGGAAGCTCCAAATGAGGTGCGGTTTCGCACACGATCGTGATCCGACGACGGAGAGCATGGAAGTGACTTAGATGGGTTATTGGACTATTTTGAAAGGGTGTTGGGCTGCAACTTAAAAGAGGCTTTTGAGAGTCACGGTTAACCGCTGGAGTACCAAACAAGCTCCAAATGACCCGAACTTGACAGTGGTCTACGGTGGTATACCAAGGCTACTTGAGAAACCTCGTCCATTTCGAGAAAGTTTAGTACCCGCTCACGGAAAAACGTATAAGGGGACGCCGGGGGACATAGGAGTGCCGGATTGCAAAACGGACAACGGGAAAAATGCTCGGAATCATGAGACGAACACGTATGCAAATGCGATGCACATGATGACATGATATAAAATGCATGACATGGACAAAATGCAAAAAGAAGAAAAACCCAACCACGGAGGGAATATCATATCACAATGCCGAAAATGGCAAGAGTTGGAGTTACAAATATGGAAAGTTACATCCGGGGTGTTACAAATAGAACATAAGCCCTCTAACAAAGGGGTCAAGACTAAAGCCTAGCCCTCGGAGGAAGTGGGAAATAAATACGACACTCTCGTTAGGTTCGGAGTGGGGATGACCTGCCTTGAGCAGCAGCCCGTGCGTAGATTTCGGCGATCGATACAGCATCTCTTAGCTTCTTGATGTCCTCCTCAGGACGGAGGAGGCCACCCACCGCCTTCAAGGTTGGATCCGGACATGATTGAAGGTCCAAGCGCTGGCCTCCGCCTTTGGGTGCTGGAATTCAAGGTGGGAGAAGGGAAAGATCGAAAAAAAAGAAAAGGACAGGCCTTGACCCCTTTATAAAGAGGGTGAATATCAAGCGCCCTCACGCGACCGTCTGGAACTTGCCTAAAATCAAGGAGTCGTGCCAGCGGGTACGATTGGGTTACCCACACCCGTATTGATGAGAATCCTGTGAAAAGAGGGACACGATCTCTGCTTCGACAAGACGTGCCAAGAAAACCGCCTCGCAATATGTAGTGGCTGGTTGAGAAAAACGATTCGAATAATGACCGGGCCGTGGTATGACGTCATGTTGCAGAATGTGTCAGCAGATTAGGTTTGTGGAAATATTATTCTCTCTACAGTGGTATGTGGAATTTGTTTTGAAGAGCCGGACACTATCCTTGTGTTCAAAATCTTCTATGGAATATTCGGAGGGGGAACCCGCCTTGCAATGCCGACGACAATCTGCGCGCCGGACTCATCGTCATTGAAGCCTGGTTCAGGGGCTACTGAGGGAGTCCAGGATTAGGGGGTCCTCGGACAGCCGGACTATATACTTTAGCCGGACTGTTGGACTATGAAGATACAAGATTAAAGACTTCGTCCCGTGTCCGGACGGGACTCTACCTTGGCGTGGAAGGCAAGCTTGGCAATACGGATATATAGATCTCCTCCCTTGTAACCGACTCTGTAATTCCTAGCCCTCCGGTGTCTATATAAACCGGAGGGTTTAGTCCGTAGGACAACAACAATCATACCATAGGCTAGCTTCTAGGGTTTAGCCTCTACGATCTCGTGGTAGATCAACTCTTGTAATACTCATATCATCAAGATCAATCAAGCAGAAGTAGGGTATTACCTCCATCGAGAGGGCCCGAACACAGGTAAACATCGTGTCCCCGCCTCCTGTTACCATCCGCCTTAGACGCACGCTTTGGGACCCTACCCGAGATCCGCCGGTTTTGACACGGACAATGGGCGCCATCGGCCTGATGTACCAGCCTTCCTCTTTGGTGCTAAGGAGGCAAGCGCAGACGCGAAGTCCGGAGGAATCAGCCAAAGGTTTCTATTCCGGTGCAACAAGACCAAGACCGCCAGGAGGGCAGGACGGAGGTCATCGCCAAGCCTACTGTAGCGTCACGACCAGAGGCTTTTGCAGGCGAAGACTACTTTTGTCAGGCTAACATGTACTAGTTGTCCCCCTTCAAACTTGGCCGTTGTGAGATCCCGTCCCGCCTACATTTGGGAAAAGGACCAAGACCACTATAAATATGACCTAGCCACCACCATAGAGGGGACGAATCATTTAGATCATCCTCACACCCAACAGCTCATCGAGTACAAAAAACCTCTCCTCCTGAGGTCGTTTTCCCACTATACTAGTTTATTCTCAGCCCCTCGAGGCCAATCCACGACAAAGCAGGAGTAGAGTTTTACACCGTGGCCCGAACCTGGGTAAACTGTTGTGTCTCTTTTCCATTCGGTTCGTCGAGCTAGGCTGTGAGATTAGCAAGCAGGCAGACTGGGGAGGACGAGTTCTTCGCACGCACCCCAGAGCTCGAACCTCTCAAGGGTCTACGAAACCCGTGATCCGACAGTCACTAGGGAGAAAAAAGTGATTTCATACTTAATACAATATATCATCTACTCGACGTTATCATACTTAATACAATACTCTGGTTTATGTATTCTCTATACTATCATGAGTCTCTATACTACCATGAGTGATTATTAATTGATTGTAAGTTTCTGTCGAGAAAAACAGAAAATGGGAAATTTGTGGATGAGAAAAGGCCACATGCTGTATTCCAGATTCCAGACATGAGTGCTTCGGTAAGTTACGTCCTCAGCTTCAGCAACATATCCTTTGGACAAAGAAACAACAAAGTAGTTCCACGTCATAAGAAAAAAACCTTGGACCCACGCTGGACGGTGTTGCTGGCCATCGGAGCTTCAGGTATAAAAGCAAAATCTTGGAGAAAAGTTGGTCAGTGAATTTATCCTGTCCATAAATATCTTTTCTCACATGACTCCTTCCCAGACCATAAAGTATTTCTTTTCGAAAGCAACCTCAACGTATTCTACAGTATATAGCAGTAGCCATCGCCGCATAGATTGAGCAAGGTACGAACATACATTCCCATGTTGCACTAAACTAAATTATATCCATAACACTGACCCTGCGCGTAATGGCAGACACGCTCACGAGGACGACAGCCTTGTTGGTTCCCGTTGGCGGATCACATTGGCATCGTCGCACCTGCAACTACGCCATCCAGGCCGTCATCAGCAACATGGCTCGGGCCGGCGTGGAGGCCACACCTGCCGCACCATCTTCCTCCATGGTGGCACGCCTCCGCCTCCCCTCCGCTGGACGCCAGGGGCCGGCTCCCTTCCCCCATGTTCTGGTGTGGAAATGTTCTCCGGAAAACAATGATGCGGTGGTTTACGCCGGACGGCCCGGGTGGTGGTGATCATCAGCGGGAGCGGCAACGGCGGTCCGCGTGGATGAAAGTTCGTCTAGGAGACAGTTTTCTTTCCGGCGGAATCCGCCGTGGTCCATGACATCGAGCGTGGTTTGGGGGCTTGCACATCATGAGGCCCTCGCTCAATCATGGCCTGTTGCATGCATGGATGGGCGTCTTCTTTTTTCCTGCCCTTTTTGACCGAGCAAGCGGCGTAGTACGTGATGGATGGAGGTTTGGGGGTTCGGGGCCATGTGGAAAGTATCGGGTGCTCCAATGTTAATAAACGGTTTAAACGCTTCAAAACAATCAGAAAAAATGTGAATGTTCACAAGAGTGTCACTACAGCCTCTAAAACATTTCAGGTCCAAACTCGAAATGCACATTGAGAAGCGAAAAGACAAATCCAGATGTAAATAGTATCAATCTTGCTTTTGTCTCTCTTTTTTTTTTGCACTATTCATACTAGATTTCACATTTTTGTACAATGCGTGTTTCGAGTTTGGGCCTAAATTTTCAGCGGTCGTGGTCACATTCCTCTAAAAAATATCAGGTCCAAACTCGAAATGCACATTGAGACTTTAAAAAATTTCAGGTCCGAACTCGAAATGCACATTGAGAAGCGAAAAAGATAAATCCATATGTGAATAATATCTATCTTGCTTTTGTTTTTTTACACTATTCATGCTAGATTTCACTTTTTTGTTTCTCAACACGTGTTTCGAGTTTGGACCTGAAATTTTTAGGGGTCGTAGTCACATTCCTTGTGGACATTCATTTTTTCATTTTTTTAAAAACATTAAAAAAAATGTTTTTTTTAAATGGGAGCACCCAGAGTACCTAAGGCTGGGAGCATCCGATACTTTCCAGCGGACAGGGACCCTGAAAACGGGCGAGAATTTGCTTCTCCTTTCCTTAGAGCATCTACAATCGGACTTTGCAAAACCGATCCCTCAAACGTCAGCGGACGCGTCCGCGGACACTGACCAGACACTTCCTAAATCCGCGCCTCCACACCCGCATATCTCATATCTGGCATCCTATATCCATACAAATTCATGAAACGTATTACGTAGATCACCAAACGATTGAAACCGGCAGGAAACAGACATATAAACTGATACCGAACATGCATAATTCACATAAACATCACCAAGATCACCAAACGGGCATAGTTCACACAGTTAAATGATCCGGCACATTGTAACTACATACTAGAACTAGATTATATAAAAGGAGAGGGCGAGCTTCACCACTTCCTCGTCGGCCCTTTGCCCTTCCGTTCGCCGGCGCTGTCCGCAGCAGGAGGTGGGTCGACTTGGGAGACGTCGGAGTCGGACTCGTCGGAGGAGGAGGAATCGGAGATGACGATGTAGCCTTGCAAGCACCGGACGATGCGGTTTTGCTTGCGCTTGAGCTTGGCCACCGTTGCCGCCTCCCGCTCGGATTGCTCAATGCCGAACCGAAGTTGCTTGGCGTTGATCCTCCGGAGCCGTCGGGCGTCCGTCTCCGTCGTGGTAAGTAACCGACGGTACACCCGCTGAAGGAGACGCTCCTCCTCGTCGGGCATCGGCATCACGCAGCGGCGGCAGGCGGACTACACAGCTGCGTCGGACCCACCCCATCTCCCTTACCCTGTGCCTCTTGCGGCAGGCGGCGCGTGCCTCCGACTCCGGAGTCCGCATCCACCGCGCCGGCGGAGCGGGCACTAGAAACAACCGTTGCCCGCGCGAAGCAGCGTCCGGAGGTGGAGGAGGCCGTCGGGCGGGCGAAACAGGTTGGGCAGCCCGCGCAGACCCACGCTCGGGGCGGGAAGGGCCGACGCCGGCATCGGCGCTGCAGCGACGGGCGACAAGAGGCGTTGTACCGGACCCGGAACTACCGCCCGTATCGACCCATGAGCGCTCGAGCGCAATACGTAGCGCCTCGTCTTCGGAGCTGCTGTCGGAGTGGCTGCCGGTGCTTGACATGCTCGCCGGTGCCAGGGATTGGACGGATTAGGGAAAGGGGAACGGAGCGGAGCGGAGTGAAGTGAGATAGGGTTTGCTCCGGAGATGGGATTTATGGGGCCGGGGTGGGCCAGCGGTGGGCTAGGATAACGTGGCGGACGCACCCGGGCGCATTCGAGCCGCCTCATATCTACCTTGTATTTGGGCTGGATATGAGGGGTGCTGGTCAGTTCGGACGTTTGTCCACGGTTTATGATTTCGGGCTGAGTCGGGTTTTTTGACTCGTCAGTGACCGGACGGCCTGTCCAGGCGTATGAGACGCGTTTAAGAGGTTGAAGTATAGATGCACTTATGTTCAGGAAAAGAAAAGTTGGGTTGTAACTTTCGGAACTTGAAATTTGTTTGAACGTGTCCAACGGGTTATAGTGGATGCCTTACGCAATAAAAAGAAAAGAACATACGTGGATGCTGCCCGAGCCAACCTTCCGCACGCACGCAGCACTAATCAAGACCGGTACGGTGCCCCCTCAAAAAAAAAAGACCGGTACGGTGCCACACAGCCACAGTATAGTGACTTGGCTGAAGTGTGTGCAAGCCACGTTTTGTGGTCACACCGCAGGGTGGGCGAATCGTCGCGGGGAAATCGTGCCTGTGACATGAATGAAACTTTGAAATAGGAGTCTTGGAATAATGCTGAATTCAAAGGTTTATTTCTTTCTATAGTATAAGAAAAACAATTTATTTTTATTTCTATAGTATAAGAAAAAAAAATAGTATAAGAAAAACAAATCGAATCAAATTCATGGATTTACCACGACCTCGGTTGTGACTGTGACTCCATAGATAAAAATGGGAAATTTCTCTCTTCGAGACCATTGAAAAAGGGCATTGAACGACAAAGAAATCGTCCACAGATAATAAAACTATCATATGCCTTGGAAAGTGATATGAGGTGCTCGGAAATGGTTGAAGTAATTGAATAGGAGGATCACTATGACTATAGCCCTTGGTAGAATTCCTAGAGAAGAAAATGATCTATTTGATACTATGGATGACTGGTTACGAAGTGACCGTTTCGTTTTTGTAGGATGGTCGAATTATGCTGGATGATACCATAAGGTGAGGTGCTATGATTAATCATCAGGAGCTAATCCGTTCAGCAGCGGGCAAGGTTAGGAGCAGGACCACCGGCCCCTTAATCCCATCACCGTCTGATATGCTTGATTTCGTGCGTGACGGTGACCACAAAATTCCGCTTCAGGAAGAATCGGGTTGATGGGTGATGAGTCATGTTCCTCCTTTTCCTTGAAAACTGACGTAGACAACCAAGTTGACGTATACTTTTGCACCCCTTAATTTGATAAGTTTGTGCTGTTAATACTAGTACTACTACATACGAAATCAGTGTCGTCCTTATACCAGCGCTCGGAGCGAAACGAAAAGGCCTCAATGGAGAGTCTTGGCTTATTCCATGTAATAAACTCATTGATTAAGAGCAACTCTAGCAGATCCTGTAAAACCTTGTCGGGTCACTTTTTCTCGGTGGATTTACAGGACGGTCCAAAAAAAAGGCCCGACCAGATTCGGTAAAAACGGCCCGGCCCGTAAAACAATTTACGGGAGGCCCGTAAACTGCCCCCGAATCCGCTATATACGCAGGCGCCGGGTCGTTTTATGGTATCCATTCGCCTTTTCCCGTATCCTCTTCCGTCGCTTTTCTTCTACTCCGGCGACAAATCGAGCGAGCTCCAGTAGTGTTTTGCAACGAGTAGATCTACCGAAAGCGAGAGGGGATGTCGTGCGCAGGTGGAGATCTGGGTGGCCGAGGGAGGGGGGGGGGGGTGTAACGCCTCGATGCGGCTATATCTCCCACGTGTCGAGGCACGACTTAGAGGCATAACCGCATTGAAAGCAATGTCGCAAGTGAGGTAATCTTCACACAACCCATGTAATACATAAGGGAAAGAGATACATAGTTGGCTTACAATCGCCACTTCACACAATACATGAGTAAAACATTACATCATACAGATACAATCAAGGTCCGACTACGGAACCAAAATAAAAGAAGACTACCCCAAATGCTACACAGATCCCGATCGTCCCAACTGGCTCCACTCTTCGATCGATCAAACGAAACAACACAATGAACAAGATCTTCATCGAGCTCCTCCTTGAGCTCGGTGCATCACCGCACGGTTTCATCGGCACCGCAAACTGGTTTTGAAGTATCTGTGAGTCACGGGACTCAGCAATCTCACACCATGAGATCAAGACTATTTAAGCTTAAAGGTAGGACAGGGTAGTGAGGTGGAGCTGCAGCAGCGACTAGCATATATGGTGGCTAACATACGCAAAAGAGAGCGAGAAGAGGAGGCAAAGCACGGTCGAACAACTATGATCAAGAAGTGATCCCGAATCTACTTACGTCAAGCATAACTCCAACACCGTGTTCACTTCCCTGACCACGAGAAGAGACCATCACGTTACACACGCGTTGGTGTATTTTAATTAAGATCAACTTCGGGTTTTCTACAACCGACATTAACAAATTCCCATCTGCCACATAACAGCGGCACGGCTTTGAAAGTTCAAACCTGCAGGGTGTCCCAACTTAGCCCATGATAAGCTCTCGCGATCAACGAAGAATAGACCTTCTCCCGGAAGCCCGATCAGTCTCGGAATCCGGCTACAAGACATTTCACAGCAATAAAACAAGTCCAAGAAGACCTCCTGCGTCCGACACCCCGATAGTAGCCGCAGATCTCGCCTCGTGCCACGACCGGATAAGCTAAGCGTCAGAACCGACGTAACCCAAGTTGCCAAGGATGGTCCCGACGGTGCTCTAGTTTGGACCAACGCTAGACAAGCAATCGCCCGGGGTAATAAAGATGACCCTTGAGAGCGCGACTCCCAAGGGAAAAAGGCTAGGAGAGGCAAATGTAGAACCAATGTTGGGCCTTGCCGAAAAGTCTTATTCAAAGCGAACTGTCAAGGGGGTCCCATAAATCACCCGACCGCGTTAGGGACGCAAAAATCCGGGAACATAACACCGATATGACGGAAACTAGGGCGGCAAGAGTGGAACAAAACACCAGGCATAAGGCCGAGCCTTCCACCCTTTACCAAGTATATAGATGCATTAATTAAATAAGATATATTGTGATATCCCAACAAGTAAACATGTTCCAACAAGGAACAACATCTCCAAGTTCCAACAAGGAACAACTTCATCTTCACCTGCAACTAACCACGCTATAAGAGGGGCCGAGCAAAGCGGTAACTTAGCCAAACAACGGTTTGCTAGGAAGGGTGCAAAAGGTTAGAGGTTCATGGCAATTTGGGATGGCTTGATATAGCAAGTGATAGGCATCGTAGCATAGGCATAGCAAAAGAGCGAGCATCTAGCAAGCAAAGATAGAAGTGATTTCGAGGGTATGGTCATCTTGCCTGAAATCCCGCAAGGAAGAAGAACGAATCCATGAAGAAGACAAACGGACGAAGTAGTCGAACGAATCCTCACAACTCCGGAACGAAACCGAAGCAAACGAGAGAAGCAAACCGGAAAGAAGCAAACAACATAGTAAACACACAATCACATAAACATGGCATGATGCACAAACAAGTATGATGCATGTCCGGTTTAAATGTGCAAGGCATGGCAAAATGCAACAAACAAAACTACAAGTTAAGTGGAGCTCAATATGCAACGGGTTGCATTTTGACAAAACACCACAACACTTATTTAGTTCTCTCCCGATTAGGTACTCAACTATATTAAATGTTATTAAACATGGCAAGAGGTGGAGCATAAAGAAACTACCTATCTAGGCAAGTTTAAATGAGGCCGGAAACAACAACAACAATTCCGGAAAAATCCTCATATGCAAATTATGGATTCGGTCCTGTTCTGCCCTAAACACAATTTTAGAGTTGTTAAACAGCAACATAAAGTGGACCATGTTAATCTAGGCATTTTTCCACCCCATTTACATATAAAGAACATTTAAATCCGAGTTACGGTTATTTAGGTATGAATTAAATCATTTTAGCATGGCATAATAGCAAATTAATGCAAACATCAGTTTAAACATTTTTAACATAGATGAAAGCGGCATATTAGTAATCTACACAATTTTCTGAGCATATTACATATATAAAACATTTTAATCCGATGCACCATTTATGAGTTATTAAATGCATGAAGAACAAGGGGTTTTCTGTAAATCTGACAGACTCTGGAAAATGGCAAAATTCGCAGCGCATGGAAAAAATACAACAAGGGCCGAATCTGCTGGGCCAACAAAGCACAGGAGGGCTGGGGTGGCGGACTCACCACAGGCCAAGGCCCATGACGGAGGGGAATAGACAGGTCGGGCGACGAGGGAGGCCGAGCCCAGCTGGCCGGGCCTCGAGGAAGCCGGCGTCTTGGGCAGGGCACCGGCCCACGGGTCGGGCCGACGCAGGGGACGCGACCGTCGTCTCCCTCGATCCCGAACGGACCGGGAAGACCGGGCGGCGGCGGCCGATGGCGACGCCGGCGAGGGCGAGGGACGGGAAGGGCCGGATCGGGCGGGCGAACGGATCGATCCGGTCATGGCTGCCGGATCCGGTCGACGGAGGGGTCGTGGCGGCTCCTCG
Organism: Aegilops longissima; assembly: GCA_021605205.1. NCBI lineage: Eukaryota > Viridiplantae > Streptophyta > Magnoliopsida > Poales > Poaceae > Aegilops > Aegilops longissima. The sequence continues at coordinate 498,714,288 of CM038681.1, read as the reverse complement.
AGCTCGGCGATGGCGGCAACCTGCGGGAGAGTGAGAGGTAGCCGGTGAGGGGAAGAGAGAGAAATGAGGGAAGGAGGAGGAGGCAGGCGGCGAGGCTCTACTGGTGGGGTTGCTGGCGACGGTGGCGCTGCTGCTCTCCGCGAGGACGAGCGAGGCCAAGCGGCGAGGATCGGGCACGGCGGCGGATGCGAACGGGAAGCGGTCGTGCGGGCGAGGGAGCCAGCACGGGCGACGGCGCTGGGCCTCGGCCAGATCGGGCCCAAAGGCGGGCATGGACGGGCTCCCATGGCCTCGGCGGCTGGGCGCAGGGAGGCCACCTGCACGCGGGTTGGCCCGAGACGGCCCGGGCGACGTGGCGCCCCTGGTTGGCCCTGGCGCAGGCAGCGGCGCCAAGTGGAGGGGCAGGGACGGGAGAGGCGGAAATGGAGGAGAGGAGGTGGGTAGCTGCCTAAAATGGAAGGGAGGGGTTTAAATAGGAAAGAGGGCTAGGGTTAGGTCTCTAGGGGGTTTGAGGTCGTTTGAGCCTCCGATCACGATCCGACGATCGAGAACGGAGGGAAACTAGGAGAGGGGTTGGTGGGCTGTGTAGAATGCCTCGGGCTGAGAAGAGAGAGAAACAGAGCGACCCGGCATCTGCTTCCGGAGACCAAAACGTCTGATTTATATACCGGCTATATCCCTGTTACATATATAACGGTTGGGCTATCAAATGGACTCGAATGCGATTTAAACTTGGCAAAGCGGCCTGTCTACACTATAATAAGACCGCATGACAAGTTGCAACCCATTCCGAGAACATTATTATGCCACTTATAAAATAATATTTCGGAGGTGCAGGCGCAAGTGTATCCGGACTCGAACGGACAACGGAGAGAACCGGCGGAACCCGAACGGATGCAAGTTTGGAAAAACATGCGATGAAATGCGATGATGCCATGAGATGAGATGCATAACAAAACAAAATGCAAAACAACAGACAAAACCCAACCACGAAGGAAATAATAAATCACATCTCCTGAAAGGGCAAGAGTCGGAGTTACGAATATGGAAAGTTGTATCCGGGGTGTTACAACACTCCACCACTACGAGAGGATCTCGTCCCGAGATCTAGGATGGCACCGGAGAAAAGCGGAAGAGGAAGAGGTAAAACAAAGTTGCTTCTCCGACAAACGAGTGAAAACCAAAGAACCTTGAGAGGTTGAGGAAAATGAAAGAAAGAAAAAACAACGAAGATGAATGTAGTTGAAACACTCTGTTAGAAAAGAGGAACAAGGGATACGACGAGAATCAAGAGGTTAAGTGATAACATAGATACTGAAACCACTCCGGTTAAAACTAGATCGAGAAGGAATAAGATTGATAAAATTTGGGCAGCACTCCGACTGAAAAATGGAAGGAATTGAACATGAACTAGAGAAGATGGGATGATAGTTGATGAAATCAACAACACACTGCCTCCGGAACTATTGAAAGAATGGCACAAGGGGTAAGAAAGATTTCAGACAGCTCTCCGGTTGAGGAAGCAGGCAAAACTTGATAAGATGAGAGAACTCGAATGAAAAACATGATACTCCGGTTAAAAACGATAAGCAAGGAAAAGAACATGATCTTGACAAAAGAAAGATGATGGGTCGAAGAGAGCAACATCACAATGCCTCCGGAAGAAAAAAACTGAAGATAGGTCGTTGGAATAAAGGAATGGAGAAGAAAATGACAACTTCTGCCAGAAATGAACTTGGAAAAACACCCTTGCAAAGAAGAATTGAACGGAGTTGTTGGAAAATCAACAACGAAAAGAATAAGCTTGTAGTGGGCTTATGGAAAACATCTCAAAATTATGAGGTGAGCTTCTGCCACCAACGGAAACAAATGATTGGATTGATATCAACAAGGAGACGAGAAACTTATTTCACCGGGAGGACAAATGAAGAACTTGGGTCATTTATAAGCACCATAATTAGCAACAATCCTTAGGGAAAGCTTTAGGTGAAATATAGCCCAAGACAACTCCAATGAAGAGATTTGATGGATTTAAAATACCTCATTCTTGACAACATGTGAATCATGAAACACGAACTCAAATTGTCGAGAATGATATAACACCACCTCAAATGATAAGGTAGAACGAATTGCACTTCGAAATGCAAGATGAAGAATGCTTGAACTCCTCAAAACAAAACATGTGTTGAGCACCATGTTCAATTTTGAAGTATGGCTTGGCGGATCATAACTCCGAGAGAAATCTTGAAGAACAATTGAAGAATGAAAAGAATCCTTGACGAACCACCATGAAGAAACTCCATGAAGAACTCCGGTAAGAAAAGGATGATAAAAGAAAGAGAAGTTGAAAACACAAGGTGAAGCCTTGCAATGATAAGATGAAGCTTTGCAATGATATAACCGAGAAAAAACTTGGAACTCCGGAAAGAAAGATGAACAAATGAAATCAAGAATTTTGATGAACCTCCGGAATAAGGAATTGAATCACTTGGAAGAAACAAGAACAAGAATTACATTATGCTCATCCTTCACCAATTGAATTGATGACAAGCAATGGATTTGGCATACTACTTATTCCCGTAGAAAAGATTAAGATAGATATGGCGCAAACTTGGGAAGGTCTTCAAAGAACCACCGGTAGGAATGGAAAGAACGAATGAGTCTATATGATAACGAAGGAAGAGAACTCTAGAACAAACCACCATAATAATTGAGAATGAACGTAGCAAAGGCACAATTCACCGGGAAGAATTGTAAAACGAATAAAGATGCTTGACAAAATTTAGATACATTAGAACGAAGAGATCATGAACTGATTAGAGGATATCTCGACGATGCACCGGTGAGATTTGGAAAACCAGAGTTGAACGCTTGAATGAATAATTCTGCGATGATGGGCTCCGAAGAATCAAACTGAAAAGACTCCTGAAATGCTCCGGATGGGTTAAAAGAATTCTCACAATCAAAACAATTATGAGGATGGCACGAAGCTAAAACCATGAATCTTGAAGAGAAAGAAGCGAGATTTAAGAGAAACTCTTCTTCGGACTTCAAAATTCGAGAATGACGACGAGAACATCACCATGAATTATTGAAGCACTCCGGAATGAAAAATAGGAAGGTTGAACCAACAATGAAAAATAATTTGGAAGATCTTGGAGAAAGACATTTGACTGATGATAACTCATTCTTACGTCAAACTTTGCAAAGAATTTGAGAATAACTCCGGAAAAATAAAAGAGTCGTAAGATCCTCGAAAAGACCGTGGGTTAGGGCCCATCAAAAGAACCACCGTTGAACAATTGCTTGAAATAGATATTGCACCGGTAGAGTTAAATGGCTTGAATGAGATAGCATCCTCAAAAGAACTTGAGTGAATTGAGAATGGAAACTAGAATCTTCTGAGATATCTTCAACACTCCAGAATAATTGAATAGCGAGACGTGGATGATTAAGAGATGCACCGACATGAGAAAGCATTTGAAACGATGAAAAGAATACGATCAACACTGAAAACTTGACTTAAATCCACCGGAGAAGAAAATTAGAATGGAACAATGATAAGGTAAAAGCTTCCTTAGCGTCTTCATGAGAAATCACCGGATAAAACATTAAAGGAAAAGAATGAAGAAACTTCACTCAATAAAATTGATACTTGATTAAGAAATCTGAGTCCTTGAAGAAAAAGGGTGGAGGCGGAAAACAAAACAACTTGGGTCGGATGAAACGAACACCGTTGAGAAAAAGCTTAGAATTGATCTTGCGAATGTTGGAATGATCGGATTCACTTGAAGAGAAGCACGCGGTTGGAAAAGAATTAACATGACAAGCTCAAGGATCAAGAAGGATTAGTATTCACATAGAAATATGAGAACACCGCTTGAGGAAAAGGTATGGATTCAACACTTGACTTGAAGCAACTCGAATACCACAAAACAAAACAAAACAAAGGATTGGCTTCAAGAATGAGCGGAACAAACACATGATAGAGATTTACGCCCAAAGTGTTCGTGGTGGGGCCCACACGGACACGACGATAGCGGACGTCACGAATGACAAACAAGACGTCCCGAATCAGCATAGCCAAGGATTCTTTAAGACGCCTCGCGACCATCATAAATCGACCGTGAATGGGCGGACCACTAGACGTTGAACCCCAATCTCAAATCATACATCCGCCGGAAAGAATATCCTGTAAGCTACTAGAATTCCCACCTATAAACTCCGAAACTTTCTGGTTATGCAATCTGGTGTTGGGGATCACAGGACACAAAATATATCACCCAAACTAACAATACCTAGATCCAATTGTATCCATCCGTCAACACATAACCAAGAAAACTCCGAAATCGTGTACCTCGACCTTCAAAAACATCCGTTATACAAGTCATGGCAATACTCCCTTTTCGCCACAATCTTCGGGCTATCGTGGTTATCTCACCAACGAATCGCACAAAAGAGATTTCGATGTCGGCAAAACTCGTATTCCAGAATCGCAACGATAAAATTGTGACGACAACACCTCGAGCTCAACTCCCCGGACACCGCCACAACCCCTAAATGTCGAGGCACCAAGAACAATGTTCTCGTCACAAAACCATCGAACGATTCCAAGATACCCACGTGATCCTAAAAAAAATTTTAGTGAAATTTAAGGAGAGAAGAGTCAAAACTCTACGTCAGATACCTCACCGAGCGACGAAGGGTCCGAGGAGTAAAAAGAATCCTACTCTCCGATATATATAATCCTAAGACTCAAAACATTTTCCATTCTAGACTCAACAACGCCAACAAACAATCAAGTAGGGGCTCCTAAGTCGGGAAGGCTCGATTACCAACTTAACGCCCTCGATGCGGCTATATCTCCCACGTGTCGAGGCACGACTTAGAGGCATAACCGCATTGAAAGCAATGTCGCAAGTGAGGTAATCTTCACACAACCCATGTAATACATAAGGAAAGAGATACATAGTTGGCTTACAATCGCCACTTCACACAATACATGAGTAAAACATTACATCATACAGATACAATCAAGGTCCGACTACGGAACCAAAATAAAAGAAGACTACCCCAAATGCTACACAGATCCCGATCGTCCCAACTGGCTCCACTCTTGATCGATCAAACGAAACAACACAATGAACAAGATCTTCATCGAGCTCCTCCTTGAGCTCGGGTGCATCACCTGCACGGTTTCATCGGCACCGCAAACTGGTTTTGAAGTATCTGTGAGTCACGGGACTCAGCAATCTCACACCATGCGAGATCAAGACTATTTAAGCTTAAAGGTAGGACAGGTAGTGAGGTGGAGCTGCAGCAGCGACTAGCATATATGGTGGCTAACATACGCAAAAGAGAGCGAGAAGAGGAGGCAAAGCACGGTCGAACAACTATGATCAAGAAGTGATCCTGAATCTACTTACGCCAAGCATAACTCCAACACCGTGTTCACTTCCGGACTCACGAGAAGAGACCATCACGGTTACACACGCGTTGGTGTATTTTAATTAAGATCAACTTCGGTTTTCTACAACCGGACATTAACAAATTCCCATCTGCCACATAACCGCAGGCACGGCTTTGAAAGTTCAAACCCTGCAGGGTGTCCCAACTTAGCCCATGATAAGCTCTCGCGATCAACGAAGAATAGACCTTCTCCCGGAAGCCCGATCAGTCTCGGAATCCGGCTACAAGACATTTCACAGCAATAAAACAAGTCCAAGAAGACCTCCGGCGTGTCGACACCCCGATAGTAGCCGCAGATCTCGCCTCGAGCCACGACCGGATAAGCTAAGCGTCACAGGAACCGACGTAACCCAAGTTGCCAAGGGATGGTCCCGACGGTGCTCTAGTTTGGACCAACGCTAGACAAGCACCGGCCGGGGGTAATAAAGATGACCCTTGAGAGCGCGACTCCCAAGGGAAAAAGGCTAGGAGAGGCAAATGTAGAACCAATGTTGGGCCTTCTTTGGAAAAGTCTTATTCAAAGCGAACTGTCAAGGGGTCCCATAAATCACCCGACAGCGTTAGGGACGCAAAAATCCGGGAACATAACACCGATATGACGGAAACTAGGCGGCAAGAGTGGAACAAAACACTGGCATAAGGCCGAGCCTTCCACCCTTTACCAAGTATATAGATGCATTAATTAAATAAGATATATTGTGATATCCCAACAAGTAAACATGTTCCAACAAGGAACAACATCTCCAAGTTCCAACAAGGAACAACTTCATCTTCACCGCAACTAACCACGCTATAAGAGGGCCGAGCAAAGCGGTAACTTAGCCAAACAACGGTTTGCTAGGAAGGGTGCAAAAGGTTAGAGGTTCATGGCAATTTGGGATGGCTTGATATAGCAAGTGATAGGCATCGTAGCATAGGCATAGCAAAAGAGCGAGCATCTAGCAAGCAAAGATAGAAGTGATTTCGAGGGTATGGTCATCTTGCCTGAAATCCCGCAAGGAAGAAGAACGAATCCATGAAGAAGACAAACGGACGAAGTAGTCGAACGAATCCTCACAACTCCGGAACGAAACCGAAGCAAACGAGAGAAGCAAACCGGAAAGAAGCAAACAACATAGTAAACACACAATCACATAAACATGGCATGATGCACAAACAAGTATGATGCATGTCCGGTTTAAATGTGCAAGGCATGGCAAAATGCAACAAACAAAACTACAAGTTAAGTGGAGCTCAATATGCAACGGGTTGCATTTGACAAAACACCACAACACTTATTTAGTTCTCTCCGATTAGGTACTCAACTATATTAAATGTTATTAAACATGGCAAGAGGTGGAGCATAAAGAAACTACCTATCTAGGCAAGTTTAAATGAGGCCGAAACAACAACAACAATTCCGAAAAATCCTCATATGCAAATTATGGATTCGGTCCTGTTCTGCCCTAAACACAATTTTAGAGTTGTTAAACAGCAACATAAAGTGGACCATGTTAATCTAGGCATTTTCCACCCCATTTACATATAAAGAACATTTAAACCGAAGTTACGGTTATTTAGGTATGAATTAAATCATTTTAGCATGGCATAATAGCAAATTAATGCAAACATCAGTTTAAACATTTTTAACATAGATGAAAGCGGCATATTAGTAATCTACACAATTTTCTGAGCATATTACATATATAAAACATTTTAATCCGATGCACCATTTGTGAGTTATTAAATGCATGAAGAACAAGGGGTTTTCTGTAAATCTGACAGACTCTGGAAAATGGCAAAATTCGCAGCGCATGGAAAAAATACAACAAGGGCCGAATCTGCTGGGCCAACAAAGCACAGGAGGGCTGGGGGTGGCGGCTCACCCTGGGCCAAGGCCCATGACGGAGGGGAAATAGACAGGTCGGGCGACGAGGGGAGGCCGAGCCGGTCGGGCTGGGCCTCGAGGAAGCCGGCGTTTGGGCGGGCACACGGCCCACGGGTCGGGCCGACGCTGGGACGCGACCGTCGTCTCCTCGATCCCGAACGGACCGGGAAGACCGGGCGGCGCGGCCGATGGCGACGCCGGGCAGGGCGCTGGGACGCCGGGAAGGGCCGGACGGGCGGCGGAACGGATCGATCCGGTCATGGCTGCCGGATCCGGTCGACGGAGGGTCGGGCGGCGGCTCGAGCTCGGCAGATGGCGGCAACCTCGCGGGAGAGTGAGAGGTAGCCGTGTGGGGAAGAGAGAGAAAATGAGGGAAGGAGGAGGAGAGCAGGGCGGCGAGGCTCGGCCCGGTGGGGTTGCCGGGCGACGGTGGCGCGCGCCTCCGGGCGAGGACGAAGCGGCGGGCGGCGAGGATCGGGCACGGCGGGCGGATGCGAACGGAAGCGGTCGTCGTCGGGCGAGGGAGCCAGCACGGGCGACGGCGCTGGGCCTCGGCCCAGATCGGGGCCAAAGGCGGGCAGCGGACGGGCTCCATGGCCTCAGCGAAGTGGGCGCAGGAGGCCACAGCACGCTGGGGTTGGCCCGAGACGGCCGGGGCGACGTGGCGCCCCGGGTTGGCTGGCGCGTAGGGCGGCGCCAAGTGGAGGGCAGGGACGGGAGAGGCGCGGAAATGGAGGAGAGGAGGTGGGTAGCTGCCTAAAATGGAAGGGAAGGGGGGTTTAAATAGGAAAGAGGGCTAGGGTTAGGTCTCTAGGGGTTTGAGGTCAGCGAGCCTCCGATCACGATCCGACGATCAGAACGGAGGGGAAACTAGGAGAGGGGTTGGTGGGCTGTGTAGAATGCCTCGGGCTGAGAAGAGAGAGGAACAGAGCGACCGGCATCATTTCCGGAGACCAAAACGTCTGAGCGAATATACCGGCTATATCCGGTTACATATATAACGGTTGGGCTATCAAATGGACTCGAATGCGATTTAAACTTGGCAGGCGGCCTGTCTACACTATAATAAGACCGCATGACAAGTTGCAACCCATTCCGAGAACATTATTATGCCACTTATAAAAATAATATTTGGAGGTGCAGGCGCGCGTGCAAGTGTATCCGGACTCGAACGGACAACGGAGAGAACCGCGAACCGAACGGATGCAAGTTTGGAAAACATGCGATGAAATGCGATGATGCCATGAGATGAGATGCATAACAAAACAAAAATGCAAAACAACAGACAAAACCCAACCACGAAGGAAATAATAAATCACATCTCCGGAAAGGGCAAGAGTCGGAGTTACGAATATGGAAAGTTGTATCCGGGGTGTTACAGGGGGGGGCTCGGCAGCCGCGGCGGTCCCGGCGGCAAGCCGCCTCGCAAGCACCGCAACGACGCTGAGGCCAGGAGCCGCTAAAGTGAGCCTGAGCATAAACTCCTTATTCTACGCGTTGGTCCATCATTCGAGCACGCCCCGCTCCAAGTAAACCGGTTTGCCTAATCAATCCAGCCAGTACTTAGCGTGGTTGTAATGGGCTAACATAACACGGTAATGGGTTTAGTTCGCATGCCTCCTCGATGGTAACCAAGAGGAAGCTAGTAATTCCCCCTCTCCATTCCCCCGGGTCCGCTCCGTGCCGCCTCCCCGGGAGGTGGCTGGGGGGGCGCGAGCCCCCCCCCCCTTCGACCGTCCCCATCTCCCCTTCCCTCCCTGCCGCCGCCGAGACAGGCGCCCCCGGCGCTGGCCGGGTGGTGTTGGTGGCGGCGGGGCGGCTATCCCCCGCGCTTCCTCGCTTTCGGGTATGGGGGCGGTTGTGGTGCTCCTCGGCTTGATGACGGCCCGGCGTGCAAGCAACGATGGCCAGCGGCTCACGCGGTGGTGGTGCGGCCCCTTGGCGGCGCGACGGCGTGGTGGCGCGCCCCCGGCCCAGATCTGGGCCCGCGGGCCCCATCTGGGTCCTAGCGGGCCGGCCCCCGGCGTGGCTTCGTCGTTGTCTGTGTGGTGAGGTGGTGGAGCAGCTCGGACGGGGCCAGCTGTAGGATCGAAAGTATGTCTAGAGGGGGGTGATTAGACTACTTGACCAAATAAAAATCTAGCATTTTCCCAATTTTAGTTCTTGGCAGATTTTAACAACTTAGCACAAGTCAAGCAATCAACCTACACATGCAATTCTAAGAGTATAGCAGCAGAATGTAAAACAATTGCATATGAATGTAAAGGGAGGAGATTTAGGGAGCAAACGCAATGTTGACACGGAAATTTTTTATCCGTGGTTCCGATAGGTGGTGCTATCGTACATCCACGTTGATGGAGACTTCAACCCACGAAGGGTAACGGTTGCGCGAGTCCACGGAGGGCTCCACCCACGAAGGGTCCACGAAGAAGCAACTTGTCTATCCCACCATGGCCATCGCCCACGAAGGACTTGCCTCACCCGGGTAGATCTTCACGAGGTAGGCGATCTTCTTGCCCTTACAAACTCCTTGGTTCAACCCCACAATCTTGACGGAGGCTCCCAAGTGACACCTAGACAATCTAGGAGACACCACTCTCTAAGAAGTAACAAATGGTGTGTCGATGATGAACTCCTTGCTCTTGTGCTTCAAATGACAGTCTCCCCAACACTCAACTCTCTCTCATAGGATTGGATTTGGTGGAAAGAAGATTTGAGTGGAAAGCAACTTGGGGAAGGCTAGAGATCAAGATTTATGTGGTTGGAATGGAATATCTTGACCTCAACACAAGTGTAGGTGGTTCTCTCTCAGAAAATATGTATTGGAAGTGTAAGCATGTTCTGATGGCTCTCTCCACGAATGAAGAGTGGGTGGAGGGGGTATATATAGCCTCCACACAAAATCTAACCGTTACACACAAATCACCAAACTCGGTGAGACCGATTCAAAGAACTCGGTAAGACCGATTTGGTTCATAATGTGACCGTTAGGCATTTCGGTGGAACCAACATGTCAACTCTGTGGGACCGATATCATTAGGGTTAGGGCATAACGTAATCTCGGTGAGACCGATTACACAAACTCGGTGAGACCGATTTTGGTAATAGACAAACAGAGAGTTGGTCTGGCAAACTCGGTGGGACAGATCCGCTCATCTCGGTTGGACCGAAACGTTACGAAAAGGAAACAGAGTGTTTGCATTGCAATCTCGGTCGGACCGATCGCTCATCTCGGTTCGACTGAAACGTTACGAAAGGAAACAGAGAGATTACAATCCTATCTCGGTGAGACCGAGATCCCTATGGTGAGACCGAAAAGACTAGGGTTTCTGGCAGTGGCTATGTCAAATGAACTCGGTGGCTCCGGATAGAAAGAATCGGTGGGACCGAGTTGGACTTGTGGTTTGGGACATATGTGGATATGATAAAGTAGTGGAGGGTTTTGGAGCATATCACTAAGCATTTTGAGCAAGCACCTCATTAAGCAACACCTCATCCCTTCTTAATAGTTTTGGCTTTCCTATAGACTCAATGTGATCTTGGATCACTAAAATAGAAAATGTAGAGTCTTGTGCTTTGAGCTTGAGCCAATCTTTTGTCCTTAGCATTTTGAAGGGTCCACTTTCTAGTCCATGCCATGTCAACCATTGAGTTTTCCTGAAATATTCATCAAGAATTTTTGCCCCAAGAGGTTCAACCAATTCTGTTTTTCACCCTCCAATGGCAACTCTGGAGGTCTGATTACTATATGGAATGGCAATTTAATGAAGGGCAAAGTGATTTCCCAAAATTATTTTCAGATCACCATTGAGTTTACTTCTAATCTGGATAGTACCTGTTGGTATCTCACTAATGTTTATGGACCTAACAGCACTGAAGGTAAACAGGAATTTACTGATTGGCTTATGAGTCTGAATATGAGCCACTCTAAGTCATGGATGATCCTGGGTGATTTTAATTACATAAGAAGCCCTGACAGTAGAAACAAACCTGGTGGTGATCCTGCTAGTATGATGACTTTTAATAATATCATCGTTAACTCGGATCCGCGTAAATCCCTCTCAAAGGAAGAGCTTTCACATGGACCAATAAACAAGATCAACCTTTATTGGAAAAGTTAGACTGGATTTTTACTAGTTCCCACTGGACTACTATCCATCCATCTACTATGGCTACTCCATTAGCTAAAATTTCATCTGACCACGTGCCTATCAAAATCCGCATTGATAGCAATATTCCCGAAGCGATATTCAGATTTGAAGAGTACCGAACTGAATTCAATGGGTTTATTGAAACTGTGGAGAAGCATTGGTTAAATTCCACTCACTTCTCTGATTCTGCAAAGAATTTAAACTCCAAGTTTAAATCTATCAGAAGAGGTTTGAAATCTTGGAGTAAGCAATACTCCCAATTGAACAAAATCATTGATAACTGTTGTTTCTATGTGAAACTATTTGATGGCATTGAGGAACAAAGACCACTAGCTAGGGTGGAAAAGAATTTCAGGAAATTGCTCATCAAGCATACAAACAAGTTGCTGGAGGCTAAGAGAATCTACTGGAGAATTAGGGCAAACATCAGATGGGCAAATCTGGGTGATGAAAATACCAAATTCTTTCATGCAATTGCTACTTATGTATTTAGGCATAACTACATCACATACCTTATGACTATGGATGGACAGCAAGTATTTGATCATGATCATAAAGCTGCTATATTATGGGCATCCTTCAAAGATAGGATTGGAACTGAGACAATCTGCACACAAAACTTTGATATATCACACCTTGCTATGGAGGAGGATCTTTATGATCTTGACAGCCCTTGAAGATCGATGAGATTGATGATATCATCAATAAAATGCCCAATGACAAATCTCCGGACCTGATGATTTTAATGGCCTGTTTATGAAGAAATGCTGCACATAATCAAGCATTATTTCTACAAATTCATCAATGATTTCTACAATGAAGTTGTTTCCTTGGCTCTCGTAAACACCGCCTACATTACTTTGATACCCAAAAATAACAATCCTGAAATACCTGATGATTATAGGCCCATCTCACTTGTAAGTATGCCTATCAAAATCCTTACTAAACTTCTTGCTAATAGAGTGCAGCAGATCATTATATCCAGAATTAGCAAGAATCAATATGGGTTTATTAAGACAAGGAATATTCAGGATTGCCTTGCATGGAGTTTTGAATATATACATATGTGCCACAAATCCAAGAAAGAGATCATTATTTTTAAGATTTACTTTGTTAAGGCTTTTGATAAAGTGAGCTACAAGGCTATCTTATACATGATGAAGCATCTGGGATTTACCAAGAAATGGATTAGATGGGTCTCATCTATACTATCTACTGCTTCCACATCTGTCATCCTTAATAGTGTTCCAGGTAAATGCATTCAATGTAAGTGTGGTGTCAGGCAAGGAGACCCATTTCCCCCTCTTCTATATGTTATGGTTGGAGAGCTATTGCAAATCATGGTTAATGATGCTTGGAGAAATGGAACACTATCTCTGCCCATTGAGACTAACTTTACTGAAAGTTATCCCATCATACAATATGCTGATGACACCACGTTATCTTGCTCATGGATGAGGTTCAAATTAGAAGTTTCATTGAGATACTTGATGCTTCTCAAAATTCACTGGAATTGTTGTAAATTATAGTAAATCATCCATGGTACCAATCAACATATCTGATGATAAAGCTTAGGAGCTGGAAAATTCCTTCAACTACAAAAAAGAATCTATGCCTTTCACATATCTTGGTCTACCAATGGGATCTACAAGACCTAAAGTGGCAGATTTGATGCCCATGGTATCAAGACTTGATCATAGACTTTCTGGCATTGCCTCATTAATGTCATATTCTGGGAGACTTGTACATCTCAAATCCATAGTTGCTGCTCTGCCAATTTTTTCTATGTGTTGCATCAGAGTACCTTTCACCATTCTGGATCACTTTGAAAAATCTGGCAGGAACTTCCTTTGGTATGGTAAGGATATCAATAAAAAAGGAAATTGCCTTGTTAAATGGGATAATGTTTGCTTGCCAAAAAAGTCAGGGATTGGGTGTGTTAGATCCGAGAACACAAAACAAAACTCGCTTATAAAATTTCTTTACAAATTCTTCAATAAGGTGATATCCCCGGGTTAATCTTATATGGAACAATTACTATGATAATGATGAGATACCTAGTTTTCCTACAATGAAAGGATCCTTTTGGTGGAGAGATCATGTTCTAATTTGCAAGACTTTAAAAACATGACTATATGCTATGCTTTGGAGAGGATACAATCAAGCTATGGTCGATAAATGGTGTTCTTATACAATTTCACGACCAATGCCTCAGCTATTTTCTTATGCAAAGAATGTCGACACAACTCTTTCAACTGTCAAGAACATGGATGATAATGAATTTTATGATTTGTTCCACCTGCCTATGTCCTCTATTGCTGTACAACAGAGTGTCAACCTTATAGAGCTGATTAACAACAGAGAGAATCAGACCGCCGGACTCTGAAATTTTATTGGGGTGCCACAAGGTACTCTAACAAGAGAATATACCTTGAACTTATGGGAAACCCTGTTGATGCACCCAAACCCTATCAATGGATATGGAAATCATGCTCTTTACCCAAACAGAAATTCTTCTTCTGGCTGTTGTTACAAGACAGATTAAACACTAGAGATCTACTAAAAAGGAAGAATTTCTACATTGAGACTAGTAAGTGTGAATTATGTGATGATGAACCTAATGAACATCTAATGCATCTGTTTTTTAGCTGTGATTTCAGTCAAAATTTCTGGATGAACATTGGCTACCAATGGAACACTAATCATAACCTCATAGAAATGCTTTTGGAAGGAAGGAAGCAAGATACACATGGATGCTTTAAAGAATGTCTGATTGCTGGATGCTGGAGTCTCTGGAAACACAGAAATAGCATAATTTTTGACAACAAGGTCAAAAATATGACATTCTGTATTGCTACCTTCAAGGAGCACTTTTGCATGATTATAAAGAAGGCAAAACCAGGATTGAAAGAGGGCATGCAAAGCTGGCTAGATCATTTGTAGACTCCTCATTGTCATGTATTATATCCATCATGTAAATCCATATGTAACTGTCCCCCTATTTTAATGAAAAAAGAGAATCACAGTGGGGATTTCCCCCACTGTTTTTGTCAAAAAAAGAATGAGCTATATGTTGTTAGGAATTACCAAAACCACCCAGGGATAGTTGCACTTTCAATCTCCCCCTTTTTGGTAATTGATGACAAATATAGATCAAAGCTTCGACAAATGATAAGTAAGATTGAAAAACATCATCGCTTTAAGAAATATGTGATAAGCAAGAGCTCCCCCTAAATTTGTGCATTATTTAAAATTTGCTTTTGAATGCAAATGCACAATCGATTAGGATCATGGGTTACTCTTCTATGTCACATACATCTTGGTGGAGCGCTCAAAATGATAGAATTTAAAGCATGCACTCATCACCAAAACAAGTGAATGATCATCTAGGATATAAAAGATAATATCATCCAACAAGCATTAAGGGTAGCATATGATCAAACACATGATCAAATAAGTATCTCACAAGTAGCTCACACAAGCACACAATAAAGTTTCAAACCAAACCAAATAAGTGCAAAGAGAGATAAAAACCAACACTCTCAACACTCTCTCTCTCTCGAAGCCTATGATCTATACATTTTTCTCCCCCTTTGGCAACAAGTTACCAAAAAGTTCAAAAATGCATAGTGCTAAACAACTCTCAGGCTTGATCTTCGGGAGGTGGGGTCGAGAGAACTCCAAGAGCGAAAGCTTCAGATGAAGTAGCTGGAGCTGGTGGAGTAGCTGCTGGAGGTGGAACTGGAGCTGTAGCTGCTGGTGCTGATGCTGTAGCTCTAGTGTATGTCACTGGCACTGCAGCAGACCTCTGTCCGCTGAGGCCAGGAGCCCCTCCCTCCGCCCGTTGGTGGAGGAGTGGTGCAAGGAGCAGGCGCACACGCGCGGCACCGGTGCGCCGGAGCACGGGCATGGACCCAGTTCAATCGGTAGGACCGCCTCTTCCCCCAGCGCTGAGGCGTCTCCGGGCGATGGAGGTCGCATTGTTCGAGGCGAAGGAGGCGGCTGCCCCATGGTTCGAGGTAAGGGAGGAGTACCAACTCGCCTTCGTTCTCTCCAACTCCCTGATGGAGCACCACCTTAGCGTCGACAAGTCCGGTGATGGCAAGTCCGGTGATGATGAGTCCGGTGACGAGTAGATCTAGTTTAATTTCCGTTTTATGCTAGTGTGAAATTTTTTTAACCATGAACTCCGTTGTTGTTTAAGTCTAAACTACTTCCTCCGTCCCAAAATATAAGAACGTTTTTAACGCTAGCATAGTGTCAAAAACGTTTTTATATTCTGGGACAGAGGGAGTATGTTTTAAGTATGAACTCCGGTTTTGTTTATATATGATGAACTCAGGTGATGTTTCAAGTGGCGCAAACTGTGAATTTTAATATGTGGTATATGTTTGAAGGATTTATTTTTCTGGAATAGACGTTTGTCGGATCTGCTAGAATTGCTCTAAGCCGTAAGCCTACTTACCTCTATAAAAGCCCTCACTCACTGGCTAGATGAACCTTTTTTTTGCATGTAAAGGCTTGATGAACTTTGTACGCACCCAGAGGTCTGTAAGTGGACCATTTCCACGCCCATTCCTATTCGGCGTTGGCGCTCAAGGCGCCACTTATAGACAATTTGGTATATGGTTCACACCCCCGCCGGTACTAACAGGACAACCCATGTAATACAACAGTATATATATATATATATATATATATATATATATATATATATATATATATATATATATATATATATATATATATATATATATATATATATATATATATATATATATATATATACTTGCTACGTAACTAGTTAAGGTCGCTAAACTTTTAACGGTTTAAAAGTTTTCAAAAAATATGAAATAAATATGGGAGCATTTCTCTAATGTAATAAGATGATCCAACGGAGGGATTGTCAAAATATGCATCTACATGTCCTCTGCAAAAATAATAAGCATTTCAGCTCACTGCGACATAAATATATACTGAACTATTTGTTTTTTCGCCAGACACATACACATCATATTTTTTAATCCTCCGTTGGATCATGTTATATTATAGGTGTGTTGGTTCAAGATTTTTTCGAATTTTGAGAACTTTTGCACCGCTGAAACCCTTAACTAGTTCTCGTGGCAAGCACTTGTAGAAAATCCTACTCCTATATATATACATAAACACTATTACCCGAACACTATTCTGATCACGGGATCAGAATAATATTCTGATCACAACTGAATCGCCTCGTAACGCTACCGACCTTCATGTGAACTAGGTTGAACTTCCCGCAACATTGCCCAAATAGGGCTTGCTATATATTGTTGGAAAGCTATGGACACCAATATCATGACTCAACTTAAATTTTTGGCAAAATATAAGCGGTTTAAGAGCAGTTTTAAAAACCGTTTTTTCTTCGCACAAAAAACGTGAATCGTATTTTCGATCGCATTTCTAAACCGTTAATCGAAATGAGGCATATAATATGGCGTTGGAAAGCTGCTGCAAAACCGCTCCTTCCACATGTTGAAAGTTTTTTATAATTCCCTATGGTTAAAGAGTAATTTGAAAAAACGTAAAATTTCGTACACGGAACAGCTGAGTTCGTCTTTTCGATGTCATTTCTAAACGGCTATTCCAATGGAGGCATATGCTATGGCGTTGGAAATCTTATGGAAATTCGCTACTTTTTCATCTTGAAAGTTTTTTTTTTCTAATTTTGAACCGTTTAAGAGTAATTTAGAAAATGGTCCAAATCTTACCGAGTTCGTATTTTTGAGCTAATTTTTTAACCGTACGTCCGAATGAAGCAAATGATATGGCTTTGGAAAGCTTGAACAAATTCGAAACTTTTTGGTATGTATTGTTTCTCCCAATTCTTTACGGTTTTAGGTCAGTTTCGAAAATGGCGAAAAACGTATTTTCGACGTAATTTCTACGAACGTTATTGGAATTGGGCAAATAATATACCGTTGAAAAGCTACGGAAAATGCGAAACTTTTTCATGTTGATGGTTTTCTCCGATTCCTAACCGTTTTCAACTAATTCCGAAAATGGCGGGATCATTCGTTCTGCCTCTATCGCGAAACAGATTCTTCAAAAATGCACCGCGTGAAGAACCTGAACTTCTCGGTGCGTGTACCTGAACTTCACTCTGTTTTTCACGGGATTTTTTTGCTCGAGATCTTCATCCACTACTCAGTAGCTCTCCATCCCACTCACGGAATTGAGCGGTGATATACCGATGGAAAGTCAGCGTAAACACGCAACTTTCCGTGTTGATCATTTTTTCATATTCGCGACGATTTTGAAAGTTTTTCATCTGAAATTTATTCAGCGTAGTAGTTTAACTTCATGCTATTTTCACGTTGAACTTCTGTGACGTATTTTTGTTTGTACACGCCATCAACTTCCCTCCGCATTTAACTCACCTTTATCATAATTTTGAAAACCGTTTTTTTTTCATACAAAAAACGTGGATTGTATTTTCGATCGCATTTCTAAACCGTTTAGCAACTGAATACTCGTTTTAGATAGGAATCTCCCTCATAGGAGGATTTTGCACTCGGGTCGCGAAGAACTCGCGTTTTTTGCGATTTTATCGCTCGAAGTTGTTAGACTGAACTTCCCCTATGCTAGGTTGAACTTCCGCAACATTGCCCAAATAGGGCTTGCTATATACCGCTGGAAAGCTATGGACACGAGTATCATGACCCAAGTTAATTTTTTCGCAAAATGTAAGCGGTTTAAGAGCGCCAGAAAGCCGTTTTCTTCACACAAAAATGTGAATCGTAATTTCGATTAGCATTTCTAAACCGTTTATCGGAATGAGGCAAGTAATATGGCTTTGGAAAGCTGCTGCAAAACCGCTCCTTCCACATGTTGAAGGTTTTCTCTAATTCCCTACGGTTAAAGAGTAGTTTAGAAAATCGTAAAATTTCACAAATCGAACAACCGAGTTTGTATTTTCGATGTCATTTCTAAACGGCTAAACCAATTGAGGCACATGATATGGCGTTGGAAAGCTTATGAAAATGCGCTGCTTTTTCATATAGAAAGTTTTTTCTAATTTTGAACGGTTTAAAAGTGATTTAAAAAACGGTACAAGTTTCACCGAGTTCGTATTTTCGATGTATTTTTTTTCACCCTATGTCTGAATGCAACAAATGATATGGCGTTGGAAAGCTTGAGGAAATGCAAAACTTTTTGTGTATATTATTTCTCCCAATTCCTTACTGTTTTATGTCAGTTTTCAAAATGGCTAAAAACGTAGTTTCACTGTAATTTCCACAAACTTTATCGGAATGGGGCAAATAATATACCGTTGAAAAGCTAAGGAAAATGCGAAACTTTTCATGTTGATGGTTTTCTGTGATTCCCTGCCGTTTTCAGGTAATTTGGAAAATGGCGAGATCATTCGCTCGCCTTTATCGCAAATGTATTCGTGAAAAATGCATCGCGTGAAGTACCTGAACTTCTCGGTATGAAACCTTGAACTTCGCTCTATTTTTCACGTGCTTTTTTTGCCCGTGGCTCTCCATCCATGCACCGGAACACTCACCGGAATTGAGCAAGTGATATACCGATGGAAAGCTGCTGTAGACACGCAACTTTCTCGTGTTGATCACTTTTTCATACTCGCAACGGTTTTAAAAGTTTTTCATGTGAAATTCATTCCGTGTACTAGTTGAACTTCCAGCTGTTTTCACGTTGAACTTCTGTGACGTATTTTCGTTTTGTAATTTTTCTTATTCAATTCGATAGTGTTACACAGAAGGTATTCTTTTTGTACAAACCTCTCTCACAATATTTTTTTAACTTTCTCCGACCGAGGACTTGAACTTGCACAAATGATATTCCTGTTGTTTTGAAGTAAATTAGAGAAATGACGAGATCATGATTTCTGCCTTCATTGCAAATGGAAACGCACTTCGTGAAGTAGTTGAACTTCTCGGGCATATTTGTTTAAACCTCACTCTGTTTTTTACGTGCTATTTTTTGCACTGCGTGAAGTAGTTGAACTTCCAGGGCATGTCTGTTTGGACTTCAGTCTGTTTCACTTTATTGTTTTTTCTTATATGAAATACACTCCATGTAGTACTTGAACTTCTTGTTATTATCACTTTGAACTTCTCTCTGGTTTGAGAGAATTATTTTAAAACACAAAAAACAACATATTTTTATGTATTTTGGACATCTAAATACACGGTGAACCTCTCTCACAAGAATTTTTTGAACTTTTCCTCACCGAGCACTTGAACTTCTAGCAACCACTTTTTTCGTTTATGAGTTGTTTTTTAAAGTGCAAAAAATTGTGTTCTGCTTTTTATTTTTTGAACAGGTAAATCCTAGGTTTTAATAAACTCCAAACTTCCCTGTTATTTCGATATGAACTTCACCTTTTTATATTTCGAGTAAAGAATTGTATTCGATTTTTATACGGAAAAAATCAAACATGGAAATACAAGGTGAACCTCTCTCGCAAGAATTTTTGAACTTCTCCGGACAGAGCACTTGAACTTGTTTCAACAAACCTTTTAAGTTTTTATTTTTCTATACTTTTATTGTCACCTGAAATGCATTCCTTGCAGTACTCGAACTTCTCGTTGTTTTCACTATGAACTTCTGTCGCTTTTTGTGTATACGTCGAATTACACGCAATTGAACGTCTGACGTTATTTTTTTTGCCATTTTAAAACATGTAATTGGAGGTCGGATGTCCCGCAATATAAATTCTGAACTGTGCAAGGTGGTGCACGTGAACTTCTTGCAACAAATCTGAGTTTATTATATACTTCGAACTTCTCTGTTATTTTAATTTCAACTTCTTAGTGATATTCTTGAAAAGCAAATATGTTTTTAATTAAGCATCAAACTTTTTTTTTGTAAATTAAACTTCATAGTTTTATTTTTTTCTTAGAAACGGTAGTAATTTGAGTTTCCTGTATACATCGAACTACTCCTATTTTTTAATTTGAACTTCGTCATTTTTATTCTTTAGTAACAGGAAAAATCTGAGTTTATTTTATAAATATCGAACTTCTCTATTTTTGTAATTTGGACTTCTTGGTTTATTTCCTTGTAGTAACGGAAAAATCCTAGTTTTCTAATAAATATTGAACCGACCCGTTATTTAAATATGAACTTCTAGAGTTTTTTTTGGTAAGAAACGATGAAAATCTTTTTTTACGAATTTTGTACTGCTCTATTTAAAAAAATGTAAGTTCTTGTTTTTTCATTCCTTAATAATGAGGAAATCTGTTTCTTTATAACTATCGAACTGCTTCGTTTTTTCGATTTTGAACTTCTAGAGTTTTTTAACAGATAAAATACTTTTTTATATAAATTTGTGTTGAGATGCTTTGCTTTTTTTGTGTTTCACCTTCTTGGGGTTTGTAATAAACATTGGACTTCTTTGTCTTAAAAATTTAGAAATCTAAGTTTTTCTAGAAACGGGGAAATCCATGTTTTTGTATAATTTTTGAAATGATCAAAATTTTAAATTTGAACTTCTTGATTATTTTAGAAATGAGGAAAATCCATTTTCCAAAGATGGGAAATCCATGAGCTTTTGTTTTCTCATTATTGTCGAACTCTCCAATTTATTAAATATGAACTTCGAGAGTTTACATTATTTTAGGCGGTCCTTATTTTTTCTTCAGATAGAAATATCGTGATGCTTTGCTTTTAAAATTTGAACTTCTTGGTTATATTTCTAGAACAAAAATATCCATTTTTTTACAATTGAACTCCTTTTTAGTTTAATTAGAACTTCTCGGTTTAACAGAAATGGAATGCTCATTATTCTAATTTTTATAAATTTTGAACTTCTCTGTCATGTTATTTTGAACTTCTTACTTTTATTTTTAGAAAAATGTTTTTTACCTATACATCGAACAATTTTTTCTTGAATATTTTTTTCTAGAAACAAGAACAATGTGTGGTTTTTGTATGCATAGTGCTCATCCGTTATTTTAATTTGAACTTATTGGTTTTATTATTTTAGTAATGAGGAAAATAAGATTTTTTTCAAACTTCTTTGTTCTAAAAATTTGAACTTCTTGGTTTTATTCTTTTAATAATGAGAGAAAATTGAATTTGTTATTAACATTGTACTACTCCGTTAGTTTCATCCGAACTTCTTGGTTTCTTTTTAGAAAATGCGTATACTGCATCCCCTTTTTATTTAAAATTTTGTTTTTGCATTCGAGAACAAAGAGAACATCCTTTATCTTGTTGATGTTTTTGAAGTGAATTTTCAAGGCTTATTTTTTGTTTGTGCTCTTTTTAAATTTGTTTGTCACTTGAAGTTTTAAAAGAAACGCAAATCTCCCATGTTTTCCCTTGTGTGTTTAAATTTTTTTGAACTTGCTGAGATACACATAACACACTTGACCTTCTCGAACACAATATTTTGACCTTCACAAAAAAGTTAAAGAAATTTTTTAGCACAGTAGTACAAGCACAACAAAGCATTCATCCAATTTCTATAATTCTCATATTTGAACTTTTGAAAAAATTGTAGCATAATCACATCTAGGTGCAAAACTAACAAAACTGCAGGTGCTAAAAGAGTGGGCTACAATTGAGTCATTTTACCTACAATTTTTGTTGTGTTTAGCAACAAAGTTTGTTCCTAAAACATCACACCGCCTAGTAGAGAGGAAACATCAATGTACGATATGTTGGTACCATGATGCTACTAGAAAGAAGCAGCAACAAGTCCAAGGCTCAGACAAATTAACTCCCTCACTCATTTCCAGCCAAACCTCAGTACCACAGTACCTCATATGTAATGCCACATAAATCAAAAGAAAATACACGCTCAAGTCAGGAACACTCGACATGCAGCAACATGTTTTTGTTCACCATGAATCGAACAGGTTTTATACATCTACGTAAATAAATTGCATCAAAGCCACCGTTAAGATTACAAAAATATTCATAGCAACTGAAAACTACAGATGCTGGGACGGACTTTACATTACCACAACATCTTTGTGTTCTTTGTTGTGAATACATATTTTTGTTCACATCTTCACAGTACACAAGACCATCTTTCAACAAAATGAGCAAGAACAAGATAGTGACCGAGAAAATAAAGAAGAAATTAACCCAAACACATCATCTTTATTATGTCCTGCTCGCTCCTTTTCCACAGCTCATGTCATCTCATCATGCAATTTAACAAGTGACAAATCACCAACCATATATCCGCAATGCGGACAAGAGAATAGCACCGCCGCTCAGATGTATCTACATCACTGCCTGGTTGCCCACGGCCACGGGTCGACGACGACGGAATGCAGCCTTTCGGCACATCTCTCCGCTGATGGATGCCCACATCTCGCATCGCTTTCATAAGGCAAAACAAAGAGTTTGTGATGAGAGCTGCATCGACGAATATAGTTAGGCACTCGCGGCACAATTGAGTTTCAGAGTTTCAGTTAGAGCATCCCTTGCTGTCCGCTAGAGGTGTGTGTAGAGTTTCAGAATTTTTTTGCTCGGTGCCTACTGATTTAGGTTAACCAACCATCTAAGAATTATGTAAAAGTAACTAACAGTAGTACCAGTTTGTAGACAAATTATTTTTACTGAGTTGAAGGTATATAGGTATATATGGATGGTCTAATTTCAAGGCAAATTCACTAGGTATGAAATGAACAGAAGTTCAGAAGAAGCTGGGCAGAAGTGCAAAACTTGAAGAACACTCACCGCAGGAAGATTTTGGAGAAGAATTTCCATAGGAGTGGACGCTGATTTTTTTCTGCAGGGCCTAGACTCAAAGCTCTAGACTAGGAAGGAAGTTGGAGAAGTTCGAAGAAGTTGGGGCGGGCAGTCGCCGAGGGAACGCGGGCCTTGCGACTCGGGAGGCGGTCGATCTCGTCGCTGTTGAGGATGTTCCGGCGCCAGGTGTTGACGGGGCCAGTGGTGAAGAGGGCACCGGTGGCGGGGGTCCCGGTCGGTGTGGGAGAGGGGGGCGGGGCACCGACAGCGGGGAGGTTCGGGCCACGGCACGACACCGGCGACGGGGAGGTTCGGGGCGGCACGGCACAAGCGATGGGGAGGTTCGGGGCGCGACACCGGCGGCGGGAGGTGAGTGGGTCCAGGGCGGGGGGCATGGGCGGTTAGCGCCGCGGGCCGATCCAGGGGAGGAGGGGCCGCCGGAGGCGGATCCAGTGGGAGAAGGTGGGTCCATGGGAGGATCCGGTAGAAAGCGGCGCGCTGGCCGGATCGAGGGTCGGAGATGGCGCGGCGGCCGATCAAGGGTCGAAGGTGGTGCAACGGCCGGTTTCAGTGCGGGTGCGGCGCGGCTCGGTGGTGGAAGCGGGTGGAGGAAGAAGGTGGACGCGGGTGGGGGAGAAAAGGGCTCTGTTTCTTTATTTAGTACGGGAACATCCCTACGGCTCCTATATAGACACCGTTGTGATCCAAATAACTATTCTAATCTCGGATTAGAATAGTGTTGTCCTATATATATATATATATATATATATATATATATATATATATATATATATATATATATATATATATATATATATATATATATATATATATATAGAGAGAGAGAGAGAGAGAGAGAGAGAGAGAGAGTAGCACTATTCTGATCCTGGGATCAGAATAGTTATTTGGATCATGATCGGCCCTATAAGGACGCGCGTGAGATCCTCCCAAACCGGTGCGGCTAGCGCGAGTATAAAGAAAAGAAAAAATGCATCCCCCACCCCCACCCCGCAACCAGCCAGATTCCCCCATCCCCTGCAACCGCCCACATCCCCGGATCCCTCGCCGCCGATCCCCACGCCGCTTCCATGTCCTCCCCAGACCCCCACGCCGCCCAGCGGCCTCCACGGAGAACTCCGCCGTCGCGCACCCTCCCCGGGGACCCCCGCCACCGCCATCGCCCCGCAAATGCTGCCACACTCCCGGATCCGGCCGCCGCGATGGCCTGCCTTCCACATCGGGCTGCCGCTCCGCCTTCTCAATCGCGTCGCCGCCAACTTTCCCCATCGCGCCGCCGCCTACTCCCACCGCCTCGCCGCCCGGGTAACCCCACCAGCCCCTCCACGCGCCGCCGCGGACGACAGCAGCACCCACCGGCGAGGGTCGTGCACCAGGTACCGGCCTCGCCGTTCCCATCCACCAGCCCCGCCACAAGCCCCGCCTCAGCCGCCATGCGCCGATCTCCCTCCAGCTTCCTCTGCGCGTTGCTTCGGCCTTCTTCCACAGCGTCGGCACCGGCTCGGCCTCCCTGAAGTCGCACGTGCTCCTCTGATGTTCCCGTGGTTATCCACTACAACGCCAGCCTCCTCTCTCCGTCGATGCCTGGATCCTCCGACAGCCTACATCGGTGAAAAAAGAGAGGGGTCGGCACCTACTTCTGCAACCGAAGGTCTAAACTCGCAAATTTGTTGAAATTGAACTGACATTGTTGATTCAGGAGAATCTATCTCTCCCTCTCTCTTTGTGAACTAGTGATGTTTCCATGTTTCAGAGATACACACATGTGCTTGCTTGATGTAACCCCAAAACAGGAAAAAAGTTGCGTACTTGCATAGTTAAAGTGATAAAACTTCTATTGTGTATATTTGCATAGTTAAAAATGATAATAAAAAACATGAGTTCAT
Source organism: Aegilops longissima (assembly GCA_021605205.1). Classification (NCBI taxonomy): domain Eukaryota; kingdom Viridiplantae; phylum Streptophyta; class Magnoliopsida; order Poales; family Poaceae; genus Aegilops; species Aegilops longissima. Next base: position 498,689,185 of record CM038681.1, on the reverse strand, counting down.
TATATGAAAAAAGCAGCAGTTGGTGCTCCGGCCAAATGATTGTGGTTTTCTGGAAAAAAATTGGGCAAAATGTTTGCAACCCACACTGCTCCTTGCGCATGCATGTTTTCCCTCTCTAGTAACTAGCATGTTTGCTGAAATGTGTGGTCCTACAACTACTAACAGAGAAGGAAAATCGACACTAAACCGCGTTTTTGAGCTAAAAGTGAAACCAATTTAGTAAACTCGGGAAGCCCATAGTGTGTTGCCACCCATTTCTTTTATAAGATGGTCTTCCTAGAAGTTCAACTTGAAATAACCGAGAAGGTCAAAAAACCTAGAAGTTCAAAGGTAAAAACCTATAAAATTGTTTGCTTATTTAAAACCATATTTTTCTCTAAGAAGTTCAAAGTAAAATAAGAGTGAAGTCCAAAGGTTAAAAAAATTAGATGTTTTCTCGTTACTAAATAATAAAATGAAGAAGTTGAAATTAAAAACAATTAAAAGAATCACCATGAAGATCAAAATAAAAAAGTCAAAATCATGTTTATTTAAAAATAAAAAATAAAAACTTTACTCAAAAATAAAAAATATGAAGTTTAGATTTAAATAACACGTAAGTTCAAAGTATATTAAAACCTATGATTTAGAAGTTCAAAAGACAAAAACAAAAAACAATGTCATTTTGGGCATTTTTCCCCAATACTAAAGATAAAAACCAAGAAGTTCAATTTTAAAAATGAAGTAGTTCAATGCATGTAAACAAAATCAGTTTTTTGTTGTTACTAAATAATATAACCAAGAAGTTCAATTTTTAAAAGCAGAGCAGTTTGATATTTATTTGAAAACTCAATTTTTCCGGTTACTAAAAGAATATGACCAATAAGTTCTATTCAAAGTAATGAAGAAGTTCTCTTAAAATAACCTAGAAGTTCAAATATAACGAAGGGGCTCGATGTCTATAAAAAACTAGGATTTTTCTGTTACTAAAAGAAATAAAACCAGGAAGTCCAAATTAGAAAGATGGTGAAGTTCGATGATTATAAAAAACTCAGATTTCCCTCGTTATTAAAGAATGGAAAACAAGAAGTTCAAAAATTTAAATAACAAGACGTTCAACTTTTTTAAAAAATAGAGCGCTTCAAAATTTCATAAAAAAGATTAAGAAAAAAAACCCAGGAAGTCCATATTAAAAAGATGGAGAAGTTCGATGATTATAGAAAACTCAAATTTTCCTCGTTATTAAAGAGTGGAGATAAGAAGTTCAAAAATAAAATAACAAGAACTTCAACTTTTAAAAATAGAGCGCTTCGAAATTCATAAAAAAGGATTAAGAAATTCAGATTAATATTTATAAAAAAAACTCAGATATTTTCATGTAACCGAGAGAAATTCAAATTGATAACTGCTAGAAGTTCACGTACTACGCAGTGTGCATTTTGTATTAAAAAAGAATAAATAAGCAAAGACTAAAAGTTTTGTTGTTATAAGTTCAAGTTCTTCGTCAGAGAAAGTTAAAGAAATTATTGTGAGAGAGGTTCGTATAAAAAGAATATCATTTGTGTAACACGGACGAATGGATGAGAAAATTAAAAATAAAAATGCGTCACAGAAGTTCAACCTGAAAACAGCAGGAAGTTCAAATATTATAGTGAATGAATTTCAGATGAAAAACTCTTAAAATCATCGCGAGTATGAAAAAACGATCAACACGGGAAAGTTGCATGTTTACATCAGCTTTCTACCGGTATATTATTTGCTCAATTCCGGTGAGTGGATGGAGAGCTACGGGCAAAAAAATCGCGTGAAAAACAGAGGGAAGTTCAGGTACACACGCCGAGAAGTTCAGGTTCTTCACGTGGTGCATTTTTGAAGAATCTGTTTCGCGATAAAGGCAGAACGAATGATCTCGCCATTTTCGCAATTACTTCAAAACGGCTAGGAATTAGAGAAAACCATCAACATGAAAAAGTTTCGCATTTTTCATAGCTTTTCAACGGTATATTATTTGCGCCTTTCCCATAAAGTTTGTCGAAAATACGGCGAAAATACGTTTTTCTCCATTTTTGGAACTGACTTAAAACCGTAAAGAATTGGGAGAAACAATACATACCAAAAAGTTCCACATTTGTTCATGCTTTCCAACACCATATCGTTTGCTGCATTCAAACGCACAGTTAAAAAATGAGCTTGAAAATACGAACTCGGTAGGACTTGTACCATTTTCTAAATTACTCTTAAACCCTTTAAAATTAGAAAAAACTTTCAAAATGAAACATTAGAGCTTTTTCATAAGCTTTCTAACGCCATATTATATGCCTCAACTGGATTAGCCGTTTAGAAATAACATCGCAAATAAGAACTCACCTGTCCGGTTTACAAAATTTTACATTTTTTCAAATTACTCTTTAACCATAGGGAATTAGAGAAAACTCTCAACATGTGGAAGGAGTGGTTTTGCAGCAGCTTTATAACGCCATATTATATGCCTCATTCCGATAAACGGTTTAGAAATGCGATCGAAAATACGATTCATGTTTTTTATGTGAAGAAAAAACGGTTTTCAAAACTGCTCTTAAACCGCTTACATTTTGCCAAAAATTTAAGTTGGGTCATGATATTGGTGTCCATAGCTTTCCAACGGTATATCGGAAGCCCCATTTGGGCAATGTTGGTATATATATATAGGGATTGACTATTCGTCACCCTGGGTGAGGAATAGTTATTCTTCACCCCCTCTATTTTACCATCAATACACCGTAATTTTACGTTCCATAAGTTTTTTCTTATTTCGACGTAAAAAGAGACCGTAAGAAACTATATAATCGTCGTAAAAAATATTTTATGTCATGTAAAATTACAAACATAAAAACATAGTGTAAAATACACATAAACTGCAAATTTTCTTGTCTTATGACCTATATTTTTATTTTTTTTATGCTAAATTTTACGTAATGAATCAATAGGAATGTAAGTATTTGAATTCCAAATGTAATTTAATTATAAAATGATCATAAGATTACCTCGGTGGAGAATAATTATTCTGCACCCTGGTGATGAATAGGCTCACTATATATATATATATATATATATATATATATATATATGCATCGTAATTTACGTTATATATATATATATATATATATATATATATATATATATATATATATATATATATATATATATATATATATAGAGAGAGAGAGAGAGAGAGAGAGAGAGAGAGAGAGAGAGAGTTTTGGGAAGCTTCTAGCAACTTTGGGTTCTTTTTTTTTCTGCTGGGTTGTTTGTTTGGGTGGTTTTTCTTAGGGACTTTTCATTTTTCTTTGTTTTCTTATTTTTTTATGTGAACTTCTTCGAATTTGTGAACTTTTTCCAAATATGTGTAACTTTTTTTCAAGTTTATGAACATTTCTTTGAAATATGGAAGTAATTTTCAAATGCATGATCTTTTTTTGCGTTATATATAATTGTTGCATTTAAATTTTATATTTTGGTCTCACATTTATTGAAATGGTCGTGGTACTGAAACTTGTCTGGTCTGAAAATTTCAATTTCAATTTCATGTTTCAGTCTCACATTATGCCTTTTAATTTCATATTTCAATCTCACGTCAATTTCAATTTCATATTTCAATCAGTTTCAGTACTGCCGAATTTCAGTACTGCCCAACTCAGAGCCATGCATGCATGATGCCCCCTTTACTCCGCCCCAAAACATGTGATGGGACCCAATGATATGCCTTAAATTTGCTATACGACGTGAGCTATACATAGAATACAACATGCAGATGAGTCCAAAATGCATTGACCTTGAAGCGAATGAAAGGTAGATCATTTACCGTCAGATACCGCTGTTGGTAAAAAAGACTTTAGCGTTGATGCACGGTTTTATGGACCAACTGCATAAGGCATGAACAAATCATAAGGTTCTAAAACTGATAGTCAATACGATTGTCAGTGATAAAAAAGTTTTATGTTCCTTTTTACCTGGGACAGGGGTTCCGCAGCTGCCACGAAGTCGATTTCGTTGTGGGAGGAAGTGTTGATCACCTTTTCCCAAGGTGTCTTCTCCTTCATACAGCCCTCGGGAGCCTTCCTTTTCTTGTTCTTCCCATTCTCCACAACAGCTTCATCACCGTTTAACACCCTAGCATCATAGTATACAATGAAATCAAACTTGTGACCAAACAATATACATGCAACACGAAAAAGAAAGATGATAATTCTGATCATTCCTTATAGGCTTGTCCAAGGCATCCACATCACTGTTAACAGTATTCCCATAAACAAAGTGATTCTCTAGATGGACAAGAAAGTCTAGCATACACTTTCGTATATAATAACAAACTTGAAACTTCGCAAATGTTCTATAATCCTTTTTTTGCGGGTGTTCTATAGTCTTTTGAATACAGATACGTGTGTGCCTTTTTCACTTCCTATGAAATACCCTTCAAATGGTTATTTTTGTAATCAGTGAAAAGCAACAAGTTAATGCCAAATCATGTTTACCACAATTTATGCAAGCTACACTACTTCGTGGTGAACCTACCAACATGGCACCGGCTGTGGCATCAGATTCAAGACCATTGTTGGCCATCACATGTAAGGCGCATAGCCTGGTATTATTGCTAAGCTTGACATTACTGTGTTAGTTGCCGATATCTTGGACTTAACTTTGCTTGAACAACAATGCACTGAAAACAACAAATAGTACACATCCAACAACATAAATCAGAAATTAAGAAGACGATGCCACACCATTATTAGAGGCATGAAGGAAATATGCCCTAGAGGCAATAATAAAGTTGTTATTTATATTTCCTATATCATCATAAATGTTTATTATACATGCAGAATTGTATTAACCAGAAGCTTAGTACATGTGTGAATACATAGACAAACAGAGTGTCACTAGTATGCCTCTACTTGACTAGCTCGTTGAATCAAAGATGGTTAAGTTTCCTAGCCATAGACATGAGTTGTCATTTGATTAACGGGACCACATCATTAGAGAATGATGTGATTGACTTGACCCATTCCGTTAGCTTAGCACTTGGTCGTTTAGTATGTTGCTATTGCTTTCTTCATGAATTATACATGTTCCTATGACTATGAGATTATGCAACTCCGAATACCGGAGGAACACTTTGTGTGCTATCAAACGTCACAACGAATCGGGTGATTATAAAGATGCTCTGTGTGTCTCCGATGGTGTTTGTTGAGTTGGCATAGATCGAGATTAGGATTTGTCACTCCGATTGTCGGAGAGGTATCTCGGGGCCCTCTCGGTAATGCACATCACTATAAGCCTTGCAAGCAATGTAACTAATGAGTTAGTTATGGGATGATGCATTATGAAACTAGTAAAGAGACTTGCCAGTAACGAGATTGAACAAGGTATAGTAATACCGACGATCGAATCTCGGGCAAGTAACATACCGATTACAAAGGGAACAACGTATATTGTTATGCGGTTCGACCGATAAAGATCTTCGTAGAATATGTAGGAGCCAATATGGGCATCCAGGTTCGCTATTGGTTATTGACCAGAGAGGTGTCTCGGTCATGTTTACATAGTTCTCGAACCCGTAGGGTCCGCACGCTTAAACGTTCGCTGACTATATAGTATTATATGAGTTATGTATGTTGGTGAACGAATGTTGTTCGGAGTCCTGAATGTGCTCATGGACATGACGAGGAGCTCCGGAATGGTTCGGAGGTAAAGATTGATATATGGGATAATAGTGTTTGGTCTCCGGAAGGGTTCCGGATGTTTCCCGAAATGTTTGGGTACGAGAACACTTTATTTGGGCCAAAGGGGAAAGCCCACAAGGCTTTTGGAAAGTGCAAAAGGAAGTTTTGCAGAGACCAGAGGCTAGTTGCCAGGAACCCTGGCGTCTAGGGGGTAGACGCCGGGAACCCTGGCGTCTAGCCCTGGAGTCCGTGTAGGACTCTTGCATTTCGGGCAAAACCAACTTTGAGGAGGTTCTTACTCCAAGTTTCCACCACAGGGCTCAACATATAAATAGAGGGGCAGGGCTAGCACCAAAGACACATCAAGAAACACCAAGTCGTGTGCCGGCAACCCCGTCCCCTCTAGTTTATCCTTCGTTATAGTTTTCGTAGTGCTTAGGTGAAGACCTGCGGAGATTGTTCTTCACCAACACCATCACCATGCCGTCGTGCTGCCAGAACTCATCTACTACTTTGCCCCTCTTGCTGGATCAAGAAGGCGAGGACGTCATCGAGCTGAACGTGTGCTGAACGCGGAGGTGTCGTACGTTCGGTACTTGATCGGGACGGATTGTGAAGGTGTACGACTACATCAGCCGCGTTGATAAACGCTTCCGCTTTCATTCTACGAGGGTACGTAGACACACTCTCCCCTCTCATTGTTATGCATCTCCTAGATAGATCTTGCGTGATCGTAGGATTTTTTTTTGAAATTACTGCGTTCCCCAACAGTGGTATCGGAGCCAGGTCTATGCGTAGATGTTATATGCACGAGTAGAACACAAATGAGTTGTGGGCGATAATAGTCATACTGCTTACCAGCATGTCATACTTTGATTCGGCGGTATTGGTGGATGAAGCGCCCGGACCGACATTATGCGTGACGCTACGCCGAGACTGTTTCTACCGACGTGCTTCGCATACGTGGTCAAGGTGTCGGCCCAACTTTAGTTGAATCGATTGTAGCTACGCCCGGTCCTTGTTGAAGGTTAAAACATCACACTTGACGAAAAATCGTTGTGGTTTTGATGCGTAGGTAAGAACGGTTCTTGCTCAGCCCGTAGCAGCCACGTAAAACTTGCAACAACAAAGTAGAGGACGTCTAACTTGTTTTTGCAGGGCATGTTGTGATGTGATATGGTCAAGACATGATGCTAAATTTTATTGTATGAGATGATCATGTTCTGTAACAGAGTTATCGGCAACTGGCAGGAGCCATATGGTTGTCGCTTTATTGTATTAAATGCAATCGCCATGTAATTGCTTTACTTCATCACTAAGCGGTAGCGATAGTTGTAAAAGCAATAGTTGACGAGATGACAACGATGCTTCGACGGAGATCAAGGTGTCAAGCCGGTGACAATGGTGATCATGACGGTGCTTTGGAGATGGAGATCAAAGGCACAAGATGATGATGGCCATATCATATCACTTATAATGATTGCATGTGATGTTTATCCTTTATGCATCTTATTTTGCTTAGTTCGGTGGTAGCATTATAAGATGATCTCTCACTAAATTTCAAGGTACAAGTTTTCTCCCTGAGTATGCATCATTGCCAAAGCTTGTCGTGCCGAGACACCACGTGATGATCGGGTGTGATAAGCTCTACGTTCACATACAACGGATGCAAGCCATTTTTGCACACGCAGAATACTCGGGTTAAACTTGACGAGCCTAGAATATGCAGATATGGCCTCGGAACACTGAGACCGAAAGGTCGAGCATGAATCATATAGTAGATATGATCAACATAGTGATGTTCACCATTGAAAACTACTCCATCTCACGTGATGATCAGACATGGTTTAGTTGATTAGGATCACGTGATCACTTAGATGATTAGAGGGATGTCTATCTAAGTGGGAGTTCTTAAGTAATTTGATTAATTGAACTTTAATTTATCATGAAATTAGTACCTGATAGTATTTTGCATGTCTATGTTGCTGTAGATAGATGACCCGTGTTGTTGTTCTATTGAATTTTAATGCGTTCCTAGAGAAAGCTAAGTTGAAAGATGATGGTAGCAACTACACGGACTGGGTCCGTAACTTGAAGATTATCCTCATTGCTGCACAAAAGAATTACATCCTGGAAGCACCGCTAGGTGCCAAACCTGCTGCAGGAGCAACGCTAGATGTTATGAACGTCTGTCAGAGCAAAGCTGATGACTACTCGATAGTTCAGTGTGCCATGCTTTACGGCTTAGAACAGGGACTTCAACGACATTTTGAACGTCATGGAGCATATGAGATGTTCCAGGAGTTGAAGTTCATATTTCAAGCAAATGCCCGGATTGAGAGATATGAAGTCTCCAATAAGTTCTACACCTGCAAAATGGAGGAGAATAGTTCAGTCAGTGAACATATACTCAAAATTTCTAGGTATAACAATCACTTGATTCAACTGGGAGTTAATCTTCCTGATGATAGTGTCATTGACAAAATTCTTCAATCACTGCCACCAAGCTACAAGAGCTTCGTGATGAACTATAATATGCAAGGGATGGATAAGACAATTCTCGAGCTCTTCGCAATGCTAAAGGCTTCAGAGGTAGAAATCAAGAAATAACATCAAGTGTTGATGGTCAACAAGACCACCGGTTTCAAGAAAAAGGGTAAAGGGAAGAAGGGGAACTTCAAAAAGAACGGCAAGCAAGTTGCTACTCAAGTGGAGAAGCCCAAGTCTGGACCTAAGCCCGAGACTAGGTGCTTCTACTGCAAAGGGACTGGTCACTGGAAGCGGAACTGCCCCAAGTATTTGGCGGATAAGAAGGATGGCAAGGTGAACAAAGGTATATGTGATATACATGTTATTAATGTGTACCTTACTAATGCTCGCAGAGTGCTCGGTATTTGATATCGGTTCATTGCTAATATTTGCAACTCAAACAGGACTACGATTGCGAAGATTAGCTAAGGACGAGGTGACGATGCGCGTGGAAAATGGTTCCAAAGTCGATGTTATCGCCGTCGGCACGCTACCTCTACATCTACCTTCGGGATTAGTTTTAGACCTGAATAATTGTTATTTGGTGCCAGCGTTGAGCATGAACATTATATATGGATCTTTTTTGATGCAAGACGGTTATTCATTTAAATATGAGAATAATGGTTGTTCTATTTATATGAGTAATATATTTTGTGGTCATGCACCCTTGAAGAGTAGTCTATTTTTGATGAATCTCGATAGTAGTGACACACATATTCATAATATTGAAGCCAAAATATGCAGAGTTGATAATGATAGTGCAACTTATTTGTGGCACTGCCGTTTGGGTCATATTGGTATAAAGCGCATGAAGAAATTCAATTTGATGGACTTTTGGAATTACTTGATTATGAATCACTTAGTACTTGTAACCATGCCTCATGGGCAAGATGACTAAAACTCCGCTTCCCGAACAATGGAGCGAGCAACAGATTTGTTGGAAATCATACATACCGATGTATGTGGTCCGATGAATGTTGAGGCTCATGGCGGTATCGTTATTTTCTCACCTTCACAGATGATTTGAGCAGATATGGGTATATCTACTTGATGAAGCATAAGTCCGAAACATTTGAAAAGTTCAAAGAATTTCAGAATGAAGTGGAAAATCATCGTAACAAGAAAATAAAGTTTCTACGATCTGATCGTGGAGGAGAATATTTGAGTTACGAGTTTGGTCTTCATATGAAACAATGCAGAATAGTTTCGCAACTCACGCCACCTGGAACACCACAGCGTAATAGTGTGTCTGAGCGTCATAACCACACTTTATTAGATATGGTGCGATCTATGATGTCTCTTACTGATTTACCACTATTGTTTTGGGGTTATGCTTTAGAGACGGTTGCATTCACGTTAAATAGGGCACCGTCTAAATCCGCTGAGACGACACCTTATGAACTTTGGTTTGGCAAGAAACCCAAGTTGTCGTTTCTTAAAGTTTGGGGCTGCGATGCTGATGTGAAAAAGCTTCAACCTGATAAGCTCGAACCCAAATCGGAAAAATGTGTCTTCATAGGATACCCAAAGGAGACTGTTGGGTACACGTTCTATCACAGATCCGAAGGCAAGACATTCGTTGCTAAGAATGGATCTTTTCTAGAGAAGGAGTTTCTCTCGAAAGAAGTGAGTGGGAGGAAAGTAGAACTTGATGAGGTAACTGTACCTGCTCCCTTATTGGAAAGTAGTTCATCACAGAAATCTGTTCCTATGACTCCTACACCATTTAGTGAGGAAGTTAATGATGATGGTCATGTAACTTCAGATAAAGTTACTACCGAACCTCGTAGGTCAACTAGAGTAAATCCGCACCAGAGTGGTACGGTAATCCTGTTCTGGAGGTCATGTTACTTGACCATGACGAACCTACGAACTATGAGGAAGCGATGATGAGCCCAGATTCCGCGAAATGTCTTGAAGCCATGAAATCTAAGATGGGATCCATGTATGAGAACAAAGTGTGGACTTTGGTTGACTTGCCTGATGATCGGCAAGCCATCGAGAATAAATGGATCTTCAAGAAAAAGACTGACGCTGACGGTAATGTTACTATCTACAAAGCTCGACTTGTTGCGAAAGGTTTTCGACAAGTTCAAGGAGTTGACTACGATGATACGTTCTCACCCGTAGCGATGCTTAAGTCCGTCTGAATGATGTTAGCAATCGCAGCATTTTATGATTATGAAATTTGGCAAATGGATGTAAAGACTGCATTCCTGAATGGATTTCTGGAAGAAGAGTTGTATATGATGCAACCCGAAGGATGCTAACAAAGTGTGCAAGCTCCAGCGATCCATTTATGGACTGGTACAAGCATCTCGGAGTTGGAATAAACGTTTTGATAGTGTGATCAAAACATATGGTTTTGTACATACTTTTGGAGAAGCCTGTATTTACAAGAAAGTGAGTGGGAGTTCTGTAGCATTTCTAATATTATATGTGGATGGCATATTGTTGATTGGAAATGATATAGAATTTTTGGATAGCATAAAAGGATACTTGAACAAGAGTTTTTCAATGAAAGACCTCGGTGAAGGTGCTTATATATTGGGCATCGAGATCTATAGAGATAGATCAAGACGCTCAATTGGACTTTCACAAAGCACGTACCTTGATAAAGTTTTGAAGAAGTTCAAAATGGATCAAGCAAACAAAGGGTTCTTGCCTGTGTTACAAGGTGTGAAGTTGAGTCAGACTCAATGCCCGACCACTGCAGAAGATAGAGAGAAAATGAAGGTCATTCCCTATGCTTCAACCATAAATTCTATCATGTATGCATTGCTGTGTACCAGACCTGATGTGTGCCTTGCTATTAGTTTAGCAGGGAGGTACCAAAGTAATCCAGGAGTGGATCACTCGACAGCGGTCAAGAACATCCTGAAATACCTAAAAAGGACTAAGGATATGTTTCTCGTTTATGGAGGTGACAAAGAGCTCATCGTAAATGGTTACGTCGATGTAAGCTTTGGCACTAATCCGGATGACTCTAAGTCACAAACCGGATACGTATTTATATTGAACGGTGGAGCTGTCAGTTGGTGCAGTTCTAAGCAAAGCGTCGTGGCGGGATCTACGTGTGAAGCGGAATACAAAGCTGCTTCAGAAGCAGCAAATGAAGGAGTTCATATCCGATCTAGGTGTCATACCTAATGCATCGGGTCTAATGAAAATCTTTTGTGACAATACTGGTGCAATTGCCTTGGCAAAGGAATCCAGATTTCACAAGAGAACCAAGCACATCAAGAGACGCTTCAATTCCATCCGCGATGAAGTCAAGGAGGGATACATAGAGATTTGCAAGGTACATACGGATCTGAATGTTGCAGACCCGTTGACTAAGCCTCTCTCACGAGCAAAACATGATCAGCACCAAGACTCCATGGGTGTTAGAATCATTACTGTGTAATCTAGATTATTGACTCTAGTGCAAGTGGGAGACTGAAGGAAATATGCCCTAGAGGCAATAATAAAGTTGTTATTTATATCTCCTATATCATGATAAATGTTTATTATTCATGCTAGAATTGTATTAACCAGAAACTTAGTACATGTGTGAATACATAGACAAACAGAGTGTCACTAGCATGCCTCTACTTGACTAGCTCGTTGAATCAAAGATGGTTAAGTTTCCTAGCCATAGACATGAGTTGTCACTTGATTAACGGGATCACATCATTAGAGAATGATGTGATTGACTTGACCCATTCCGTTAGCTTAGTACTTGATCGTTTAGTATATTGCTATTGCTTTCTTCATGACTTATACATGTTCCTATGACTATGAGATTATGCAACTCCCGAATACCAAAGGAACACTTTGTGTGCTATCAAACGTCACAACGTAACTGGGTGATTATAAAGATCCTCTACAGGTGTCTCCGATGGTGTTTGTTGAGTTGGCATAGATCGAGATTAGGATTTGTCACTCCGATTGTCGGAGAGGTATCTCTGGGTCCTCTCCGTAATGCACGTCACTATAAACCTTGCAAGCAATGTAACTAATGAGTTAGTTACGGGATGATGCATTACGGAACGTGTAAAGAGACTTGCCAGTAATGATATTGAACAAGGTATAGTGATACCGACGATCGAATCTCGGGCAAGTAATGTACCGATGACAAAGGGAACAATGTATATTGTTATGCGGTTCGACCGATAAAGATCTTCGTAGAATATGTAGGAGCCAATATGGGCATCGAGGTTCCGCTATTAGTTATTGACCAAAGAGGTGTCTCAGCCATGTCTACATAGTTCTCGAACCCATAGGGTCCGCGCGCTTAAACGTTCGCTGACTATATAGTATTATATGAGTTATGTATGTTGGTGACCGAATGTTGTTCGGAGTCCTGGATGTGATCACGGACATGACGAGGAGCTCCGGAATGGTCCAGAGGTAAAGATTGATATATGGGATAATAGTGTTTGGTCTCCGGAAGGGTTTCAGAATTCACCGAAAGGGGTTCCAGATGTTTCCCGAAATGTTTGGGTACGAGAACACTTTATTTAGGCCAAAGAGGAAAGCCCACAAGTCTTTTGGAAAGTGCAAAAGGAAGTTTTGCGGAGACCAGAGGCTAGACGCCAGGAACCTTGGCGTCTAGGGGGTAGACACCGGGAACCCTGGCGTTTCAGCCCTGAGTCCGTAGGACTCTTGCCTTCGGGCAAAACCGACTTTGAGGAGGTTTTTACTCCAAGTTTCGACCCCAGGGCTCAACATATAAATAGAGGGGCAGGGCTAGCACCAAAGACACATCAAGAAACACCAAGCAGTGTGCCAGCAACCTCGTCCCCTCTAGTTTATCCTCCGTCATAGTTTTAGTAGTGCTTAGGCGAAACCCTATGGAGATTGTTCTTCACCAACACCGTCACCATGCCGTCGTGCTGCCGGAACTCATCTACTACTTCACCCCTCTTGCTGGATCAAGAAGGCGAGGACGTCATCTAGCTGAACGTGTGTTAAACACGGAGGTGCTATTCGTTTGGTACTTGATCGGGACGGATCATGAAGGTGTACGACTACATCAACCGCGTTGATAAACGCTTCCGCTTTCGGTCTATGAGGGTACGTAGACACACTCTCCCCTCTCGTTGCTATGCATCTCCTAGATAGATCTTGCGTGATCGTAGGAATTTTTTTGAAATTACTGCATTCCCCAACAAGGCAGGCATGTAACAATAAGCCAGCGGCAACGACATCAGGTTCTCCCTCTGCTTTTCCTTCATTCTTGATCTTTTTTGCTTCTTTCTTGATCTTGAGGCTCAGGTTTTCCTCCTGAACATCGCCACTCCTAGTATACTTATTCTCCATCTTGGGACACTTGACGACGGAAAGACGTTAGTAGTTAGCAAAGCGATCAATGAGGCGTCGTTGTTTGGTTTTGTGAAGGCAAGAGGAATTAATCTACCCATCTAGCTGCAACATGCGGGTCACAACGAAGAGCAGGATTGTTGTTGAAAAGCTTCCTGAGGTAACCCATATAATCTCTGAAATGAACATACCGGGACCCTCAGGGCACCAGCCTGGCCGAAGGCCATGCTTACTCGATAAGATCTTAACACAGAATACATAACTTATCAGATCTTTTTATTCAAAAAATACTTGTCAGATTCAATAAAAATAGCAAGAAAATAGTACTCCCTATGATCCAAAAAAAGTGTTGCAGCTTTGAACTAAGGTTGAACTAACCTTAGTTGAAAGCCGCGACACTTTTTCCGATTGGAGGGAGTAGCATATACATATAAGAAGTCACAGAACAGAAGATCATGAGATAGCACATGAGAGTGTAGAACTGCACGCTGCCAATGTAGAACTGCACGCACTAGCCAGTTCACCCAAAAGCTCAAGCTGATGGGGAAATGTAGTGCATTTATACTTCAACACTCCCCCCTCGCGTAGTGGGCTGCAATTTTTTTATGTTTAAATTGCGCCAGCCGGGTCTTGACCTCAAGACCTCTTGGCTCCGATACCATGTAGAATTGCACGCACCAGCCAGTTCACCCAAATCTCAAGCTAATGGGGAAGGTGGGCTATGCATTTATACTTCAACACTCCGCTCGCATAGTGGGTTGCATTTATTTTATGTTTAAATTGCGCCAGCCGGTCCTCGATCTCAAGACCTCTTGACTCCGATACCATGTAAAACTGCACGCACCAGCTAGTTCACCCAAAACTCAAGCTAATGGGGAAGGTGGGCTATGCATTTATACGTCAACAAAGGAGAAATGAAAGCAACTTCGACACGTCAACATTCAACAAACACAAGCAAAGGATTGTATATCTGCCCGTCCAGTTCACCAGCCCAAAATTTTAAGGCTGGCCCAATCTCTCAGGAAGGGAAAATGAACCATGCAACAAATTAACAGGAGAGATCCCAAACCCCGATCGTAACCCGAAAGAGAACTTGAACGTAGAAATCTGCTTCACCTTCGATCTCGATGATCTCCAATGGCAACACTTTCTTGATACCACTTGTTATGCCTCGCATCTTCCTAGTCCTATCAATCCACCACATCTAAGAATCATAGTCGTGTTGCCTGATGAGGAGCTTAGGGCAGCCCTCGTCACCCGACCACTATGACTCTGGGGAACCCTCATGTTTTGCCATCTTCTTTGGGGTTTCCATGAGTGATGGGACGGGAGAGTGGGGGCTAGAAATTCAACGACGACGGACGGTGCGGCCGACGAGGAGATGTAGTTGCCGATCGGGAGCCGTGATGGGCCAGCCTTCATTCATATTCTGTTAATGTAGTAGTGCCGCATTTACTGGGCCTCTAAGGAATGATAGTTGTTTCCAAAGTTTAGGCGCCAAGGGTTTTGATGGATAATAATGTTGTAAACCAGTGTTCACCTACTGTAAAGTTGCACTAAAGCAACGTCAATTAATTTGAATCGGATGGAATAGCACCTCTCAAAGCCAAGCCACATGGGTTGCTCAGGGTGAACTGGAGTATCAATTACTCGGTTTTTTTAGAGAGAGAATGGAGTATCAATTAGCCGGGCTACCACACTCGATGTGGCGATCAGGTTGCACGTACACTGATCAGAGGGCGAGATATTCATTCCATCACGGTGTGAAGACGCAAGCCTTGCCGTGGGCCTCACGGCCGACCCGACGGCCCCGGCCGAAGAAGTTAAGCGCGTCGCGTCGATGAATCCCTCCCTTTCGAACTTTTGGCCCGGGCGCTGCCACGGCTGCCCGATTGGCCGCCACCCACACACCAACACCAGCGCAAACCTACAAGTAAAACTCTCTCCCCCGACACCACGAATCACCCAGCTTCTTTTTTCAGGTCAACCGAGGTTGCTTCTTCTCCACGACCCTTCCTTCCGCCACGTACGGCGGCTTCTACCCCGATGTCCGTCGCGTCCGCACCTGCCGCCGCCCTCCGGTCCTCGTCCGGCCGCCGCTGCGGCGTCGGAACCGGCCTCAACGGTTGGCACTTACTTCTCTCTACTTTCCTCTAACATGCGTGGGTGATTCGGTTGGGCTCTTCGTGATCACTCTGCTTCTTCGGTTGTTGGCAGGAGGCAACAAGTTTCTGATGATGCAGAGGAGGGACCTCGTCACCAAGGGGGTGGCGCTCTCCGTCTCCTCCTCGCTGCTCGCCTCCTCCACCTCCTCCAACGGCGCTGCTGCTCAAGGTCAGCCTTAGCTTAACTGTTTCTTCAGAGTTCAGAGTCGAGACATCTATAGATCCATGTTCTTCATCTCGTTTGCTTGCAGCATTGGAGCGGTTGCCGTTCAAGGCGGACGGATACAGCTTCTGGACGTGGAGGGGACGCAAGATACACTACGTGGAGCAAGGGTCCGGGCAGCCCATCGTGCTCATCCACGGCTTCGGCGCGTCGGCGTTCCACTGGAGGTCAGCCGTCGGCCCAGCTCGACCATCTTATCCCCTCTCCGTGGCCTGTGTGGCGGGAAACCGTTTATTGGGAATGCGGGGTGACAAGTGCCTGTTGGTTGAACTGATTGGTTGGTGTTGTCTGAACCACCGTGAACTCGATCGTCAGGTACAACATCCCGGAGCTGGCCAAGAAGTACAAGGTGTACGCCGTGGACCTGCTGGGCTTCGGCTGGAGCGAGAAGGCGCTGGTGCAGTACGACGCCACCATCTGGATGGAGCAGGTCTCCGACTTCCTCAGGGAGGTCGTCCAGTCGCCATCCGTCGTCGTCGGCAACAGGTACCTAGACAGCACTCTTCAGAGTGAAGGAACAAACATTGTCTTTCACAACATCATGCATACTGACACGTATGTTGCGTGGCCTAATGGACAGCTTGGGTGGCTTCACGACGCTGTTCGCGGCGACGGAGGTGCCGGAGCTGGTCCGGGGCGTCGTGCTGCTCAACTCCGCCGGCCAGTTCGCGGACCCCAACGCGCCGCCCAAGGCTGAAGAGGCGGCGGCGGCGGCGGAGGAGGTGAGCGCGCTGACGAGGCTCATCGTGAAGCCGCTCAAGGAGGCCTTCCAGCGGGTCTTGCTCGGGTTCCTCTTCTGGCAGGCCAAGCAGCCGGCCAGGGTCGAGAAAGTCCTCAAAAGCGTACGCAACTCAGCCGAAAGCCACCGGCAGCTACCTGATTCTGATCGACGGACAGAGTTCTCATCGATTCTTCGTTTGCTGCGAATGCGTGCAGGTGTACAAAGACCCGAGCAACGTGGACGAGTACCTGATCAGCTCGATCACGGCGCCGACGGCCGACCCGAACGCCGGCGAGGTGTACTACAGGCTCATGTCGCGGTTCGTGGCGAACCAGGCTGTGGGGACCTGAATAAGTTCTACGCCACACGTCGTGGCATGGACGGAACCCGCCAACGCGGCGCCTCCAGTGGCTCGCATGGACGGAACCGCCCCCAGCACGACCACCTGTCCTGTACCCAATCCGACAGACAAAACCACGGCCCGGGACGTCCGAGGATCGTGAAGATGGTACAACCGTTTAGCCGCCACGTACTGCCAGAGTAAATTGAGAAGTGTAAGAGCGTCTCTAGCCCACACGACCAAAATTGTCCGCTGCCCACGCGGCACGACCCGCCAGCCGCCTCTCGGAACTGCCCTCCGCCGATCGCTTCTCTCGACCGCCGCCATCGCCCCCACCTCTCTGCCCAACCCCCGCTCCTGTCCTCCGCCGATCGCCTTCTCTCGTTGCCATGGCAACCAGAGCAGATCCGAGGGCAAACACACCGCAAACCACCGCACACCCCAACCCTCCCCACCCCAGCCCCCACTCCAACCCAGCCCTTCAGAGACGATCAGCTAAAATCAGGTGAAAATCTCCTATCTCATCCTTCTCATCCTTCAGCTGAAAATCTCCCGATCTTGTAATCGGATCCATGCTATAGGGGGTGGCAACACCAAGAGTTCCGAGATCCAGAGTTTTGTGATCTACGTGTTGAGATTAACTTAAGTTCCTAGTTTAATTGACGCAGTAGTTGCGTATGAAATGGATGAGTAGGAATCCCTAAAAAGGACAGGAAGGACAATTTTGGAATGAAGGGGTTGGGAAAAATTAATTGCCACTTGTGTATAACGACAGCCCACCTTTCGTTGTCAAGAGCTGCCACCTATTTTGACCTGTTGCTTGCCATCCCTATCTTCTATGTGCAAGCAGCAGAAGAATACAATTTTTGTGGATTGTTGATGCCTTCTTGTTCATGCAGTGATTGAGAGCACATCGAAAGAAGCGAGACACGGAAAGAATGAATCACGAAGATGGCGCCGATGCTTGGGGTTCTCAAAGGCCGTAAACGCCTTTGGGATGCATCGTAGTACACCAACTCATCTCTTCAGGCCGCTTGCTGCCACTACTAGAACAAGATGCAGCGCGAGGTATGATGCGTGATAACAAAAGAAGAGAACAGTTGCCATCTTCGCAACGATGAAGATGACATTCTACTTATGTCGTACACTCTCATGTTTTCGCAGGTTCTTATGACCAAAACACTCTTAGGGGGCCCCCGTGGCAAGTTCACCACAAGGCGCTAACACCGACAAATGTGCGGGCAGCCAACTTCAACTAGCTAGTATGGCTAATCAAGGTAATGCAAAACGAAAAAGAGCACATACTGCTGTGGACATGAAAATGAACATGCAAAAAACGGCAAAAGGACTCACGAGTTATCACGGTGAAAATGCAGAGCGCTCATGCAGCACGTGGCATCGTAGCACCCATGTACCGCCATCGACGCCATGCACAGTGTGAGTCCATAAAAAGTGAAGGCGGATGCTCAATTAGCGTATGAGCATAGTTGACATCTACAATTGCCATGACCGACATCTACAATTGCCATGAATTAAAAACTACACTTGTCATCCCCGACAACTGTTGTTGCCATCCATAGACACCGCAGCTGCTATGGAGGAACAACGCAGCTTGCCATGCCAAAGCAACAACTACATTTGTTATGCCATGGCA
The DNA here is from genome assembly GCA_021605205.1 of Aegilops longissima. Classification (NCBI taxonomy): domain Eukaryota; kingdom Viridiplantae; phylum Streptophyta; class Magnoliopsida; order Poales; family Poaceae; genus Aegilops; species Aegilops longissima. The sequence goes on along the minus strand of CM038681.1, from coordinate 498,670,574 downwards.
ACTCGCAGCTTGCCATGAAGGAACAACTCCGTTGCCATACCGATGCAACTACAGCTGCCATGTTAAGAAAACTGCAGCTGCCACATCGGGGGCAATCGCAGATGCCGTTTAGCACAAACCGCATTTGCCATGAATTGACCAACCAATACTATGCTTACAGGTTATTACGCCGGTGGTAACCCGCAAACGCCTCGTGGCAAGCTTCACAAACCGCAGGTGGAGCACGCTATTTTGGTGTCACTGCATCACACAAGATGGTCAAATGCAGCACAACAAGGCAAGGAGAAAACTGAACCACAAAAACAACACTACATTTGTTATTTGTAGTTATTTGTAGGCAAAACAAGAGTTGCCATGTTTGTTGAACAAGAGCTGCCATGATCGACAGCCATAGCTGCCATACATGTCCACGCCACAGCCTCACGGCTTGTCGTTTGAAATGATGTCATGCCAACTCACTCAAGATGGTGTGATCCGCTATGATACACATGTTATTCAAACAAAAATCTTACTCGCACTGCTTTTTTTCTATTACAGGCCTACAACTACAATGAACAACGCGCGGGACATCTATCGGGGGAGCTCGAGCGCACGGAAGACGCTTGCCCACCAGCCAGCAGACAATCATGCCGCAAACAATTTCGAGTCGAGTCGGAATGGCAATCATTCCAAAGAATGCCGACAAGCACCCCTTTGAACACAAGCACTGCCAACACTCAAGTAGATGGAACTGCCGCCGATGCTGAAGTGAATGATGAAACTGACGACGACGCACAAGGGGATGAAGATGGTGGGCAATCAGAGATCATGGTACCTCAGCCACCGTATGTTGGGCAGAGATTTGAATCGTTCGAAGAAGCAAAGGAATTCTACCAGACATATGCAAAGTTCCATGGATTTGCGGTCAACACCGAATACCATAGAAAAATTAAGAAAACTAACGAATACAGCAGAGGTGAGATGAGGTGCCACAAGGCACGGAGGAACAAGAAGGGGAAAGGTGTTGCGCCTGTCGTTCCGGAACGAAAGAGAGGTATCATTCTCAAGACTGAATGCCCTGTCCGGTGTAAGCTAAACGTAGATGGTACACAGTGGGTGGTCACTGAATATTTTGACGAGCACAACCACCAACTCATAAAGAAGTTCGACCGTAAAATTTCTGACCGCCACGAGGGTTCACCCCGTCGAAAGGCAATTCATAAAGCTGCTACATGATTGTAACGCCGGTCCATCAAGAATGGTACAGATACTATCTCTCATCCACATCAAAAGGGGAAACTGAGTAGCATGCCGTACATACCACCGACGCCACAAACCTACAGTGCCAAGTACCGTAGAGAGAGCAAGTTGGCGACATAGAGGCCACAATTGCCTACTTAGATGAGAAAGCGAAGGAAGATCCAGATTTCTTCTACAGGATAAGGTTGGACGATGAGGACCGTGTCGAACATGTATTGGGTGGATGGTGCCGCAAGGAGAGCCTACAAACATTTCCGAGATTGCATTTCATTCGACGCGACGCACTCTCACCAATATGTACAAGATGCCATGCGCCCCGCTCATAGGAATAAATAACCATAATCAGTCGCTGCAGTTCGGCTGCGGGCTCGTCCGAACGAAGACACGGATGGGTACGCTTATTGTTCAAGACCTTCTTGAGTGCATGGATGGACTTGTTCGATGAACATAATAATGCACCAAGATTTCAGCATGCGCAGCAGCATAGAGGAGGTTCTTCCGCTGGCGCACATGTGCACCGCAGGGCACATTATAAAGAAGGCCGAGGAGACGCTTAGGACCGTTTTTGCCGACCGCCCGAGCTGCACAAGGCATTCGAAGCTGCGTGGACCACAGCTTGACGGTGGAGGAGTTTGAAAGGAGCTGGATGGCCATGATTGAAACACATCAAGTCCAAGACAACGAGACGCTTGCTAACCTGTGGGAGAAGCGAATGTACTGGTGCCGCCTACTTCATGCAAAGGCTTCTTCCCATTTCGCAGACTACGCAGCGCAATGCGAGGGGTTCAATGCTGTTTTGAAGCGGCACGTCAGCCCCGGCAACTCATTGCTACAGCTTTGCCAAGCAAGACACAGCTTTGCAACAAAAAATTCGGGATCCGAGCTACAGAAGAAGCTTACCACAAAGACTAAAGCAGCCAAAATTGCTAACGATTTACCGATGGAGAGGCAAATGAGCAAGATATACACCAACAAGATCTTTAACAAGTAAGTCACTTATGCTATAATCTTATTTGCGTAAAAGCACATAGGCGGTAGGTGCCTTATAGAGTGCAATGCAATTGCCATGATATGCATGCCATGTTTAATGAAATACTGCTTGCCATGCGTACTCACCGCAGCTGCCATGTTCAATGAAAATTTGTTTTGCCGTGCTTGCTCGGGTGCATTTTCCTTGTTGAATGAAGTGCAGCTGCCATGTTTAATGCATCGTGCTTCCATTGGGGCATGTTGGCATGCAAGTGCCAATGTCAACTGAAAAATGTTATATTGGCACACATATATGCTGAAATGCAGCTTGCCATGTTTAATAAAGTGAATCTGCCATGTTTGTTGAAATGCAACCGCCATGTTTAGCCAAACCAGATGCCATGTTTAAATAAAAGGGCAGTTGCCATGTTTTATGCAATGTGCTTCCATTGGGGAATGTTGGTGGGAAAATGACGATGTCCAGCTTGAAAATGTACTACAATTGCCATGTCCGTGTGCTCCAGCTTGCCATGTCTAGTGTAATCGCATTGCCATGTCTAGTGTAATCCATTTGCCATGTTCAACGACTATATTTGCCATGTTCAATGAACTATGTTTGCCATGTTCAATCAAAATGTATTTCTATTTACATGACAACATAAGGTGGTACAAGAAAAAGCACGATAGTTTAATGTAAAACACACAAAACTTGCAGATTCCAGAAGAAATAAAGCGTACAAGATGTTCACGGCTTTCTGTGGACGAACATACGCTCAAGGTGTGTTCTATTTTGGGCATGTCGATTCGTAACTCAAGACCCGGACAAAGGAAGGAACTACTTCACAAAGCCTCGATAGGCGGCGGCGAGTACTACCGCCAATGCCGCAAGTTCGAACGGACGGCATTGTGTGTTGTCACATACTAAAAGTAATGGACATGAACGCTTTGACACGGATGCCCCGCCATTTCATAAGGCGGCGATGGACTTGGGACGCCGACGACGCTGCTGGCGCCACGCATAACACACGCAGTTCGGCTGTGCATGACGAGAGACCCGAGTCAACCATGGAAGCCGTGGAGGCACGCTAGCCGACAAAGAACTATGCTGAGCTAATTGATGAAGCGCAAGAGTGATGAGACAGCGAGAGTCGCGAAAAACACAGAAGGCACTAAAAGAGAGCTTGATGAGATCAAGAAGAGGAAAGCCGAGGAAGCCTTACACCGTTCCCCACACATCAAGTGTGCCTTCATCCACGGGCCATCATCTCAAAACTCGGAGATAGGATCTAGAACAGCAAGCACGCAGACCTGTGTCAGAACCCACCCTGCTCCATCACAAAGGGTCGCCCAAGAGAGATAAGGTACAAGTCGGGATTAGAGATTCAAGCAAAACACAAGAAAACGAAGAAAGGGCGGCAATCCATGAGCAAAAATTGGGGCGACGTGACATGGTCCTTGTGGACATTTTGTTTTGTACCCTAGATGATGAGAATTTTTTAAGATTGCGAGAATGACTCTTGAGGGGCATCGAAGTGGAAGGAAAATTCATTGAGTGGATAAATGCAATGCCATGTTATGGGTACTTAATCTGCCATGTTATGTGTAGTTAATCTGCCATGTTATGTGTAGTTAGTCCGCCATGCTATTTTATACTAAATATGCCATGCTATTTTATACTAAATATGCCATGCTAGTTGTAATCAAGATCTGCCATTTCAGTTGTAATCGATCTGCCATGTTAGTTGTAATCAGATTCCGCCATGTTAATTATGCCGATCTGCCATGTTGTTTGTAATCAGATTCGCCATGTTAGCTGATCGAAAATATGCCATGGTATTTGTAATGACTCTGCATGGCATATATTTCCATGACAATACGACGCGTTTAGAGACACATAGTGTATTGTGTGCAATGTATAGGAAACAAGTTGGAAAAGGCGAACGCATAAACCGCAAAGAAAGGTTGTGGCTACATGATCAAACCTACCATGCTAGCCGGTGAAGTTAGTGATGAAATAGAAGAAGCAAGACGTCCAAATGAACAACGACAATGACGTTCGCTAACCATGTCTGATGAACTACATTCGCCATGTTTTAAAACATCGTGACGATTCAAACAAAGAAACGGGTGATACAAACGATGAAACCATAGTAATAATGATAAACATAAAAACATATCTGATGTCACGCCTAAGTAGGTTCACATCCACACATATATTACGGAAACTATTCAAATGTCGCCACACACCACCACTACATAGTAGCCTCACGCGGGTTGCAGCCATAACATAGCACACGAACATAGTTTTTGACGAGAACAAAGAGATAGTACCTTACATTCCTCGGCAATGAATGTAAGGTATGCGTCCGTGTGTATCGCCGCATGATCACTTGTACCTCTTGATGACTTTCTTGACAGCTTCCTCCACAAACTCGCGTGTTCGGACCGCTTGTTGAAATCTTCATTCACAACCAGTTCCATGTGTGGATTTTCCGAGCTCAACGACCGCTGCAGCTGTGATAGCGGGACAATTCTGCCTTCCCACTTTGCAAGGTATTCCAACACAGGAAAGCCACAAATCATTCCGCACGAGAAAAATAGTCGTGAACACGCAAAAAGGACAGACGTAGCAAAAGATAGACTTCAATTCAGATGTAGCAACAAAAGAGGGGTTGGATTGATGTAAATGGCACATGAAGGAGGGGGTTAAGAAATTACGTGTTCCCTTGCTTCGCCACATACTCAGTCGGGAAATGCCTGATCTGGACCTTTGAATGTTCGTAGTGACGGTTCCATGTCTCTTTGAGGTTGTTGATGAAGAATTCGGCATGCGTAGTAAGGTCTGCATCAGCTTCCGAACGGATTGAATCAAGCACCTCAAAACGTTGGTTCTTCAGGTCAAGACAGATGGCATAGTGGTGACCACACTTGTCTTGTTGGTCATGTGGTGCAAGCTCCTGGAACATGGGGAACATGACCTGCATTTAAAAAGTGAAGGAAATGAGAAGCAGAGTTCACATAAAGAACAACAGAGGGACAAAAAAATTAGAATCACGTAGAATGTTTGGTTATGGGTGGGGGTAGTTGAAAGAAAGTTGCCGTCCATGTATGAACAAAATGTGCCGTGTATTTTACTATCAAGTTGCTACATAGTTTGCACGGATGCAAAAATCAAGATGACAAGTGCACGGCAGCTGTTGCCACATGAAAACATCTGCCACATAAACACAAGTGCAGATGATGGCAAAAACCACACCATGTGAAAAACAGTGCAGAAAGGGAGGAGTACTCACATATTTCTTCAAGGTGAGTTTGAATTCACCGTGTTGAGCAAAATTCTTCCTCAGGATTTTGTGGTGGAAGTCACCATCCCATATTTTGCAGGTCACACTATAATGCATGATTATCTTGTCGGCACACACATCCATATGATTGTTGATGTAGTCGATCCCGCATGCAACTACATTCGTCGACATTTTACCGCTTGGCCTCACGGACTCAAAGAAGATCACCCAGTGTCGACGACGTCGCCCGCATTGAATGACTTTGGTTCTGTCCAAACATGAGCTGTATGAAAACGATATAACATGGAAGGATCATGCCTACTAGGTAGAAAAATGAAAGAAGTAAAACGTAAGCGGATCATGTATAGAAAGTACAAAAAAAGAAGATGAATGGTAAAGAAGGAGCAAAGCAAAATGAGAGATTATGGGTGTGGTCATTTACGCTTTCAGCTCCTTCATGTGCTTGCTCTCGACCTCGTGATTTCCAAAACGCTTGACAATATCATACAGCTGGGTCTGTTCCTTAGTGGCCCTGAATTCGGCTCGTAGTCTTCCGCGGAGGTGGGTGAACTACCTCCGCTGCCTCACGTAACCAGGGGTGGCACTCCTAATGGTATCCTCGACACCGTGATCCGCAGCACGTTGAACTTGATTGCCCTTGCCCTCGTGAGGACCTCCTCTCGCAATGCTGCCTCCTCGATCCTGCGGTAAGCTTCATCAAGTGACGGTGAAATCTCCTCGTGGGTGGCTGCAAGGATTAAAAAAAGTGGATTAGGATACCTAGAAATCAAAAAACAGATGGATTGTGAGAAGACAGGTGCATGGTGTGAGATGTAGGTACAAAAGTGGGCAGTTGCCATGTGTGGTCCAACTACAAGGGTTATGTCATAGCAACTACAGCTTGCCATGTAGTTGCATTGTAGTTGCCATCTAGTTGGCCAGTAGTTGCCATGTCACAAGAACTACAGCTGCCATGTTGTGTCAACTCCACTTGCCATGTGCTTGCCGATGAAAAATGCAGCATGGAAACAAAAATGCAGGTGACATGGTGCGGCAAATCCAGTTGCCATGTGTGATGCATCAGATTTGCCATGTGACAAGAACTACAGTTGCCATGTTGAATCAACTTCAGCCACCACGTGGTTGCCCAAATGTTAAATGCAGCATGGCAGCAAAAAATGTATGTGACATGGTGCATCAAATCCAGCTTGCCATGTCATCACATGTCGGCCCATCACAAGTGAGAACCCCAAAAATATGATTGGGACAAAAGTCAAACTACAAAGATGTATACAAGAAAATCATAAGGACATGATAAGTGTACCTTGCACTATCGGCTCATGCGAACTTGACAACCTTCCCGCTCGACCATTGGCTGCGCCATCATTGCGGGCATGCCTCCCGGAAAGCAAAGGCAATCGGCATAGGATCTTGCACTACCGGTTGATCTTGACCGATGCCAAGGCTGAAGCTCGGTGGGGTGAAGGCCATTGGTGCCTCTCATGCCTACCGCCGGACCACGAACGACTTGCGGGCGTAATCCAAGGGTGAAAGATCGACAAACATATCTGAATCGCCGCCATGTAATGATCGGGCTTATTTGCGTATGGGGCGGTTGTCGCCGTATCACCGCAGCTTTCATGACAATCTTCTTGTTTGGGCTGTAGGGGACACCCACATTGACCGGGAGCCCGAAGTGCGCAGATTTAAGCCGGGATTTCCACCGCGGTAAAGGCGCAGCCGCTCCGGGCGCTCACTCGCGCCACTGTGCCCGCTTGACACCGCATCGCCAGCTCCGCCTTCCGGTTTCTCCATCACATTGCTTTTGGCAGGTGGCGGAACAGCAGTGGACGCAGGAACATAACCGCACTCGCCTCTCCTGCTCCTAGCTACAGCCGGCAAGCGCTGGGTATGTCTGTTGGTTGCTTGCGGGGCTACGACGCCTAGGTGGAAGACCAGATGCGAAATAGTCGCTTTAGCAAGATTCGCACCGGCTGTGAGCTGGAGCTGTTGTGCCGGACTCTCACCAGATGGCATATCATTGTGAATCGCCGCCGCCGCTTCGCCGTGGACACAGAGTGCCACCACGCACGCGCTTGGAATCGCGGTCGATGAGCGGAATCTTCCTTGCTTAGGTTCGCCTCGGGCGCCCACTTCAACGCTTGTCGATGGGGTGGCATGGCTCACAGAAGATCCTTCATTGCCGTAAGAGTTGGCAATATTTCAGCTGTCCCGGCAGATACCGACTCGCCACTCCCCGATGTACGGATGCTCGTTGTTCTAGCTCGCACATCTACAGCCGGGCGGAGATGGTCGCCCACTTGCATCGAGTTGGTGGAGCGCTTGACGGTGCAGCAGCAGATTGTCGCTCGGCGCCATGTACATCTGAGTTGCCCCTGCTGACAACTTTGAATGCAATGCTCGAGCGGGTCTCATCGATATGCTTGGCCCCACGCGTAGTAGTCTTCTTCACCCTGCAAAAAAAAATAGAGCACATGAAAAAGGTATTAAAAATGAACAAAAATATGTTTGCCATGGTAGAAATCTTAAAAAAAAATGAAAAACAGGTGGAAAAGCTGTTAGTTGCCATGTAAGGGGAACGTGAGTTGCCATGTGTCATAGTTAGCAGCCACATACAAAATCCAAAGAAGAAAAGCCATGTTAGCCCACTTGAAGAATGATAAACATGTCTGATCTGCCATGAATGCAATTTCAAACCTAGGTGTGGGATGAGCTCACAAGCCAACGGTAAAGATGGCAGTTGCCATTAGGTACAGTAAGAGTTACCATATGGCCTAGATGCCAGTTGCCATGTAAAAACCAATAGGAATTGCCATACACTTAAAAAGGGAAGGAAAAAATCAGTTGGAAAACAGCAGTTGCCACGTGGGGGGCGATGACAAAAGACAATGTGACAAGCTAAACGGATGCATTGGAAAATCAAGAAAATATAGCGCTATGTCAATGAAAGCGCATGGAAAAACCTACTTTTGACTGCCTTCCTCAGTCCGCAACACGACAGATCCCCGTGTTGGTCGTCGTCAGGCGAGGAGATGACCTGGTGGAAGGGGTGTCACCGCAATGGGGTGCCTTTGTTCAACCGAGTAGAAACACGGGTTGGCGCATACTGCTTTTTCAGAATCGCCGCCCACCACCGCCGGCTCGCCGCACGTATGAGATGGAGGAAAAAGGTGGCAATTGTCGACAGCAAACTCGCTGCGCGCTTGACAAAAACAAGTGCAAAAAAGGATGAGTCTGTTCCAAGAAAATAGACAAAGCAAAAACTAAAATTAAAAGTCGAACCTCTTCCTAGGCAGCTACGGATCGGTCCTAGACCTCTTGCCAGAGAACCCTGCCCAACACCCTCCGAGCCCTCCCCTCTTTGATGGCAACACCCCTCGCCTCGCAGCCGATGTTCTTTGACTTTCTCCGCTTGGGGACATCTGCTGCATCCTTGCCCTTGTTGCCACCGCGCGAACTTCAAAGATGTTCATCATCATCGGTGTCATGTTGAACATTCTCCGTGTCATCGTCGTCATCCTTGCTGAGACCAGCCTCACCACCTAGTTCATCTTGTGTGTCAGCAGGCTCTTGGGAACTGTTGTAGTCATACCGGCCACGGCAACCGGTTGGCCGATGTGTACGTTCTGGGACAAATGAAGTGAATCGCTCGCAACCGCTGTCATTGCCGAGCCACCGAGGGACGCCCACCCTCAACCAACTTCCCGAGCAAGCCGGTCATTCCGGATGCAAACTGCCCTATTAGATGCTCAACAGTGCCTCGCCGCAGGCACGAAACAAAGAAGCATCAACAACCACCAGACAGTAATCACTTGCACGACATCAAAAATACTCCACGGCAAACCATAGATGTAGATCTTTTGATTACCTCGGCGGGGCAAGACGGAGCTGAGTGCACGCCCATCCACTTTCCAAAGTTTTGAGGCCCCCAAACACGCTGTAGTCTATAGCATGCTTGGCCATCACCGAAAGAACAAAAAATAGCTAGGACGTAAGAGAGAGAATGTAAGTTTCAAAGACGAATGAAAAGAGTTGCCATGTGGAGGAGACATGGATACAAGATTCGACAGCCATGGATAACAAAGGTAGTCATCTCTTATGAACCACAGACGGTTGCCTCATGCCAAATTGTAAGCATGCCGTGTGGACAAAGAAACCAGAACTAACCTGCAGTTTTCCATATGTGGTGTCCGAGCCTTGTTCAAGGGCAAGCACAGCCTTGACAGCGTTTGATAGTCCACGCAGAAACAACAAACTTGTGCGCAGCGGCGGTCCTCCCGTCCCAAAGAAATCCACGGTGATGATCAAGACAATGACGACATGAGCTGATGCAAAACAATTTTAAAAAGAAAGAAATATCAGTTGCCATCATGGGTACCGTGGAAAAAACAGGATAATATATGTTCCCATGATAATCAAGTTGATGTGCATGAAGAAGAGAAGAAAAGAAAAGTTGCCATCTGATGTGCTAATTGCCATCATAGTGTGATAGCAGTTGTTATGTTGCTATGATGGCAGTTGCCATCATAGTATGATGACAGTTGCCATATATAATATGATGGCAGTTGCCATATTGTCATTATGCCGCCATATTGTCATTATGGCGCTTGCCATCTTGTTATGATCAGGTTGCCATCTTGTTATGATCAGGTTGCCATGCATGAATAAAAGTGTGTTAAAAAACAGTTTCACAGTAAAGAACTGGTAAAAAATACCATTAAATGCAATGACAACCCTTTTGGTACATCTTGCTTGAGAATGCATCGCAGGAAGTCATCATGATAAACTTACACCAATTCATGTTCTTCACATTTTCCAGATCCGCCGCACCACACAAAATTTCAGGACAAAAAGGTTGCCGATCGTAAATCAAATGGAAAAAACATTCGAAAAACACCGGCAGTCATTAGCTTGACACATGACATCGGAGCCAAAAGATTGAAGGAAAATAAAGTAGTAAAGATGGATCATTCACCAGATGGGGAAGCATTTGTTGCTTGGGCGAAGAGAAGTGGTCGGCGCGAAACAGCTGAGATGAGGTACATGAGTAGCTTCATCTTGAAAACATCTCCATGCGCCGTCATGGCTCGCAGCGAATCTGCCATCGCAGACGTGTTCGCATGGATTCCAACCCAGAAACAAACGGGGAACAACGCTCTCGATCTCATTATTGACCTCAGATGGGACTTTGATATGTCCACGAGGCACACCCAAAGTGCGAACACAGATTCCTCGCTCAACGGTAGTCTTCCACGCCCCGAATCACGAATTTCGGAGGCGGGTCGAGATCTCACCAAGCCGCCGACACAGGGTTGACAAGGTTCGTAACGGACATCCATCATAGCCTCAGATACCCATCTCAGCAGCAGCTCCCTTCGATCGCCGGTGAATCTGTCACCAACGCAGTACCGTTTGGGAGGCTCATATAATACGCTTTTCTTCTGCAAAAAATGCATAAAAGTGATCAGTTGTTGCCATGTTTTGCAAAAAGTGATCAGTTGTTGCCATGTTTTGCAATGTCATGAAATTTTAGTTCGTGTCGACGATCGCAAGCTCGAGGTGTCAACCAAGAACATAAAGCAGGAGGAGGAGGGATGTGGACATTTACCTCATCACCCTCTTTTCTCCGCAGCAAGCTGTCTCGACACGCTGTGGTGGATCCATGAAATCATCATCATCATTTTGATGATCGCCACGAGCCATTCTGCTGAGATAGGAACAGACCAAATTGTCATGGTGGAAATGTAAATGCAATAGGTAAGCATCTAATCAAGAACCTGAAAAATTGCCACAGAGATAACTGCCACGGCGGCAGTAAATGTGCTAGGGTGAAATTGCCGTGCTGAAATGCAACACATACTACAACAAAGCGATGAAACCACATCTAATCAAGAACCTGAAAAATTGCCACAAGGTGTTCAGATATCACAAAGTCGCTGTGGCAAAAAAAAAAAAAATTGCGCCTGCAGTACAATGAATTTGCCACATTGTACCGACTGTAGCCATGGCAATGCATATGATGTGGTCAGCCAAAAACTTGCCACATGCAAAGCATATGTATGGCATCCGACACAATTGATATGCAAATTTGGTTGCCACATTATGCAGCCAATTTGCCACACTGTCCTATCTGTAGTATGGCAATGCATGTGTGTTCACATTCTATTTGCCACATGAATATACTATCCAAGTGGCAACAGCACACTTGATGTGCACATTAGTTGCCGCCCAAAGGCAGTTGGCTGCTGAAACTACATTGACTACCGATTGTGGCAACTATCACAAAGGTGGCAATTATCACAAATCATTCAGAAAAATTAGTTGCCACAATGAAAAGCATGTTTGTGGCTACTATCACAGTAATTCAGCAAATTTAGTTGCCACATGGAAGAGCGTGTGTGGCAACTATCACAGTCATTCAATAAAATAGTTGCCGCATGGGAAAGCTTATTTGTGGCAACTATCACAGTCATTTCAGTAATTTGTTGCCGCATGGGAAAACACATTTGTGGCAACTATCACATTTGTTCAGGAAGTTAGTTTGCCATACAATCATGCTAGTTAATCAAACTACCAAGTAACTACAGTTTCAAAACCCAACTAACTTGATCTAGGGTTCAATGGAAACTACAACACCTCAAATTCACCCTCAAAGTTCACCCCCGAACTGACTACAAACACAAATTCGAACCAATGCGCATCAAACAACCCGAGAGACACCTGCCCAATCCATAGGCAAGACTAGTGAGTGCCTCCGAACAAGCATAACCACACCGACGATGTTACAAGGCGGCGGCGGCGGGCGATTTAAACTGCCCAAAGGCCACCAAAACGGCTAGCAGACGATTTCGCGCCAAGGAACGCCGACGATCGCAGAATCGCCTCAATCTCTACGAATCTCGACGAGGAATCAAACAGGAGGGAAGGGGGAAATGCAGGAAGGGGTTGCGAGAGTTGTAGCGAGCATTACCTTCAACCCGCAGCGCCCGGCGCAGCCGCCTGCTCCGGCGAGCACCACCGACGGCCGCGAACACCGCCGATTCTTCCGCCCGCTGTCGCTTTCTCCCTCGCCTTCTCCTCCAGTTGGTTTGAAATGCGAGTGGGTTGTGCCAGTAATCGCGGTGCGGCTGAGTAAATGGAACCGTGATGGAGAGGGGCAGAGGTGTGCGACGGTTTGACGCCAACCGCGGTCGGAGCGTAGCGCGCGGGCGATAGCGGTTCCACCGCACGCCCGGTGGCAACCGCTGACCGCGGATGGCAACCAACGGCGGGCGACCCGACCAAGACATCGCACACGCGCTTTCGCACGCGCACACGCCGCCGCCCCACGGAGATGGCGCGGAAAACCGCCGTTTGTTCCAAGATTCAACTGCACAAAGTTGCCAACGGAGATGCTTTGCGTGGTCGGATGGTGAACGCCACACGCAGTGGGCGCTTAACATTTCGCCGTTGGTGTTCTGCCAGATCTCGACTGCGCTTATGCACCCTTGCAGGTTATTCCCATGCATCGTTGCCCGCTAGTTTGGCCTAAACGTCGCCGGTCGTCCGGTGCACCACCACCGCCTTGCAAGTGTTCGACGGTTTTGCCTAGGTAAGTTTTTTTATTTCCTTTTCTTTCGTTTTGTTTCGTACAATTGAATTAAGCCGAGTCAGTTGAATTGAAGATGAAGAGGCTAAGAGAGATAATCTTCGAGGACTCATCATCATCCGAAGAGGAAGAAGACGACAATGACTTCGAAACTGTTCTTGGTATGATTTTCAATGATGATATTCGGCGGCTGAGGAGAGGATCACAGTTTGGCCACATACAACTCAACCGTGATAGAACGGAGGGCCATGCCAAGATCAGGAGAGATTATTTTGGTCCTAATCCAACCTATCCGGAGAAGTATTTTCACAGACGCTTTTGTATGCACACAAGTCTTTTCTCACCGTTCCAAAAGCCATTGAAAAGTATTACGATTGGTTCAAGCTTAGAAGGAATGCATGGGAGAGATAAGTGCAAACCCTATGATGAAGTGCATTGTGGTTGTTCGAGTTTTGGCATATGGGTGTTCGACCGATGCAATTGACGACTATGTACACATTGGAGAAGACACAATTTTGAAGGCCGTTTGAAGGTTCACGAAAGCAGTGGTTATTGTTTTTGGACCGCAGTACTTGAGGGCACCCAATTACGAAGACACCAAGAGGCTTATGGCACGGAGTGAAACAAGAGGATGGCCAGGGATGCTTGGATCAGTTGATTGAATGCACTCGACCTAAAAGAATCGTCCTACAGGGTGGAAAGTTCAGTACAAAGTCCATTGCAACAATCCAACGATCATTCTTGAGGCTGTTGCATCGGAGGATATATGAATATGACATTCATTCTTTGTATTTCCTGGCTCTCACAATGACCCGAATGTCCTGTCGAGATCAACCCTGTTTGCTAGGCTTATTGCAAGAGATGCTCATCCTTGCAACTATACGGCCAATGGTCAAGACTACATGATGGGTTACTACCTTGCGGACGACATCTATCCCCCATGGGACATATTTTTTTAAAACACTTCACATCCAAAAGGCAAGAAAAGATCTCACTTTGACACACGTCAAGAAGCGGCTAGGAAGGATGTGGAGAGAGCCTTTGGTGTGCTTTAGAAGTGCTTTGCAATCGTTGTGGCCCTTCCGAGTACTGGAGCTCTAAGGTTCTATGGCAAATCATGACTTGTTGCATCGTTTTGTATAACATGATCACTGAAGATGAGAGAGATATGTTTGAGAACTTTCGGCAGATCACCAACGAGACTCCTGTTGGGTCATAGCACGATCCAAATAGGATCCAGACATACCTTGAAGCGCATCGTAGGATCGAGATCCGACAAGTTCATACCCAGCTCCAAGATGATCTTGTTGAGCATCACTGGCATCTTCATAGCACTTCCTAGTTGTGCTTCTACCATGTTATTTGCTTCATTTGAACTATCGGTGTGTTTGAATTTGAATAATTCAGTTTGTAAGATTTGAATTCGGTTTGTAAACTATATTCTTGATATGCGTGAACCTTCATTATTATGTTTGGTTTTTATTTGTGTGCTAATATGTAGTTGCAATGTAAACTACAATTGAATTAAGTTGGAAAAAAATAAAATTTTACTCCATTATATTTAGGGGATCGGCTAGGTCCTGCCAAAAGCTAGTGGAGTAAATTTACTCCATTAAGCTTTACTCAGTGGTTTACTCTTCTATTTTTTAGGGGATTGGCTAGAGATGCTCTAAGTACACCATTTGTTAAATTTGAAAGTTAATTTGGGGCAAACTTGCAGAAGAGCATCAAGTGTGGCTTAAAGTGAGAGCGTTGACGTTCGTAGGGATGCAGCATTTTTCCTATCCTTAGTTCAGACTTATGAAAATTTACTTCATTTAGTCTAACTAAAGCGGGCTTGAGAATACCTGAGCGTTCGCAGAAACAAGGGAAGAAATACAAAAGAATCAATAGAAAGGAGAGGGGCGGTCAGAGTGTTGTCACAAAAATTACAGGAAGTAAAAGAGAGGGGTGGCAGGGCCGGTCCCGAAATTTTGGGGGCCCGCGAAGAAACTAAACTTTGGGGCCCCTATTTTATTTTAGCATTCTTCGACGCAAAAGTCACTCACCACGGTTTCACCTTGGATCCCTCCTCCTGCTGGTTGTGTGAAGGTGTATCTAGATACTGCGGTGACAAGGTTGTAATTGTGTCGAACGCAAGGAGCCATGAGGGTGATTTCATGAGAGCAACAAATGTCATCATGCTGACATCCGGGGTCTTAGACAATGGAAGCACTTTTGATGGCAATGAATTTGCTCGGTGGCAAGGGGAGAGTCGTGAGTACTGGTTCTGGGTCATCAATACCCCTACGATGGTTCAGTGTAGCATTATGGGAAAACCTAGGAGGAGATTATGGCAAGAATCAAGGCGTTCGTAGATATCTCCTTCATTTACAAGAGATTATCTTAAAATAAAGAGGCGCACATGCTAGCGCGCTCTCGTTGGGAGATGTGGTTGGGCATCATGTGTGGCTGACAGCTTCACCTAATAACCATTGTTTCCTAACGTCTACTTCAATAAAGCAAATATGATTCTCAAGAAAATAAATTATGAAGGTTTCATCTAATAATTTAAACTAAGATAGTATAAAAACAAATGCATGAATATGCACATGAACAAAACTCCCGCTGCTGCTTGCATGCATGAATTTTATGACTTTATGAGATTTTTTTTTAGAAAAGGAGGATGACCCTCGGCCTCTGCATCTGGATGATGCATACGGCCACTTTATTAATTATTCTCACAAGACCTTACAAAGCCATACAACAGTACGACTAAAGCTGTCGTCTAAGCAACAAACTATCGCTACATCTATCCAGTTGATGAAGGGGCGCAGATAACCTGGGCCTAATACCAAACAGACATCGCAGCCAAGCCTAACATCTAAGACCCGAGACTCAACCTAGCCACTTGCCGGATCCGGGCACACACCGTCCGGCGTGTTTCGTGAGGTCGCCGCCGCCAACCGCCACCGCCCCATCTTCGTAATCAGATCGATGCATCAACCTTGCTCGGTCCAGCTATCATCGACGCCACCACGGCGCCTAACGACACCTCCTCCTCATACAAGAACAACTGAACACGTCATGTCGCCACTTATACACCTCATACCATGTCGCCAAGTATCACCAAATGACACGCTTGAAGCCCTTGAGGATCTGTGCATGAAAGCACCCGCCGACTGTGCATGACCAAGCGTAGCACCCATCGGTCGTGCATGACTTGACATCTCCACCGGTTCGGCCAAGACGGCCGCTTCCACCTCCGCCTCGACTTCCAAATACCGCTCCACAAAACGATGCTCCCAAGAAAGAAATGACACCGCAGGTCCGCCATCGTCCGGTCCTCAACACCGATCCTAGGGTTTCCCGAGCAATACGAGTGGGTTGACGGTAGTCACATGACGATGACTTCATCAATGTAACGACGCGGAATGCCGCCATCGCCTCGCCGCCGGCTTGGTTTTCAGCCGCAACTACGCCTCCTCGACTCGCACCGGTGCCGATGACGATCTCGAGATTCAACACCCACCTCAGCCGACCAAATTTAACGGAAGAGATGACCACCACCGCCGGCCGCACCAACCGTAACAGATCTGATCGGAGGTGCCGCCGACGAGACCACCAGTTCTCCACGCCATTGTTGCTGATCCGAAGGCGCAAGAAGCACGCCACCACGCCTAAGCCGACCGCCGCCTGGCGGGCCATCCATAGCACGCCTGCAGCCTCGCCTCCGCCGCACCAAGTCGCCGCCATCCGAGGATCGGCCGACCTCCCGCCTGCAGCCCATCCGGCCGCCCCAGATCCCAGACGGTCGCGCCACCACACGCCTTTGGGGTCCGCCCCACCCCGAGACGCTGAGAGGAGATCCCCGCCACCGCCGGCCGGCCCTCGGCTTAGCTCGGCGGCGCCTTCCCGACAAGGGAGGAGAGGAGGAGGGAGTTTGCAGTGGCGGAGGCTAGGTTTCTGGCCGCCCGAGTCGCCCTAGGTGGAAGACGACGCGAGGGAACAGGAGGACGCCACCACACTTCCAGAGTCCGCCCTAGACGCCCGTCGCGGCATGACTTTATGAGATAAGTAGAATCACAGATCATACCACTCATGAAGAGAGGGGAGAGAGAGAGAGAGAGAGAGAGAGAGAGAGAGAGAGAGACTACTCAAATTAAACTTAATTGTATTGATGCGTACACACCTGAAGATGACAGTTGAGATGACAGATCGTGAGGCCCTTCAACCTTGACTCCCATGATCCTCATGATAGTATTCGAACTTGCCTCTGGCTGCCATGATTTTTTATAAGGTAACTAAAAACTCAACAAGTTATTAGCCTATTCTAGAATGAAACAACAAGCATAGCTGCATAGATCGATCTCCTCAGTCTGCCCTCCGAGCTACGCGGCAGCGACAGCGTCAGCGAATCTGTCGTGGGGTCGGCGGTCCACCCGAGGCGAGACTTAGGCTTCATTTGGATGCTAGGGGAGCTAGTCCCAGGGAGGAGATGCCTTGGGTGGAATTATCTTGTGCGAACATAAAACCCAGGGAAAAGGTACATGATCCTTTGGCTGACGGGAATAACCGGGGAAGGCCATACCAGGGAAACAAAGTGCAGCAGCGAAATTTCCAATCGAAATCGCTCAATGTTGAGCACACAGGCAACAACAGCGGCCATGTATGTGGGAGGCAAAGTCGTCCTCGCCGAACACCATGAGATCTGCGAGACCACGCCGGCAGCCAGAGGCAGATAGATCTGAAGCTTTGCCAGGGGAAGATCCTTTGGTGGCGGGCATCACTTAGCTTCATGGCTGACGTGGTGGCAGCGAAGAGTGGATCTTCTAGGCGGAGGGGAGCTCGAGGCAAGGAGGAGGAAGACCACCGGTCCCTCACCGTCGCTGGCGCTGCAGGGGCGGAGCGCTCGATGGAGGGGCGAGCGGGCCACAACGCTCCCGGTCGGCTTTCATCAAACACCGTCGCATCTCAGTCGTGAGAGCGAGCAAGACGAGGAACTCCTCCCCGACCAGTGGAGACATGGAAATCTTAGCAGGGGAAGGGCCGTGGAAAGGGCTGGGATCCCACCCCCTCGTTGGGAACCAAATGCGGCGGCAGACTCCCCAGCTCGATTCTGCTCGGGGTTTCCTCACCCAGGGAAAGGAGGGGGATCCCGGGAGGATCCCTGATTACCAAATGAGCCCTTAGGGTCATTGTTAGGACGACCTTGGTGAGGTCGGAGTCGTCGGCTTGCTATTCATGATCCGGGCGAAAAGGAATCAGCCGAAATAACTGGGAAGCAGTCAATCAATTCTCGATCGAAAATAATACTACATGATAACGTTGTCGTGGGCTACCAACTACGTGTGCATCTCAGGCCTTGTTTCTCCCGGAGCTTGTGCCATGGGCTAACCTTTTTTTCGAGAATCTGCCATGGACTAATTATGTTCGTGGGAGGGGGCCCAGTGGCGCCGCTTAGCGCCGCTGGGGTGGGGGGTCCTGAGGAGTGGGATGGAAGTTGATGAGAAAACTGTCATGAAGAAGGGCATGGCCGAAGAAATAGTTAGAACAGCCCCACAGAAACCGGCGAGGCGGGGCTGTCGGATCAGCCGTACAGAAAGCAGTGAAGATTATAGCTTGGAATTACCGGGGGTTAGAGAACCCCCGTGCAGTTCATAGCCTGCTAGAGCTTGGGAGGCAATTTGCACAATAAGTATCCAGGCCAAAAGGTTGTGTCTCAAGCCTATTGAAAACCTGGTGACTCGCACTTTTGGGCTGGTCCAATGACGACAAAGAAACATCTTTTCCGCTTTGTATCATTTGCGATAAAAGATGGGCCAGAGATTGGTTTCTGAAAGGACAACTAGCTAGGCAATGGCAGTCTTCGAGAACAATATCCAGCTTTGTACTGCATTGTTTACAATAAGAATGATACTCTTGCACAAGTGCTTAGTTCTTTCCTGCCAAAATTTTTCTTTGGACCGGATTTGATTGGTCCTTGTCTTATGTCATGGCAAAATCCGTTATCCCGAATGGTTCGATTAATCTGACATAAAGACGGAACGTGTTTCACTAGAATCTCACCAAAATGTGCCCTTCACAGTCGACTCTATGAATTGTGCCCTCACGCACTCAGAGGTCCGGTGGATAATAATAAGAAATTTTGGAAGTCAAAGATACCACTAAAATTAGATTTTGTACTTCTGTTAAGACAATCAAACACCTCTTTTCTCAATGCAAGTTTACACGTTCTACATGGTCAGTCATCCAAATACCGTCCAATCTTTATCCTCCCATAAGTGTTGCCAATATTTTTTATCATTGGTTGGACGATATTCCAAATAGGTTTAAAATGCTAATAAGGGTGGAAGTGTATGCCTTATTATGGTTGATGTGGCCATAGAGAAATGATTTGGTTTTCAATGTTGAAAACTCTATTCCTTTGTAAGCAATTTTCCGCTATACACACTGGCTTAGTACATGGTCTATACTACACCGAACTGAGTACCCGTTTTTTAAGTTGGTGTGTATGCGGCTAGAGTGGGAGGCCATAGAGGTTTTTACCCAACATGGGTAACAGTATAATCTCTGGATCAGTCCACCACCACCTTAGACATAGGCATAGCGATGGGTAAATAAATAAGTAAGACTCACAAAATAAAAAAAGGCAATACAATGAGAATTTCTCTTTACTCGAAATAGTTTAGTAAACATGATCAGGATCAGTCAAATTCCAACTTGGACTACTTGAGCCGTTTCAAGCTGCCTAACTAAGGGCCAATTATTTTACTACCTTCTAGAATAAGCTGATTTAAGGGCCAATTATTTTACTGCCTGCTAGAATAAACTAAAATAAACTATCCTCTATCTTAACTAGTAGTCTTTTAAAAGAAAAAATAAGGTTGAACTTCTAAAATACTAGCAAGATGCTCATGCATTGCATGGAATATCAAGATGCATTTTTTTACAAAAACACTTGTTGTGATTGACCTATGCAGGAGTAATCCTATGTGTAAAAACTAATGATATCTCAAGAATTTTATCGGAAAAATGTATCTCGAGAATTTCATAGAAAAATGATATCTCGAGAAAGATGAGAGATAAAGTGAGGAGGAGGGGCGGTGATGACTGGTGGTCTGATCAAGTGAGGCATGGGATGGATTTGTCGGACGCCTCGATTCAATCGTAGAACTAATCATGCACGCAAACGGTACGATCTAGATCAGGGACTCACGGAAGATATCACAACACAACTCTAAAGCATAAATAAGTGATACAAGCATCATAATACAAGCCAGGGCCTCGAGGGCTCGAATACAAGTGCTTGATCATAGACGAGTCAGCCGAAACAACAATATCTGAGTACGTATATAAGTTAAAACAAGTTTGCCATAAGATGGCTAGCACAAACCGGGATACAATTGAAAGAGGCGCAGGCCTCCCGCTCGGGATCCTCCTAACTACTCCTCGGTCGCCGCCGGGGCTGCACGTAGTAGAAGGCACCTCCTGTAGTAGGAGTCGCCGCCGACGGTGGCGCCCTGCCCTGGCTCCAACATCCGTTGCGACAACCGAGAGGAAAGAAAAGGGGGAAAAGAGGGGGGAAAGCAACCATGAGTACTCATCGAAAGTACTCGCAAGCAAGGAGCTACACTACATATGCATGGGTATATGTAAAGGGCCATATCGGTGGATTAAATCAGAGAATGCCGTAATAAGAGGGGATAGCTAATCCTCGTCAAGACTACGCTTAGGCCACCTCCATCTTGCAAAGATGTAGAAGAGAGTAGATGGTAAGTTCACCAAGTAGCATCGTGATAGCATAATCCTACCCGCGATCCCTCCTTGTTGCCTGTTAGAGAGCGATCACCGGGTTATATCCGCACTTGGAAGGGTGTGTTTTATTAAGTATCCAGTTCTAGTTGTCATAAGGTCAAGGTACAACTCCAAGTCGCCCCGTTACCCAAGATCACGGCTATTCGAATAGATAAACTTCCCTGCTGTGGATGCACCACATAACCCAACACGCCGATCCCATTTGGCCGACACACTTTTTCGGGTCATGCCCGCCACGGAAGATCAACACGCCGCAGCCCCACCTAGGCCAACAGAGAGGTCAAGACGCCGGTTCAAACCTAAGCGCATTGGGTCCGGGCCCATCGCCTTAGCACACCTGCATGTTGCGACGCGCCGGAAGCGTAACTATCCCCATTAATACAAGAGCAGGCTTACGCCCAATCCGGCGCTGCCGCCGCCGCCGACGTCACGGGCTTCGCTGATACCACGACGCAGAAAGTGCCCATATCTTTCCCACGAGTTGGTTAGTGCGATAGACCAAATGGCCGACTCGCATCAAATACCAAGATCTCGCTAAGCGTGTTAATGATGTAACCGCTGAACGCCGACTAGGGCCAGCCCACCTCTCACCTAGGCGGTCTCAACCTGCCTGCCGCCCGCCACAAGATCCACTCGCGGGTGCTCCTATGAGCCAACCTGCCTTTAGTCACCATGTATCATGTAAAGTATTTATATATACCCGTGATCACCTCCCGAGTGATCACGGCCCGATAGTATAGCAAGGCGACGGACAAGAATGTAGGGCCACAGATGGAATACTAGCATCCTATACTAAGGTGTAGGATTGCGTAAAGGTAACAACAATAATAGCAAGGACATGCTATGCATCGTGATAGGATTAGCGAAAGCAAGAATATACTACACTACTCTAATGCAAGCAGATAGAGAAGAATAGGCTATATCCGTGATCAAGGGGGGGGCTTGCCCGAAGCTCAAATTGAGAAGGAGGGGTCACAACACCGTAGTCATACATAGCAAAGCAAGGCTGTCTCGGTGTCTAGCGAGAGAAGAGGGGAAGAAACAATAAATACAATGCTAACAAATGCATGACGATGCATGACATGACAAAGCGTGATGCTAGGTGTGCCCAATCGCGTAGTAGGTGATATCGGCGGAAGGCTAAACATCCGGGAAAGTATTCTTTGTTTCGCTTTTGACAAAGAAACCGGAGGGGAAAGTTAAGTAGTTTGATAGGTTAGGGATGTGTGGCGGACTAACGGTCTCATGATCCGGATTCGCCTCGCTCGTTTCCGAGCAACTTCATGTAGAAAGTATTTTCATCTCGAGCTACGCTTTTATTTTATATGATTTTCTAAAGTTTTAAATCATTTTAGAATTTATTTAATTAATTTAATTCAACATTATCCGATTAGTGTTTGCCGACGCCAAAGATGATGTCGCTAATCAATGGGGTTGATCGGGTCAAATCAAGGGTGGGGTCTCGTATGTCATCGACTATTCAGCTAATCAAGGTTTTAATTAAGTTAACTAGTGATTAGGTTAATCTAATCGAATTAGTTAAGTTAATTAACTTTAGTTAATTAATTAACATTTTAATTATTATTTAATTTATTTATTTAGTTTTTAATTTTTTTATTCCTTTTTAAAACGTTTAGGGCCGGGCCCACTTGTCATTGGCCCTGTGGAGCCTTAACGCGCCGTTTCTCGGGCGATAGCGCCTGGGGCGTAAGGGGTGGCCGCTTAGCGGCCCCGAAGCGGCAATGAGGTCAGGGCCGAGCGGGCGCGAGCCCGTGCGGGCGAGGCCGGTGAAAGGCGCGCGCTGCTCGGGGAGCCTTTGTGCGCGAGGGTGAGCTTCGGCGGAGGCACTGAGTGCGAGCGAGCCAACCCGAGCCAGTGGCATGGCGCCGGCGAGCAAGGGCGACGCACATGTCACAGGTGGCAGATCACCACGGGCGCCGGGCGGCGAAGCTGGGCCGAGGCATGGCCAGGGGGGCAGAGTGGTGTGGTGGCGATGCGGGATGGATCAAAGGGAGCCGGGCGACGGTCGTCAATGCAGGAGGGGCGCGGCGGTGCGGCCATAGCATGGGCGGAGCCAGTGCGGCGAGCGGTGGAGCAGGGAGGTGTGGCGGGCTGCAGTGGCAGGGATGAAGGGCGCGAAAGCAAGTCCAGCAAGGGGCAAGGGGGGGCACGAAAGCGCGGTGGGACGAATCGCAGCAGAGCACGGGGGGGGAGGCCGGGCCTCACCGCGGTCGTAGGGCAACGGTAGTGGGCTCGGGGAGGTGCTGGAGTAGCAGATCGACGGTGATTACCGGCGAGGCAGAGAAGGGGGATGAGGCCGATCCGGCGAGGTAGGGGTCCCGAGCTCGTGCTCGTGCTCGTGGTCGGAGAGGAGGTAGCAGACGATGGCGACGCGGGCGGAGAGGAAGGAGGCCGGGAGGGCCGGTGCCGACGAGGTGGCGCTGCTAAGGAGGCCTGAGGCGTGGGGGCTAAGACAAAGGGCGTCTGGGGCATTTCCTGGATCTGATCGGGAGGATGAGGGAGGAGGGGGATCGTAAGTAGGGGCGAGTGGGGGGGGTGTGTGTGGGTTAGGGTTTCTTCGTGGGGGTTATGGAGGGTTAGGTGGGCCGGTCTGTTGATGGCTGATGGGCTAAAGCCCAACGCGGGGGGGTCCTTTGTTTTGCTTTGTTTTATTTCTTTTTTATTTATTCTTTCATGTTTTATTTTAGTTGCATTTTATTTTATTAAAATATACACTTAGTATCTAAATTAGTATTTCAACTTAGTCCACAATACAAAAAGTCTGCACTTCGATAACTTAGTTTGACATTTTATTAATTATAAAAGGTATTTAAATAATCGCTTTTGCTACTGTTTTATTCATCTCATAGTATTTAAACATTTTATAAAGGTGTGGTCTTCCACCCTAATTACCCATGCAATATTTGGTTCACTCAACATTTTAGTTTTAATATTTGAAACATTTTATTGTTTGCTTGATTTTGAATTTGAATTAATCGGTTTCAACTAACGTGAGATTAGCAATAGTAATCGAGGTGACGTGGCATCATTAGCATAGGGTTACCGTAGCTTAATTATCCCAAGGCCACAATTCTCCTCTGATTACAAGAAATCTCGCCCCAGATTTAAGAGGTGGAAAAACAGGGAAAGGTCTGTTACGAAATTCTAACGAATCTTCTCGGTCT